>OY728145.1:127146894-128396894 GCA_963277665.1 Viscum album
GATAACTATCAATCTGATCTTTAAAAATGACTATACAATCTATGAAAATAATTAGGTCAAAATATCAGGATAAAGCACCAATAAGTCCCACTCCACCTCATGGTCTTCTATCATCACTCGACATATAGGACACTTGAGGCCTTGCTCATACCTCTTTCCCTAAGTCATGAAAAATATAATTGGAACATCATAATATAATAATTTAATCCCAACACATCAACTAACCTTGATTATATAAAATAATTAATGTCACTAATATTAAAAAGCTAGTACTATAGAATAGGAAATAAACAATGTACCTCTAACAGTAGTTGACACTACTTCAGATACCAATGTTGCATACTACACCACATAAATACATCTAGTCTCAGCTCCTCCCTGATCTTTCATAGCTACGTGAACATCCCCTTTAGCATAAGGATAAGACCCAAAACTCATGGAAACATTAATAAGAACCTACAATCCCTTAGTGAGAGATGATACATGCTTACTACCTTGGGACATCCATTTATAAAAATTCCTTAGATTACCAAATTTTCTAAAATGATAAAAAGTATTGGGAACCTACATACAATTAGGATTTGTATGACCAAGCCTTCAACACTAATAGAAAAAAACCTGATTCTATCTTGATGAAGCCCTTGAAATTGGTCCTGAAAAAAATTGGTTACCTTGGTGCTTCCTTTTCTAGAAAAAGATACACCATGGATAATGAAATTACCAAATGAAGCTCCACAAAAACCTAATATTCCAGCTATATCCACCTCTACCAAAGTTTCTTTATCAACTACCTTCACATAGGGTAGAAGTCACATGAAAATAATCATAAAAAAATATCAACCCTTAACCCCAAATCAAAACTCTATACCTTTAGGCAATTATTGGTGACTAGATCTGATGCCATGTGAACCAACTCAGCAAAATGGGTTGAATAATTTAGAACAGTACACTCTCCTTGCTCAAAGGTCAGAAACTACTAGATATTTTTCCCTCATAATTTCCCAGGATAAAACCATTGGTCAAATATTTTCTTGAATGATACCTAGCTGAGATACTCATGAAAATTGGATTGTAAAATAGATTCCCACCATCTCCTTCCCAATCCCTCTAACATGTTTCAGGAAAACCCCCTTAGAGTCCTCAGGAGTATTCAAAAAGTCGAATATCCTCTTAATACACTCAAGACATTATTTAGATTCCTAGGTTCCTTTTTCACCATGGAAGATATTTTGATGCTTCTTTGTAAATTTTGGGATGTGATCCACTGCTCATCTTGGGTTCCCAACACCTTCTTGAGCCAGAGTTTGAAAAGTACATATTACAAATTCTACCAAAGAAGGGACCATTAGAGGATTATGCTTTGGAACATGTCTCATAGTTTCCTTGGAGTTGGAAGATATCTTATAGGAGGAATTATCTAATAATTAAAAGACAAAAACCAATCATTCACAAGAAGATTCCAAAATCATAGGACCAACTTTAGGTATCCATATCAATGATTTTAAAACAACACGAATTTAACGTAATTATGATTTATTCAAGTAAATACTAAAAGAAGAAGGAAAAAGTATATTTAAATAAACCACATATCTATTTCATTAAAATAACATCAACCACCAAGTCTCAAGATTGAAAAAAATACCTAAACACCCATGGTAACTCAGATTAAGACATGAAAGTGAGATGGAATGGACCCTTTCCCACACTTACTACCTGAATTATGATGGTCCGAATATTGGTCTACCAAAGACACTGAACCAAACCTAGGAAGTGTTAAAAAAACTTTTGGATGGTTATTCTCTTTGATACAAATTTTTAAAAAATCAACTAGAGTTAACTATACAAGTCACCCAAAATCGATCTGCCACATGGTGAAGTAAAAATGAAGGAACAAAAAACCAGTATCATGTGAAACAAAATGGTATACAACCAAAGAACAATGTGAAATAAAGATAAAAATTCATGAGAATAAAAAATTCAATAGAAACAAGACTAACTAGGATAATAAAACAAACAAAACAAGTCTAAACAAGCCACTTTGTGACCATCCATCACCACTAAACCATATAGCTATGAATATGTCCAACAAAAGAAACCAACATACTACATAATGTCCTTAACTTTACCTAAGTCATAAAAAACAACATATACAACCATTGAAATAAAAAAGTAGTTTGTAAGAACAAATCCCATTAGGATTCCACCAAATAATCTATAAAAATATAAATATCAATAATTTATTATACCTAGCTTTAAAAAAATTATTGTTTAAAAATAATTTTAATAAAATAAACCATTTTGAAAAAACTGTCATTTTATTTTTAATAAAACATACCATATTCACAAAATCTAGGAATATTTCTAGAAAAAAGTTAAGCAACCATGATTACATTATAAGATAAGAATGTGTGTAATAACTATGAAATATACCACCATGTGATAAAAAAATCCATAAATGATAAAGCACAAAATTTGGGATCTAATTTATGGGTATAGGTTCTAGAAATGAAAGAAAATCCCCAATCTTGGCCTAAGGTGGATCCAAAAAATATAAAATCTAGAGGAATTACACAAACTAAAGTGACATAAAACCTCTTGTGGCATTACACACATGAAGAGTGACAAGTCTAATCCTGATGCACCCAAGGTTACCCAATGTGCTAAGTCTGTCAAAACCCATTTAAAAATCAAAACCACCCTCTAAATAATTTAATAAAACACATAGTGTTCTAATTTTTTTTAAAGATAACTCCACTAAAAACATATATATTTTATAAAGGATCCATTACAATGTAAAATCAATATATTTAAATGAAATAAAAAAATTGAAAATAATATAAGGAAATTCATAAATTAGAACCACTTTAATAGATACAAATACCTCAAGAATGGAGGAAACCTAATTTCCTTGGATAATAGGGATTGGAATGATGAATAAAAACCTCTAAAAGAAAAGGCATGCTAGAAAACTGTAAAGGATCGATAAAAAATCCAAACTGATCACAACATGATCCCTAAACGCAACCAAATCCACTAATGCTACTAAGTCAGAGAATAAATAGGAAGACCACTTACCAGGGAGAAGTCGAGAAACCATCACAGGGACTAAACACTAAAATAAATGATCCATAGGAAGAATATTCACCTAAAATTCACCAAGATAAGACTAGGGATCGCTGGATAAATTTAAACAATTAATTAGAGATATCAAACGTGCTGCATGGTATAACGTATAAGGCTGAATTAATTTATAGAGTAAATCATTTCCTTATAGTGTAAAATCCCATTACTTATATACATTTAAGACACATCACCTTAGGTTAAATTTATCCCAATTGATGATATTATGATATAAAATAAGATATTATGGTGTAAAGGTAATTTATATAATGAAATAGTATTTTATGGCTTGAAAGATTATCATTCCATAAACTGATTCATGGTTTATTCCCAATATTGGACTTATTCCATAATATAAAAATTAATGACATAAATGTATCCTATAAGTAGAACTAAAAAACATACCCCTGATTAAAGTCCTAAGAACATCCTGGCCCCCTCCATGGCCTTAGTCATATTTATACCTAGACTCTAATAAAATAAAAAAACACACATCCCCAGAATGAAGTTCATTTTCCCAAGAAAATGATCTCCATACCTAAAAATCACACATTACACCCAAGAAGAAGGGGTATAAAAACAAGAACCAAAGCATACCTTTAATAAGGTAATATGATTTTACATGTAAATTCCACACTTAATCCTATATTCAATGTCATTATACTACCCCAAATTGAAAATTAATTTAAAAAGTGGGAAAAGTTTCTCCCCCTTAATGTATAGGTAATTTAAACCATTTGAAATATAATATATATTTCTCCATGATATTACAATATTATTAGAGAAGGAAGAAACCATTTACTTCTTAGTAATGACTCTTCATTTAATCACTTTAAGTCTACTTAGGAAAACCCACTATAGAAAAAATGGGTGCAATACCTAGACACAAAAATTATTCATTACATCTATAAATATAGTTCCCACTCAAAATTTCCATTATCAAGGCTTGTATAAATCATATTTTTAAATTCATGCATAAACCTATACTCATATTCATAAAAAATATCAAAAAGTTCATGTGAAAGTAAAAAACCTTCAACTTTTTGTTAAAAAATACCCCTTAATAAAAACAACAAGTATACATCATAACAAAGAAGGGAGAGTGAATATCAAACCTCATACTTCAGTAATGATGGGGTCGTCCAGATTTTATGTTTTTAAGAATATAATAATTCTATAGTAGTATTTACTTCTTTATTTTCTCCTCATCAAAGGGTTCACTCTATTCTTCATCACCTTAAATTACCATCACTAAATCAAAATTAGAATGAAATGGGAAATGAGGAATCATACTTTACTCTTCAGTTGTAGAACTTGGGATAAGAATTATTCTTCAACATAGATGATTTTTTTAAATAACTAAAATTTTTACTTTTCTTCCTGCATACAACCACTTTAGGTTTCTAGGTTTTCTCACCTTTTGGAAACATGTAATTATTTCCATTCACAACTTCTTTTCAAGCTAAAAACATATTTTTAACCATAGAAAATAGAGAATTTTATTTATTTTTTTCTTTCTCAATATTTCTATCCAATTTCAACTAATTTAGACATATGGTTAGAAAAACTTTAGAGAAAATTACTATTTTTTTCTTAGGTGAAGATGCCTTAATTTCAACAATAGTTTTCAAAATGATCTTATCGGTACCTTCCCATTATTATTTAATAGTTCTTCTAGGTTAGTAATCCATGTCATACATCTGAAAACACTTTGTCCATCCTTATCACACCTTACATATATCTCTTCATCATCTTTTACCTTTCCCTTAATGGGAATCTTCTCAAAATCTTTATAATTACTATTAACCATTAGTCCAATCCAATTGTCTCTATCTTGGGTGAAATATCTTATTTTATTCATATTTCTCAATTACTTTTTAAAATTCATTAAATTATTTCAATTATCTTTAGTGTGTACTATCTTTCCAAAATATAAGAACATATTACTCATAGGTTGAACCTCATGATTTACTTTTTTCCTAGGTGAATATTATTTCACTAGTTTTGAACCACTGGTAGAAATACATTATTTCCTTAACTAATTCTTGGACTGTTGTGGTCCTATATTCTATTCATACCATCTATGATACCTAGAAGGATTATAATAGTATTTATCATAATTATAACTACCTATATTTCACATTTCATAAAAGGTTCTCAGCAATTCAAATACTTTCTTTGTGGATAGGTTGTTCTTCATCTATGTGGTATTCTTTACTGGATATGGTTGTATCCTCTATTAGGCCATTCTACACTTACATATTTTCATTATCATAATTTAATATAGATAATTTTTTTCAAAAAAATCTATGTACATGTTCTTGAAACTCTATTAGCACTAATGATGGCACATGAATCATATCCTTTTACTTGTCGATGCAATCTGTCTCTATTCATCACCTTGTTATTTCCAAACCTTTTAACCAAACATTTTAGGTTGGATTGGGGTGATTCTACTTTGGTACTTACTCACCTACACTCTTGATACATTGGTTGGTTTCTCAACATTTTTAGATGTCCAAATTTTTATTTTTTTTCTTTTGACCAACACTTCCTCGGAATTCAGATTTAGTAAAAATATATTTAATTGCACAGTGGTTTATGATTTTTGATTATTTAATGGTGGATAATTCCAGAAATGATCTATATCATTATTTACCACCATTATAAACCTTCATTAATACTAGAATCACTTCAAATGTTTGATTTTTTATACATTTTTCCTCAGTAAATTGGGGATTTTCAACTTTGTTATATAGATCTCCTAGTTTAATTTTTATCTATATAAATATCATGTTAAGAGATAATTTTTTAGTCTCAACTAACTTAAATCCATCTTCCCAATCACTATTCATATTTTGAGTACTATCTTTATGAATATTTATTGATTCTACCAATGAAATCTATAGCTCTTTTACTCTCTTGGATTTCACATCTAGATGGCCTTATTTGATATCCATAGAAGTTATATAGAGTTTATCTAGTGAATGGACCATTTATTTAATAATAATTATCTTAGAATAAAATATTATCAATATTTCATCAATCAAAGATTTTTTTTCATTGAAAAGTATAAGTAATTAAACCTTTTATTTAAATAGTGTTGGAAGAGTATTGGATTTTCAAACCAATTTGTCTAATGTATATTCGATTGCATTAGTCTCTTGGTATATCCATGAATTATCATTATGAAGGAGGAAATTGTGAGGTTATTGGTCATGAAGAGAATATTTCTCTGGCAGGTAACATATATGAGTTCAAAGTTGAGATGGATTCTGAAATTGACACATGGTCTACTAAGAGTAAATAAGTGGTACAAGTAGAATTTTACCTTTGTTCCTATTATAGGAAGGGAAATAAGACCCTTATTGACTTAGAGGTATTTATTAAGAATGTAAGGAGGTTAAAAAATAATAAATACTACTCAAATGTACCAAGAACACCATTTATAAGATAATATAATAAAGGATCCCTCATGAAAAATAAATAACTCAATGCTGTTAAGAAATCTGTGAATAGTAAAATAGAAAAGGACTGATCTACTTTGCAAGAGGAACATGAAACATCTCCTAGTGAAGAGGTTTTGTGGTATCAGCTTGGAAGGGAAGCTTATCTCAATCAAAAGTTAGATCCACTTGTTGGAGTCAGGAAGGGTGAATGTAAAGAGGAAGCTCCTATACCTCTAGACCCAATGTGTTCTGAGTGGTAATCTACCATTATCTCTTCTTATTTAATCATTAAATCAGGTTAAATGGATAAAGAAACCAATAAAAAACACAATAATTATATCCCTTGAAAATGGATTCTTCGTAAATCCCTGTGGAGGTTGATAAATAGGATCTAGTGTCCCCTAAAGGTTTGTATCTAAGCCTATTTCCCCCATACTTTTCTAAACAAATGAAGAATTATTTTTTAACCATGAACTGGCATGGAAATATCATTAGGAATACTTGGTCCAAAGAATATTTTTTTATTAAGTGGTGAAAAGGAATATTATATTTTGAAAGTTTCAATTCTAAAATTTTTCTACTTTTTTATGTTTATTTTTTATTTGAATGATTTTTTGGTTGGTGTCCTTTTGGAACGTGGGATTTATTGTTTGGTTCCCACTCCAGCACAAAGTTTTTTATTGAAAATTAAAAAAATATTTGGATAGATGGGATAATTTCAAGATACTCGTTAATTTAAAAATAAAAATCACTAAGTGATTTATCATTTGTAAGCTCCTCAATTTCAGCACTACATAAAATAGTTTCATCTGATTAATCTCACTCACTAGGTTTAATAGAACGTAAAACAATCTAAATACTTTTATCTAATGGGTTACTATAAACCAACTTTGAGTTATTTAATTTATTATTATTATTCTTCATCATGTTCTCAGAGTCTTGGAATAGACTTAAACATGATGAAAAATAAGAATGGAATATATTTTCCAGGAAAGAATATTATAGAATCTTTAATTCATCAAATATAATGAAATTAAATCAATATTTAAAAATAAATACAATCATATGTAACCCTCCTTCTGATATAAGATTATGTTCCTAGGGGACTGGTGTAGACACCTGAGAGGCGGGTGAGAATTCAGAGTTGACTAATTTTCACAGATTCCAAAATTATTTAAACCCATTTACAATTAAACCACTATTTTCAATTTGTATAATTGGATCTATTAATGTTTTCCCAATAAATAATCAACTTTACGCATTCAATTAAATTAGTAAATAGGAACATGATATTTTTACATTCAATTATAATGGGTTTGATGCTTCCCACACCTAAAAATGCTTGTATTTCACATGAATTCCTCATGCAATAATAAGAATCGATTTATCTCTATATCTTCAAACTATTTCAACTATGTTTTATAGTGATCTACATGTATACCCTGAGTTACACAAGATCTATGGAGTCCCACCATATATATGGTGGTTCTTTCTTTGAATTTCATCATCCATAGTAGATAAAAAAATCTATATATGATTTTTCTGTATCAGTAAGATAGATCTATTTATTTAGAAAGGGAATCTCTAGGAGTGGCCTTTTTTAACCCTCCACAACTAGAAAACCCCTCCCTATGAAGAGGTAATCTAGGTAATCCATTTATGGGAAGGATCCATTACTTTCTAAGATGGTAGATTACACCATGAGATAATAGTCCAATCAGTGATGGTTTGAAACAACAATCCATCAGCTTGGTGGTCTTTTCCCTTTTCCCCACCTGGCGAGATACTGGGTGACCTAAAAAGGTGAGTGGAGAATGGGAGGTAGAAATAACCCCAAGTCCAGGCTCCTAAGAATCAAAACCTAGACCTCACCAAGCACCGTTGCTTTTTCCCTCAACCTTGAACCACTACACCACCGCTGAAGTGACAAAATGTGTATTCGGGTAATGAGGTATAAGTGTGAACTTTCACCACCTACATGTCACAAGTCCCCAGAAAGTCCCAAGGTGGCCAACCTTGGTCTTGAGATAGTTCCCAACGGGGTTGAGGGTCTAGGTGTAATTATTAAAGGCATCTTATGTGTTTCCTTGTGATAACATAAACTCAGATTCTCAGGGTCAAGGAGCAACATCTGTAACCACTTCACCATGCTCTCGTGGGTGAACGTGTATTTAGATAATGAGGTATATGTGTGGCCTTGAACCACCTGTGTGCCACACATCCCCAAAGTGGCCCAAGGTGGCTAACCATGGGCTTAATTCAGTTCATAATGGGGTAGAGGGTCCAGAAGTAATTATTAAAGGCATCTGAGGCATTTCCTTGTGAGAAATCGAACCCAGAACCTCAGGGCCATGGAACTACAGCCATAACCACTCCATCATGCCCCCACGGGAAAATTTGTATTCTCATAACAAGGTATAGGTGTGGACTTGAACCAAATAAGTGCCCAATTTCCTTAACGAGGCCCAAAGTATCCAACCTTGGGCTTGAGATAGTTCCCAATGGGGTAGAGGGTCCAAGAGTAATTATTAAAGGCATATGAGGCATTGCCTTGCAATGAATTGAACCCGAAACCTCATGGTTACACCACTATAAAAACGGGCAAGGGATGCGCTTCACTTTTATCAGCGCTAAAAAAAATCACAGACAGAGGGGTCTTTATCAGTGCTAAAAAATCGCTAATAAATGGTCGCGTTTATCAGTGCTAAAAAAAATCGCTGATAAAGGCCCCCTTTATCAGGGCTTTTTTTTAGCGCTGATAAAGGCCCCCTATATCAGTGCTTTTTTTAGCGCTGATAAAGGGGACCAATTTATCAGCGCTTCTTTTAGTAGCGCTGATAAAGGGGGGATTTATGAGTGCTTTTCCCAAGCACTGATAAATGTTAGGTTTCAAAAAAAAATCATGAAAAAAATTATTTTGTTATATAAGTATATTTATATTGATATAAATACAATATATATTTTTTAAATATGTTATAGATACGTATAAATAGACTATTACATTTAATATATAAGAAATTTAGTGAAAATTGATTCAAAATATTTTAAAAAATATTATTAATCAATAATTTTATAATTATTATCGATTAAAAATCATTTAATAAAAACTTGAGGACAAAACAAATCAAAACAATTAATAAAAGATCTAAAATATGTTGAAAATGTAACTCAAACTTCAAACATCCATAACTTTTGATCCTGGTGTCCGTTTGAGCTCTACAACATATCAAATCAAAGCCTGTGACAAGCTCTACGCAATAGTGATCTAGGAAGAACCTTTATCACATTTTCGGATCCCAAAAAAGGCCCAGAAGACCTCAAAAACTGAGTTTTTAGTTGGGATACCCCAATTTTTTAACATTCAAACAAGTATAACTTCTAATCCGGATGTCCGTTAGGCCTGTACCACATATCATATCGAAGATTGTTTCATTTTATTCGATTTCACTTGTTGTGGTGTTGAAACGAAATTCTAAATTATAAGTTATGGTCATTTTAACATTCTATGGATTTTTAAATACACATATATATGTATTTATTCATAAATATATATGTGTGTGTGTGTGTGTGGGTGTCTATGTGTGTGTATGTGTGTTGTATATATGTATGTATTTATTTATTTACTTATAAACACACTTCAATAACATATTTTTTCATAAATGTATTTAAAACTAATCTTATAAGTACATTTTATGGCTTTTCTAATACACATGTATATGTATTTAGTCGTAAATATATATGTGTTTGTGTGTGTGTGTGTCTCTCTGTGTGTGTCTATGTGTTGTATATATCTATGTATATATGTATGTATTTATTTATTTACAATCACACATAAAAAACATATTTTTTCATAAATGTATTTAAAACTAGTCTTATAAGTATATATTAATATACAAATAAATATACATATAAAAATTATAACTAAATATATATATATATATTAATATACGAATTAAAATATATATACTAATATATGTATAAATATATTTATATTAATATGAATCTATATCAATATATGAATAAATATAACTATATATATATATAGATATATCATTAAATAGAGAACAAAATGAAATGGATTAGTGGTAAAGGTGCAGCTGCAAAATGGGGGAGGTCCCGAGTTCGTGTTCGGGTGGAAGTGAAGGGGGTGCACGTGTATGAGTATGCACGGGAAGGGCAGCGCATGGGAGACCTCATAGCGCTTATAAAGGGGGTGTGAAGCGCTGATAAAATCAATCCCCGCATTATTGTTAATATTTTTGACCTTTATCAGCGCTTTTTAAAAGCGCTGATAAAGGCCCCTTTTAGCAGCGCTAAAAAAAGAGCTGATAAAGGTGTCTTTTATCAGGGCTTTTTTTTAGCGCTGAGCTTTACAGCGCTTTTTTAGCGCTGTTAAAGCCCGTTTTGAGCGCTGATATTGGCTGTTTTTGTAGTAGTGTTAGTGTACCAAAGCTGTAACCACTCCACTATGCCCCCATGGAAAAATTTTATTCGGGTAATGAGGTACAGGTGAGGCCTTGCACCACCTATGCACCATACATCCTTAGCAAGGCCCACTGTGGCCAAACATGGGCTTGATCCAGTTCCCAACAAGGTAGAGGGTCCATGATTAATTATTAAAGGCATCTAATTTTAGAGTATTATAATGCATTTAAATCTCCCAAATAGACTATTTTCAACTCGATCTCAAAAACAAATCAACTTCACAATTCTTTAATAAAAATACTCATATGGATTCTTCTATACTAAAAAACATCAACTCTATCAAACTTATATTAGATTAATGGTGGAATACTATTCTTATTCTTCTCTATAATATATTGGATATCCTTCACTTGATATTTAAGAGATGATATTCATATCTCATCAAACATAGATCTTAGACTCTTATTATTCTTATACTCAAATAATAGTGGATTCCGATTCCCTTTTTATTTCTTCTTCCTCTATCTCCCCATGAACATGTGGCATCATTTATGTTCATAAAATGGATTCCATCAAAACTAGCAACCTTAAATGGAAATCATATGGGAACGTCTCACTATAATCCCTTAAGTGTTATCATGGAATGCCCATTTTGGGTTCCCATGATAATTCATTCACTTATTTTAGAACTCAGGGGTTATTCCCAAAACACCATAATTTAATGCATCTTATTTTTAAAGCTGATCCCAAAATATCTTTACAAGATATTTATAGTAGTTACAAAATCTTTTTTTCGAAAGTATCAACAAAAATTCACACGCCAAATTTTCCAGTTGTATCAACAGTATATAATAACATACATATTTCATGGAACTCATTTTAATTTTTTATATTCATAAAATTTGGATGTCTTATAATTTATCAAGTGTTGGTAAAATTTCTAGTCTTCAATTTCAGTTACTCTCAAAAACTTAAACAACCTCATATCTAGATTTTTAGGCTATGATAAGAAAAAAATTGATGTTCAATGGTTCTTTATCTACATTATTCTTAAAAACTCATAAAACTCATTTTCAACATCAAAGACTATATAAAGTGGTTCCTTTCCTTCAGTATTCGTCAGACCAAGTTGGGATCATGGATTCTATAAGAATCATGATGTTATGAAATTGAAATTATATCATATAGTTATTCAAAATTATATTTCCATAGAATAAAATAATTCTATAAACATATCTTTTAATCAAGAATTGATCTCCACTTACATGGATAAATACCATATAAGATTTCTTTAAATGATTGGACCACACACCATTATAGGTATTTATGATGTTTATAACATTAATGATCAACTCTTTCATCATCAAAAATAATTTCATATTTTTAATATTTGAAATATTGAAACTAAAATTTTCATCCAGTAGAACTTTGAAACTTTCCGAAGTATTAAAGCTTTACACTAGGGAATTTAAAGACTTATGAACTCAAATCCTTATAGTGAAGCTTTACACTATACCCTGAGCACTTATTTTCATATATCATCTTTCTGAAAATTTCTTAAAGTGTTGAAGTTTTATACTCAACCAAGGATTTATGATAGGGACTTCAGAGTATTTAATTTACAAATCTTATAGTGTATTATTATGCTTAGTATTCTTAAGACTAAATCTGTATTATCCTAAAGTCAAATGTTTTCTTTAAATTCATATAGGTGGATCAAATATTTACAATGAAGTATTTTGATAATGAATTATATTGTGACTAATGTCGCATGATTATGACTTTGTCAATCTTCCATAGAATTCAAAGACTTATATTCAGTGTCCTCAGACTTATGTTCGGAGTGATTTGTCGTGACTAGTAGGAAAATTATTATGCTCAGAACTTGGATAATTTTTCCTGAACTCCAAAATATAAATTTCTGTAGTAAGCTTCAAAACAACATATGATTACTTTAAAGGATACTCCCACCTATTAAAATCATATAAAAACTTATCCAAATTATAGTTGAATTTATTATAATAATTAAAAACACCTTATTTAATAGTTTCAATGTTTTGAAACATATAAAATAATCGAATAAGAGTATTTCATTGAACACATATGACATCTTAGGTGTGAATCCTCTCCAATCAATCCTAAGACATCTCTATTAATTTCAGCCTTCATCCAAGAGTAATATAACAAATATTATAGAATCCAAAATTATTTTTTATAATTAAATGGTTTATCCTATTTTAGATAGATTTATCACTACCTAGAAGGTGTTAAACCATATCTCTAGGGGTTGTAGCCGCTTACAATCAACATATTTAAGACAAGGATCTTTACCTTCAAAAACTGTCATAAACAATAAGACATGATCTATAAATTTTATAATTTAATACTGATAAAACACTTTAATATATCCATCTAGTTATTAAAGGGTATCCAACTCATTATTATTCATCATCTATAGTGTATGTTTAACAGATATTCTTATTTGGAGTGTGGGTACTAAATCTGCCACCCATCTCATAATCTTTTCATAATTAAATTGGAAATAGTAATATTAAAAGGTTAACACAAATATTATCATAATCCCAAAGGAAATTCAAATTTTATTGATTTATTTTTCCCATGTAGGAATTGAAACTCAACTCATGGAAATTTTATTCACTTTTCTTGAAACTAGGATCCCTTCATATTCATAAATGGTTTATATATTTCAACCCTTCCACTATCAAAATAACTAATCCTAAATTATTGATCTATATCCAAGGTCTAAATTAGGTTTTCTATAATCCAAAGATTCTCGATGACATAACATAAGTGGTGGGGGTTAATTTTAAGATGTACAGGGAAACCGAGTTAGCTGGATTTTTGAAATTTTTTAGGGTTTTATTTGAGACCAAAATTAATTTATAATTTTATTTTAGAAACTTATAATGATTATATTAATCTAAAAAATTAGTATGAAAAATTTCCTATGTATTTTTTGGAATGCAATGCTATTGGAAATTATAAGGTTAAATGTTGAAGGGACATAGTATGTGAAGCTTTATCTTTGAGGGGAAATATGGATCAACTCTTTCAAAATATGAATAATTTCATTGGGTGACATGAATATTTTTCTAATATAATGGGAACCCTATTTTAGGGAAATATTTACTTTAATGCTATCATACAAATAGATTATTCCTCTAGTGTATCTAATAAGGCTAAAAAACAATTGTAGGATAATTAATTGGAGTTATAAAGGAACAATCTATGTTAGATGGTGGTTCCAACTTGAATGGATCTACATATAGTTATTCTATTTAGGGTTACAATAAATTGAATACACTAATTTAATGTAAGTGGATTGATGGTTTTTTAGGATGAAGTGTCTTTAAAAAAAAGATCTGTATATTGTGATTAATTATTCTCATGATATTATTTACCAAGATTATCACAATTTAGGTCATTAAAATATTGGTATTTATTTAGAAATCAACTTGGTCTTAAGGAGGGGAAAATATGAGGGAATTCCCCATTGCAAGAATATTTCTTATGAAACTTCTAGTGGATGATCTCTTTTCATTCAAATTAGGAGGTTGGAAACTTGAAAGGGGCAATACAAGTTGATATTAGGATTGAAAAGTTATATTATATTTATATTGAGGATGGTAAGTTATCATAGGTGTATAAAAGTACAATTTTAAAACTCTATCAAGGTCCAATGAAAGAAAGATTATAAGATAAAATTAATCATAAATAGGTGTAATGGTTTTATTATCTTGGGATGGTCTCTACTTAATAGTTTTCAGGACTGAATTTGAGTGAACGTGTCCCCTATTTGGTTATAAAAGGCCAGACGTAGTCTTTAATCCAATATAATAGGGATGAGGTTGGTAACATCTTTGAAGATCGTATTTTAAAAATTTATCTTGTTGGGGCGAATTTTAGTGCTAGAGAAACAAGAATCTATCTTTCACCAACCTATCAAGGAGTTTAGGTTATCTTTAAGAGTCTCTGGTAAATCAGGGGATATATCAAATCTTAACATGGATGAAGATATTTAAATAAAGAAATATTCTTATTAGGATAAAATTACTAAATAAATTAAGATTTATGATGAGGGATTCTCATCCACTCCTATGAAAAAGCACATGCCTAGGAAGGATGATTTCAAATTAAAGCCCACTATGAGAACAAGATCTAATCCTCTATTTTAAGGAAATATTGTTAAGTATAACATGTTTATCTCATTAAGATATAATTTAGATTGGTATGAGGGCTATAAGTCCTATAATTTTTTGGACTGTAATATTTCATTTTATTTCATTTTGTTTTCTTCTCTTTGAATTTTCCTTTTTGAATTTGAATGAGGGGAGTAATGTGATGCTTGACCCCATACTCTCATGATCATTTGGGTTGGAATTTTATTATTAAAGGGGATAAGAGTCTATATTTTTTTAAAATAATGATATTTATGTTATTTTTAACCAAAATAATTAGATATATTTCATGTTTGTTTCAAGGAAAAATTAACAGAGATTCATTCAATGGAAAAGGTGAAAGAGCCCAAGAGATTCTAGAATTAGTTTATATCGATGTGTATGATCATTTTCTAGTAGAATATATAGGTGAATACTATTAATTCAAAAAATTTACTTATTAATTTATTAGAGATGAAAATATCTATTTAATTAGGTATAAGCTTGATTTATTTTATAAATTTAAGAAATATAAGAATGATATAGAGAATATGATTTCTATGAAGATAATAAAACTCCACTCCAACTAAGGTGAGGAATATCTTAAACAAGAGTTCATCGATTTTATAAAGGAGTTTCGAATATTATATCTTTTCACTCCTTTCTATACCCCATAATGAAATGGTGTTAGTGAAGTGATTAGACACACCATATGAGACATTTTGAGATAAATGATGAGTCATAAAAGTCTTAGTTATAATTTTGGAGTTATTTATTACATACAATAACATATAAACTAAAAAACATCAAAATAAATTGGAAAGTGGTATTTTATTCTAGATATGGTTTGGAAATAAATATTTTTTTTATATATATACATGTGTGGGGATGTGAAACATTTTTAAGGGTACTTTTAGCAAACAAATTTTATCTTGAGGCACAAAGTTTATCGTTATAGGATATTCGAAATAAATAAGGTGATGTTCTCTATAAAAAACCTTAGTTAAAAAGGTAATCATGGAAAGAAATACCCTGTTACTAGAAAGGGATCACATATTAAAGATAGTTAGTGGAAGAAAGATTATCTTCAATGAAAATGAGGATTAAGATTTAAAAAAAATGGTATAGAAATAAATTCCACAAGTCCTAATGGAAGATGTTGTTCTAGAGACTTAAGTACTGTATATAAGAACCTGAGAGTTTAGAGAACCCAAGATATAGGGTTTCTAGTCATCAATGGAGGTGAGGAATTATTAATTTTAGACAATGATCCTGTATCCTATAAGGAAGTAATATAAAACTTATAACTTATGGAGTGGAAAGAATCCATGAATTCTAAAATGGTTTCAATATATAGAAACTAAGTATGTGTCTTTTTGATACTCTAGTATATGTGAAGCTTGTTTAGTGAAAATAGGTACTCATGAAGAAACTAGCTACAGATTGGAAAGTTAGTACCTATAAGGAATGAATGGTTTATAAAGGGTAAAAGCAACATCAAGTCACATTGTATAATAAAACATTTTTACCATTCTCTATTTTGAAATCTATTTGAAATCTACTTGTCATAATATCTTACCATGATTGTGTGTTTTTTTAAATGGATGTTAATATTGATTTAACTAATTAAAACACTGTAGAATATGTAAATATGATAAAATTATAAGGGTTTATGACAAAAAATGATTTCAATAAGGTATGGATATTTTAAAGATCCATTTATGGGTTGAAGCGAGCATTATGACCATGGAAAATTCATTTTGATGAATCCATAAGATAATTTGGTTTCATAAAGAATAATTATGAGACAGCTGTCTTCAACATTTTTACTATGAGTGTAATATCCTTTTTATTAGTATATGTTGGTGATATATTACTGATGGGAAAATGAGATTTTAGTCTTAGATTTAGTAAATATGTTTTTAAAAAATGATTCTTCATGAAATACTTAGGAGAAATAACCTATAGTATAGATATTAATATACATAAATATAGATTTAAGAGGTTTTCTGGACTAATTCAAGGTACATACATTGACAAGGTATAAAAGAGAATCGAAATGAAATAGTCTAAGAGAGGATTGTTTCCAATATCACATGGTATATATCTCTTTAAGAAAATATATCTTCTAACATAAGAGGTGAGATAGAAAATTATTATAATCACTTATGATTATGTGATTAGATATATCATGTATTCCATACTATATATTGAAACTAATTTTGCATATACACTGGGCATAGTAGGAAGATATCAAGTGGGCCTAGGAGAGACACATTAGTTAGCTGTAAAGGTTATCCTGAGGAATAAAAAGTATATGTTTCTAATTTATGTTGGAGGTGAGGAAATAGTTGTCAGTGGATAAAAAAATTCTCATTTCTAGAGAAATTAGAACAATTAGAAGACACTATCGGGATATGTATTTTTCTTTAATGGAGGAGTTGCAAGCTAGAAGAGTTCTATGTAAACAGTGGTCATAGATTCTATAGTAGAGTATGTTTATATATTTTATTTTAATATAGATAATGAATTAGTGAAAATATGTATCTTTGTTTAGGAGGTTGATGTGGTAATTAGAAGTAAAGATGGAATTTTTCCATATTTTGATCATACTATATTAGTGGTTCTTATGAAATAGGCTATGTCACATTTATAGAAGAAGAATATAGACCAGAAGTATCATC
This sequence comes from Viscum album, assembly GCA_963277665.1. Taxonomy (NCBI): domain Eukaryota; kingdom Viridiplantae; phylum Streptophyta; class Magnoliopsida; order Santalales; family Viscaceae; genus Viscum; species Viscum album. The sequence goes on from OY728145.1 coordinate 127,164,751, forward strand.
TCTTAAGGGATTCTTCTCAAAGGGGTGAATTCATAGTAAAAAAGAGTAATCATAATCGAGAACATGGTAGAATCATTAACTAAAGCCATATCTCTATAGAATCATAAATATCATGTGAGAGATAGAAGACTAAAGGTTTTTAGCAGTTTGATCTATTTCAAGTGGAAGTGTATTAGAGTTAGTATACCATAGCCAACTGATATAGTATTTTCTACTACTAAAATATTAATATATATTTTATCACACAATTATTTTCATTATACATAAAATTAATGTGATATCCTTATGGTATTTATTAGATAAAAGGATATAAAATTCCTTTCTATAATAAGAAACCAGAGATGCCATTAAAATATTGTTAAACATATGTTCTATGATCTAGATAAAATCTATTGGACTAGACACATAGGATATTTTGACTATCTGGTTATGGAAGTTCATAATACATTGAGACTTATTCTAAAAAATTTCACACTTGGTAATATCTAAGGAGGGAGGTTATATGGTTAGACCCACCAATAATAATACCACATGTTATATGTGTCATTTCATATTCTTATATATGGATTTTTATATTGGTCCTTATACTCATGATTATTATTAATTGATATTATTAATTATGTTCTTCGAGGTATGGATGAAAACCGTGAAGACATATGCTTGCGATGAGGTATTATATGTTGGGTGCATCATAAGTGATATGAAACTAATTGAATATTTCATGAAAATTCTTTACCTTCTAAGTAAATTTTAGAAGTTACATATGGACCATTTATTGAAATGGAACTATTAAAATAAATCCATAAACAAAATAGTTCATTAAAGAGTTAATTTTTAATGATAAATCTAGTATATTGGGTGATGACACAAGTATGCATCCTGCATGATGAGGTATCAAGAAAAAGGGTTTAAATTACTTGGAACTATGTATAGAAGTTCATCATTATTGTGACATTATCTTATTTATCAATGGGTTCCTTGATGTATTTATAGAATATGATTAGAGAATTTAGGTGAGTTCACCCAATTCTATAGATAAAGTGTTCTATTGGGTCATAAGGTTGGGAGTTTCACCCCTGACGAGAACATTTAGGACAACATTATTATAACAGTACTGTAGTAGCCATGTTCACTATTAATAAGTTGGATTTTAGGTCATTTATTGGGTCTTTAGGATACTTGGTCCTTTATTCCATATATATAGGGACTTTAGGTCATCAATAATAGGTAATGAGGCACATGATGAGGCATTATATATCTCGACACATTAGGTAGGCAACACAATCATGGTGATACACAACCATTGCCTAGTGGAAGATCTAGAAAGAGGGATAAGTTTGTTGAAAAATATCAACCAACCATATTCCCACTAATTTATGGTGTATGGGTTCCCTTAAATGTAACTTTCAATACCACAGTATATGTATGATCATGAAAAGAAACTTGTTGGTGGTACATTGGGGTGCTACACAAGTATTGTCATGTGGGAAGTTCGAAAGAGTGATGGGTTTTCTAGAATCTACCATCCAACATTCCTCCCAAACTCCATTATGAGATAGAGGTGTGTTCTCGATCGATAATTGGCTTTTTTTATTATTTTGGAAGTAGATAAACTGCCCAAAAAGAGATTGTTACGGGGGTCTAAAGTGATGCAGCCCGAGTGCATCCCCCCACACAATATTATTACACTCCCTGGGAAAAGATCCCAAACTAGAAAATACAATTAACGGTACCTCCGGACTGCCTCCCCGAGAAAGTGTGTCCGCCGCGAAGTTAGCCTCCCTTTTCACATGATGCACCGAGCAAACCAATCCAAGTTCCAAAATGCAACTGCGGACTAGAGGTGTGTTCTATCATGGAGAATTGAACTATCATGATGTAGAGTATTTGGAAGGGTCAACACAACACTCATTACTGATACCACATGTGTAATGTCTCTACCTAGGGGGGCATGGTTTATGATTGGTGGAATGACATGTTGCAGTATTCTTATGAAAGGTGAAACTATATATTCATCCTTAGAGCCACTAAGCCTTAAAATCACCCAAGTTATATGGAATCTATCCCTCCGAGCCTTTTATTCATGTATTGTAATAAAATAGGTCCAGTTGGTGCTTATCATTCTTTATGAGGAAGGATAATCCTTACTGCACTAGGGTTCCTAAGTGTGTATGTGTTTGGTTTCTTATAATCCCATATATCTATAATAAATAAACTATTAATATATTATCAATCATATAAATTCAATCACCATATATTCAGGTTATGAATATGTGATTTTAATTTGATATATTTCCTATTATTCACAAGGTAATAAGTAAATAAATATTTATTCTCTGGTTTAGAAAATAAATAAACAGATATAAATATTTATTTAGTTTTGAGAATATTAATATATATATATATATATTCATGAGTTTAGTGGAAAAAATATTTATGAATTTATTGAATGAATAATAATTAATTAATTAATTAAATATTTTATTATTAAAGGTTCAATAAATTTAGAGGATGATTGACAAGACTAGTTAAGGGACCAATGAAAATTATATATTAAATTTAATAATATTTAAGTAAATAAGAATTTATTTATTTAAGAAAGGATATTTAAATATATTCATGAAAATTGATATAATAATAATAATAATAATTATAATATTATTATGATTAGATATGGATAATATATTAGAGATAATATTTGATAAAGTGCCTTTGAAAAACTATCTAAGATGAACCTAGATATATATTCCAATTTATATAATTTTATAGAATCTGAGTTTTTTGTCCTCAATGGCCAGAATCTAGAAATTATCTCAAGCCCTAGAGAGAGAATCCCCCTCCCTCACTCTCAAGAACAAGAGAGAAGAAGTGAAACCATATGTTGGGATCAATTAATAATGACACAAAGAACATGGTTCCTCTATACTTGCACCAATAATAAAAAGAGATTTTTTCAAAGATTCATGGATAATGTGTGGATAAAACTAAAGGAATTAATGTTTGGATTATCAACCAAAATTATTAGGAACCAAGAGAGGCATTGAATATGATCATAAGAATTATAACTCTCGAGGTAATTCATTTTTAAATTAATGTTAAATTAAATGGGAAAGATCCTCTGTGAATGATTTATGGGGTTTACTTTATTAAGTTATTCATATATTATCCATTAAAACCAATAAAAAATTACTATTGGGAACCAGCCTATTTGTTCCATTGTGACATGGAACCTTCAGTATGTATACATATGTGTTTTTTTCTAAAATATGAATATACACTGGATATTTTTTCTCATAAATTTTTAATATATATATATACATAATACATATATTGACATTTGCAAACCAAAATTTATATATATGTTTATGTATTTATATATTTATATATGTATTTAAAATATTTTCAAAAACGCACACAAAATACATATATCATCTATTTATAATATTTGTGTGCATATTATTTATATATAAGTAAGTTTTACTAAAAATATATATGTATGTATGTATGCATACATATATTCATGAGCATTAGTTATATATATTATTTGTATAATTTTTTAAATAAAATTGGATGAATATAAATCCAAAATAGATAAATTATAACTATATGAGTAAAGTGTAGGAGGAATGTGTCAAATATTTCATAAAATTTGCAACAAACTATGCGAATAAACCTTCTCAAATAAAATGTCTATGTTTACATTATTGTTATTAAATGTGTATTTTTCTTGCTTCATTACAAGAACACTTGATTTATTATGGAATTGATCACAGTTATAAATGTTGGACCAAACACTAAGACAAAGTAAATGTATTTATAAAAAGGAATGGAAATAAATTTTATGAACCATTAGTTATTTATATAAGTGTAGACAATGACACATATCATATTCAAGAAAGAACAATGATGGTTAAATAAGAACTTATATATTGGGTAAAAATGTTTGGGAAATTTTAGAAATGTAGAAAGATTTAATTTTATGATGATTTTATAAAATAAATAATTCTATTAAAAGTACTGAAAATATATATCATGATAAATAATAATGATTATTGAATATAAAATTAAGTTTGTGCATCAGAAGGGGTTGTATTTATTAGAATTTTTTCCCTAATTCATTGGCTCTCCAAGTTTGTTTTTATTTCTTGTTATTCTTTTATCTTAAGGGTTATGATAGTTAAATTTTATATTTTAGGATTTTGATATCTATCTGAAATATTTTATTTATGCTACCATACCTCTATAGGTATTAACCTCTCTCCATAACTCTTTTATTGAATCTTCTTTGGCAGTTGATGTCAATATGCACAAACTTAAGAGGCGAACCTTCTTTTACTTTGATCTAATGGAGTAACATTTTGATGTGGCTAGCTTCATGAACCCATCCACTATTGGATAGTCTAATGTGATTGATTTTTATATCATTAACTGCTTTTATGGCAATGGTTTTAGTGTTTTTTTCTTCTATAGGGCTTCAGTCCATGGTATCATATGTCAATATTATGATTTTTTAAGAATAGAAGTATTATGGTAAAATTATAAGGTTTTACTTGAAACTTCTATTACATTTTATTGATGGTTAGTTTCCTTGATGTTGGTGGTGGTGTATATAGAGACCCCAACCTTTTACATATAACATGTCATGATTTTAAGCATAATTATACATCAGAGTATAAACCAAGGATCGTTAAGTCCGGTGTCTTGGAAGACTAGGTACATAAAATGTAAAACATGGGGATAAAAAAAACTTATTAATTTAATCTCTATAAAGAGATACTAACTTCCTTTGAGCCATTAAATCTACATAGTGTACCTCGAGGAACACATGACCAAAGGGATGATCTGAAAATCCCAGTACGGGAATGAACATTAGGATACATCTTAAGAACATGAGTTAGGAGGCATGGCATAATGATAAAAAAGCATGAAACATATGAAATCATATCATATAAGCATGGGATCATATAAACATGGAATCATTTAAATGTGGCAAAATCATAAGTCATTTCTTTAGTATGGGTCAAGGCTAACTGCCAATTCCGTTTCCCATTTTAGTACGGGTCAAGGCTAACCGCCAATCGCGTTTCACATCACATCTCATGAGACCTAACGTTACCCAATGCATTGGAGTGCTATCTGGGCGCACCCATCATAAAATTTTCATAAATATTATTGCCCCATAAATATTCTTACCACATATATAATCATACATAATCAACCATACATAAACATAAGGGTACGCATGGAAAGAATTGGGTACCACAATCATGACATAAATCATAACCAATGGGTGTATCAAAAAAGTGTCCATGAAAGGAAAGGATTAGAACATAAATGGACGTTCATAGGGTAAAATAGACATATAACATGGTAAGTGGTGTCAAACATAAGTGACAACATATAAGAAATGTAATTAGAAACATTAGTATTAAAATATTTTTGTGGGGTTTTAAGGAAAATACTACAGAGATTTTAAAAAAAGGGGGAAAATCTTTTATATAAAACTAGAATTGAACCAAGAAGGTTTTCATAATAAGAATACTGATTTTATAAATAAAATTGTGTCTTAAAACATAGGATATAGTGCACTTGAAATTGGGTAAAAATTTGGGAAGCTCCCTTAAAACGAGTGTGCTTATTGGGAAGTATCAATGAGGGATTCACTTAAAATCATGTATATCTCCAAAAGATAATGAGAGATGAATCTTGGAACATGATTTTGGAGCATATAAAAAGAATTTATAAGTTTTACATAAAAATAAAAGAAAACTACATTTTGGTAAAAAGGAAGATTGAGGAACCCGAAGGAATAAAGGAAGTCCGGGTAGAATCCATTATGGTTTATCGACATGGTATCAGGTGTAACTAAGAGGGATTGATAAGAGAGATAAGGGGTTTCTAATCACCAATGAAACATTAGTTCAGTATGGGGGAGGTGATAAAACATGACCCATCACTTGGTATTACACAAAAAAAACCATATCATAGAGAACAATCTTGATTAAGAGGGAAAAGAAGAGGATCCCTAACCTTAAATCCGTTGGTGTTCACTTGTTTTTAAAGACCTTAATAAACAAATTATGATTATTAATTAATAATTCTAGAAACTATTATATATTTAATACATTTATTATAACCCTTTTTAGTTCATTAAAGGCCTACTTGATTAGTTATAAGGTTCAATTTCATTGTTCGTGCTCGTTTGTTTACTTAGTTTTGAAAGATCGGTTCACTTATATTCAAGTTCAGATAAACATGAAAGATGGAAGTCTTTGTACAGAAATGAATTTATATGCTATTAGTTAACATCCAGTATATTACATGGTTTTAAATTTAATTTGTTTACTTATATTTAAGTCGAACTATTATATAAAACCATAGTGACAACTGTTTTTGTTAATTGGTGGGTTTGATTACAAAGAACATGTTTTGATTTATAACTTAATACCATTTGTACAAAAAGATTACAGAATAAAAATATGATATATTATATATATATAATCTGGTTCAACCATAACCAAAATGGATTCATGACCAGATGTAATTATGATAATTGATAAACCGTTGTCCATGAATGTGCTAAATTGGCACATCTCAAATGGTGCTTTCATTTCTTTCAAAAAAAAGGCGAGGAAAGGAGAGAAGATAATGAAGTATCCAATTAGCATAATAACATTATAGTAAATGTATGATACTAGAGTTATCATACAATTTGGGTGAAGGGAGGTGATGAAATAAACAAAAAATAAAAGAACTTAAATGAAATGATGGAATTGGAAAGAGGAATTTACCTCTCGAGACTTCCTTCTTTGAGAACCTCTTAATGGGAGAGGTTTTGGTATTTTTAAGAGGCTAGGAGATTTTAGACGTGGGGGAGGATTTTTGGGAGATATTTGGGCAGAATATTGGCAAGTCACAAGGCTTTATAGGAGTGAATAGAAGAGGGCGTGAAGGGGGGGGGGGGTTATAGTGGAGGAGGGCAGGGATTTCTCAATATAAAATTCATTAATTTATTAATTCCCAATATGATAAGGAATAATGAGTCTTCCATGCCCGAGAATAGTAAATAGGTCATTTGAATTAGAACCAAGGGTGGTGACATCATCCTTGATTCTAGGAATAGTCTATTTAGCTTATAATGTATATATGCGGTAAATTACCGTATTTTACTATTCATAAAAAAATTCAAGTAGTTATGAAAAATCTCAAAAATTTACCCTAAACATTTTTCGACGTGTAGAATCTAAAAATGAAGTGCATTTTTCGAATTTTGTTTGTAAATATTATTAATTTAATATTTAATTAAAATCATAATTTATTATTAAAAACTAGTTTTAAAATATTTATATACTTATTCTAAAATATAGGTATATCATACTTTCAACATGAATATTATTTATATATTATCATAGGTAATGTTACTATTCATTAGGGTATATCACTATTCATAAGGGTTCGTTACTATTAATAAGGGTAGGTTACTATTCCCCAAAAATTAATTTTTTCTTATTAGACTCCAAATAACTTACTAATTTAAACTATGTTTGTCGGATTTTCGAAATTCCAATTACAGAAGTGAAAAACTTATGTTTAAAGGACACTTAGAACGTAGTAGTTCATTATGTTGTGTTTTCATGTGATAATATAAAATATTTATAAGAGAGAAATTTCTATTTATAAAAAATTGGGTCGTTACATTCTTCCCCCCTTATAGAATTTCACCCTCGAAATTTCTTTTTACATTACAAGACAAAAACATGTGTGGGTACTTTTCCTTCATTGCTTTTTCCAGTTCCCATGTTTTCACTTCGTACTTATGGTTTCACCATAGTACCTTGACCAGATGAGTAGTCTTTATGCGTATAACTTTGTCTCTACGATCCAAGATCTTCACTGGCTGCTCCTCATAAGAGAGATCGTCCTCCAACTATACAACCTCTAAGGAGAGTACATGTGAAGGGTCTGGTAATTACTTACTTAAGAGAGATACATGAAAGACATCATGTAATTTTTACATGGTAGGTGGAAGTTCCAATTTAGAGGACACATCTCCGACTCGATTAAGAATCTCAAAGGGGCCAATGTACCTAGGACATAACTTCCCTTTCTTTCCGAACATCATGAACATCATCCACGGAGATATGCGTAGAAATACCATGTCTCCAACTTTGAACTCAAGGTATCATTGATGGTTATCTGCATAACTCTTCTATCGACTTTGGGAAACCATGATATGCTGCTGAATGGTTTTCACCTTCTCCACCATTTCTTCGACCATTTCAGGTCTTAGTAGCTTATGCTCACTGACTTTATCCCAACACGCTGGTGTTCTACATCTTTTCTTGTAAAGGGATTCATATGGTTCCATTCAGATGCTTGAGTGGAAACTATTTTTGTAGGAGAATTCAACCAGTCGAAGATGTTGATCCCATCCTCCTTTGAATTCCATAGAACACTCTCTCAACATGTCTTCCAGTGTCTGAATAATTCGCTCAAATTGGCGATCAGTTTGAGGATGATAGGTCGTACTGAAGTTTAGTTTAGTGTTCATAGCATGATGGAGACTTTTCTAGAACTTTGAAGTGAATCTCGAATCACGATCGGATACAATATATTGTGGTACTCCATGAATCCTTTACACTTATTTAATGTAAATCCGTGCAAGTTGATTCAATGAGAATTCCTCACTAACCGCGATAAAGTGAGCGGTTTTTGTAAGATGATCCACAATGACCCATATAGTATTATTTCCTCTATATTTCCTTGGAAGTCCAATGAAAAAGTCCATGGTAATGTTTTCCCACTTCCATCATGGTATGGGTAGTGGTTTCATCATCCCCTTAGACTTCTATCTCTCAGCCTTCACTTGATGACATACCAGGCACTTTGACATATATTCAGCAATCTCCCTTTTTATATTGTCCCACCAAAAGTTTTCTCGGAGATCTCAATACATCTTTGTGCTCCCTGGGTGGATAGAGAATGTTGAGCTATGTGTGTCACCCAATAGATCCTTCTTTATCTCTGGATTTGATGGTATACATAATCTTGCCCCAAACCTTACAACTCCTTCTTCATCAATTTTGAAATCGGAAGATTTCCCATTTCTAATAGTTTCCACCCTTTTCTGAATTTCCACATCTTTTCTTTGAGAATCCGTTATTCTCTCTAAGAGGGATGGTTGAGAAATCATTTTAGAAAGGATTGATTATGTTCCTCCCTTAATGACTCCCATGTCCATACTTTGAAAATATAAGATGATCAGATCATTTTCAATTATCATAAATGATAAATATGTAGGATCCTTTATACTTAGAGCATATGCTACCTTGTTTTCCTTTTCGGGATGATAGTGGATTAAGAAGTCATAATCCTTGATGGGATCTATCCTTCTCATCCGGTGCATATTATGCTCTTTATTTGTGAATATATATTTGAGACTCTTGTGGTCAGTATATATCTCACATTTCTCCCCATAGAGATAATGCTACCAGATTTCCAATGCAAAGATCATAACTAACAATTCCAGATCATGCATGGAATAGTTTAGCTCATGGATTTTCAGATGCCTTGAGGCATAGGCTATCACTTTATCATTTTTCATTATAAAAAAACATAAGATGTTGTTAGAAGAATCACTATACACCACAAAGAGTTCTCCACTTGTAGGGAGGGTGAGTACCGGCATAGTGATATGTCTCTTTTCCAACTCCGTGAAACAATCTTCACATTCATGTGTCCAAAAAAACTTTACCCCCTTCCATGTTATCTTCGTAATTGGGTTTGACAATCGTGAAATGTTCTTCCCAAATCGTCGATAATACCTAGCTAGTGCCAAAAACCTACGAATATCCGTTACAGAAGTTGGACTGGGCCACTCTTCAACTGACTTCATCTTGGAAGGTCCATAGATATCCCTTTGATAGTGATAAGATGCCCCAAGAATGATACTTCCTCCATCCAGAACTCACATTTACTGTATTTTTCATACAACTTCTCCCTTCGAAAAGTATTTGACAAAGTTTTCAAATGCTCCTCGTGTTCCTTCTTACTCTTGGAGTATATCTGAATATCATCAATAAAGAATACCAAAAATTTGTCGAGGAAATATCTAAAGACTCTATTCATTAAATACATGAAAATCTCTGGAGCATTAGTGAGTTCAAAGGGAATCACTATGAACTCATAGTGTCCATACCTTGTTCAAAAGGAAGTCTTGAGAATATCTTCCTTCCTCACCTTTAGTTGGTGATATCCTGATCGAAGGTCAACCTTAGAGAAATAACTGGCCCCACGAAGCTAATCAAACGAGTCATCTATCCTTGGATGGGGATACTTGTTCTTTATCGTGATTTTATTGAGCTCACTATAATCAATGCAGAGGTGCATTGATCAATCCTTCTTCTTGACGAAGAGGACTGGAACACCCCATGGTGAAGCACTTGGGCATATAAAACCCTTATCCATATTCTCATGTAACTACTTCTTCATCTCTTCCAGCACTACGGTGGCCATTCTGTAAGGTTTCTTTGATATAAGCAGAGATCTGAGGATAAGTTCAATTGAGAACTCAACCTCTCAGTTAGGAGGAAGACCAGGAAACTCTTCAAGGAATACATCGGTGGAATCCATCACAATGGGCATGTATTCAAGCATGATTCTCTCCTTTGTCTCAATCATTTGAGATAGATATGCTTTCTCATAAGGAACAATATTCACACTTGATATTAAGGTTCTAAAGGAGATTCATCTTCCTCCTTACACTTTTAAAGAATCATAGGATGCTTCGGGATGTGAAAAGTGATCTTCCTTTCTCGACAGTTGATGTTGGATTTGTATAAATATTTCCAATCCATGCCAAAGATAGCTTCAGACTCCACTAAAGAAAGTATGATGAGATTTTTCGGGAGGTTCAGTCCACAAACATTAATCAGGGAGGATTTATAAACCATAGACGCAATAATTTCCCCATTCACTATTCTCACATATAACTTTTCCTCTAAATTTTTAGTTGGTGTTTGAATAGTTCTACTAAACTTTCAAGCTATGAAAGAATGCGTAGAACCAGAATCAAATAGTATGTTCTCTATTCTTGAATGATTAACTAGTATACCTGTCACCACATCGTTTTTCGGATCTACCTTAGAAGTAGTGATAGCATAAACCCTTCCTTGTTTCCTTGGAGGCTATTGTTGATTGCCTCTGACAACCCTCGTCTTAGGGAAATTTTTTACATAATGCCCATGGTCTTGGAAATTTTAACATTGCACTACAGGCTGAGTGTTGAATTGAACATTCCTTTCTTCTTCCACATTAGTGGGATTCTTCATATCCTAGCTGCAGTTCTTGGACAGATGACAAAACCTTCCACATTTTAATCAATTCTTGGTTCCCTTTAGACAGTTACCAGGATGCTTCTCCAAACATTTTTTTCAAGGGGAAAAGTCAGACTTCTTTCCATCAATGGATTTGTTCGATGAACCACCCATGTTATTGTCTATTTTATGATTCTTATCACTAGGCCCACCAGACCACTGAGAGTCTCCAATATTTATTCCAACCTTGAGGGCACAACAAAAAATATCCTCATAACTGTCAAAGTCTTGAATTACCAACACTTTTTGTAGACTTGGATTTAGTCCACTAAAGAAGAGATGAACCTTGATTTCGGTGTTCCTGACAAAACCACAGGCGTACCTTGAAAACCTTGTAAAGTTTGCTTCATATGCCCTGATAGACTCATCTTCTTTCTGCTTGAGTCTGAGGAACTCTCTTTCCATCTTGAGAAGGAGGGTTCGAGGAAAATATTTGTTTAAAAACATCATCTTGAATTCCACCCAATCCATGGAATCGATTTTCTCTCGGGACCTTGTATTCTTGATCAGTTTCCACCACTGATCAGCTTCCTCATCAAAATGATAGACCGCCAGTACAAATTTCTCTTCGTCTAAGCACTGGAGGAAGAATAATATCTTTTCAATGGTGTTAATCCATTTTTTCACAAGGAGGGGATCAGTGTCAAGGTTGGTGTCATGAGAACAAACTATTTTATAATTTGATTACATGAATGTTCACTTATTATATATGGTTCATTGTTCTACATGACTATAATATAATAATGTCTAGGAATATTTGTTACATTGATAAGGTCATTGAATATCCCCTCCATGATGAGAACATTGAAATGCTATAACAAATATTCATAAATAAAGTTCTGCAGTTGGATGACATACTATGATAGGACACATAGTATACAGACCGTCATATGCGAGTACTCGTAAGAAGGCGAGACTCTCTCTCATGGAGTTCGCACTTGGTAATCTCAAATATGATAGATTATGATAACATACCAGCCATTAGTAATTCCTCAGGTTTTGGTGTCATCAGATATTGCTATCTGTGAGCATGTGTAATTGTCCTTAGACTAGAAGATTATCATTAACTCATGTCATGACTTGCGCAGTTATATTTTCTGATGGAAACCGTCACAAAGACAGTTGGCGGTAAGTAGGGTACGTTTGGTGCGTCATGAATGACATGTTATTAATGGTTATGTAAAGGAAATATTTGTACCTTTAATATTTATAGAAGTAGATATCACGGGCCCTTTGATTGAAATAGAACTGTAGAAAAAATTCCATGGCCATGGTGACACGACGAGATTATTTCTGGAAGTCAAAGAATGACAGACCAAGCATATAGGTTTATGACATTGCCATGAAACATTCTTGATGAGATATTGACACAAAGGGATTAAATTACATAGTAATAATTCGTATGAGGTGACACATCAATGTGGCGTCAAATTCTATCTCTTGGGTGCCTTGACCCATTGCTAGAAAGTAATCTTGGACTTTATGCAATACCACCTAATGCCAATGAGAAAGAGGCCTAGAGGGTCACACACTAATTGTATCAAAGTATCTCAAGTAGAATAAAGATTATTCATGCACGTGGTTTAATAATTATTCAAGGAAGACTAAATCATTTTAATGATAGAGGAAGAAGGAAATGAAAAACAAGATATACACACCGTGTATTAATGATTACACGCCATGTAGTTTTTTATGAAAACAAGTACACGCCATGTATTAATGATTACACACCATGTAGTTTTCATTTTTGAAAGGAAATGAAAAACAAGTGCACGCCGTGTATTAATAATTACATGCTGTGTAGTTTTATTGAAAACAAGTACACACCGTGTATTAATGATTACATGACGTGTAGTTTTCTAGTTGGGATTTTGAGGATATAATATTATTTTATTAAATGATATTTATTATAATTAGCATGGGCGCATGTCAAGGAATTAATTATTCAACATTGGGGTTTTCAATAAGAGTGAATGAAATAAATAAAATGCGTAACATGTTTATTTATTGTCATAACTCTATAACCTCAAACCCGATTATAAATATCCTCACAACCCCAACTCTTTTCCGAACAAGAGAATCGTTGTGCACAATAATTCTGGAGAATTCATTCAAGGCCAAAAGAAACTCTTCCCCCAAGAACACTCTCAAGACTGAGGGAGATCCTATTCCATCAGATCAAGACGATCTAAGGTGGAAAATGCAAGCAAAGGTTTCTCCACGCAAACACCTGGAGACTCCTTTGGGGACGTCCATAGATTTGAGGTGCACGCGTGGATCACCGCTAGAGGAAGTCTACCCTTGGTTTCTACGATGCAGTGACGAATCACAACAGAACGTGATCAAGAATAGCAAAAAATAAAGAAAACCCAAAAGGTATTTCTTGTCAATTAATTAAAATAATTATAATCAACCTGTGACGATCCACTTTTGTGGTTCCGAGACCTTTCTTCTTCTTTGTCTATTATTGTGAATCGATCCGTGGAGACTGGAGTTTATTGTCGTATTAATCCAGGATTGATCATTGCTAATGACAAAAATCCAAGTGGGCACATCCACCCATGCGCTTACACTGCGCCCAAAACCATCAATTGGTATCAGAGTGAGGTTACAGTGTTGATTATAGTTATTTAATTTTCGCTGATAATTTACGCATTTATATTCGATTCAATTCAAGATAAATCATTCTATTAAACTGAATGAACAAGATATGTTATTCCTCCATCGTTTCTTGATTCACATCACAAAAACGACCTTTTAATTTTAATTTTGATTAGAAAAATGAGAAACTCATCTGGAGGAGCCTCTCTTTCTGTCTGTACAACACAGGAATACATGGTGTGTAATTAAAACTACACGCCGTGTACTTAGGTTCAACGAACCGGTACTGGTTCGACAAACCACGCCGTGTAAATTGATTACACCTAAGTATTTATTACCCCGTGTTGACAAGAAATGAACGGCGCATGGGAATAGAAATATACAGCGTGTATGTTGAATCAACATGCCGTGTAGCCCGATCCGGTCCCGGTGAAACCATGTATAAGGAGAAGCTGTGTTCCGCGTACATGGGATTTCTAGGCCGGTAACCACGTAACAAGGAACTACATGCCGTGTTAGATTAATATACACACCATGTACTCCAAAATTTCAAAATTAGAGAAAACACGCCAAAGCCCCCGACTTGTACATTGGATAAAGGGTGAAAAGAAATACGTGCTGTGTAAATATAAACTACATGTCATGTACTTTCCAGACACTACGGGAAATCTGACCTTTCCCAACGATTCTATACCAATGGATTGTAAAAACCGTTGGGAAATCCCACATTGAGGTTACTTTTCCCAATGGTTTTCCAAAAACATTGGGAAAGGGTATGGCTTTCCCAATCGTTTGGCCAAACTGTTGGGAAAGGTCCACTTTTTGGCCACTTTTCCCAACGGTTTGGCCAAACCATTGGGAAAGGGTAGGGCTTTCCCAATGGTTTGGCAAAACCATTGGGAAACGTATACTTTGAGGCCAATTTTCTCAATAGTTTGGCCAAACCGTTGGGAAAGGGTGTACCTATCCTAACGGTTTGGCCAAACCGTTGGGAAAAGTGTCCCATATACGAACGTCACTTCCAAACTCAAAGGACCTATACCAACAGTTTTGACAACCGTTGCTATAGGTCCTTTGAGTTTTTAACGAATATTCTTTCCGAGAACATTATGTAAATAAAAATTTAAAATATTTATGATAATAAATATATATATTTATAAAATTATGTTCAAAAAAGTCATGTTAGGTTAGTGGTTATGTCATTCACTGATAAACTAGAGGTCTTGGGATCAAATCCCACAGAATGTTTTTTTTGAAATACATATACCAACGGTTTTATGGAACCGTTGGTATAGATTTTGTAAAAACATATACCAATGGTTCAACCAAACTGTTGGTATAGGTTAATGTACCTAACCTATCCCAACAGTTCTACATAAACCGTTGGGAAATCCTTTTCCCAACGGCTTACTTCCCTACGGTTGGCAGAACTGTTGGTATAAGATATACCAACGGTTCTGCAACCTATCGAAATGGTTCTGAACTGTTGGGAAATATACTATTTCTAGTAGTGAGAAATGGAATTTCACCAAGTTTCCTCCAAAAGTACAATGACCTATACAAGGGATATGGATGAGAAGAATCTAAAGGAAATTCAGAAAGGAATTTAAGATAAAGAATTGATTAATTATAAGATCATAATTAATTATTTTCAAGCACGGCTTATCTTAAATAATATAAGGACTAAAAGAATTTAAATTCTAAATATGCGTAAATGTTGTTGCATGCTATGGATGAACATGAGATAGACCAAAGAACCTTTGTATGTGTGTTTGGTTTCATTTAAAATTGTTTTATTTAAATTCATTGGCCTATGATCCTTCTTCCAATAAAATGTAGGGCCTGCGCGCCCATGGTTTCTTTAATGTAAACCCCATGTAATGGAAGATCTCCAAAGCCAGAGGAGACAGTTTGAAACCCAAAGCTGAGGAGAAACAAACCCAAGAAGATACAAATGTGGATAGGTGGGATCTGCAAAACACGAACCATCGGTTCAATGTGTATTTCCCTAGGTCAGGGTTATCTTATCAAACCACAAGATAAGCTAACCAATAAAATCTCATGATCATGCCATATTATTTTATTTTTATCTAATTGTATGGTTTATTTATTATGTATGTGTTGTCGCGATCACATAGTTAATAAAATGAACAAGCATGAAAAGATGGAATAAAATAAAAACCAGACTATACGTAAACATTATCAGAACATGGTTAATCACTTAAGAAATAATCACTTAATATTAACATGCATGTGATAATGAAACACTACGCATAAAGGATTAAAATCCCTAAATACCATATTAAGTCAGACTAAGCCTGCCGTTACCTGATTAAGGGCAAGACTCAATAAAACTATGTGTTTGACCAACCCTTGTTGGGACACTTAATTTTATAAAGGAATCCCTTATGAAAGGTTTCAGGTTGACTTAACCATATTACATCATGAGTAGTAGCCCTTTCTAGACTTGATGTAATATTGGAGGCAAGATTTGAGGAAATCCAAGTCAGGATTTCAGGATTGGGGAGTCCACTCAACAGATCAAGGAACTGTAAGATCATAGTTGGCATAGAACTGCCTATCAAAATACCTTCAAATAGCATGACCAATCCTTGTTGGGGTTATGTGAATAGGAATATGGATCCTTTCCAATAGAATGTCAAAGAGACTAGACATTATAGGTTCAATGGTGAGGGCCATTGGGACTTGATAAAATAGTGGGAGACTTAATAAAATTTATTATTTCTCATAAAATGTAATCAAGAAAGAACTAATAAATCTGCTCTTCTAATTTGTAGAATCAATATGAAAAACTCATCAACCACATTTTCTCTGCGATCAATTCTGGAAAAAGACAATATCCTCACCGGCAGTAACTTTCAGGAATGGGTTAGGTACATTTGGGTTATCCTACACCATGAATGAAATTATTATGTGCAGGAGTCCTCACTTCCTGATTCT
Organism: Viscum album; assembly: GCA_963277665.1. Taxonomy (NCBI): domain Eukaryota; kingdom Viridiplantae; phylum Streptophyta; class Magnoliopsida; order Santalales; family Viscaceae; genus Viscum; species Viscum album. The sequence continues at coordinate 127,181,688 of OY728145.1, forward strand.
CCAGCCCTAGGGGTGAGTGATGAAGATTTCTTGGTCTATGATCAACATTTGAGAGATGCACTCGACGTTCACTGTTTGATGCTGTCATCAATGTCTAGTGAGCTCATGAAGTCTCATGAATACATGGATTCCTAAAGCATGTTTGAGAACCTCCGTGGTCTATAGTAGGAGAGAACAATACAGGAAAGGTTTGAGATCTCCAAGGCTCTATTTCAGAGCAATCTTGGAGAGGGTTCCCCAGTTGGGCCTCATGTAGTCAAGCTCATTGGCTACATTGTGTGCTTGGAGGTTATAGGGTTTAAACTCCTTGATGAACTGGGTACCTATCTCATTCTTGCATCACTCCCCCATAGCTTCTCAAACATTGTTGTGAACTTCAACATGAACAACATTGAGAAGTCTCTATCTGATCTTTTTATCCTTATTCACCAAGTGGACAATGACATTATGTGTGAAAAGCCTTCTGTCCTCATGGTGAATAAAAGGAAAGGGAAGGAGAAGAGCTTTAATCCCAAATCTTCTTCAAGGCCTTCCATGAAATGGAAGTTCAAAGGAGAGGAGAGAGAATAAGAGGTTGTTTGTTTCGCATGTTGCAAGAAGGGCCACTGGAAGAAAAACTACACCCAGCCAAGGAAGCAAGGGGAAGCTTCCGACGCATTTGTTATCGAATGAAATATATTTGTTTCTTCCAATTGGGTATTAGATACTACTTGTGGTGCTCACATCTGTATCCAAATACAGGAACCAAGTAGATTCAGAAATATTGACCAAGGTGAGGTGGATCTACGAGCAGCCAACGGAGCCAGACTCACTGCTGTAGCTATCAGAGACTACAACCTCACATTGCCTAGTGGGATGGTATTGGTTTTGAAAGGATGTTATTATGTACCCTCTATAACCAAAAACATTATTTCAGTATCCATATTAGATACTGATGGATTCATATTCAAGTTTGGAAGTGGATGTTGCTACTTTTATAAAGATAGCATTTGTTTTGGTAGGGCAAATTTATATAACGACCTTTATGTGTTAGACTACACAAACCAAGTAATGTCAATCAATGAAAAAGTTAATTCACATTACTCATACCACACCTAGATTTGGCATCAGCGGCTAGGTCATGTCAATGAGAAACATTTGACAAAATTACTTCAAGATGGGTATTTAGATTCATTTGAACTAAAGCCACTTGGTGTGTGTCATGCGTGTCTACAAGGAAAAATGACCAAATCCCCATTTAGTGGGAAAGGTGAAAGTGATAAAGAGCTTCTAGAATTAGTTCACACAGATGTGTGTGGACCATTTCTAGTTGAAGCAAGGGATGGGTTCTTGTACATCATAACTTTTACTGATGATTTTAGTAGATATGGATATATTTACTTAATGAGTTATAAGTCGGACTCGTTTGATCGGTTCAAAGAATAAAAGAATGAAGTTGAGAACCAGATTGGTAATACGATTAAGAAAATATGCTCAGAAAGAGGAGGAGAATATCTTAATCAGGAATTCATTGATTTATTACGGGAGTTTGGGATTCTATCTCAACTCACTCCTCCTTACACACCTCAGTGGAATGGTGTAAGTGAAAGGAGGAACCTCACCCTATTGGACATAGTGAGATCAATGATGAGTCATGCGAGTCTTCTATTATCCTTTTGGGGATATGCATTAAAAACAGAAGCACACATACTAAACCAAGTACCAACTAAATCGATAAATGGAATTCCATACGAGTTATGGAGTGGATGAAAATCCATGTTATCGAATTTACATGTGTGGGGGTAGCGGATCATTTGTTAAGGCCTCTTCAGGTAACAAACTTGCACCCCAAGGCACAGAGTGTATCATTATAGGATATCCTAAGGAAACAAGGGGATATTACCTATATAACCCCTCAGAAAAAATGGTTATAGTGGCAAGACACGCCGTATTCCTTGAGAGGGAGCACATCTCAAAAAGATATAGTGGGAGCGAGATAGACTTCGATGGATTTAAGGCTCAAGATACACAGGAGTTGGTACAAGAAAAAATTCTACAAAGCCCCATGGAAGAAAAATCTGTTCCTGAGACACAAGAACTGCGTAGGAGCATGAGATAGGCGAGAGAACCAGAAAGATATGGTTTTCTTGTCACTGAGGATAGTGACTCATTATTGGTTGAATATGATGATCCTCTTACCTACAAGGAAGCAGTTGAAGGCCCAAATGTTTCAAAGTGGTAAGAAGCCATGAATTCTGAAATGGATTCCATTTATCAAAACCAAGTTTGTATTTTGGTAGATCCTCTAGTTGATGTAAATCCTATTGGTAATAAATTGGTATTCAAGGAGAAACTAAACATGGAGGGGAAATTCAACACCTATAAAGAACGCCTGGTTGATAAAGGTTTTAGATAGCATCAAGGAATTGAATATGATGAAACATTTTCCTCGGTTGCGATACTAAAATCCATCAGAATCCTATTGGCCATTTCTGCTTTCCATGACTATGAAATTTTGCAAATAGATTTCAAAACAACATTCCTTAATGGGAACCTCCAGGAAGATGTCTACATGACACAACCTGAAGGGTTTGTGACTCCAAAAGATGCCAACAATGTATGGAAGTTGCATAAATACATTTATGTATTAAAGCAAGCATCAAGGTCATGGAACATTTGATTTGATGAAGCAGTAATAGAATTTGGCTTTGTTAAGAACGAATGCGAGCCTTGTGTATACAACAAGTTTAGTGGAAGTGTAGTCGTTTTCCTAATAGTATATGTTGATGACATATTACTAATTGGAAATGAAGTACCTGTCTTATAGTCAGTTAAGGCATGGTTAGATAAATGCTTCTCCATGAAAGACTTGGGTGAGGCAACATATATTCTTGGGATCAAGATCCATCTTGATAGATCCAAGAGAATGATGGGCCTGAGTCAAAGTACATACATTGACAAGATACAGAAGAGATTCAGTATGGAACAATCCAAGAAGGGATTTTGGCAAGTGTCACATGGAATTAATCTTTCCAAGAAAATGTGTCCTCAGACACATGAGGAAAGAAAGAAAATGGCAAGGATCCCTTACGCATCTGTGACTGGTTTAGTCATGTATGTTTTGCTATGTACAAGGATAGATGTTTCTTATGGGTTATGTGCGGTAGGCAGATATCAAGCTGATCCAGGAGACCACCATTGGATGGAAGTCAAGAATATACTTAAGTATCTGAGGCGTACTAAGGATATGTTTCTGGTTTATGGAGGATATGAGGAACTGGTCAACAGAGGACATGTAGATGTTAGTTTCCAGACTGATCAAGAATACATGAAGTCGCAGACTAGGTATATATTCAATTTTAATTGGGGCGCAGTGAGCTGGAAGAGATCAAAGCAAAGTGTGGTGGTAGATTATACAACAGAGTGCGAGTATATCACAGCATCTAAGGCATCTAAAGAAGTAGTATGGATGCGAAGCTTCGTCCAAGAGCTATATTTAGTACCTAGTAGTAAATATCCTATCACACTCTGTTGTGATAACACTGCAACAATGGTACTTGAAAAATATCCAAGGAAACATTAGCGGACAAAGCACATACTTAGAAAGTATCATCTCTTGATGGATTTTTCTCAGAGAGGTGAAGTTGCAGTGAGCAGTATTTCTATGGAAGACAACATGGAAGAATCCTTGACTAAAGCCTTGACTCAGCAGAAACATGATCATCATGTGAGCTCTATTGGTCTAAAAGTCATAGGCAGTTGGCTCTAGTACAAGTGGGAGTTTGTTAGGATTGGTGTCCTGAGAACCAACTGTTTTGTACTTTGATTACATGAATTTTCACTTATTATATATGGTTCATTGTTCTACATGACTATAATATAATAATGTCCTAGAATATTTGTTTCATTGATAAGGTCATGACAGATCCCCACTATGATGAGAAATTTGAAATGCTATTACAAATATTCTTAAATAAAGTTCTGCCGTAGGATGACATACTATGATAGGACACATAGTATACAGACTGTCATGTGTGAGTACTCGTAAGAAGATGAGACTCTCTCTCTCATGGAGTTTTCATTTGGTAATCTCTAAGATGGGAGATTATGAGAACAGACCCGCCAGTAGTAATTCCACATGTTTTAGTGTCATCGGATATTGCTATCTGCAAGCGTGTGTAATGGTCCTTAAACTAGAATATTATCATTATCTCATATCATGACTCGCACACTTAGATTTGCTGACAAAAACTGTCACGAAGACAGTTGGTGGGAAGTAGGGTATATTGGGTGCGTGAAGAACGACATGTTATTAATGGACAAGTCAAGGAAGGATTTTCCCCCTCCATATTTATGTAAGTAGATATCTCGTGCCCTTTGATTGAAATAGAACTGTCAAAAAAATTCAATGGCCATGGTGACACGACGAGTTTATTCTTGGAAGCCAAAGAATGACAGATCAAGCATATAGGTTTATGACACTTCCATGAAACCTGCATGATGAGATATTGAGACAAAGGGATTAAATTACACAGTAATAATTTGTATGAGGTGACACGTCAATGCGACGTCAACTTCTTTCTCTTGGGTGCCTTGACCTGTTTCTAGACTGTAATCTCAGACTTTAGGTAATCCCTCCTAATGCCAATGAGAAAACGGCCTAGAGGGTCACACACTAAGTGTATCCAGGTATCTCAAGTAGAATAAAGATTATTCTCATACTTGGTTTAATAATTATTCAAGTAATCCTAAATCTTTTTAATTATGGAGGAAGAAGGAAATGAAAAATAAGATATACACGCCGTGTATTAATGATTACATGTCGTGTAGTTTTTTTATGGAAAACAAGTACACACCGTGTATTAATGATTACACACCGTGTAGTTTTCATTTTGGAAAGAAAATGAAAAAAAATGCACGCCATGTATTAATGATTACACTCCGTGTAGTTTTATGGAAAACAAGTACACACCGTGTATTAATGATTACACTCCGTGTAGTTTTCCGGTCGAGATTTTGAGGATATAATATTGTTTTATTAAATGATATTTATTATAATCAGCATGGGTGCATGTCAAAGAATTAATTATTCAACATGGGGGTTTCCAATAAGAGTCAATGAAATAAATAAAATGCATAACATGTTTATTTATTGTCATAACTCTACAACCTCAAACCCGATTATAAATATCCTCACAACCCCATCTCTTTTCCGAACAAGAGAATCGTTGTTCACAATAATTCTAGAGAATTCTTTCAAGTCCGAAAGAACCTATTTCTCCAAGAATTCTCTCAAGATCGAGAGATATCCTCTACTATCAGATCAAGACAATCTCAGGTGGACAATGCAAGCAAAGGTTTCTCCACGCTAGCACCTAGAGACTCCTTTGGCGATGTCCAGAGATACGAGGTGCACGTGTGGATCACCGCTAGAGAAAGTATACCCTTGGATTCTGCGACGCAATGATGAATCACATCGAAACATGATCAAGAATATCAAAGAAGAAATAACACCCAAAAGGTAATTCTTTTCAATTAATTAAATTAATTATAATCAACCTGTGACGATCCACTTTTGTGGTTCCGGGACCTTTCTTATTCTTTGTGTATTTCTATGAATTTATCTATGGAGACTGGCGTTTATTATCGTATTGATCCCAGATTGATCATTTCTAATGAAAAAAATCCAAGTGGGCACATCCACCCACGTGCTTCCACTGCGCCTGGAACCTTCAATCAGAAGATCAGCTAAACATGGGACTCCTTTTCTACATGAAGAATTATACGACAACTTGCTCTTTCCTTGGAGGAGGAGGGCGTTTGGCCTGATTCAGGTTATTATTCATAACTTGAGCCAGCTGAGCAAGCACTGTCATGAAGTTGTGAGCACCCGCTCCCATTATATAAGGCATATCATTAGAGAAGTTTTCAAATTTCCTATCACATTTTTTGTTGGAACGTGTTCCCCTATTTCCAGCCATTAACTAAGAAAAATAACGTATAATTAGAGGTCTTGAATACATATTTATTGAGAATAAAAAGGAAACTTTCAACATAAAAGGATAAAATTATAATTAAGAAGTATATTCTAACTTGTGATTCCTTAGGTTTAAATCTAGGTTATCCTCAATATATTTCTTAACTTATATTCTTATGGGATTTTTATGTCCCTTAATAATGGTTTATACTAAGCTCGTGAATCTAGAAAGGCATATCCCCCAGGAGTTTCATAACCAAGAGTGTAGCAAGGACTGTTGTCATGTACCAGGATACCCCGGGTCAAGCTCGAAACTCCTTGTCATAGTTTTCACTCCTGGGTACATCTGTACCAGAGCCTCCTCTACATGCTTATATCCAGATAGGGATGTATTTTCTTGATAAACACTTACCCTATAATTACAAAAATTTAGAGATGTTTTATTATACTTTATGTCATCCTTAATGTTCTCACTAAGGTGCTCTATTCCTAATCTACAAAAAATAACTGGACCATCCTTTGATACCAAATGTGACAACTGGGCCCCAATGATAGCATAGAAACCCTACCTTATCAAGACCATTGGGTCCTGGCCTGCCAGGTACCACTAATTTCCCCACAGACACGTGGTCCCCACCCTAGGGTGTGTGTGAGTGAGGACATAGTACACTAGAATGGACATGTACTGGCCTATGCCAGAGCCGCCTCTACCTACTCATATTCATAGAGGGATATATTTGATTGATAAACCACTTACTCTATACTTAACAAAAGTTATAGATGTTTTATTATACTTCATTACATCCTCATGGTTCTCATTAAGGTGCCCAATTCCTAATCTCCAAAAATAACTGGACCATCCTCTGATGCCAAATGTGACAACTGGGCCCCACTGATAGCATAGACACCCTTCCTTAACATGACCTTCAGGTCCTAGCCAGCTATGTACCACCAATTGCCCCACATACATGTGGTCCCCACCTTGAGGCCCATCCATGTGCCTGAATGGGTTATTCGACTAATTACTGTCCCCACAAGCCAACACAAGTCCTTTCCAGTGTGCTTTGTCCTCACTCACACACACCCTAGAAAAATTCCCAAAGGTCACCCATCCAGATCACAACTCCCGGCCAAGCACACTTAATTGTAAAGTTCTAATCATATTGGCTCCCAAAAAGGAAGGTGCACCTTGTTGACATGAGTCATATCATTTATCCATTTAACTCTTTATCATTCGGGGGTGTTACAATCACCCCCCTTTAGGGCACAATGTCCCCGTTGTGGGCCCTACACCTCAACCTAGGCAGTGCACTGTACTTAAGGCTGGGTACCACCTATGATACAAACTATAGCGACCCAATCCTTTTACGTATTAAATTTCAGGATTTTAAGAATAATTATACTTCAGAGTACAAGCCAAGGATCGTTAAGTCTAGTGTCTTGGAAGAATGGGTACATAAAACGTAAAACATGGGGCTAAAAAAACATCTTTATTTAATCTCCATAAAGAGATCCTAACTTACTTTGAGCCCTTACATCGTCATAGGGTACCCTAGGGAACACATGAACAAAGGGATGAGCTGAAAAGCCCAGTAAGGGATTGAACATTATGATACATCTTAAGCACATGAGTTAAGAGGCATGACATAATGATAACAAAGAATGGAACATGTGAAATCATATCATATAAGAATGGGATCATATAAACATGGAATCATATAAATGTGTTAGAATCATAATACATTTCTTTAGTATGAGTCAACGCTAACTTCTAATTCCATTTCCCATTTTAGTATGGGTCAACTATAACCTCCAATCCCATTTCACATCGCATCTCATGAGACCCAACTTTACCAAATGCATTAGAGAACTATCTGGGTGCACCCATCTCAAAATTTTCATGAATATTATTGCCACATAAATATTCTTACCACATATATAATCATACATAATCAACCATACATAAACATAAGGGTACCCATGGAAAGAATTCGGTACCACAATCATGACATAAATCATAACTAATAGGCGTATCACAAAAGTGTTTCTAAAAGGAAAGGATTAGAATATAAATGGAAGTTCATAGGGTTCATAGGGTAAAATAGTCATATAACATGGTAAGTTGTGTCAAACATAAGTGAAAACATAGAAGAAATTTAATTTAGAAACATTAGCATTAAAAAAAATTTGTGCGGTTTTAAGGAAAATACTAAAGAGATTTTTTTTTAAAATAGAGGACAATATTTTATATACAACTCGAATTGAACCAAGAATGTTTTCATATTAAAAAGACTTTTTTTATAAAACAATGCTATCTTAAAACATATGATAGAGTTCACTTGAAATTGGGTATAAATTTGGGAAGTTCCCTTAAAACGAGTGTGCTTATTGGGAAGTATCGTGGAGGGATTCACTTAAAAGCATGTATATCCCTGAAAGATAATGATATATGGATCATGGAACATGATTTTGGATCATATAAAAATAATTTAGAGGTTTTACATAAAAATAAAATACAAATACATTTTTTTTAAAATAAAGATAGTGTAACCCGAAGGAATAAAGGAAGTTCGTGTAGAATCCATTACTGTTTATCGATATGCTATCTGGTGTAACTAAGAGGGCTTGATGAGAGAGATTACGGATTTATAATTACCTATAAAACATTAGGGAAGTATGGGGGAGGTGAGGAAACATACCCCATCACTTGGTATTACACAAAAAAAAGGCATAGTATAGAGAACAGCCTTGATTAAGAGTGAAAAGGAGAGGATCCCTTACCTTAAATCCGTTGGTGTTCTCCCCTTATTTTTAAATACCTGAATAAACAAATTAGGATTATTAATTAATAATTAAAGAACCTCTTCCATATTTAATTGATTTATTAAAACCTTTTTTAGTTCATTCAAGGACTTCTTGATTAGTTATAAGGTTCAATTTCATTGTTCGGGCTCGTTTGTTTACTTGGTTTTAAAAGATCGGTTCACTTATATTCAAGTTTGGATAAACATGAAATATGGAAGTGGTTGTACAGAAATGAATTTATATGATATTAGTAAACATACATGAGATTAAATGGTTTTGAGTTAAATTTTGTTACTTATACATAAGTTTAACTATTATATAAAACCACAGTGACAACCGTTTTTGTTAATTGGTGGGTTTGATTACAAAGAACATGTTTTGATTTATAACTTAATTCAATTTGTAAAAAAATATTATAGAATAAAAATAGGATATATTACATATATATAATATGGTTCAAACATAAAAAAAATGGTTTCATGATGATATTTAAGGATGATAATTGATAAACTGTTGTCCTTGAATGTGCTAAATTGGCACATCTCAAATGGTGCTTTCATTTCTTTCAAACAAAAGGTGAGGAAATGAGAGAAGATAATGAAGTATACCATTAGCATAATTTAATTCCAGTACATGTATGCTACTGGTGTTATCATACCATTTTTATGAAGGGAGGTGAGGAAAGAAACAAAAAATAAAAGAACTTAAAAGAAATGATGGAATTGGAAAGAAGAATTTACCTCTTGAGACTTCGTCCTTTAAGAACCACTTAAGGGGAGAGGTTTTGGAATTTTTAAGAGGATAGGAGCTTTTGGACGTGGGGGAGGATCTTTGGTAGAGATTTGGGCAGAATATTGGCAAGTAAAAAGGCTTTAGAGGAGTGAAGAGAAGAGGGAGTGAGGGGGGGGGGTTTATAGTGGAGGTTGGAAGGGATTTCTCAATATAAAATTCATTAATTTATTAATTCCCCACAAGGTAAGGAATAGTGAGTCTTCCATGACCAATAATAGTAAATGGGTCATGTGAATTCTAACCAAGGGTGGTGACATCACCCATGATTCTAGGAATAGTCTATTTAGTTTATAATGTATATATATAGTAAATTACCATATTTTACTATTCATCAAAAATTCAAGTATTTTAGAAAAATCTCAAAAATTTACCTAAACCATTTTTTGACGTGTAGAATCCAAAAATGAATTCATTTTTTATAAAATAATTTTCTAAATATTATTAATTTAAAATTTAATTAAAATCTTAATTTATTATTAGAAACTAGTTTTAAAACATTTATTTACTTATTCTAAAATATAGGTATATCATACTTTAAACTTGAATATTATTTATATATTATCATAGGTAATGTTACTATTCATTAAGTAATATCACTATTCATAAGGTTATGTTACTCTTCATAAGGGTAGGTTACTATTCACCAAAAATTATGTTTTTCTTATCGGACTCCAAATAACTTACTCATTTCAACCATGTGTGTCGGATTTTCAAAATTCCAAATACAGAAGTGATAGACTTATGTTTAAAGGTCACTTAGAACTTATTAGTTCATTATTTTGTGTTTTCATGTGATTATATGAATTATTTATAAGAGAGTAATTTCCATTTATAAAACATTGGGTCGTTACAGTGTAATAATGGTGATTAATCATCCTTGGATTCCTCGAAGGTGCTAGCTATTCATTAGAGGCCCTGTGGAAATAATGCTCCATGACTGTGGGATGAGATCCTTAAACAAAAATGATGCGAATGACTATTAAGTTTATGTTTCAGGGATAAATATTTTCATGTGATGATTTTTAGATTTATACCAATTAATATTTTTTTAGATTTTGTTTTTACAATGTTTTCCTGGTTCCTCTAAATAGTATAGGACTACAATCCAAATAATTGGTTTATGTTGCCACTTTTTCCATAAAAATGATATTATAATCCAATAAAATGGGGTTTTATTTGAGGATATAATATGAAAGTAAATTTAGGTTTTTTTTAGGTGAATAAGGTGTATAATCACTTAATTTGAATCATAGTATAGAGATTGTGTTCTTTAGACATCAAAGGTTTTTACCTTAAAAATATCGATACTGATTATGGATGAAAACATATGATGGGGAATCAAAACCTTATTTATCACATTCCCCATTAATAGATGAAGGAATAATTAATATGGTAATGTATGTTTTCAATTTTTTTGATAAAACATGATGGTTCTAGGGAACAATGAAAGTGGTGGGTGGGAGACTGATTTAGGATTTTCATATATCTCAACAGATAAATCTGAATAAATTTATGAATGCAACCCAAGAATCTATAAGAGAGTTTCTTTTACATTTAATTTATAATTAATTTAAAACAAGAGTGACTTTGAATATTATAATCCTTCTTGATTAATTTTTTTTATCGTAGTTATTTCGTTTTTTTATTATGAAGAATCCAAGAAAGATTTTTTTCTAGGTGTATCTAAATGTGCTCCATGAATATTTGGATGATGGATATGAATCTCTAAGTGATAGTGTGGTAGATACAAGTTATTTACATCATTCATTATTGATCTAAATAAGGTTTTTTCTTGTTTTCTCTATGTTCCGAAGGAGGAGGGTGGATAATGAATCTCTCTAAGGCATGAGAGAATTATCGAGAGCATCCGTTGTGCACAATAAGTATCCTCTATCTAAAATGATATAATAGGTATTTTATACAGAAGTTTAAAATAATTGATAATTTCACACATTCTCTTATCAATGTATTTTAATCTATGTAATAACCCTTGTATAATAATAATAATAATATTAATACTATATCCCATGACATGTTCTTATTTAAATGTCATTTCATAAATTTTTTTTTAAATTATATTAAATAAAATATATAATTTCCCCAAGACAATTAACTCGACTTGTCAATCCTGAATGGAATTTATTAATCCTAAAATAATAAAATATTTAATCAAATATAAATTTTTCAATAAATAAATAAATATTATAACCACTAAACTCGTGAATACATATTTATTTAAATATTAACATAGATAAGTAAATATTTATATAAATCTATTCAATAAATTGGTGAATAAATATATATCTATTAACTACCTTGTGAATAATTAATAAGAATTAAAATTCAACTCACCTATTCAAAACATGAATATTTAATTATTAAATATTTATTAAATTAAAATTACTTGAATAAATAAATTTCAAAAGTTTTGAATAATATTTATTCTTAACATCAACTTCATTAGAATTTAATAATATTCTAGATACACTTAGTGCATTACCCTTTAGGCCTATTTCTAAGAGGCATTGGGTGAATTTACCAAAAGTCCAACATCACCATCTAGAAAAATATCAAGGCACCCATAGGGAAATAAGTTAGGGATGCAATGAAAAAAACCTTCCTATGAACTCTACTATGTAGTATAATCTATTTTTAACCTATATCTCATCAAGAAAGATGCATACTTGTGTCATTGCTATATACACTTGATTTATCTTTCTTTGTATCTCTGAAATGAACTAAAATGTCCATGGACTTAATCATATTGTTCCCTTTCAATCAAATGGATAAATATATATTATTCTATTAACTCGAAAGGGACAAATCCTTTTTTTGAATTATTAAATTAATGTTGTATTACTTATAGTAGACCCATTGTTTTCTTCCTCATCACAATAATATAGCATCATTATTTTCATCCATACATCTAGGTACACAATTTATTATATACATTAATAATGATCTAAATTATATGGACTAATAAATATATAAATAGATAGAAATATCCAATGACACATAATACATATGTAATTCCTATTGGTGGGTATTTCTTCATAACCGTCCTTCTCATATATCACTAAGTGTGAGATTTATGAAATAAATCACAGCCTCTTTTGATCCCCCAGTACATAATACTCAAACATCACCTATGTCCCATAAAATAGATGTTATCTTGACTATAATAAATATGTTTAATAATATCATCATAGTAACTTTAGTTTCTCATTATAGTGGGGAACTAATATAACCATTTGATATGAAAAATACTATAAGGATATTATTAATTTACTATTATATATGATGATAGAAAGTAAAAAGTTAGTTGGTTCCAGGTCACCAAATCTAATAAACTCCCACTTGCACTAGAACCAACTAATAATAGTAAAATAGTCAAAAAACCCGCACTACCAGATTCAGTGGTGAAATCATAAACATTACATTTCTAGATTTGATGCAAATAATTGTGACCCATTTTTTCCATCCAATCCTTACAACACTAAAAGAAAAAATTCGAACACTTACATTATCTAGGACCTCTTAGGTTTAAAGTTTTAGATAATTAGGATGAACTCCTATATAAATAATTCCCAAGACATTAAATAAGAATTTATCTTACTTAACCTATCTTTCCCTTTTCACATACAAACATCATAATCATCCATATGAAATCCCTTCTAAAAATAAATCATTCAAACTCATTATTTATAACCTAGGGAAAAGGAAACATAAGAAGGGTGAGCTCAAATTCTCAGTAAAGAAAAATATATGAATTCACAAATAAATTTCATCAGTGAGAATAAGAAGAGAATAAGGTTATTATAAAATTATCATTATGCATGATTATAACATAAAAATATTCATACCAATCAATACCTATATCATCAAATATGAAAACATGGTATAAGTATTTAACAAAGGAAATAGTCATAAGAATAAATAATCATGATCCATGTGATATCAATCCTAATCAAATAAAACATACTAAACCTATAGTAGGAATAGATAAAACATATTGGTATCTTATGACATCATCTTAAAATAACTATTATATAATCCTAACAATAACATTAAAATTGGAATAACCATACAAACTACTTCTAATATAATTCTACAAATAACATAATAATTACCCTATTCATTAGACCACTATATGGGAGAACCCATTATTTAATCTATAATGGGACCACCAAAATCCATCTGGTATGCCCCTACATATAAGCAATAACAGGCTCAGTCGACACTATTTGGGCCACCCTATCCTATAATCTATAACAGCCTCACTCGACGATATCTGGGATACCCCATTATATAAGCTGTAATAGGATCAGCTGAAACTATATGGTCGACCCCATCGTATAATTAATTTCAAATAACCACAACATGAATAAAGTACAATGAGCTATCATATCATGATAAAAATTATAAAAACAATCATTATTACTTTCATAACTTTGCTAACCCCTAGAAAAAAAATGTGTTCCATGATAATATCTTTATAACATGATGAACCCATAGAATAGAAATGAGTTTAATAATAATACCTTTGAAATAATATTACTCCATCCAAAGAAAGAGTGTGGATGGTATCAATACCAAATATCCCTAGTGGAGGATGAGTAAAAAAGGGTTTTTGGTATTGATGAATTGAAATAACATTAAAATATCATTAAAAGCATTAATGAGTAAAACATCCATTTCATTTTTAAAATCAATTTTTAGAACATAAATCATTTTAAAAATCCTTTTCTTTCAAAATAATTTAATAAAATAATTTATTGAATTTTATGAAATTGTTTTCTTTAAAAACAACCTTGTAAGTTTTCAAAATAAGCTTCAAGTAAATTACAATCATGTTGTAAGGTAACTCCATACATGCCCTATAGAACATTCCCTTTGCATAGAAAAAGGATAGAAAAGTGACTTGTTTGGAAACCGACATGAATATTCCATTGAATACATGTTTTAAAAAGAAAAAATTGAAAAAATGTTATTAAATCATCATTTTGAAAAGGGTAAAAACTTTTTTAAAAACAAATTTAGAAATCATGTTTCTTGGAAGAAAAAAATATTTTTGGCTAAAGTGAGAAATAAAGTCAATGTTTTTTAAAAACATTTTCTAAAAAGTTTTAAGTATCAAAGAGTGGAAAAATAGTACTATTACTTATAAATATAGTGAATAACCATAGGATAAGAAAATTCATGGGAATTATAAGATTCCAAATATAAAACTTAATCATACAAAATCTTGATAAATGGTGAGATTGTAAAAAAAGACTCTTACCACTTTGGTAACTTTGAATCATAATTACTATAAAATAATAATGTTAAATGATATAATATTATGAAAATAAGGATATTTATGATATAAAATTCCAAATGGGATGTATATACACCTAATAAAATAATATATGTGTATAAAATAACATACATTTTAAAGAAAGAAAATCCAAACAAAAATCCCTTACTGCTTTGGTAACTTTGAAATCGTAAACCCTATGAATGAGTGATAATCAAATGGATATGTAAATTACCATAAATTTAAGGATAAGAATCATGAAATACAATCCTGGGAAGTATATACACCACATTGTTGATCCATGGTTGCATTTTTTACTAATAAGTAAATATGTGTTGGTGGATGAAGTGGCGATGACTGGAGAATTCTAATGGATTCATATAATGGAATTGAATGTCATAATTAGAAAATTTTAATTGGATAAATGTGATTATTTTTGAACTAATATTAAATCTAAAATACTTGCTTCAATAGTGACGCATTATTTTTAACATGGAAGCTTGTTGAAGGTGATGAAAATATTCATTTTCATGCAGATTTTATTTAAAGTCCATGTAATATCCCTACAGTTTTCATTAGGTATTGATGATGGGTTTTCATATTGAATGATGGAGTGAAACTTTAGGTTCCATTTGGGATCATCCAAATCTAGATGTAATTATGAAAATTATATAATCTTGGATTTATAAAAACTATAAGAATGCATTTTAATGTTGAGTTTGTGAATGAGGCTTCCATGATAATGTGGGTTTACGGTTTGCAGAAAAAAATAAAATAGTTCACAAAGTATCAAAAATTTGTGCCAATATTATTAATTAAGAAATTTGTGGAATGGCATATTAATGTGATATGCATATAAACAATTTATCATACTATTTGAGGTTCATTCAGTTGAAAATTAAACTAGTTTCATAGAACAGAATTAGGTAGCCCATTCATAGCATGCTAAACATAAATAAAGTAAATCCATACTATGCTATTTTACATATTTTCTATTCTATATTTATGTGATTTATATTTGAAATATTTATTATACTATATGTGAAATATATAGTTTAGAGGCGTACTATATGATAATTATATGCAATATAGGCTATGGAAATAAAGATAATATATAGTTTACTACCATGAAAAAATTCGATGCAGAATTTTGAGGAAGTAGTATGTAAATGTTTGCATATTGGTAAGAGGAGTTTTCAAGAATTCCATGAAATACATGTAGTATGTATAGTAAAATTCATTTACAGGGAGAGGTGAAGTATTTTCAACATTGAAAACATTTAACCTATTAACCATATTTTGTGTGGTTATTATGCATTAACTACTAATTTATTTCCAATATATAAAAGTCTAACTCTCGATAATTGTATTAAATAATTTGGGTTAAGTGTTTATTAAGATAGGAAGATCTTACGTTTCTCTATTCGAGTTCCACAAAGAAAGTTTTTTTTATCAAAGGATATAAGGCTATGCTAATAGAATATCTATTCTATGTTAATGTGCTATGCTATACCAAAATGCCATGCTAAGAGAATTGATATGCTATGCTAAGTGATATGATAAATTTTTATGCTAAAGTTCTATGCTATGATAAAATTCCATGCTAATATAATTTATATGCTATGCGGAGTTTTATGCGAAAGTTTTATGTTAAAGTGCTATGCTAAGAGAATTTATATGCTAAGTGAATTTCTATGAAAATTTTCTATACTATGTTTAGTTATATGCTAAAGTTCCATGCAAAGTGAATCTCTTTTCTGAGAGAATTGTTATGATAAGTGAATTTATATTCTAAAGTTATATGCTATTAAAAGTGTTATGCTAAAGTTCTTTTCTATGTGAATTTCTATGCTAAGTGAATTTCTATGCTAAAGTGTTATGCTATGTGAAGTGCCATGTTAATGTTATATACTAATTTAATTTCAATGCAGAGTGAATTTCTATGCCATGTGAATTGATATGGTAAAGTGCTATTCTATTTTAAGTTCTATGATAAATTTCTATGGTATGTGGATTTCTATGCTTTGTGAATTTCTATGATAAAGTTCTATGCTAATTGAAGTGCTATGCTATGTAAAGTGTTATGCTATGAGAAGTGCAATGCTAAAGTTCTATGCTAAGTTAATTTCTATACTAAGAGAAGTGATATGTTAAGAGAAGTGTTGTACTGAGGGAACTACTATACTAAATGGGGAACTGTTATGTTAAGTTCTATATAGGTGAAATGCTATGCGAATTACACTTTGTTGTAATTTCATAAAGAGAGTTATATGTACTTGAAAAATAATGAAAGGTATTATAAGGAATCAGTTTTCTAAGAATAAAGGAAGTGGTACAATAATATGCTTATTTTTATATATGCTATTCTATGATATTTTTCACGAGCATTGGAAAAATTTATCATACTATTTGAACAATATAAAGTGAATAGAAAAGTGAGGTTCTATATAATGCACTCATCAGTTTTCTAATAATCCAAAAACTGGATGAACAGTATGTGAATTATCATATATGATATGTTATGATCATTTCATGAGAATAGGAATAATTTAGAATAATGTTTTTAGAATATATAGTTAATAGAAATGTGAATTTCTATACGATGTGAGCATCAATTTGATAATAATATTACAAGTGGACCAATAGTATGCGACTTATCATATATGCTATGCTATGATCATTTCATGTGCATAAGAATAATTTAATGTACTATTTGAATAATATACAATGAATAGAAAAGTTAAGTTCTATACAATGAAAGAATTAGTTTTCTAAGCATCCGAAAATTGGACCAACAATACACAACTTATCATATATACTATTCTATGATCATTTGATTCACATAAGAATGATTCAGAATACTTATTGAATTATATTTGATGGATAAGAAAATCAAGTCCACGTAACATCATTTAGAAGCCCATGAAATACTCATGATTGCATGAAGTATTTTGGTTGAGATTTAGAAGAAGGATTATTATGAGATCTGCAAGTTTAATCTTTCCTAAAATTATATTAAAGAAATTGTGTAAATCACTTGCACACATTAATTTAATTCAAGAATTCATATGAATAAAGAAGAATTATTTCCCAAGAATTTGACTGAGTAGTATCTGATCATTCACTAAATATTAGTAATTGAAGAGAATGAAGATAGAATATACTTGTAGGAGTTGATAGTTAAGTCTGAGAATTCTGTAATCTAAGAAGAACCAGACAATTGAAGATTTTTTTGAACATGTTTCCAGACCAACAAGAGTACTTCAAGAAGCTATTGAAGATTATGAAGTTTTATAAAAGTGAAACAGATACAATACACTCATGGAGGAATATCTATTTCAAGTGTTATAGAAGAAACCGAAGAAAACAAATATATTTCTATTTGTGGATCAATAAAACTAAGAAGAAGGATCTTGTGACCAAGGTGTCCAAATAGTTGCGAAATATTCTCAAGGCTAGGGTGTCCAACCAATGTAGAATAAGGAGAAGAGAAGATGGTTGGGTTGTCGAACCATCCAAGGTAGAAGAGTTGGTTCCTAGGGTGTAGAACCAATTTCAACTAGAGGATTGAATACTTAGTTGTATAACCATTTTGTTCTTTATTAACTATAATCAAATTTTTATATAGTATAGAATCCTTGTTAGGGGTATTATCCAATAAGACAAGGAGTAAGTATTTGCACCAAACCTTGTAAATACCGTGTGATATGATCTCTATTATTATTTATTCATATAAAGTGAGATTGTTAGCTATCACTAAATGGATCAAGAACCATAAAATTTTCAAAAGGTTGAATTCAAAATAAAGAATTTTTAAAAATTAATCCACCGTTTCACCCCCCTCTCAGGGGCCAATCTTGTCTGAGACACTATAATTTTTATCAAAGCGTAGATCAGCTCTAAATATCCAAGAGTTTTTTTTGAAGAGAATATTTCAAGAAATTATTGAGATAAATCATATCAATAAGAAGGAAGTTTCTCATTAGGATAATACTCTAGAAATTTATTCCAAGACTTGAAATATTATAAATAATAGACATGTAAGAAAGATGAAGAAGAATTTTTCATTACAAAGAGAGGTACATCTAAGTGAAGGTAAGAAAAGTGGTATATTTTATTTTGATTATTTTTATTATTATTCGTCTAATAAATACTAATGAATATGTGATGATGATTTTTCCTTTGAAAACTAGTTGCTCAATGATTGACTGCAGGTGGTTGAGTTTTATGAAATAATTCACTCCTTGTTCACTATTTTCGAACGGCTTCTAATGGTATTTTTTCATGGATTCAGAAACACCCAATAGTTCTATATCCATGTGGGAATTGGTTTCCAAAGGTTATAAATCATTGGAAAGTTTATCAAATGATACTTAAGAACTCACATTGGTTGAGAAGATGGGAATTCGGGCTTATCACACCCTTTTTGGAGGAATTTTTTCCTACTTAGGGACTCTCTTATATAATTAATATATTTGTTTGAATCCTTCCTTAATTACCAAGTATGGCATGGACCACCCTTGAATTAATAATCAATTATTTTCAAGTATAGAATTTAGAACCACCTGTATATATTTAAGACTCTTCATAAATGGAGATATCCATATATATCTAAGGTTCTACATTGATGGTATCCTCTTGTGTACTAATTAGAGATTCCTTGGTCATCATTACAATGATGTTGGTTTTTTTCCACATAGTGGAGAACTCTGAAGTGTATTATCATCTAAGGCGGCATAAGTTATTTTGATGTTGGGATCAAACCAATGACATGGGATTCCTATATATCCTTGTGAAAGGAATCAGAGTCCACATAGTTTGGTTCCACTTGAAGGTGAACATCATACCTTTTAAGGCTATGTGATAAGGAACCAACCATGTAGTTTAGTATCATGTGGTAAGGATGACTAGGCTGGAGGTTCCAAGTCAAATTTTGGTGTGGGACTTATGTTGAAGCAGCCCAGGGAACCTAGAAGGGATATGGATTCATACGTTTAATAAGACCCTACTAGGGATGTGATTTAGATTGAATTAGGGTTGGTTTGAGATGTTGGGTTTCGACCTGTCGGAGGATCACTACGTATCCCATTTAGATGGGAATCAATGCCCATATAGTTTGGTTGTGAGGAACCACACCTATGAAGTCCCTCTAGTTATGTCTCATAAGGGAGTATAAGCCTTTAAGAGGATTAATTTGTAGATTATTCCTGAAAAATATTCTCTTGACTGGTTTATTTGGGGATTATTCTTGAAAATAAAGCGCTTATTTTCTTTGGTTGGGGATTATTCATGAAAATGAAGCCCTGTGAAAGGGTCCATGATGGATGTATGGACTCATGGTGATTTGGAGGCTTGTTCGGGGCTTACACATAAGGAGGAGACCTATGGGTGAGTATAGTTGTATGGTTGGGGATTATATCAACTAGGAGTACCAAAGGTTAGGTTTTAAGGATTATTCATGAGGAGTATGCCCTTGTTTTTGGGGATTAGACTTAGAATGAGGCCCATGGGTTTGGAATCATATGGATTTATTGATAACCATCAACCAATATGACAACATGTTTCATACATGGTGTGAGAAACAAGATGAAATAGAAGATATGGGAAACCACACAATCTTCTTTACCCTAAGGTTGGATACATGGCCTTAAGGACCCACGCCTATAGAGTCCCTCTAAAAGAAGGTGATAGGAATATCCAAATGAATATTATCTATTAGAGCATACATCTGACTATGTGGATGTCTTGATGACGAGTATCATCAAATCCCACATGAGTCATGATTGAATGTGAGAAACAAGAGGAAGTGGAAGATCAATAAAACTAAACAATCCCCCTTCCACTGTCAAAATAGGTAGGGAATATGAGAGATGAATAAAGGGATTTGATTAACCTATTCTATCTCCCACTTCATCTATAGGATAATCACACAAGACTATCGATCTGGATATGACTTAGTATCCAAAGAGGAGAAAGAGTGTGTCCTACCTCAAGAAAGGATATGGGATTAATTCAGAAGGGAATCCCGAAAATTGGTTTTACAGTAAGATAGGAAGATCACATTCTCTATCACAAGGAAAAGAAAGAATGATCCTCAATATCACCACCTAGAACTAGATGCTCTGAGTCTTAAAGACAAATATAGAAGGATATGGACCTAACCCTAGTACTCAAGACCCAAAACTCCCTGATGCCATACCCAGGGTTAAGGTTCTTTTGATCATGGGAATGCATACTCACATGCACCCAGAGGACCATACCCATATGGTAGGATGATTACGAGAAACCTCTGATTGTAGGAATGCATACCCAAATGGTTGACATGATAGTGTGCTTCTTTCTAGGGTTTTTGAAGTTTGGAGGCTTTGGTGAAGGTTTTTATTTTTCCCCTCTCAAAAAATGGATCCAAAATAAGAGAGGCCTGGACATTGGTGGGTTGGAATAGGGATCAATGGAGGCTCATGTAGGTCATGTGAGAAACTATAGGTGCTTCACATAGGGGGGTAGTCCTAAGAAAGATAAAAATGACTTTGTAACTGGATCACCTAGGAAAAAAACTTGGAGAAGGATTTATACTAGGTACCATGGGTCTCCTTGGGTGTCCTTGGATGAGGCTCATGAAGGTCCATGGTTAGGGAAGGGACCTCACACAAGTGGGGTTTCCACTAGGGTATAAGGGATCCTTCTAAATGCGTCTTGTGTTTCATACCTTGAAGGGAATTTAATCTCACTTACCCCTCTAAATTACTTATTTTCTCAGGTTGACGAGGGTTGAAAGAGGGATTTAGAGGACTTGGACGAAGGGGTTACATAACTAGAACTTCAATGCTTCTTATTATTTTATAGTAGTGAAGATGAGGATCCCTAAGGTCCTATTTATAGGGAAATTGGAATCCTGGTCAAAGGAGGCACCCTTTATAGGTCCAAGGTGCAGGTTCCTAGAGAGGTCTCCCAAAAAAGGTTATCTTGTATTTCAATCCCTTGTAGGGGCACTGTGTGAGATTTCTGACATGTAGGGGTGCATGCAGGCTATCTTGGGCAAGAAACTTTTATTTTTTTTGGGTATATTTACTTATTTAATACTCTTGAGGTAATCTTCATAATATTTTCACCCCACTTGACAAAATAATGTGTGAACAAAATCCCCCCATCAGGATTGAATCCGAATGAAAGACGAGGGTCTACTCCTAAGGTAGATTTGGGAATAGATTATGATGGTGGTGCTGGTCAAACATTCAGAGCACCCATGCAGGTCCACGATGTAGTCCTGGAATTCATGTCTAGTGTGCAGGTCCATGGTGTAGATCCATGATGGAGTTCATGTGTACAAGCCATCAACATCTATAAATACCACTGACCCCTTTGCCGATTTCTCCCATTTGTTCTGGCTATTTCTGGAATCAAACCTCAGAGCATGATGAATAAAAAAGTGATAAAGATGATGAATGTTTTGGTAAAATTAAACTTCTTCCTATATGGTAATCCACCAACAGGGACATTTAGCGACGGCAGAAAGGAAAATAATTATGAATTGAGGTATTACATGATAGCATTCAAAGACAGTGTATCAATGGCTCATATTGATAACAAGATCGTCTAAAATGCCTATAATCCGTATCTATTTACTCACTTGTTCAAGTGTATGAAATAGTTAAGTGTATTTCCTCCTATTAATGTAATTTTTGATAAAAATTATATGATATCTTGATAGTTTTGGATCCCCATGGATATGGAGTTGTCCAAAATTTTAATTACACTGCCTCTGTCGAATGCATAAATCAGACTGATGGTCGGGAATGCTAGTGCATGAATATTTTCATACCCTCAAAGGATATTGATAGAAGGTGTTTACCAGTTCATTTCGATGAAAAATGATAGTAGTGAAATTCATGTTAGAAAGTCTTGAACTGGGGGTTATGATACTAAAGTTCTATAGCCTTTGATGAGATATTGGGAAAATATCACCAAGCAGGATAGGGATGAGAAAACCACACCTCTTACTCCAAGGTGGTATATTCATCACCACCGAGAGGAGTCTCTTGTTCTATCCAACCATCCTTCTATGAGAGAAAAGAGGCCTGATGGGGCTTCTAATTTGAAAGGTTTCAGTTCTTCCCCACAGTCATCCACATCAGATCCAAATTATGTGTGACCCATAGCGATCTCAGCTTGGAAGTGTGTAACTCATGATATCAGGGACACATGGGTGTTTCTCTAGGTTGGAGTGCGCATCCCAAAGTTGGGATATATCATGGAACCCTATTATATCCACCATTATAGTGATTTTTATGAGGTGGGGAGCTATATTTAGTAGTTTGAGGCTTCAATATACGAAACTCATGATCAAATACCTATTTCGAAGTGAGTATCTTACATGCTAGACCAAGGAGTCCGTGAGGGGGAATATTGTCATACTAATGAGAAATGGGACATCTACCTTGACCCTACTGATTCATTTACCTTTTCTCTATTCCATTATATAATCATTCATCTACCATTATTAATCTTGAGGGGATTTATCTAAAAACGTAGAGGAGAAATAAAAGAAGGATAAGGAGAAACAATAGAGACGATTGATTCTCTGAGGTATGGGCACATGGGAACCCCCATCAAGGAGGTATATGAGGACCTTAAATCCCCAAAACTATCCCTAGGTTAGAGGAATATAATGGAGGATATGGAGACAATAATTCCTAGTCTATCATATCAAGTGACAATTTCCAAAATACTGATATAGTCCCTTTACCATCTCAAGAGGGAAATCAAAAGACGGAGATATAGTAGGCCTGGAGTATCTGAATAGTAATTCTCTGTGGTTTCATTTGACATCATGACTTTCTGAAATACTCTTTCTAACTATACTTTTCTTTTGCATAGTCTACATCTCTTTCCACCCTTAAGGGATCTGGAACTGGTCCTTCAAGGACTGAGGATGATACCCAGGGGAAGGCATGAACCCATGTGGATGAATCCACTATACTGATTGGATGAAGCATCAAGAGATGAATCCATGTGTACCCCCTTTATACAGAGATGGGGAGGTACATGGTAATGTCAAATGCATTCCTTTAGGTGTCTTGGGATGTTTCCAACTTTCCTCTCCACACGATATTTTAGACATATCTCCTACATCTAAGGAACTTTCTACAATCAGCATTGGTCCCACTGTATCTTCATAAGGGGATGAAATGGATCTCAGACGGCCGACGAGGGTGCTGATGCTGAACCTAGATCCATAGGGCTTGACTATGCTATTCCTGCTAAGCAGTCGATAGATTGGATTAACGGTGGAGCCAATATGGGTCCCGAGAAATGTGCCTTAGAGGCCCCTACTTGTGAGGATTATATGAGAGTTAACACAATGTATCATGAAATTATGGACCTAATTAATCCTGATCTTGACCTATCAGGTTTCATCAACGAGTTAAATGATTTCCATAACGAATTGGATGGATGTGAGTTTTATCTTTCTTTCATTTTTCAAACATAGTTGACTTTCTTTCACCCGATTCATTACATCATCACTAAGAGTATATAGCTTTTTCTATAGAGAATGTTGCCAAGGAACTTCATAACTAAGACATACAAGTATACTATACTACTATTTCCAATGGAGTGACAACTCAGAATCCCAAAGTGGGAGATTCTAAAGAGCCTCTGATCCCAATAGCTGATAAAAATTCGAAGGATGTTTCTCACCTATATGTTTTTTTCTTGAGGATTTGAGACTAGGGGAACTGGAAAGGTATCAATCCCAATGATCGACCCAATGATGGGTGAATGTTATTAACCACTTTGTTTACTTGACCATATTTATTTTCTGTTGACATCTTGATGCTGATGAAAGGTGTCACCAGCTATTTAGTGATATTGGATTTAGTGACCTGGTCTGGTAGGTGTCTTCAATGCCAGTTCCACCAATGTCGATAAGTGAAGTTGAGGCTATTTTGGAGGGTTCAAAATAAGGTGGATCATTGATTTTACTAATCCTAGATTATGTATCTTCTTCAAAGAGAAATGTTTTATCCAATATGGATACTCAAGATAATTTTTGCTCTGCACGCCACATTTTCTGGTGGGATATTTGGAACATAATCGGGGATAAACATCTTGAAGACATGCCTTCATGACTTCAACGACTTTCATTAAATATTTTATCATTGGGATATGGTATATGTTGGGAAAAAATCCCTCAAGGTATCGTTGACGCATTTTTGAGGTGATTGTGTTTGTTGACAAAGTGGACATCTGAGTAGTGATTGTTGACAAAGCAAAACAATGCATTACAAATTTGTTGACAAAATGGAGTTCATGGTGGAATGTCGAGTTCAAGAGCTGAGTTCAATGATCCATGTTTGATTCAAGAACGTCGATAAAAGGAATGGATGATCTGGAGGCAGTACAAAAGAATAGATACAAGGTGGCGCCGTTTTCCAGTGTTTGCCAAATTTTTGGGCCTGAAAATCGGCAAATGAAGAAAAGTGTTTTTGGCAAAGGGACTTGCGCACCGTGAACTTGGAGTATAGGAAACATGCGCGCCATATGTTTTTCAAGATCATAGGATCAAAATATGGATAAGGAAATAGGTTCGCGCAAGTTTGGGAGTTGGTCGCGCAAGTGTCTAAAAAGAGAGAAGACTTGCGCGCCGAGACTGGGTCGCGCAGGTGACTTGCGCGCCGTCGCGCAGGGTGGTCAATTTGCCTATAAATACTGGACCACCCCTCCTCATTTTCTACCGGAGTTCAACTCTTTGAGAAATCAGAGCTCCCGTCGCGCAGGTGTGGTGGTCGCGCAAGTGGTGTGTGTGGTCGCGCAGGTGGGACTTGCGCGCCAGAGGTTGAAGTTGTGCGCTGGTGTTAGAAGTTGCGCGCCGGTTGGCAGTTGTGCGCCAATATTGGTTTGGGCGTAAAAGGAAGAGAGTCACACAAGTTTGGAGTTGAGGAAGCTTGTGTCGCGCAAGTGTCAGAGGAGGACTTGTGCGCCTATTGTGACTTGCGCGCCGATACTTGCGCGCCGAGGTAGACTTGCGCGCCAAGTAAGGTTTTGTTCCAGCAGTGCTTCTCGGACTGCGTGGAAGCTGGTACGTTGCCCGATACCTTCGGTGCAAAGAGATATTCATCTACGGGTGAAAGTTGTACTTCAACAGAGCATCTACACACAGAGGAAGATGCATTCATTCATGCAAATGAAGAGACCTAAAGGTCTATAAACTGTGAGTGGATTCCTTCCAAGAGCAGTGAGCTTAGGAAAAGGAAGAAGGTGATCCTCTCCACCAGCAGTGAGCCAGAGAGAGAGAAACATGGAGTGACCCTTGGGAAAGCAGTGAGCTGACCCTAAACATTGTAAAGGCAGTGAGCCTGGGCATAGATGTGATCTAACCCGAACCTTGTAATCCACAGCTAGTGAAAATTAGTGGAATTTGGTACGACCGGAAACCTGTCGGCGTATGCTCCTTGGACGTAGCCCTTAGCGGTGAACCAGGTAAAATTGCTGTGTCCTGTGCTTTCTTTACTTTCTGTTTATATTGTGTAGCAGGAAAGAGAGAGAAGAGTGTTTTGCTTAATAGCGAAACAAGATCAGAACGAGCATTAATTTTTAATTAATCATACCCTGATTCACCCCCCCTCTCAGGGTATTCAGCTTAGTGGACCTAACAGTATATTTAATTACTGTTATATCCATGATTTAGTGAATTATATCATTCAACAAAG
This sequence comes from Viscum album, assembly GCA_963277665.1. Classification (NCBI taxonomy): domain Eukaryota; kingdom Viridiplantae; phylum Streptophyta; class Magnoliopsida; order Santalales; family Viscaceae; genus Viscum; species Viscum album. The sequence goes on from OY728145.1 coordinate 127,208,248, forward strand.
GAAAGGGGAGAAAATATCGTTTCATGATAAGGTGTAGCTGGTGGGCTGGTCTGAGTAACTCAGATCTACTATGACTTGAGATGAGCTCAGCCACACCATGAATGTAGAGGAGTACCAATATCACCTTGATGAGAAGTATCTCAATGTGGTGTGTCTTAAATAATAAATAGATGCTGTAAAAAAGGAGGTTGTGCAACTCCACCGATCATTGGATGACGAGTTGGCACAAAGAAGAGATACTGTTGGTGAAAACCAAGAGAAGCTCCATAATGTTAAGGAGGATACTGCAATATAATCAACTGACCTCTAAAAAGATATGGAAATTGATCGAGGTATAGTTCAAATTATCAAAACATTTGTTTAAGGAATAATGTAAACCTTGGAAGAGGTGATCTATCATATGGAAGTTACCCTATATTGTAAAACATAAATATTTTTTTTCTTACAATCACCTGTTCTTTCATTTTGTTCCTCATTTATTTTCATTGCATTATAATTACAATAACATAGGTGAGGGAGTTATATAATTATTTTCCTAATCCATTTGGACTAGTGAGTATTGCTTGACTGTTACTATAGAAAACCATACAAATTTTTTATCTTTTTATGTCATGACCGTAACATTTTTCCTAAGCCCCATATAAAGAATACTTTGTGGGAAAGAATTTGATTTTGATTAGGCCACCCTTTTTGTGTTTTTAGACTAAAAAGTTGTGTACCTTTATTTTTCATTACTCTATTTTTTTCTAAACCACATAGAGTGTGGGTCTATGAAGATGAGACTTTACTTTTACATAGATTTACCTTTGTGGGTTTTCAATTTGATGAAAAGTAGGTATCGTTTTTGAGGTAGTTTAATGTTATGCGATCTATACTAACACGAACTGGTGTTTTAGGTCGAATAGTTTTGACCATATGTTTTGAAATGATCACCAAAACAAGGAATGTGGGCCAATAGTGTCCTGACATTCATCAGATACTTGATGGGGAATTTTGAGCCATAATTTTGTGGTTTCCAAATCCAAAACATATTCGAGAATAGGGGAGGTATATCCTTGGGATGTCATTAGCACTAGTATAAAACCCCTTTTTTGAGATACTTTATGAAAATAAAACTGGGGAATGTTACAAAATAGTCAAATATAGGAATCCTTTGGTTGAAAAACCTTTTTTGGGTGACTTTATGCATATCCAACTTGGGAATGTTTCAGCATTGTCAGGAAAAGGAGTTATCAAAAATTCTGACATTCTATTTCTGATGATTGAAGTAATTTTATGAAGATTCATATTTCTCAAAACTATAATTGGTATTTTTGAAAAGGGAAGATTTCTGAGAATGAAGAGAGTATTTGTATTGGAATCTTCCATGAATAGGAAAATGATTCTACATGAATTTGTCTTGCGTAATGGAGAGTGCATTCATTAAATGACCGATTTCAGGGGGAAGGCACCTCTCTAACAAGGGTTGAAGCATCATGTAGTTTAATGTCATGTGACTAGGACATTGACCTTATTGTTTAAAATCTTATGGAAAAGATGTTTTTGTATAGATTAATGTCTCATGACTAGGATGTTAGTCTATGTAATTTAATTTCGTACTATAAGGAAATTACGGGGATACAATTTAAGGTCTTGAGATTTTACCAAAAGGTTAATAATTCTACATTTTCATGGTTAATTGAATGATAATGTGCCATCAATTTTATGTATGAGGGTTTCAAGGTTATAAGATGAAATTAGGGGATCTTTGGATCTAAAGAGTGGTGTGTGGAGAAGGGATTATGGTGACAGAGGAGGTCTCTCTTGAGGAGGAAGTTACCAATGGTTGGAAAACCCATTTTGTGGGATACTTTATGTGAATACAACTAGGGAATGTTACAATATAGTTAAATAATGAAATACTTTGGTTGAAAAACCCATTTTGGGGGAGAATTTATGGGTAGATAACTGGGTCATGTTACAACATAGTTAGGAACATGGGTTATCAGAAATTTAGACATTCTATTTCCAATGGTAGAAGAAATTTTATGGAGATTCAAATATCCCTAGGAATAGAGTTTTTTTTGTTGAAGGAAAGTATCTGAGTATGGATAGATCATTTTAGGTAGAAATTACCCAATAATTGAGGGAATAGTTTCCCTACATAGTTTTGGACCAATTGGAGGAAATATGGTGCTTGTATTTTTAGGTCATATTCCTAGGACCATACTATTATGGAAACCATTGGTGATTTGTGACCTATCAGACCAAGGTCATTCTGGAATACTTCAGAAATAAGGGAGGTAATTGTAAAACATGTACTTGGGGGTCCTCAAATAGGGAGAAATTATATGGGAAAAATATGTGAGGGATAATCATGAAATGATTCGAATTATAGGACATAATATAGTGTCTTCAAATGTTATGGGGACAAAAGAGGATTCTCCTAAGGGAGAGGTTACCACTGGTAAAAAAACCCATTTTGTGGGTTACTTTATGAAAGGAAAACTGGGGTGTGTTTCAACATAGTCAAATAGTGGAATCCTCAGGCTAAAAAACCTATTTTTAGGTGACTTTATGCATATCCAACTGGGTCATGTTATAACATAGTTAGAAAAAGGAGTCCCTAGGTATCATATATTCTATCTCCAGGAGATAAATAAAGATTGCGAAGACCTAAATGTGTCCAAGATTAGGATTATGATGTGTGTGGGGGATATGTCTAAGCATAAAGAAAGTTTCTGGATCAATATCAGCCATAAAGCATAGATTCCATTTCCAAGATCTAACTCATATATGGAAGGATGAAATATCTATTTCCATAGTGAACCCCCAATGAGGGGATCTAAATTAAGAGCTCCTACATAGTTTTTTTTGTATATACATATGATTGGGGATATGTTTTTTTACCCCATGGATGGTACTACGACATGATTCCTAGGTGTCACTATATATCTCAATAGGATGAGAATCAAGCCACATGTAGTTATTGAAGTATCATATAGTTTAAAGTCATGTGACGGGGATATTAGCCATACAGTTTAACATCATGTGGTAAGGAAGTCTAAGTAGAAAGTGTCTTGATGTGATTACGGCTGGACCGGGGGTATATGACTTGGGTGTCACTATATATCTTGTTGGAGAAATAATTAATCCACATGTAGTTCTAAAGTAAATATCCCCCTTGTTGATTGAATTCAAGTGTAAAGAAAAATGGGTTTTTTTGGATATGGGCTCACACGTGGGGTGAGACACCATATTGAATCCTCTTATATATATTTGACTCATACATAAGAGAGTGAGGGAATTTCCCATATTATGTTGTGTCTTGGTCCAGTATTGAAGATCCAGATGTCACTAAATATCTCATTAGGTTGAGAATCAAGCTAAATGTAGTTATTTTGGAATCTATACAGTTTAAATTCAGACAGAAAAGACATATGGTGTGACTTTGAAGGTATTTTAGATAGGGAAATGATATCCCAAATGTGAATTTATATTCCTTACTCATGCATGGAACTCTTTTACCAAAATTCCTAATCCCACGTAAGCTATGCTCGATGTGAGAAACAAGGAGTGGTAAAGGTTTCTTCCACCACAAAAAGATGATACAAGGGAAGGATAAGAGTATTTGGATATTGTGGTGGCTAGGATAAGAGCCATGATCCATGAATTTCTACATATCTCATTAGGATGAGAATAAATCCATACATAGTTCTTGAAATCCCATATAGTTTAATGTCTTTTAGTGAGGAAGAAGATGAACCGACATGAGAGAGAGGAAACATTGTGGTTGGGCCCAAGTCTAGAAATATGGGAGTCACTACATACCATATTATGGTATGAATCAAGCCACATGTAGTTCTTGAAAGGTTCCCCATGTAGGCCTGGTTCGTACACAAGAGGTGGCGTTTTTTTTATTGTGGTTAGATCTGAGATTAGAGATCCGTGCATCACTACTTACCTCATTGGAACGAGAATCAATCCATACATAGTTATTGAAATTGCATGAGTTTAACATTATGCTGCGAGGATGAAGATAAAATGACATGATAGAGGAGGAATGTTGTCGCCAGGCCCAAGGATGGAAATATAGGCATCACTACATACCCTGTGATGGCAAGAATCAAGCAACACATAGATCTTGAAAGGTTCCCCATGTAGGCCTGGTCTGTACACAAGGAGTGGTTTTTGTTGTTGTGGATAGACCTGATATTGGATACCCATGCGTCACTATGTATCTCATTGGAATAATAATCAATCCTTAAGTAGTTATAGAATGATCACATAGTTTATCATCATGTAGTGAGGATGTTGGTCGTGCAGTTTAACGTCTTGTGTTAAGGAAATGGGTCACCCGATGTGGAAAGGAACATTGCTTCTAGACCAGGAAATAGGACCCATGTGTCACTACATATATTTTGAGATAAAGAACCAATCCAAACATAGTAATTAAAAATATCTCCCTGCATTAAATAGGTCTTTATGTGAGGGAAAAGAGAGATTTTACATTATCCAGAATGATGGTTGGGCCTAAGAAGTGCGGTCTAGGTGTCACTACATATCTCATTATAATGAGAATCAAGTCATATATAGTTCTAGAAAAGTTTCCTGTGAAGGTATGATTCACACTTAGTAAAAGGGGTATTTTCTTTTTCTTTATCCTGGATTGACCTGAGATGTGAGGTTCATGTATCACTATATATCTCATTATAATGAGAATCAAGCCACACATAGTTCTTTACAATATCAAGTAGTTTATCATCATGCATTTAGGATGTAAGCCACATAGTTTTATGTCATGCGGTATGGAATAGATGATGTTGGGGATTATACCTATAAAGGGGGACCAAGTGACAATATGGAGTGACAGTGATGTGAGTGGGGTTTTTGTATGGTAGTTACCCATCCATTCTTCCTCTTTTCTGAAGTTGAAGGCACATCAACCCGCTGAGGGGTTAGAGGGATGTGATTGGGACTTACACCTTAGATAGAGCCCCATATTTAAGTGACCATAAGAAGTGTCTCAGCTCATGGTATTTTGGGGGTTTCTTAATGTAAAATGAGAGGGATGTTAACCAAGTAGTTTAAATGTCATGCAGTGATGAGGAATGGTGTCTTGTAGTTTTAGGTCATGCAACTAGGACCCTATGTTGTGTATTTTATTATTGTGTGACAAGTATGATGATTCCACACACTTTAACATCATGAAACCTAGATTTTATTTTATTTTTTAATGTCATATGATAAAGACAAAATATTCTGTTTAATATCTTGTAGTTGGGATAATCTTCATGTGATTACATGAAATATTTCTTCAGGAACTTTTCATTAGTTGGTGTCATAATGAGCTCTCCATCCATTGATATCAAGTAATAAGCTATATTATAGTGGACCTTATGCATGAAGTGAGGTCCCTCCCACCTTGGTTTAAGATTTAGAGGCTTCTTTTCTAGTATCATTAGAGTTTTGAGGATGAATACTAATTCCCCTTAGAGGAATGAATAGAGGAAAACCATATTGTTAAAGTCTCATGCTATCTTATTTTGATATACTTCCAAGTGATGCAAGGTGTGAAATGTTTTCTCATTTAACCACTCCAATTCATCCAGTCATTTCTAGGATTCTTAATCTATGGATAACTGGTCACATATGGAAATATGGAGTAATGGAAATTGGACCTCAATGGGAAATACTGCTTCTATTTAGTATACTAGGGAGTATAGGGTCACCCATGTGGATGTACACGTTGTAGTATAGTAAGACCATAAGGTATGAAAGTGCTTGTCAGGACAAGACTTTTTATCTTTATCCACTATGCTTTGGAGTATGTTTTATAGGGTGTTGTTGAAGGCCTCTATCTATCCATTAGTCGCTACATGGCAGTAGGACGAATGGTTGGATTTGATATCATATTCATGATACATTTTTTCACCTCAGTAGAATATAAGTTGGTGAAATTATCCATCAGTATTTTATAAGGGATGCCAAATATGGTAATAATGTTTTATTTCATGAAATTGACATTTCTTTTGGACCTAACTTCTTTTATAGGTATTTCCTAGTCCATTTGGAGAAGAAATCATTAGTAGTTGATATGTATTTTAACTGCTTGGATATAGATGGAGGGTATGGAATGAATGCGTCCACTAACACATGTTAAATTTCTAGTAGTATTTATCTATTTGTAGTAAATTCTATGGTTGATGGATGAAGCTAGAATTCACTTGGAAAGAATGAAATTTCATGGGGAAATCAGTGTAGACTTGCATCATCAAAGGCCAGAAGTATCCAAGAATTCTAATTTGGTGGGAAAGCATGATACCTGACTGGTGGCTGGCATGAGATATGATGTGTAATTCATTAATGATAGCATCAGTATCTTCTCCATTATTACATCTAATAAGGACTCCATCAAATCCTCATTTATAGAGGACCTTCTAGTGATACGGGACATCCTAAAGAATGAAGTTGGATGTTCACCCTCATATTATCGCTTTCCCTACTCTATCCAATGGGAGTTATCCATCTTGAAGATAGTCCATGATTGGAATCATCCACCCAGTGGTAGGACCATATGGCTCAAGTATAGGACCAACAACATTGATCTCTTCCATTCTGACTCAATCAAAAGGTGATACAATTTAGTGATGGAAAATACTATTGACCGTTTTATCTTGGTTTGGATCCTTCAATGTTTTGGATGAATTCTCCAATGCATCTTTCTAGAAATTATATGATTGCAGGATGTGATTCAATGCTAAATGTATATGAAACTCCTCCATTATCCCTCAATCATATCCATGTAGTGGGATTATATCTTATTTTTTATGGTGTTGTCCCCATGGATATGTTTGATTACCAACTCTGAATTTCCTTTCCTATATTGGTGGTAAAATGGTATTTGGAGTTTCAGTTGTAGGGATATAATTAGAGCTAGATATTCCAACTCATTTTTAATACAACCTTCTAATAATATGAAGGAGTAAATACAAACATCCTTCACTGAAAAAATGATCATGATCCCTAAATTGAATTTTTTGAAATTAAGGTCTTCCATTGTCATCACTCTTGGGCTCCAGGATGTCCCGTAAAAATATATTTCTCATGTTTAGGGTCCACCTTGAAAAAAGAATATCTCATCATCTTGAAATTTAGTATTTAATGATTCTTATTCAGATGGGTGTTCTTAAAGTAAATCTTCCAAGGCTTTGCAATTTACTACTTTTTTTAGGATTAGATTGAATATCAAACTGCTGCAGAATTACTACCCACCATGCCAAAAATCCTATAAACATAGGTTAGATGAGGATTTATATTAGTGAATTATTTAGAGATGCCAAATGGATCTCCTGGTGTTGCAGGTCGTGCCTCATCTTCTAAACTGCAAAGATTAATTCCAAGTAGCTTTTCACGATATCATAATAATAATCCCTGACATAGATCATGGTTCAACTAAGATAATAATGGTTTTTTCATTCTTATCTTCATTATTTTATGAAAGGAATGTCCCCAATTTTCTCACTAGGTCCATCATATATATACTGAGAGGATTTCCCTCAACATGTGGTAATAATATTGGTTGGATCAATTCTTATTTATTTTGGTTTTAAAATGCTTCCTGACAGTCACTGATCCACTGATATATGCACCCCTTCTTCATTAGTTTGGTGAAGTAAAAACACTTACCTAAAATGTTGGATATGGAGCATTGTATATAGGCCAAGTTCCCTTAAAGTCTTATAAACTCTTTAAGGATTCAATTAGGTGACATGTTGAGGATATAATTTTATTTATTAGGATAAAATTCGATTACACAATGGAATAAAATGAAGTTGAGAAACTTTCTCAAAGTTACCCCTAAATAACATTTTATGGTGCTCATATTTAGGATATGTTGTCATAGATTGTTTAATATGGTCTCTAAGTCATCCAGGTGGTTATAACGTTGTCATGACTTGAACACTAGATCATCAATGCAGCATTCCACAAACTTCCCCAAAAGGGTTTGAAGATACGATGCATGACACATTGGTATGTGGTTCCAGCAATCTTTAAGGCAAAGGGCATTACCCGATACAATAATACTCCATGGGTGACCTGAAGGTGGTTTATTATTTATATTATAGTTCTTTAAAAATTAGTTTTTACCCTGAATATCCATCCATGAAGGATAGGTCTTGATAACCATCCATCACATCAACCTAGAGATCTTTGATTGGAACCGGGAAGTCTTATTTCAGACAGTGTTTGTTTAGATTTCTGAATTCGATGAACAATTTGACCTAACCATTTATCATATTCACATTGAAAATTTTGGATATCCATTTTAGATATTGAAATTTTTGGGTGAAGTCAGATTTGATAAGTTTTTCCACTTTAACCTCAATTTTAGAGGTATGAGTCGAGTGTGTCCATTTGGCTTCCTGTTTGTATCCTCATTGGTCTTCTAGAAAAAACAAGTGATGGGTGGAAACCTCAGGATTGAGTCCTATCATCCGTGGTCAATTATAGGTGAACACATCCTGATTTTGCTTTAGGAAGGATGTATATACCTCCTATTATTCATAAGTCATGGCTGCACTGACCAAAGTGGGTCATAGATCTTCATTTGTATGCAGATTTAGTTATCTGAGTTCATCAATGGTGGTAGAGACACCATCCTCAGATGTTGGGGGGAATCCTTATTGTCCTCCTCTTATTAAACTTCCTCATGATTTACCTCTTTTGCCTCTACTTGTTAATTTGGTGTTGAATAATGTTTCTTGAAGTTAGGGGATGAGTTGGAATTTTAATATTTGGAAGATGAAGCAACTATTTCTAGATCTACTCATAGAGTGATGCCTTATTGGAGCACTGAAGGTAATATGTGGGATTGAGAATGAGGATATTCATTTTCTACCATTGACATTTCAAATTAATCCAACCTATTTAATGGGATATAGATATGTTAAATATCAGGGGATGGGATGAGGATATTTTTATTTAGGATTTCATCACTATTTGGAGAGTTGGAAACTTCTCCAGCACCATCAGGCTCAGTTTTCACAACATATATCACAAAAGATTCTAGATTCATGCACAAATTGAGTCTATTACTTAAATTTTATTAATGGGAAACACATGTTTTATGATGATCTATTTTAAAGGGTTTGTTGGAATCATCTCTAGACCATTCAGGGCATTGATGCTCATGATATCATCATCCATATAATATTTCCCTTCCTTATTGTAGAATCCTATATCAATATACAATAATTCAAAAGATTTAAATGGATATGTTTCACTGTGAAATGTCCCAATTTGTCCATTCATACAATATTTGAGGCATTGGGGGTATGAATAGGGGATAACCACTTGATGATGTATCCAAGGTATTCCCTGTAGAAACTTGAAGGCCATGTCCTTCCCAACCACCATGAATTTTGAGTCAGACACGAGATCCCCAAACTGAATCATGGGTTTGATTTTTCCAATACCCTTTTTCTCATTCTTTCCATAACCTTGTAACATTAAATTATATGGGGACAAGTTATATTCATTTAAACCTTGTCGATGAAGTGTTTTGATTGGAATAATATTGACTCCTAAGCCATTGTCAATGAAGGCTCATCGAATATCAATGTCATTTATCAAACCAGATATGTAAAAGTGTCCAATGTGTCCCTTTATGTTGGAATCCTCATCCTTGTCTATAAAATAGATTATTGTGTGGAATTATGTTGGATCATTGTCTACATGATATACTTTGACAACAGTTTAATCGACTTAAAATCCTTGAGGTCTTCAAAAGGACTCTAGCAGTGCTTCCCAGGGGTCTTTTGATTGACTCCGAGCATCTGATAATGAAATATTGGAAAAAAATAGGGCCAGTTACTTCAATATATCATACTTATGGTCCAACGGTCTATGCTTCCAACATAGGGATTCTATTTTATATGTTCTTTAGAAGATGAAATACCTACTATGGATGGATCATCCATTGGAATAGGAACTGGAGTTGCTTCTTCTCTCAATGGATGAGGTCTTCTAGGTCTGCTTGCACATTGAGGTTGATTAGGAAACGAAATATCCTCTAGAAAATATACTAGGATGATTGTGTTAGGGTCATCCTTGTCACATGTGGGGGGACTTGTTTTCTTCTTCTGATCACATTAGAGAGCTCTCCCATGAGTTTCTACCACATAGACAGTTGGAACAGGGACATGGTTAGAATAATGACTCATAGTATGACCATATATTCCCCTATATCCTCAACTTTGATGGAATTCATCCACAATTCCATAATAAAATTTAGTGAATTCGAGTTCATAATCACAATCATCATCTGAGAAGTGATCCATTAAGTGAATAACATTAAGGGAACTAAATATAAACTCTTCATCTAATGGAGGTTCAATCTGGCGGTTTAACTCTTATTGTGCCATTTGGGGGGGTAGTGCCCATACTCCTAGAACTATATGCATGAAGTCTACCAAAGCTAAAGACAAATTTGGCATTGTCATAGGCTCGTCTTCCTGTGTTTTTCCCTTTCTCTTCTAGCCATGTCTCTTTTTGGAAGACTGGTCCTCAGAGGATTTTGAAACCTATGATGTTGATTGTGTTGTAGTGGAAATAGTTAGAGTCACAACTGGATGTTTCAAATGTGTTAAGAGAATAGAATGATTATACTTGATCATATTTATGACCCTACAATTATTAAAATTCTTCAAACTCTTACAATTAACTTCCTTCCATTCATTATCCATCTTTGGACCGGTTATAGAGATGCATGCTACTTGAGCAGGTTGTCTTCTGAACTTCACTTTCCGGGATTACAACATATTTTATAGAATCTATTTGAAAAAAATTCAGTATATTGTTACCCAATAATTGATAGAAGGGGAAATAGTTTGTGATATCTTCATCACCATCTTTGTTGGGCTTCTTGGGCTTTGGTAAGTTGATCAAGTTGTTCCACAGTGCTGAGATAAAGTGTCTAGGGACTTGGTTATTTTAGAAAAAATAGACCTTGTTTTTTCTTCTACTAAAACTAATATTGCCGTCTCTCCCTTTGATCATCCTAACGAGGTGAGAATTTTTGTTAATGATCAGGAGGTGGAACCAAGCGATATGGTGTGGGATTTGGAGCGGGAGTAGGTACAGGGGATTGATTAAGTGTATCTGTAACAACCTATTCTTTCCCTTCTATATTTCTTTGAGATAATAGAATTACTCAGGACTTAGCTTTGGTCTGTGAGATAGATTATTACACCCTGAGATATTGAGGGAAGGTCCTAAAACCCTCCTATGTATTTCATAGGGATAATTACATGTTCTACTCACCGTTAAGATTTCCCAAACCTATGGAAAACAAGTATTCTTTAGTAAGTGGTAGATTTAAAGAGTATATCAATCATTTACAATGATAAATAAATTATAAGACCCTTTCTTTCTCTAACTATTTTTAATTTGAAAGTCTGATTATTGTTCTCTTATGTAGCTTCGAGTTGAACTGGATGTGGAACTTCAGATAGAGGTCTTCATAGCCTGTAATTGAAGAAGCCAGAAAGCTAGTGCACCATAAAAAGGCTATTCCCTATAGTGATTTCATGAAGCATATGATTTTAACCACATTTTATTGTTATGGGGTCCCCATTATGGGATTATAGTGAGAGATTAAATGCATCAAATTCTCCTCTGAGTCTCCCGATCCATTAAAAATTAAAAATGTAGGGTTCCCAAAGTTCAGTGGGGGAAGAGTCAGTTCTAACCATTCGAGATAGGGATTATTTTTTGTTGTTGTATCGATTCCTGATATTCCTTCATGGATTCCATTCAATCCATTAGTGACTCAAGGGAATTCATGAGACCTCAGGGAATGTCTGGATGAGCTAGAGAATGAACAAGTGTAGCGACTTGTAGAGGCCATTTTTGGTGGCATCACTAGTATCTTTCATGGGTAATCTATAGGGTCAGGCTAGTAAGGAAATTCATAGACCTATTCTAGATGTGTACCCAATGGATGGAATTACTGATCTACTATTTTGGGATCCAAGTATATTGGTGGTTGGTATCCCACATTGAGAATGTGTTCTGTATCTACTACAGTCGCTATGAAGAACCCTCTTTTCTGGGGTATAACTGTTGGGAGTGTGAGTTAAGGTTATTTTTGCAGAGAATATCCATCGGGAAGGCTGCCTTAGAGTAGTTTTGCATTTATGATCCTCAATTATTTCATCTCTTCCTCCTACTCAGAAAATATTTCCTAAAGTGAAAGGGGATTAACCTCTATGGGGGGTTGGTGAGAGAAAATTTGACCCGTACCATTTTTCTTGTTGAATGCCTTTTGAGGAGGCAATGCTAGATTATTTGTGGGGATTTCCAGATTTAGGTAAATAATTTGGTTCTGGGTACACATACATCCTTCAATTGTTTCAGTGTAGACCACATTATGAACCATAACTTCTTCCTATGGATACTCTTATGAATTGGCCTCATGTTATGTAGGGTCTGCAAGGGTGATGTTGATAACATTTACTGATGCATAAGGCATTGTAGTTATTATATCAGTGTATTTTCAAGACATAATTTTTCTACACCCTCCACAAGGGATCTCCATATACTTTACTTGTTCTCTAGGAGCTGTTTGGTGGAAAATAATCCAAAGGGAATCTTCAGATAGTTCAATCATGGGAATTCCTAGTGAGGGTACTAGATCATGGGATGAGACAAACTGAGAGGATCCATTCTATGGCATACCCCCTTACTAAGAGAAAACTAATTTCTATAGAGGAAGTGGTTTCTAAGGTGAAAAATCCCCCATCCCTAAGGGATGGGACTATTCAAGTTCCACTTTCACAAATCTTCGGTCCTAGTTTGATGACCTATAAGGTTGGGAAAAAAAATCCCCCAGCCTTTTGAGCTGGGGTTTCTCCTGAATTATTGTGGATATTACTTCCATGGATTCCCTTCTGATTCTATGAATATTTTTCCAAACATGGGATGGGTGTATCATTTGGTATACACTCGAATCACCCATATTCGAATACGGTTTCACTATTTGTGACATATACATTATCTGATGACTGAATTCCCCTAAATGGGAGGCTAGATCAATATTTTCAGATTCTTGATACAAACTTATCTTAGTATCATGCTCTCTTCTAGACCAGTGTTGGTGGGAGTCGGTTGGGGCTTGTTTTTTATCATATCTTCAGTCATGAATAAGTTCTATTTTTTGAAGCCAAACCGAAGCTATGGAATTGCATGATACTACCTTCAGAGGGATTTTCTAGTTAGGGATCATGGTGAAATGTAATAATCCATTTTCACCCCATCATCTAATATAAACACTATATGTGGTATATTAAATCATCCATCACAATATTTATAACATGTTGAGGCATGCAAATTGAAGGGTACTTTGCTGTTTCCCATGATTTGGATGTTGTATATTCAAGAGATATAGAAATTTATTTTGTCATTTCATACCTTCCATTTCCTTGATATGACTTAGATACTCTTCATGGGGAATACTTTTTTCTCCCAAGTGATGAAGATTTTTACATATGTTGAGGAGGATTGCATGCACATAATCTTATGATAGTTCCTCTGGAATGTTATATTGAGGGGTGACTAAAGGACATTACATGACTGATATGTTGTCTTTATCCAACTATTTCCTCATTTTTAGCATGTTATCTTCATATTTTCCATAGGCTACTCAACCTGGTCTGACTAGAGTGGATTCATACCCCTTTTCATAATAAGTGAGATTGATAGGGAATTCCTATTTCATATTGGATGGAAGGAAATATAAGGGGGTTCTGATAATGATCGTCATCTTGGAATGTCTTCTAGATGAGAAATAATTTCACTTATCAATGATAAGGTATCGGAAATGAATTACCTTGTTTTCCCAAGTGCCTCACAGTAGTAGGGCTTCCTCATCACTACATCACTAAGGGGAGGACACTCTTGACGACAAGAAACACTACTATAAAGATAACTTTCACAACAGACCCCATGATGGGGAGGACTACCATAGTGAATTATGGAAAGTGGAAACCCTCTTTCCCTTTGATCTTTTGTTGACCTGGAGGTATGTTGTTATTCTTGTTGTGAGATAGGATCTCAAGACTGATCAGATTATAGTCTTGAAGTAAGCCTTCATGATGAAGTTTCCGAGTAGGACCTTTATAATTACTACTATTGCTTCCATAATTTGGTAATGGGAGAATATAATCTTGAGTTTCCATAGATAAACATCCTAGGTCTTCAAGAACTCCATCATTAAGTTGAGAAGGATCATATATTGTCTCTTCATTTTCCAATTGTCTTTGGTGAGGCTTCATTTTTATTACTTATTTCAAAACATTAGGGGAACTTGCTAGGGGAAGTGATTTTCAAATGTAGAGTTTTTCCCCACCATGGAGTAGCTATTGGGATATTCCAATTACCTCTGATTGGAATGGGTGTATGTTCCTGATCTTGTTGTCTGTATATCATGCGAGATTTTCCCCATCACCCTCTTGGATAATAGAAAAGGAGTGTGTTCACTCTGGGGTGACATTCTAATGATCCACCACAATTTTGGGTATGAAGCTATGTGTCGGTCCCTTTTTCACTACTATCATCACCATTATGATGTTCTAGAAGGTCTGTAGGATTTGGGTAGGGATCTATGTCTACCCTTTCACCATTTTCAGTGTGTGTTTGATAAATCTTTTTAATAGAACAAATATATATACACATTCTACATTTGGAGCATGGTTATGTGCTTACTATTGTCATAAATTTCCTTCTAGTGGATACTAACACTAATCATTTGTGGGGGAAGAGAGTTGAGTCTACCCCCAATTTGTTATAGAGACTTTCTAATTGAATTATCCGAGTGTTTCTAGATGAAACTTCCAGCAGGCTTGATGGATATATGTAGGTGTGTGTGATTTCTTATAGTTTTCCACCAAACTTGTTTGGAGGGATTCATTGAGTGCTTCCAGGTGAGTTTGCTAGAAGGATTTATTAGTGTAGGTATGTGTGTGGTCTTACTCATGGTTTTCCACTAGATTTGAATGGTAGGATGCCTTTAATGCTGTGAGGTGAGTCTACTGGATATGTGTATGAGGGTTAGTAGGTGTACATTTTAGATCACAATTAGAAACCAAATTTTATTGGTGGGATTATACATAGTGGGTAGAGGTGTATTCTTACTCCCTATTGGCCCATTGTTTCCATCGGAAGGCCTTCATGCATGCCCGAGTCTAAATGACATGGGCCATACTTCCAAGGAAAATAGATCGATCATGTTGAGGGTTCACTACCATGAAGCGTCTATGATAGATAATTATAGAAGGAGCCCCTTGGAATGACCCCAATGCCTTTTGGATGAGGCCATATATGGATTCTTGATCCAAATGCCTAAGATATGGGAGGGAATGATTGTTTCATTCTAAGGACAAACTCCCGAAATGGTTGAAGATAAAAGTTGGTGTTATCTGATTCTGTACCACCGGCCATCACTGAATGGATGAACGGTATGGATTTGAAAGTTGGAGGACCTATTAGGTAGCCTCATGGGTTATCATTTTACTATTTTGGCAATACTCCTAGAATACTACATTTGAGACCCAGTATTGAAGATTTTGGGTTGTTTATGGTGTCCTCTTCATGGAGGAAGGCCCGACATGGATAGTATATGGGGAATGAATTTGTTGAATCTAGAAGAATTCCATTAGATTGAAGGGAGTTCTGAGTGAAGTTTACAAGATATTGACTACAAACACAAATAAGAATACCCCTATTAAATAATCATATAATTTAAACAAACACATGCATGATTGACTGTCTAGTTTGGCCCTCTTTCACTATGAGAGTGAAAGTGACTTGATAGGTAGGTGATGGTATCATCTTGGATAATGATTTATATTGTGTTGAACATTTTTATTTCCCAAGAAAATTGGTCACTGAAAATTGATTTTAGGGGGTTGAGTTTTGTGTAGTCATTCACTCCAAGCTCACTATTTTTGAATGACTTCCAATGATAGTTTTCCCTAGATCTGAAAACACCCAATGGTCCTATATTCATGATGGGATTTCTCTCCAAAGTTAGGAACTCATTATGAAGTTTAGCTAATGGTACTTAAGAACTCACATTGGTTGATAGGATTGGAGTTTATTCTCATCACACCATTTTAGGGGGAATTGTTTCCTAATCTATGTCCCTATTATAGATTAAAGATATGTTCATGAATCCTTCATTATTTCCCAAGTATGACATGGTCTAACCTTGAATTAACAATCCATTATTGAACTGTATGGCATTTAGAATCATCTTTATGTATACGAGATTCTCCATCAATGGAGATATTCATATGTATCTGAGGTTCTCCATTTATGGTTTCCTCTCATGTACTAATTGTATATTCTTTGGTTGTTATTGTGATGGTGCTTGTTTTCAACCACATAATGGGGTTCTCTAGAGTGTATCTCTATCCAGGGAAACATGAGTTGTTTTGATGTCTGGATCGAACCCATGAAATGGGATTCTTTTATGTCATTGTGGAAGGAATATGAACCCACATAGTTTGGTGCTACTTGAAGGGGAAAATCAATCATTTTAAGGTCATGTGATAAGGAACAAACTATATAGATTAAAATCATGTAAATAAGATTTATAGGCAGAAGGCTCCTAATAAAATTTTGGTGTAGGAATTATGATGAAGAAAACCAGGGAACCTGTAAGGGATATGGATTTGTAGGTTTAATAAGACCGTACTAGGGATATTACCTAGAGAGAATTAGGGTTGGTTTTGGATGATGGGTTTGGACCTCAGGGGGGCTTCATATATACCCATTTAGATGGGAATCAAATACCACATAGTTCAGTTGTGAGGAACAATGCCTATATACCCCCTATGGTTATGTCTCATACGGGAGTATAGTCGTATGAGGGGATTAAGTTGAGGATTATTCTTGAAAAGGATTCCCTTTATTGATTTTTCTAGAGTTTTTTCTTGAAAAGGATTCCCTTATTTAGTTTGGTTGGGACTTGTTTTAGAAATGGATGACCTATGAAAGGGTTTATGAGGGATGTCTCAAATCATGTTTATTTGGAAACTTTTTTGAGTCTTACATCTAGAGAGGATACCAATGGGTGAGTATGGTTGTATGGTTGGGGTTAGTATTGAGTAGGACACCCAAAGGAGAAGTTTTGGGGCTTATTCCTGAGATGTATTCCCCTGTTGTTTGGGAATTACACTTATAATAAGGCCCATGGGTGTGGAATAATGTGGATTTCATGACCATAGTCAAACTTTAAGCCTACCTGAGTTATAATTAGTGTGAGAAACAAGAGGAAATAGAAGATCTATGAAACCTCACACTCTACTTTTCCCTATGGTTGGATACATGGCCTTGAGGCCCCATGACTTTAGAGGCCATATGAAGGAAGGAGAGAGGAAGACCTGAAAGAAGATTATCTGCAAAAACATGCATGTGAATGTGTGGATTTCATGATTTTAGATATCATATAAGACCACATGATTCATGACGAGGCATGCTTGAATGTGAGAAATAAGTGGAAGCATAATATTTGAAATACCACAAAGCCCCCCTTCCCTTGGTGGAAGAGAGCGAGGATATGAGAAAAGAAGAAATGGATTTGATGCACTCATTCCCTCTCCCATTTTGTATTTTTGATAGTCACAGGAATCTATCCATCCAGATATGACAGAGGAGCCAAATAGAAGAAAGAGTTCATCCTCCCAAAAGAAAGTTTAGAGGATTACTCGAGGAGGGGTGCCCTAAAATTGGTTCCATAGCAGGATATGAGGATATAATTACCCGTTGAATGGATAGGAAATCATGATACTCAATCTCACCACCTGGAACTAGAGTCTAAGAGTCTTAGAGACAAACATGGAAGGATATGGTCCTAACAATTGTACCCAAAACTGGGAATTCCCTAACACTATCCCCGGGGCCTGGGTCCTCGTGACCATCGGAATGAGTACTCACATTAACCCTAAGGACCCTACCCATCAAGTAGGAAAAGTGAATGAAACCTTTAACTATAGGAATAAATATGCAAATGAGAGACATTCTGGTGTGCCTCTTTACAGGGGTTTTCAAGTATAGAGTTTTCGGGGGAGGTTTTGATTTGGTCCCTTTTAGATAAGGGATCCAAAGGAAGATAGTCCCTTCCAATAATGGCTTGGGAGATGGCCTAAAAGAGGATCATGTAGGTCCTATAATTAAGTGGGGGTGATTTACGTAGTGTGTTAGGCCTGTGTGAGATGAAAATGTATTTGGAAATGGATATCCCTGACAAAAAAACATGGGGAAGGATTTATCCTTGTTACCACAAGTCTCCTTGGGTTTTCCTAGATGAAGCTCACGTAGGTCCCTAGTTAAGAAAGGAACCACACACATGTGTTTTTTCTATTAGAGGATAAGGAGTCATCATGTAGGTGTATTGTGTTTCAGACGTTGAAAGAAATTTTATCTCACACGCATATATATATATTAATTCCCTTTTTTCTCAGGTTCTAGAGGGATACCTGAGGGATTTGGAGGACTTGGGTGAATGGGATGTGCGACTAGAGCTTCTAGACTTCTTCTGATTTTACAGTTGTGAAAATAAGGAGACCCAGGATCCTATTTATAGAAAAATAGGGGACCCTAGTCAATGGAGTTACCCCACATAGATTTACAGTGTATGCACCTAATGCTTGTCTCACATGTATGGGTGTTAGTTCTTTTACTTTCACATGGGGGGGGGGCTTCTTGAGCCTTCTGACATGTTGGGATGCATTAATTCCATCTTGGGAAAATCTCTGTGATTTTTTCATAGATATATTCACTTATTTAATATACTTGAGGTACTCTTCATAATATTTTCACCCCATTTGAAAAAATGGTGTGTCAACAATGATGGATTACTTAGTGATATACTTTTTTTAATTCATAAGAAAAAAAGATGAAAGTTCATAAATAAGTTTTAAAGAATATTATTAATGGTTTCAAGGTTATTATGGATAAAAAATTATAGCTGGAAGAAGAGGATAATGATATAGAAGAGGAATTGTCTAAAAGGGTTGGGATATCCAACACTCTTAAGAAACTTGTGAAGGAAAGTAAAGAAATTATTTCTCTTTACAATGAAAGATATGAAGAAAATGTTGATGAATTGAAAGGAAGTTTTTGTGATAAATAATTATTTGATATTTTATTTTTATAATATTTACATGAATTTGAAAAATTGTATAAAGTTTTTATGGTTTTAAAAATTTATAACTAGAGGATATAGATTACAGGTTAAAGGTGTTTGATAATTATTTTCAAGAATTAAGAGGAATTCATGAAGAAAAAATGTAGCAGATAAAAGAGTATTGGGATGCTAATATGAGATCAATTGAGGATGAGAAGAACTCCCTAAACATGAAGTGTTAGATCTGGAGGTGAAACTGAAAAATCAAGAATCATCATAAGATTTAACTTCCCAGATAAATAAAAGAAGATATAGTACCCCTCAAGTTTGTATTTATGATCACAATACCATAAATAACATGAGATAATTTTCCAATCAAATTGAATCATCCTATAAGAAAATGTTATCCCATAAATCAGAAATAGTTTTATGTACTAATGATGTTTCAAGTACCAGTAAAAGTTTTAAATAAAAATATGGAATGATATGGATGGTGGAAACTACTATTAAATCCACTAAATTAAGGTTGAATATTATAATAATCATGAATAAGTATTCCCCAAAAAATTTCATGCAGACTGATAGTGCCAATCAAAAGTAGCATGGTTCAGAATCTATGAAAACTAAATTTATTACACTAAAAAGGAATAGAATAAGGTTCATTGGATATTTTTGGTGATTCTATATGTTTAGGAATGAATATTTGGAATGATTAAATAATATTAAAATTATTATAAATAAAACGAGAATTGAATTTAGGGGGAGAAAATCTGAATAAAATGGAACACCTATATTAGAGAAGAAAAATTCATAGAAAATGAATCACTATATAAAGAAAAATTTGAATTCCCTAAATATTTATGTGAATACTGTGATAGAAGTGTTAAATGTTATAATGAGTGATGGTATGTACCTATGATGCAAAAATAAGCTGATGATGTGAAGAGAAAACCATAAAAAAGGGATGGTATGTAATATATGGTCACAAGTTAGTCTAGAGATGTGAACAAAATGAGAATACTATTAAACAAATTTTCACCAAGAATTATAATGAGATATTATCTCCTATATCAAAGGGAGAAAAATACGAGTCAAAAAAATCACTAAACATTAGGAAAAAGAAGGCTCAGTCACAAGAATTACAATAATAACAGGTGTCTAGAAATAATACATATCAAGGTGGAATATCTAGGTTTAGTGGTTTTTTCTGGTGCTGTGGAACATATGGGAACAAAGCCAACTTTTACTGGTGTTGTGAAACATATGGTCACAAATCCTATTCTTACAAATATGGCATATAATTTCTAGAAAACATGAAAAATCAAGGGGTATTCATGGTAAAAAAATGAGAAAAGACTCTTAAGGAAAAAATTATATGACCAGCAATTCATCTGAACTTTTAGAGAAAAATATATATGAATACATAAAATAATTATCTAGAAAATATAAATAAAAGGTCACAAAATTTAAAAATTTCTTTAAATAAATCCAAGGGATAATCACTATGTTGATAAAGAGAAGAGTCTATAAAAGAGAAATAGTGGTGTGTCATGTAAATATTCTGAGAAGATAGAGAATGTTAAGAAAGAGCACCTAATTGTTAGTAAAAATCAATTGAAATTGGATAAAAAATTAGAGGAATTTTAAAAACATGATGAAACAAAAGGAAACAAAATTTATATATAAATTGAGGTGGAAAATGAAATTCCACACAAATATGGTGACTTCTGTGTAAGGTGTGCTAAATATGAACATGATCAACACAACAATATGAATATTTTACCAAATTAGTGTGAGTTATTTAATATTAAGATTAATTAACTAGATACCTCATGTACTAAAATTACTATATTGTAAAAGGAGACTCCACACATCGGAAAGATTGATATTGGGAGAAAATAATGGAAACAATTGAGAGAAAACTCTCATCCAGAATATTACTCCTCATGAAAAAGAATATCCTTCCTTATTCTCTCATATATAAAAATTATTATGTAATTACATGTAGAGAATTGAAGTACACAGATGCATCCATTGAGTGATATTATTGGTGAGATCAATCTTTTAAATCTTCACTAGCTAGTGAGTGTGGAACTTTTGAAAAAAATTATAAATTTGGAAGATATATTCTTCCAACCACACTCTCATCCATTATTCTTAATTGTATTAATAATATTAATTAATGGTTAATTCTAGATTCAAGATAATAAAAAGGTAGAGTTATATCATTTTCAACTGAAATTTATAATGTGTTTGTTAGAGTGTGTGTAATATTTAACATTTTTTTGATGTATCTAATTTTTTCAATCATTTTAATGATAATTGATTTTTTATGCATGATTTAATGTAGATGGTATTTATGGAAAGCTTATACATCCTTGGTTGTATGTCTCTTGTATTCTATACTAGGTTAGACCACATAAACATAAAGTTGATTAACTAAAGGCGCTTTTCTATGATAACCATGTGAGATTATTTTTATATTAAAAGTGATCTTGATATTTTCATATAAGGTAGATGATGATTCTATTGAGAAGAAAGATGAGTTGAGAAGACCCCATTTTCACTTTGCATATTTATTTTCAATAAGTGGAAGAAAAGTTATCACCACATACTGACTTATTCCATGTGTTAATATTGATAAAAAAATATAAATGGGGATATTTTTGAGCCTTAGTTGCATTTGTTGTCAATAATTCAATATGGGTTGGTGGATGAAGTGGTGATGCCTGTATAATTGTTATGGATTACTATAAGGGAATTGGATATCATGCTTAGAAAATTATACTTTGATAATTGTGATAATTTTTAAACTTATCTTAAAGTTCAATGTCTTTTGTAAATAGTGAAACAAAGTCTGAAACATGGAATCTTATTGAAGTTCATGAAAATATTCATTTTCATGTGGATTTTATTTGAAGGACATGTAATATACCTATATTTTTCATGTGGTATTGATGACTCTAATGACCGAGAGTTTTTTAATGGAAATTACCTTATTATAATTATGTTATAAAATAAAATGAAAACATAACATAATGAACTATTAAGTGATATGTGACCTTTAAATATAATTTTGTCACTTTTGTGTTTGGAATTTTGAAAATCTGGCATACATGGTTGTGTTCAAGATGATTTTTGGAGTCTAATAAAACAAAAATTATTTTTGGTGAATAGTTACCTACCCTTATGAATAATAACATACCCTTATAAATAGTGATATACCCTAATTAATAGTAACCTTACCTATGACAGTATAAAAATAATATTCAATTGAAAGTATGATGTGCCTATATTTTAGAATAAGTAAATGAATGTTTTAAAACTATTTTTAGTAAAAAACCATGATTTTAATTAAATATTAAATTAATCATATTTAGAAAATTATTTTTGAAAAATGTAATTCATTTTTATATTCTACACATTGAAAAATGGTTGGGGTACGTTTTTGGGATTTTTCTGAGATACTTAAATTTTTGTTGAATAGTGAAATACCATAATTTACAAAAATAAGCTAAATAAGCTAATTATAGAGTCATTTGTGATGTTCTTTTGATGTAAGACCAATTAGTTTGGGATCACATGATAAAGTTAATATTCTTGGTCATTCAATACTCACTATTCCGTATCTTAGGGGAAATTAGTAAACTAATGAATTTTATATTAAGGAAATCCCTCTCCCCTCCACTATAAAAACCACCCTTCACACCCTCATTTCCTCAAACCTCTCAAGATCCAAGTATTCTCTAAAATCTGCCCAAACATATTCCCTATCCCCTCTCCTACGTCCAAGATCTTCTGGTCTCATCAAAAGACCAAGCCTAGCTTCCTTTAGGAGGATTTCCAGAGGAGGATTTAAGAGGTAATTTCTCTCCCTCTTCTCCTTTAATTTCCTTTTAAGTTTAAGTTCATTTCTTGATCTCTTCCCACCTATCTTCATCCAAATGGTATTTTAACTCCATTATTATACATGTAATGTAATTTTATGATGCTAAGGGGATATTATATCATCCAAAACCCTTTCCCTCTTCCTTTTATTTTATTAAAGAGAACGTTGTTCGTGAGGTGTTAATTTATCACCTTCATGAACGATATGCTTTCTTCTTCCATTTATACCTTCAGATCTGGCAATGAAACCATTTTTATGGTTGAACCAGATTTTGTTATATTTATTATTTCCTATTTAATGTTCTGTAAATAACTTATAGCCATATTACTAAGTGATAAATTAAAACAAGTTCGTTGTGATCGAAAAACCACCCAAATTAACCCAAATAATCATCATGTAATTCTTATATAATGATTCATACACATGGATATAATATGATTCATTATAAGATAATTAAATATCCTGTAATATCATTAATAACATTTAACATCAGTTCTATATGTTTACCCATGTTCTACCCAAACTTCAATTTAAGAATACAAGTGAACCACTCAAGGAAACCATAAAAACAAACATTCTCGAATAATGTTTTTTAAACTCTATAACTCATCCAAAGGATCATAAAATAAATTAATGAAACCATAATGAACCATATTAATGTACACAAGGTTTTTTATTTCTAATTAATGAATATAATGTCATTATACATGACATTAAAGAGAAGGAAGCATTCAGATACAAGGTAAGGGGAAATTCTCGAACCCAACTTTCATCCTTTGGGTTCTCCCTCTTTCACTCTATTTTTGATATGGTTACTCCTTAAAGATCATTCATTCATAATTTTATTTCCTTTTCTGGGATATACATTTTTTACTTGTTATTTATGTCTCATAAAATGCTTTCCAAAAGAACTCTTCTTTTAAGAACACACCTTTTACTTCTCACTCAAAGTGGACGGTTCTTGTAACATGTATGT
The DNA here is from genome assembly GCA_963277665.1 of Viscum album. Lineage (NCBI taxonomy): Eukaryota > Viridiplantae > Streptophyta > Magnoliopsida > Santalales > Viscaceae > Viscum > Viscum album. The sequence goes on from OY728145.1 coordinate 127,232,284, forward strand.
TATTCCATCTTTCTTTTGGGAAAACAACGTTTATGAATGTGTTTTTATGATATGTAACCCATTCCTTTCCATGGGTTAGTTATGTTTACTTTTTATATATGTTTCATTTGTAAAGAATGATAAATATAATGTTATGATGTGACGGGTGTGCCCGGAATTATATAACGCAATATGAATGTTTCAAAGTGATGGGTGCACCCGAAATTATATAGTGCTCCAATGAATTGGGTAAAGTGATGAATCTCATGATTAAATTTTAAAAGATGTGTGAAAAATATTCTAGCATGGTTCACAAGTATGTGTGGTATTTAACCACTAAGACATGATATTTCATTTTTTTATGCATTGCCACATTTCAAGCCTTTTATTTATGCTCCTCTCATGTTCATGATCTTTTTCTTATGTCATGGTTATGCTCACACCATGCTATATTATTCTTATATATCCTCTTACTGGGATTTTAGCTCACTCCTTTTGATGTATATCCTCTGGTGGCTATATTTACTAAGGAGAGGACAGGTTCCAATAAGAATCTAGAGAAGAAGAAATTAAATAAATGTTTATGCTTGATGTTGTAATTATTATGTATGGTCCTAGTTTTCCCAAGACACTAAACCTTTGGATAATCTATGTGTAATACTATTTTGATTTTTATCATTAAAAGTATGTAATAGTAATGTAAGAAAAGTCTGGGTCGCAATAGTTGGTATCATAGGAAAGGTTTAGTTAATTTGGGAATTAGGATTAGTGAACCCTAGAGAAAACCTATAACATGAGACTAAGTACAAATATGAACACAAGAATATTTTCATAGGGATCCCATATGTTATGTCTTTGGTATAAATTGTTTAAATGAATAATTTATTCATGACTTGTTTACTTATGTTTTGTTATAACCTTTTCTATTTTAGAAAATGGTGGGAACCAGGAGAAATCAGGCCAACAACTCGTGCGAGGGATAATGCAACGATTGCCCGAATGACATCCCCAATGATTTGGAAGGTGGAGTTCAAAACTTCATGGCAATGATTACCTAATTATCTTATTTTATTAACAATATCCATAATAATGGGGAACATACTCCTTCACTAAAGAAGGAGCAACTGGATATCAAATATTTTATGCGGTAATGACCACTGATGTTTAGTGGATCTTCCGATCCACTAGTTGAGGAACAGTGGGTCAAATCCATGGAGAAGATATTTTCTATGCTTCACTGTTTTGAGACGGAGAAGGTGACTCTTGCTGTTTATCATCTGGATGGAGAAGATGATCAATGGTGGTCTTTGATTAAGAACACCAATCCAAGGGAGGAAATTGAAGATATGGAATAGGAAGACTTTAAGATAATGTTTCTTAATAAGTATTTCCCACGAACTCTTTGTATGAATATGGAGAGAGAATTCATAGAGATCAAGCAAAAAGAAGGGTAATCTGTCAAACCTATGAAGATAATTCCACAAGGCTTTCAAGGTATGTTTCGGGTTTTGTTATCAACAACGATAGCAAAATTAATAGATTATTTAGTGGATTAAAACCACACCTTTGAAAGGCTCTTGAAATTTGAGACTTTGGGAGTTATGAAGAAGTTGTTCGATGTGACCTCAAAGTGGAGATGGAGTTTGGAGAATGGTCTCATGGCTATGGGGATAAGAAACAAAAGATTTAGTTTCAAGCTAGAGGATCTAATGACAAAAGTGGGAGGAAAACACAACAACCCACAAGCCAAAAATGTAGGAAGTTGCAACATGGGAACTTCCGCAAAGGGATGGGGAAGTTCTTCAAGTGTGGGAAAGAAGGTCACCATTCTCAAGAGTGTTGAAAAGACATGAAAAGTAAGGAGAATGTGGTAGAAGAAAGGAGAGAACCACTCATGGTTCAATGCTACAACTGTAGGGAGCTAGGGAACTGTGCAAGTTAGTGCACTAAACCTCGAGTTCACATGGGTAATCAACGTCAGCAACCACCAAAGCCAAAGGAACAAGGTAAGGCTTATGAAATCACTACTGCGGAGGTGGGGCATGATAATGAAGTCGTACAAGTTACACTTCCTATTCACTCAAAAATGGAAAAAGTCTTTTTTGATTCTGGTTCTACGCATTCCTTTATATCTTGGAAGTTTTCTAGAACTATAGAATAGAATCCCCTAAACCTTGAAGTAGAGATTTATATAAAAAACCAGGTGGTGAAATCATTGCAACCTAAGTGTTTGACTCTTGTCCTGTTGGTTTATGTGGGAAGAATCTTCCAGAAAATCTCGTAATACTTCCCAGTGTGGAATTTGACACTACAATGGGAATGTATTGGCTCTTGTTATATAGAGAACATATCAACTGTCGGGAAAAGGAAATATCTTTTCATATTCTAAACCATCTCATGATTCTCTACAAATGCAAGGAAGATCATGAATATCCTTTCAAAAATCCTTCAATGGTGTGGGTGTTTATTCCCTATAAAGAAGCATACCTTGCCCAAATGGTTGAGTTGAAGGAAAATGCCAACCTTGAGGAAATTACCATCATGAGGGAATACATTGATGTATTTCCCGAAGAGTTACTCGGAATTCCCCCGGATCGTGAGGTAGAGTTCTAAATTGAAATCATACTTGGAGCTACTCCTATCTCAAAGTGTCCTTATAGGATGGCTCCTATCGAACTAGAGGAGTTAAAGAAGCCACTGCAAGATCATCTGGACAAAGGGTTCATACACCCTAGTGCATCACATTGGGGTGCACCAGTGCTCTTTTTAAAGAAGAAGGATGGAACAATACGACCATGTATCGATTATCGAGAACTCAACAAGATCACCATAAAGAACAAGTATCCTCTCCCAATGATTGATGACTTGTTCGACCAGTTAAGAGGAGATCAATACTTATGAAAGGTGGATCTTCGTTCTGGATATCATCAGGTAAAGGTGAAGAAGGAAGATATTCAAAAGACTGCCTTCCATACAAGTTATGGCACTATGAGTTTTTGGTGACGCCCTTTGGGCTTACTAATTCCCCTACAATCTTCATGGATTTGATGAATAGAGTCATTAGAAATTACCTCGACAAATTTGTGGTAGTGTTTATTAATGATATTATCATATACTCCAAGAGAAAATAGGAACATGAATAACATCTAAGACTTGTGTTGGAGACATTAAGAAATGATAAGTTGTACACCAAGTTTAGAAAGTGTGACTTTTGGATGAAGAAAGTCATGTTCTTGGGACATGTGATCACAAGTGAGGGAATTTCTGTGGATCCTTAAGAAAAGGCGATTGTGGAATGGCCCAGGCCATCTAGTGTCACAGAAATTTGTAGTTTTCTTGGGTTAGCTGGGTACTACTGACTTTTTGTGAGAAACTTATCATGATTTTCAATCCCGCTAACAAAGTTAGCAAGGAAAGGGGTAAAGTAATTCTGGATGGAAGAATGTGAGGGAAGCATCAAGGATCTAAAGAGAAGGCTGATCACTTCACCTGTACTCACACTACCGAAAAGTGAAGAATTTTTTGTGATATATAGTGATGCTTCAAAGAAAGGCTTGGGTTGCGTACTCATGAAAAATGATAATGTGATAGCCTACGCCTCACGACAGTTTAAGATCCATAAGCAAAACTACCCGACACATGATCTAGAGATGTCATTCATGAGTTTTGCCTTGAAAATCTGGCGGCACTACCTTTATGGTGAGAAGTGTGACATATACACCGACCACAAGAGCCTAAAGTATATATTCACACAAAAGGAGATCAACATGCGTCAAAGGAGATGGTTAGAGCTAATCAAGGATTACAATTTCTCTATTCACAACCATCCTGGAAAGGAGAACAAGGTAGCTGATGCTCTAAGAATAAAAGAACCCACTACTCTATCCATGTTATGGATTGAGAAAGACCCTATCTTCTTAGATATGAAAAGGATGGATTTGGAAATCATAAGGGAATGGGATACATCCTACCTTGCCCATATTATTATGCAACCATCCATCCAGGAGAAGATTAAGGAAGCACAAAGCGATGATGTGGAGATACAAAAGAGGGTGAATGCAGTAAAGAAAGGGAAGCTGTAGGAGTTCCATATCGGTGACGATGGTGTGATTCAGTTTGGAACGCAGATTTGTGTGCCTTCATCACCCGGGATAAAGAAGGAGCTATTGTAAAATGCACATAGATCAAAATTTTCTATCCATCCTAGGAGTACCAAGATGTACAGTGATATCTGAGAACACTTCTGGTGGGATAATATGAATAAGGAGATTACGGAATATATATCAAGGGGCTTGGTATGTCAGCAAGTTAAAGGTGAGAAATAAATTTCCAAAGGTATGATGCAGCCATTGCCAATACCCATGTGGAAATGGAAATATTTTACTATGGACTTTGTCACGGGTCTCCCGAAGATGTCGAAGTGAAATAATGCGATATGGGTTGTGGTTGACCGACTCACCAAGACTTCCCATTTTATTTCTGTTTGGGAAGATCTCTCGCTTGAAAAAATTGCAATGATATATGTGAAGGAAGTGTTGAGATGGAATGGTGTTCCACTCTCAATTGTCTCTGACCATGATCCAAGGTTCACATCTAAAATCTGGAGGAGCCTATAACATGCTTTGAGTACTGAATTAAATTTCAGCATGAACTATCACCCCCAAACTGATGGCCAGTCTGAAAGAACTATTCAGATTCTTAAAGATATGATAAGATCCTGCTCTCTAGAATTCAAAGGTGGATGGGATCAGAATCTCCCATTGGTTGAGTTCTCATACAAAAATAGCTTCCACTCGAGTATTCAGATGGCTCAATATGAAGCTCTGTATGGAAATCGATGCAGAACTCCAACCTGTTGGGATGGAGTTGGAGAAAGAAATCTACTTGGAACCGATCTTGTTCAAGAGATGATAGAGATGGTTCAAGTCATCTAGAAACACATCAAAGTTTCTCAAAGTCAGCAAAAGAGCTATGCTGACAACCATCGAAGGGACTTGGAGTTCGACATTGGAGATAAAGTCTTCCTTTGAATATCTCCATGGAAGAGAGTCATGCGATACAGGAAGAAAGGGAAGCTAAGACCAAGGTATATTGGCCCCTTTGTGATCCTTGACCACATAGGAGCCATGGAATATTGTCTTGCACTTCCACCAAATATGGATCAAGTTCATGATGTGTTTCATGTATCACTACTGAGGAAGTACATACCAGACCCCTCACATGTACTAAACTCAGAGTTGGTGCAGCTGGAAGATGATCTCTCCTATGAGGAGCAGCCAGTAAAGATTCTGGATCAGAGAGATAAGGTTCTACACAACAAGACAAACCATCTTGTCAAAGTTTTGTGGAGGAACCATAAGTTTCAGGAAGCAACTTTGGAACCAGAAGAGGCAATGAAGGAGAAACACCCTCACCTGTTTGTGTAAAGTGAAATTTCAGGGGCGGAATTTCTTAAGGGGGGAATAATGTAACGACCCAGATTTTTTCAATGGAAATTAACTTATTATAATTATGTCATAAAATAACATGAAAACACAAAATAATGAACTATTAATTGATAAGTGACATTTAAACATAATTTTTTCACTTCTGTGTTTGGAATTTTAAAAATCTGACATACACAGTTGTGTTCAAGATGATTTTTGGAGTCTACTAAAAGAAAAATAATTTTTGGTGAATAGTAACCAACCCTTATGAATAGTAACATACCCTTATGAATAGTGATATACCCTAATTAATAGTAACCTTACCTTTTATAGTATAAAAATAATATTCAAGTGAAAGTATGATGTACCTATATTTTATAATAAGTAAATGAATGTTTTAAAACTGTTTTTAGTAATAAACTACGATTTTAATTAAATATTAAATTAATCATATTTAGAATTTTTTTTTTGAAAAATGGAAATCATTTTTGGATTATACACGTCGAAAAATGGTGGGGGTAATTTTTTTTGATTTTTCAGAGATTCTTGAATTTTTGTTGAATAGTGAAATACCATAATTTACAAAAATAAGCTAAATAAGAAAATTATAGAGTCATGTGTGATGTTATGATGATGTAAGCCCACTTGGTTTGATATCACATGATTAAATTAATATTCTTGGTCATTGAATAATCAATATTCATTGTCTTAGGGGAAATTAATAAACTAATGAATTTTATAATAAGGAAACCCCTCTCCCCTCAACTATAAAAACCACCCTTCACACCCTCATTTCCTCAGACCTCTCAAGCTCCACGACTTCTCTAAACTCTGCCCAAAAATCTTACCTAGACCCTCTCCCACGTCCAAGATCTTCTGGTCTCTTAAAAATACCAATCCTAGCTTCCTTAAGGAGGATCTCAAGAGGAGGATTTAAGAGGTAATTTCTCTCCCTCTTCTCCTTTAATTTACCTTCATGTTCATGTTCCTTTCATGATATCTCCCCACATATATTCATCCAAATGGTATTTTAAATCCCTTATTATACATGTACTATAATTTTATGATACTAATAGGATATTATATCATCCTACCCCCTTTCCCTCTTATTTTTATTTTATTAAAGAGAACGTTGTTCGTGAGGTGTTAATTTATCACCTTCAAGAACGACATGATTTCTTATTCCATTTATACCTTCAGATCTGGTCATGAAACCATTTTTATGGTTGAAACATAATTTTTTATATGTATTATTTCCTATTTAAAGTTATGGAAATAACTTATGAGCAAATTAATAAGTGATAAATTAAAAAAAGTTCGTTGTGATCGAAAAACCGCTCAAATTAACCCAAATAATCATCATTTAATTCTTATCTAATGATTCATCCACACAGATATAATATGATTCATTATAAGATTATTAAATATCCTGTAATATCATTAATAACATGTAATATCAGTTCTGGATGTTTACCAATGTTCTACCCAAACTTCAATTTAGGAATACAAGTGAACCACTCAAGAAAACCATAAAATCATACATTCCCGAATAATATTTTTTAAACTCTATAACTCATCCAATGGAACATAAAATCAATTAATGAAACCATAATGAACCATATTAATGTCCACAAGGTTCTGTATTTCTAATTAAGGAATATAATTTCATTATACAGGATATTAAAGAGAAGGAAGCATTCAGATACAAGGTAAGGGGCAATTCTCGAACACAACTTTATCCTTCGGGTTCTACCACTTTCACTCCATTTTTTATATGGTTACTCCAAAAAGATCATTTCTTAATCATTGTATTTCATTTTATGGGATATAAATGTTTTTACCTGGTATTTATCTCAAACAAAATGTTTTCCAAAATAACTATTCTTTAAAGAACACACCTTTTACTTCTCACTCAAAGTGGATGGTTCTTGTATCTTATATGTTATTACCTCTTTCTTTTGGGAACCCAAAGTTTATGAATGTGTGTTTATGAGATTTAACCCATTCTTTTACATGGGTTAGTTATGTTTACGTTTGTTATATGTTCCATGTGGCAAGCAGGATAATGATAATGTTATGATGTGACGTGTGCACCCGGAATTATATAGCACAATTTGAATGTTTCAAAGTGACTGGTGCGCTCGGAATTATACAGTGCTCCAATGCATTGGTTAAAGTGACCAATATCATGAGTAAATGTGAAATTATTTGTGAAAAAGATTCTATCTTGGTTCACAATTATGTGTGGTAGTTAACCACTAAGACATGATGTTTCATTTTTTATGGATTTCCACATTTCAAGTCTTTTATTTATGCTCCTCTCATGTTCATGATCTTTTTCCAATGTCATGGTTATGATCACCCCATGCTATATTCTTATTATCTATCCTCTTACTGGGATTTTATCTCACCCTTTTGATGTATATCCTCAGGTGGATACATGTACAAAGGATAGGAAAAGTGCCAATAAGAAGCTAGAGAATATGAAATTAAATAAATGTTTATGCTTGATGTTGTAATTGTTATGTATGATCCTAGTTTTCCAAAGACACTAAAACTTTCGATCCTATATGTGTAATAATATTATGTTGTTTATCTTTAAAATGATATAATAGTAATGTAAGAAAAGGTCGGGTCTCTATAGTTGGTATCAGAGGAAAGGTTTAGTTAATTTGGGAATTAGGATTAGTAAACCCTAGAGAAAACCAATAGCATGAGACTAAGTACAAATATGAACACAAGCATATTTACATAGGGATCCCATATGTTATGTTTTTGGTCTAAATTGTTTAAATGAATAAGTTATTCATGAAATTTTTACTTATGTTTTTTTCTAACCTTTTAAATTTTAGAAAATGGTGGGAACCAGGAGAAATCTTGCCAACAACTCGTGCGAGGGCCAATGCAATGATTTCCCAAATGAAATCCCCAATGACTAGGGAGGTGGAGTTCAAAACTCCATGGAGATGCTTACCAAATTATCTCAGGTTATGAACAATAACCATAATAGTGGGGAACATCCTCCTTTACTAAAGAGGGAGCAACTGGATATCGAACATGGGGTACCTACACGACACACTTGCGTGAGGCACATACACAACAAAGCTTAGTATAAAGCCTACATAACAACTCAAGTACACTCTTTAAATAAATTCATGGCAGAGTATCCCCTTCTATGGTTCCCTTATCTGAAAGGGACTAAGTTGAAGCCTCCACCAAAACCTCCTGACTTATCAAACCTTTGGGAAAGGCACATTAGCATGTCTTCTATTTGGGTTGGGTTTTTATATCCACAGTCAGAGGTTTACCAAATTTTTTTTCACAATTGGGTTAGGGTTCATGGAGTGTCTGTGGGTTTGTATATCCACAGTCACATGGAACTTTCTCCTAGGAACAGTGCTGGGAAGTTCTCGGTTTAGAAGAGGGTTGGGTCATGGCCTCTCCCTTCTCAAAGAGATGACCCGAAACCTCTAGTCTCTGGTAGGGAAGGTAAATTTCACACTTTATTTTCTTCTTTTTAAAAAAAGGAGACGTCTCTCTACCCTATTTGGATCAATTTTAAGGAAACCATCCTTGCATAAGCCCCGTAGATTTTCTTGAAGGAGGTTTCATCATTGCTCCTCCTCTCTTCTTCATTGCCAAAGACCAGAGGGGAGATGGGCACAGAGACTTTTGCTACCCTTTCCCTCTCATGTTGAGCTTTGTCACCATGGGAAACCATACTAGTGTAATCCATTCACCTTCATCCCTTCATCCTTTCATTGGACCCTTGTCAAATGTAATGTAAATAGAGGGAAGGCTTGTCACCTCATCCTCTTCTATGGTCGACGAACCCTATTCCACTAGCAGAGGAGAAAATGTTTGAAGTTTCATTGTTGAATATTTCACATCCTCTTATTTCTCACACAGAGCATGAATCATGTAGGATTAGAGATTCGCGATCATTAAAAAATTTAGAAAAACACCCATGGTGAAGGAACAATGAGAACTCTGATTCCTGTTCAAACCAGGATACGTAGGAAGCCCTTTTAGGGCTCGAGCTCACTAGATATCCTCTTCAAGAATCCAACCCTAAATCTCTTAATTTGGGAATCCTCCTTAGGAACAATCCCCAAATTAAACCCTTAAGTCATCAAGGCATCCTTTTCAAGAAGTAAACCCAAAATCATTTCTCTCAAAGGACTATACTCTCCAATGAGACTCATCGAACTACATGGTCTTTGATTCCCATCTACATGGGATACGTAGGAAGCCTCCTTGAGGTTCAAACCCAACACTTCAAAATCAACCCTATTCTCCTTGAGCCATATTACCAACATGGTCTAATCTAACATGGAAACCCATATCATTTCTACATTCATTGGGGTGTTTCTGCATAAGTCCCACACTAAACTTTGACTAAGCACCTTTCGCTTAGATGTCCTTACCACATGAAATTAAACTGTATTGTTAGGTCCTAATCACATGAACTTAAAAGTTATGATGTGTCTAATTAAGAGACACTGAACTACGAGGGTTCTAATTCCTTTCAAAAGGATACGTAGGTAACCCTTTCATGGGTATGATCCCAATATCAAAACAAGCCTTCATCTCCCTAGATGACAATAAATTCCAAAGTGCCCTGCTTAGTGGCTTAAAAAACCAGTATCATCATAATGATGATTAAAAGAATCTTGAAATAGTATATTAGGGGACACCATTGATGAGTAACATCAAACCCATGTTGATATCCCCATTAATGAAGAACCTTGAATTCATACTAATGATTCTAAATTTTACACATGTTAATAAGTTATTGTAAATTAAAAGGAAAACTTTTGTTATGCTTTGTGATTTAATAAGGATTCATGAAAATATCTTAAATTTACAAAGAGAGTCCCAGAGTAGATAATAATTTCCCCCAAAAGGGTGTGATGAGTCTGACCTCCCATCCTCTCGACCAATGTACGCGGCGGACCTGCACGACATACCTACACAAAAACATAATGTATGTACCCCTATGTGATGGAACTACATGGAGAAACTACATGGAGGATCTAAGAAGAAAGCATTCCTTCAACCAGGCCCATCCATGCCTATAAATAGGACCCTTGGGCTCCCCATTTCAAAGACTGAAAAAGTTTAAAGACTCCCTGAAGCTCCCATTGTATAGCTCTTTCGCCCAGATCCCTCAAATTGTCTCAGGTAGCACTCTAAAGTACAAGAGAAGAGATAATTAAACGGGATAAGAATGTTTTGAAATTACATTACAATTGTTTACATAGGTTTGGATCCCCTATGTGAAATATATTTTTCAATCATCATACACACCTATGTGGAATACCTGCGTGACACACCTACATGGTGAAACTGCATGGTGCATCAACACGAGGTACCTACACGACACACTTACATGAGGCACATACAAAGAAGTGCATGGTATAAAACCTACTTACCAACTCAAGTACCCTCTTTAAATACAATCATGACAGGGTATCTCCTTCATTGGTTCCCTTATCTGAAAGGGAATAAGTTGAAGTCTCCCCCAAAACCTCCTAACTAATCAAACTTTTGGGAAAGGCACATTACTGTGTCGTTTATTTGGGTTTGTATATCCACAGTCAGAGGTTTCCCAAATTTGTTTCATAATTGGGTTATGGTTCATGGAGTGTCTATGAGTTTGTATATCCACAATTACATAGACCTTTCTCCTAGGAACAATGATGGGAAGTTCTTGGTTTGGAGGAGGGTTGGGTCTTGGCCTCTCCCTTCTCATAGAGATGACCGAAAACATCATGTCTTTGTTAGAGAAGGTAAAGTTCACACTTTATTTTCATCCTTTTGAACAAAGGGGAAGTCTCCCTCCCCTACCAGGATGAATTTTAGGGAAACCGTCCTGGCATAATCCCCTATATTTTCTTGTAGGAGGTAGCGTCACTGCTCATCCTCTCTTCTTCGATTCCAAAGAAAAGAGGGGAGATGGGCATAGGGACTTTTGTTACCCTTTTCCTCTCTCTTTGAGATTTGTCACCATGGGAATCCATCCTGGTGTAATCCCCTAACCTTCATCCCTTCATCCTTTCATTGGGCCCTTTTCCAATGTAATGTGAATAGAAGGAAGGATTGTCGCCTTGTCCTCTTCTATGGTTGACATTCCCTCTTACACTAGCGGAGGAGGAACAATGTGAAGTGTCATTGTTGAATATTTCACATCCTCTTGTTTCTCACACCAACAAAGACTCACATTTCCTTATAGATTCATGATTACTAGAACATTTTCACAAACACCCATGGTGAAGGAACTACAAGAACTCTGATTCCTGTTCAAACTGGGATACATAAAAATCCCTTTCTAGGACTGAGCTCACTAGATATACTCTTAAAGAATCCAACCATAATTATCTTAATCTAGGCATCCTCATTAAGAACAAGTCCCAAATTAAATCCCTAATACAACAATGCGTCCTTTTTAGGAAGTAAACCCAAAATCATTTCTCTTAAAGGACTATACTCTCTTATGAGACTCATCGAACAACATGGGATTTTATTCCCATCCACATGGGATACATAGGATGCCTCCTTAATGTTCAAAACCAACACATCAAAATAAATCCTGTTATCCTTGTTCCATATTCCCAAAAGTGTCTAATCGAACTTGGAAACCCATATCCTTTCCAAGTTCATTGGGATGTTTCTGAATAAGTTCCACACAAAACTTTGACTAAGAACCTTTCACTTAAATATCCTTACCATCTGACATTAAACGGTATGGTTATGTACTTATCACATGATCTTAAAAGGTATGATGTGTCCCATTAAAAAGCACCAAACTATGTGGGTTCTGATTCCGTTCACAAGGATATGCAGGTAACCCATTTAATGGTTATGATCCCCATATCAAAACAAGACATCATCTCCTTGGATGAAAATAAATTCCAGAGTGCCCCGCTGAGTGGATTAAAAAACCAATATCATCATAATAATGATTAAAAGAATATTGAAATAGTATATTAGAGGATACCATTGATGAAGAAACTATAACACATACAGATATCTCCATTAACTAAGAACCTTGAATGCATAGTAATGATTCTAAATTTTACACATATTAATTAGTGATTGTAAATTCCAAGGTAAAATTATGTTATGCTTGGTGAATTAATAAGGATTCATGAAAATATCTTAAATTTTCAAAGAGAGTCCCAGAGTAGACAATAATTCTCCCCAAAAGGGTGTGACGAGTCTGACCTCCCATCCTCTCATGCAATGTATGTTCCTAAGTATCATAATGTTCAACATTAAAGAACACCTGCCTTTGGAAATAATTTCCACTTTAGATAAATAACTATTGTAAGTTTCCAATTCCCTAAATAAATCTAATAGAAACTTCCTGGAAGCAGTGATTCTTAAAACTAGGGCACATGTTTGAAGGAACTACGAAACAAAAATGGTAAACCCACCGGGAATCCTTAACCAAGTTAATAATGTTACCCACCTATCAGGACCCTATCAATTGATAAAGGAAGGACATACAAAGGAATCAATCATGCTTGTATCTACCTAAAAAATGTTTCTTTAATAGAGTTTATTGTTGTCTCAGTTTTCCTCAAAACTCCCTTCATTCCAAAATGGCTTCCTTCAAGATGACATCTGCGAACTTCCTTACTGCTGCTCAAGTTGGATCTTCATCCACATGAAAGAAATTATCTCCCACTAAATGTCTTCAACACTGGGTCTCCAACATGTTGGTAAAGGAGTATCTCTAGCATGGTAAAATCCTGGCATTGGAGGCTTCCCGGTAGGCCCTCCAAGTCAATAATAATCCTCAATCATCTGGCCAATGATAACCGATCATCAAGAAGAAGACAGTTCCAAACACCATTTTCAACTGTTTTGGGTATTTAACCCCAAAACACAATAACCAGTTCCTCCCATACTACAGGGAGGTGGATCAAGAGGTCACTCACGACCTTAATTCAAGGAAGTGGGAATACTTCTTGAGGAATCCCACCAACAATCTCCACCAGCAGAATTTCATGGTAGTGAACCCCCAACATGATGTGGGTGTTGCCTCTAGACATTCGGCCCAGGTATCTCATACTTGGGCATTCAAGACAAAATGTCAGGGATAATGTCCAATCTGTTGGAGTTGGTGGTCTAGAACCAACTACTTTGTACTTTATTAATTAATAAAAGCCTTATCACATCTTGATTGTTCTTCTACGTGACAATGCATGTGATAATGTCCTAAGGACAACTGTTGAATTAATGGGTATTAGCGGATCCCTGCTATGATGAGAACCCAGAAGTGCCATAACACTGTTCTTGAATATATGTTATATGGCCAGATGATATTATTTGAGGGACGCAAATAATACAGGTCATTACGGGTGAGGACTCATAAAACATTGAGGCAGCTTCTCATGGTGTGCACCCTTGGTAATATCCAGGAGGATATTATGAGAACGAGACCCGCTAGTAGGAAATCCACATTTCATAGTGTCATTGGATGTTCCTATCTGCGGACGTGTGTATTGGTCCTTAGACTTTAAGATTTTTATTAATGGGTATTACAACTCGCACACTTAGATGTGTTGATGAAAACTGTGACGACACACTGTTTGCAGCGAGGTAGGATACATTGGGTGTGTCACGAGTAATACTGTATTAATAGATAATGCGATTAATGAATTGTCCCTTCTATTCCATAATGGAAGTAGATATCTCTGGCCCTTTGATGGAATTGATATAGCCTAAATAAATCCATGGCTACGGTAAGGTATGGGCGAGTTCAATTCCAGGAAGTCAAAGAAAGAATAATCGAGCACATGGGTTGATGACACTAGCATGCAACCCGCTTGATTGGAGATATCGAGACAAAGGGATTATATTACACGGTAAGCGTTCGTAGGAGGTGACACGTCATTGGTGCATTAACTTCTTCTTATATGGGTGCCTTGGCATGTTGCTAGACGCTAACCTTGGACTTTAGGCAGGCTCCGCCTAATGCCACTGAGAAAGAGGCCTAGAGGCTCACACACTAAGTGTGTCCATGTATCTCAGTTAAATATTAATTTAACAAGTTAAATAAATATTATACCCGACTGTGGTTTAATAATTATTTAAGCATGCTTGATCGCAATTATTTCGACACTGGTTATTCGAGAGAATATATTGTGGGAGAAATAATATATATATTTATTAGCGAGTAATGCAGTTACATTCATTTATGAAATAAATATCCATTACTCAAGGTCTAAAAAATATGGTGGAGGAAATAAATAAAATGAAAAATAAAAGTACACACCGTGTATATTTATATTCACGCCCTGTAGTTTGTTTTTTGGGATTCATGAGAAAATATTGTTTATTTAATTAAATGATATTAAATGTAATATGTTGGTCGCATGTCAAGTAATAATGATGGTCAACTGTCATTGTTAAGACATGGGGTATTACTAAGAATTAAATGAAATGATTAAATGCTTTCAGAAAATTAATTCATTTTATTATTCTATGTATTATAACCCCAATTACATTTATTCTCATTGAGTGAGAGACATTGTTGTTCACAACGGATTTGGAAATACTCTCAAGCCAAGAGAGAATTACTTTTCCACCAAGAAAGATTTCAAGTTACGAGAGATAGATCCTCCACCGGATCAAGGCGGTAGAAGGCAGACATCGCAAGTGAATATTCTTCCACGCTAGAACCCGGAGATCCCTTCGGCGACGTCCATAGATACGTGGAGCACGTGTGGATCACCGCTAGAGATATCCTGTACTTGGATTCTATGATGCAACGACGGATCACAGTATTGTGACCGGAGACTCCAAAAAAGAAAGAATTCCATCTAGGTAATTCTTATGAATTAATTAAATTAATTATAACCAACATATGAGGATCCTATCTCAACGGTTCTGGGACTCTTCTTTTATTTTTCATTCTTCATTCTATTCCGAAGATTCGACATTTTAAATCATGAAAGATCTCGTATTGAACATTGTTTAACGTTAAAATTAAAGTTGGGTAAACCCACCAATGCGCTTCCGCTACACCCGGAACCTACAAGTGGTATCAGAGCGGTCATATGGTTGGTTATAATTATTTAGTTTTTTGTTGGTGATTTATGCATTTAATAATTTAGTTATTTCAATTCATGTTTAATCATTCTAGAAATCTGAATCTCAAGATCTATTCCTCCTCCCTCGTTTCTCGTTCCCCTCACAGAAATGATTTTTTTTCTTTTAATTTTGATGAAAATAAAATAGAGGAACTCATCCGGGGGAGAAAACGTTTCTGGCTGTACAACACCAGAATACACGGCGTGTATTCGGAAGCACACACTGTGTAGTCTAGGTTCAATGCATTTACTGATCCGCCAAATCAGGTCGTGTATTTGATTCTTTCTAAGAATTTAAGACACCATGTGTTGACCAGAAACAGGTGGCACATGGTTTCTGGATTACACACCGTGTGGTCCAATGAACACGGCATGTAGTCCCTTCAGGTTTGGGTTGGGTCGTGTACCCCGTACATGGCTTGCCCGGATGGAAACCGTGTAACGTGGAAACTACACGGCGTGTGTCCCACAGAACACGCCGTGTATTCCGAAAATTTCTGAAGTACATTAACACACCCTGTCTTCAGGCATGTACTTCGGATGGACGGTGAAGAAAAGTACACACCGTGTAGTCAAAACTACACGCCGGGTACTCACCCGAATTAAGCAGATTTATTAAAATTTACTATTATATTATACAAACCCTTGAGACATGAACCATGGTGCAGGGGTAAAGCTGAGGCACAAAACGTGATAGATGTTTTATATATGTGTGTTTAATTTAACATCTATGTAACAAACGAGAATTCATCAGGTTTCCTCCAAGGTACAAGTTACGTACAAGGATAATTTTAAATGAATTTATTTGTTTAAAATTATGATGGATGAGAATCTCAAGGAAATTTAGAAAAAGGATTTAAGATAAAAGGATTGATTAATTAAAGATAATTAATTAATTCGAGCGTGATTAATCTTAAACAATAATGATTAAAGAATTGAATGCTAGTTTTATTTATACGTAAATATCATTGCATGTATGGATGATCATGAGCTATACTGAGACTTTTGTATGTGAATGGTTTATTTTAATTAATTTATTTAAATTAAATTTGTTGGCCTGCGAGCCATCTCCTCATTAATATATAGGATATGCACGCCCAAGGATTCCTTTTTTTTAAAAACCCATTTTTACCCCTCACCTGCGTGTGAGATAAATGCATATGTAATGGATGGAGCTCCCAAGCTAGTGGAGGCAGCTCAAGTCAGGAGCCCTGGTGAAACCAATCCAAGGAGATACAAAGGTGGATAGGTGGAAAGCTGTAAACACGAACCCGAAAGGTTCAAGGTGTTACTCCCCTAGGTCTTGGGTTAGTTTATCAACCTCTAGATAAACTAACCAATAGAAAAGATCATGATCATACCATTTATTTTATTTCTATCAGTTGCATGGTTTATTTATTGTGGGTGTGTTGTCACGATCACACAATTAATGAATTAAACGAGCATGCAAGATGGAACTAAAATAAAACCGGCTTATACGTAAATATTATCTTAGGCATGGTTAATCATTTAAGTATATCCCACTTAATATTAACAAGCATGTAATCAAAGATAATAAAATGGAAATTTACGTATAAGGATAAAATCCCTCAGAAGAAATATTAAGTCGACATAGCCTTCCATAATCTTGGTTAGAATCGAACCATAGTTCAAAGTGCTTGACCAACCCTAGTTGGGGTGATTTCAATTATCGGGGAATTATAATTCAAGGTTTTTTGTTGAATTGACTTGGTTCACATCAAGGTTTGACTGCCATAGAAGGACTTTGTGTGACCAAGAACCAAAGGTTGAGGAAATCCAAAAAGGATTTCAGGATTGGGGAGTCCACTCAGCAGATCAAGGAGCTGCGAGTTAATGCAGTTGGCATTTGGAATGCCTACCTAAAACCCTTCACATTGCTTGACCAACCCTAGTTGGGGTAATGAAAATGGAAATATGGATCCTTTCCACTAGAATATTCACGCAATAGAATATTCTGAAGTCAATGGTGAGGGCTATTGGATTTCGATAAAATAGTGGGAGACTAATAAGTTTTAATTTATTTATTTGTCTCAATTTTTGTAATAAAGTACTAAAACTTTTCTCATATTAATTTCTAGAAATTACAAGAAAATGAAATCAAACATATCATTGTGCACCATACTCGAAAAAGAAAACCTTCTCACCGGCACCAATTTCCAAGAGTGGCAGAGGCGTTTACGCGTCGTCCTTCGCCACGAAAGGAAATTGTATGTGCTGGAAGAGCTTATTCCAGTTGTGCCTGGGAAAGAGGCTAGTGATGAGGAATTATATCTCTATATGAAACACATGGATGATGCCACAGATGTCCATTGTTTCATTCTATCGGCCATGTTCAATGAGTTCTTGAAGCAACATGAAAACATGGACGCGTATAGCATGATGTCTCACCTTGTAGATATCTACCAAGAGAAGGTGAGATAGAAGAGGTATAAGATCTCTAATGCTTTGTTTAAAACTAAGCATGGAGAGTCTCTGCTAGATGGGCCTCATGTAGTCAAGATTATTGGCTACATTGAACTCCTGGACATCTTAGGGATTAAATTCCCGGATGAGTTGCGTACAGATCTCATCCTATCATCACTGCCCAAGAACTTCTCTAGCTTCATTGTCAACTATAATATGAGAGAAAATGAGAAGACTCTATTGGAGCTTCTGACCTTGATTCGCCAGGTAGAGAAGGACATGGGGCGTGACAAACCCGCAGTTGTTATGGTGAACAAGAAAAGGAAGGACAAGACAAAGGGGCTAAAGACATATAAACGGTCTGAAGCCCCCGAGCACCGTCCCTCCTAGAATGGGAAGATCCAGAGGCAAGGCAAGGAATTGGAGGCAGTGTGTTTTTCATGTGGAAAGCAAGGCCAATGGAAGAGTAACTGCACCCAGAAGTGTAGGGACGCTAAAGGTGCATTTGTTATCAAGTGAAATCATTATATTTCTACACATTGGGTATTTGATACAGCTTGTGGAGCTCACATCTGTATTCAAATTCAGGATCCAAGTAGATTTAGAAAGATCTTCAGAGGAGAGGTGGATCTTCGAGCTGTCAATGGCACAAGGCTGGATGCATTGGCTATTGGCGACTATCACCTCTCATTGACAACTGGAAAGATTTTGGTTTTACAAAACTGTTATTTTGTTCCTAGTGTTACCAAGAACATAATTTCTATATATTGTTTGGATATGGATGGATTTGTTCTCATGTTTGGAAATAAGGGTTGTCTCTTTTATAAGAACAACGTATGTTATGATATGGGATATTTGAATAATGGTTTGTATGTATTAAATTACGAAAACCAAGTGTTGGCAATCGATAATGAAACAAACTCACATGACTCATACATCACCCAGTTGTGGCATCGCCGCCTTGGTCATGTAAACGAGAAGCGCTTGACAAAGCTCTATCATGATGGCTATTTAGACTCTACTGAGCTAAAACCACTTGATAGATGTCACGCTTTTTTACAAGGTAAAAGGACCAAGCCGACTTTTGGTGGATAGGGTGAAAGGGCCATAGAGCTTATAGGATTGGTACACACGGATGTATGTGGACCATTTCCAGTAGAAGCTAGAGGTGGATATTCTTACTTCATTACTTTTACTGATGATTTGAGTAGATACATATTTGTCTACTTAATGATGTATAAGTCAGAAGCCTTAGAGAAATTTACGGAATTCAAGGATGAAGTAGAGAATCAGCTTGGTAAGAAGATAAAGAAGCATCGATTGGATCAAGGTGGAGAATATCTGAACCAAGAGTTCATTGATCTTCTATGGGAGTTTGGGATTCTATATTAGCTCACTCCTCCTTATACACCATAGTCGAATGGTGTTAGTGAAAGGAGGAACCGCACCTTATTGGACATGGTGAGGTCAGTGATGAGTCATGCAGATCTTTCATTATCGTTTTGGGGATATTCATTACAAACCGTAACATAAACATTAAACCGAGTACCAACTAAGGCGGCAAATGGAATTCCATCTGAGTTATGGAATGGAAGGAAACCCACTTTGTCACACACACGTGTGTGGGGATGCGAGGTGTTTGTTAGGGCCTTCTTAGGCAAAAAAATAGCACCCTGGGGCACGAGGTGTATCTTTATAGGATATCCCAAGGAAATGAAAGGATATTACCTATATAACCCTTCAGACAAGAAAGTGATTGTCGCCAGACAAGCCGTATTTCTTGAGAGAGAAGAAATCCTCAAGAAGGATAGTGGGAACAAGATTGACTTTGATGAAGTTGATTCTCAAGATACACAGGAGTTGGTACAGGAACAAGTTCCACAGGTCCCCATGGAAGAGGTTCCAGAAACACAAGTACTGCGTAGGAGCTCAAGATAGGTAAGGGAACCAGAGAGATTTGGTTTCCTAGTCACTCAGGATGGTGAATCATTATTGTTGGACAATGATGAACCTCTATACTACAAGGAAGCATTAGAAAGCTCAGATGCTACAAGATGGCTTAAAGCTATGAATTATGAGATGGACTCCATGTATCAGAACCGAGTCTGGGTTCTGGTCGATGAGCCAGTTCATGTAAAGCCTATTGGATGAAAATGGGTAGTCAAGAGAAAACTGGACATGGAAGGTCAGGTCAGCACCTATAAAGCAAGGCTAGTGGCTAAAGGATTCAGACAGCATCAATGAATTGACTATGATGAAACCTTCTCGCTAGTTTCCATGTTTAAATCCATAAGAATCATACTTGCCATAGCATCTTACCATGGCTACAAAATTTGGAAAATTGATGTCAAAACAACATTCCTTAATGGGAACCTTCAGGAAGATGTCTATATGACACAACCAGACAGGTTTGTGATACCAGGTGAAGCCAAACGGGTTTGCAAGTTGCAGAAATCCATGTATGGATTAAAGAAAGAATCCAGGTCATGGAACATTTGATTTGATGAATCCATAATAGAATTTGGTTTCATTAAGAACAAATGTGAGTCATGTGTTTATAAGCAGTTTAATGGGAATGTGATCGTTATCCTAGTAGTATATGTTGATGACATATTACTTATTGGAAACGATGTACCAGTCATATAGTCAGTTAAGGACTGGTTGAACAAGTGTTTCTCCATGAAGGACTTGGGAGATGCATCCTATATTATAGGGATCAAGATCATTCGTGATAGATCCAAGAGCCTTCTTGGACTAAGTCAGGGTACATACACTGACCAGATACTAAATAGATTTAGTATGGAAAAATCCAATAGGGGATTGGTTCCAGTGTCACATGGCTTATAGATTTCTAGGAAAATGTGTCCCCAGACACCACAGGATAAAGATAGAATGAGTAATATCCCATATGCTTCGGCTATCGGATCAATCATGTATGCCATGTTATGTACCAGGATTGATGTTTCCTATTCACTGAGCATGGTAGGAAGATATCAAGCAGATCCAGGAGAACAACATTGGACTGCTGTTAAAACTATCCTTAAGTACCTGAGAAGAACTAAGGATATCTTCTTAGTGTATGGAGGATACGAGGAGCTTGTCATCAGAGGGTATGCTGATGCTGGTTTTCAAACAGACCATAATGATCTGAAGTCACTATCTAGATATGTTTTCTGTCTCAATGGAGGAGCTGTGAGCGGGAAGAGTTCAAAGCAGCCAGTTGTCGCTGATTTTACAGTGGAGTCCGAGTATATAGCAGATTCTGATGCAGCCAAGGAAGCCATCTGGATTCGGAACTTTGTCCAGGAGCTTGATGTGGTTCCTAGCAGTAAAGATCCCATTATATTGTATTGTGATAATACTACAGCGGTGGCTCTTTCCAAATAACCAAGGTCACATAAACGGACAAATCACATACTCAGGAAGTATCAAATCTTGATGGATTTCTATCAAAGTGGTGAAGTTGTAGTGAGCAGAGTGTCCACAGAAGAGAACGTGGAAGACCCCATGACTAAAGTCCTATCTCAGCAGATGCATGAATATCATGTGAGAGCTAGTGGGTTAAAGGTTGTTAGCAGTTGGCTCTAGTCTAAGTGGGAGTCTGTTGGAGTTGGTGGTCTAGAACCAACTACGTTGTACTTTATTCATTAATGAAAGCCTTATCACATCTTCATTGTTCTTTTGCGTGACAATACATGTGATAGTGTCCTAAGGACAGCTGTTTCATTAATGGGTCAGAGCGGATCCCTACTATGATGAGAACCCAGAAGTGACATAACACTATTCTTGAATATATGTTCTATAGCAGGATGATATTATTTGAGGGACACAAATAATATAGGTCATGAGGGGTGAGGACTCATAAAACTTTGAGGCACCTTCTCATGGTGTGTGGCCTTGGTAATATCCAGGAGGATATTTTGAGAACGAGACCCGCTAGTAGGA
The DNA here is from genome assembly GCA_963277665.1 of Viscum album. Lineage (NCBI taxonomy): Eukaryota > Viridiplantae > Streptophyta > Magnoliopsida > Santalales > Viscaceae > Viscum > Viscum album. The sequence continues at coordinate 127,254,161 of OY728145.1, forward strand.
AATCTACATTTCATAGTGTCATTGGATGTTCCTATCTGCAGACGTGTGTGCTGGTCCTTAGACTTTAAGATTATTATTAATGGGTATTATAACTCGAAATCTTATACGTATTGGCGAAAACTATGATGACAAATTGTTCGCAGCGAGGGAGGATACATTAGGTGTGTCACGAGTAACACCACATTAATAGATAATGCAAGAAAGGATTTGTCCCTTCCGTTCCATAACGGAAGTAGATATCTCCGGACCTTTGATGAAATTTATACAGACTAAATAAATTCATGGCCATGGTAAGGTATGGGCGAGTTCAATTCCAGGAAGTCAAAGAAAGAATAATCGATCACATGGGTTGATGGCACTAGCATGCAACCCGCTTGATTGAAAACATTGAAGCAAAGAGATTATATTACACGGTAAGCATTCATGGGAGGTGACACTTCATTGCGGCATTAACTTATTTATCTATGGGTGCCTTGGTCTGTTGCTAGACTTTAACCTTGGACTTTAGGCAGGCTCCGCCTAATGCCACTGAGAAAGAGGCCTAGAGGGTCACACACTAAGTGTGTCCATGTATCTCAGTTAAATATTAATTTAGCAAGTTAAATAAAGATTATTCTCGATTGTGGTTTAATAATTATTTAAGGATTCCTGATTGCATTTATTTCGACACTGGTTATTCAAGAGAATATATTATAGGCGAAATAATATATATATTTATTAGCGAGTAATGCAGTTACATTTATTTAAGAAATAAAAAACCATTAATCAAGGTCTAATAAATATGGTGGAGTAAATAAATAAAATGAAAAATAAAAGTACACGCCGTGTATATTTTTATACACGCCGTGTAGTATGTTTTTCGGGATTCATGAGAAAATATTGTTTATTTAATTAAATGATATTAAATTTAATACATTGGGCGCATGTCACGTAATAATGATGGTCAACTGTCATTATTAAGACATGGGGTATTACTATGAATTAAATGAAATGATTAAATGCTTTTAGGCAATTAATTCATTTTGTTATTCTAAGTATTATAATCCCAATTACATTTATTCTCATTGAGTGAGAGCCATTGTTGTGCACAACAGATTTGGAAATACTCTCAAGCCAAGAGAGAATTCCTTTTCTACCAAGAACACTTTCAAGTTACGAGAGTGAGATCCTCCACCAGATCATGGCGGCAGAAGGAAGACATCACAAGTGAAGGTTCTTCCGCGCTAGCACCCGAATATCCCCTCGGTGACTTCCAGAGATACGTGGAGCACGTGTGGATCACCACTAAAGGAATCCCATACTTAGATTCTACAACTCAATGACGGATCACATGATCGTGACCGGAGACTCCAACAAAGAAAGAATTCCATCAAGGTAATTCTTATGAATTAATTAAATTAATTATAACCAACATATGATGATCCTATCTCAATAGTTCCGAGACTCTTCTTTTCTTTTTCATTCTTCGTTCTATTCCGAAGATCCGACGTTTTAAATCGTGATGGATCTCAGATTGAACATTGTTTAATGTTAAAATTAAAGTTGGGTAAAACCACCAATGCACTTTCGCTACGCCTGGAACCTACACAATCAACATGGAGCAGGTTCTTACCTCTTCCCGCTCCAGGAAATTCCATCAACCTAAATTGATTGAAAACAATGAGCGGACACATACACCCGTCCGTCCTAATTTTTATATCTAGCAGACCCATCTTGCAGAAACCCACCTATCCAACCAGATAAACCCATTACAGAACTGTGAGCTGGCACAAAAACCTGCTTATAAGTTATAATCTAGTTAGTAGGCTCGTCTAACTACATTTAAAGAGGCCCGCCAGTCCAATGTGGTGGCAACTAGTAAACAGAAACATACACCAACTTACAATCCTCAATTCTTCCAGCAGTCTCATTTTCTAGTATTAAAGGAAGTATGTCAACCATAATTGATGGGAAATAGCTAGCGGGCACATACACCTACCAACATTCATGAGGCCTACCAACAGCCTCATTTGGAAACACTCGGAGAAGTCATTCGGAAAGCTCCGATGACAAATCTGGGGCAGACCCAACTCTCTGCCCCCATGCATGGTTACTATTAATACCCATTGATAGGAAAAGGAGGATAGGATTCGGCATATACACCTACTCCCGAAATAAAATGGATGTATGTTCCCATTCCATCCACTGAAGTCACAAAACACATCTTATAAATGGTGAAAGGGAAGACGCAAATCCCTTTTTATATTCCAAAAACATGCTATGATATTATAAAAACTACTTCAATAGTACCAGTGGAACATACACATAAATCTATCCCCACATATTTGATGAAACATCTATATGCCATCCCGGAGTAGATACACACCTTTGTTCCAGTCCAGGAGAGTCATGGGGAATACTCCCCCATATCATACGGACAACAGAATTGGGAACATACACCCTTTCTAATTGGAGGTAATCAGTCCGTTCCAGTAAAAAATATAAATCAGGAACATAATCCAGCCCATGATAACCACTTTTCCTAGTAAGTGGCCCCAACTAAGTGTAAGAGAACATATAAGAAGAAGTATAATCAAACACGGTTGGAAAATCAAGATTCAAATTGTAATTTGGATCCTCTTAATTGAGAAGTTCTTGAAGCCCTCAAACATTTATCTATTGCAGATCAAGATCATATCCTCTCATTACCAAATTATGGGAGTGGTAGTAGTCATTCTGAATGTCTCTATAGGAAAATTTATAATGAAGTATTGATTCAGGAAAATTCGGTCAATCCAGATTTCCTATCTCTTGATGTGACCCATGACAACCCTTAGTGTGACCAGAAGACCAAGGTGAAAGAGGATTCATCCCTTGCTATAATCCACCATGGTGGTCCTCCCCATGATGGAATTCACTACGAAAGTCCTCTCCACATTAGTATTTCACATTGTCAAGATAGTTCTATAATTGATAATGTAGCGATGAGAAATCCCTCCTATCTCAAGTCACTTTCAAACACATGAACAGTCAGGTCTAATGCCCTGTCATTGACAGGTGAAATACTTTCTCAACAGGAAGACATATTAAGGGTCCCATGGGTCATTTTTATTCTAATATAGAGTGTACACTTTTGTTAGACCAAGTGGAGAAACCTCTAGTGAAAGATGGTGAAGATATGTTAAACATGAAGAAACAATTTGATAAAGGAGAAATACCAGTCATGTTCTAGCCTTTGGAAAATTCTTAGTATAACATTTCAGAATTGATGGTAGAAGATTGTATTCATGATATCCACTCAACTTATGAAAGACTCTTATTCATTTGAAAACCAAAGTATTACCATATGATGAATATCAAAATTAGGTGAAGGTAATGTAAGGGTTGAAATGCCAAATTTATTTTACATATCTCTCAATTTCTGAACATCCAAAGTTGAAAAAACAGCAGAAAGCCCTTCATCATGCATGCCACAATGCTCTGAAGAGGCTGTGCGTGTTGATTGTTGAAACCCCATCTGATGTTCGTATTAGAGGATGGGGTGCACATGGAGCATTGCATTTCACTGCACTCCAATATGAGCAAAGTCCTCTAAATGCGGTCTCATGAAATGTTATTGGCCATGGTCAACTACAATCAATAGATTTTGTATGTAATCGAATGTACGCTCAAGAATAGGCCTCAACCATCTCTCATCAAGGTAAGTCCCAAAGAAAATAATTTGTTGGGTTACTTTTATATCAAGCATTTGAGAATCTTGAGCAAGCATCCCGGTTAGAGGATTTCAGCTTTCAAAGAATGCAAATTTCTGAAATATCACAATGATATTATGAAACAGGTGATTTGAGTGGTTGTCAGATAATACACCCAACTAATGTCCGAACCAAGATTCACAAAATCAGAAGAGTAGTTGCACGAATATAAGCCATAGCAGTTCAAGAATCACCCCATCTTACAAGGCTGAGGGCTCTATTAATTCAACATTCAAATTCATTAAACAAATTTAAACGATTTGTAATAGAAGAATAGGAACATCCCCAACCTGCAGGACTAGGGTATTTTTCACATCTACAATCCCCTCCTCAATGGAAGTCAGTTTTCTCCCGATTAGAAAAGATACCATAAAGAGAGCGCACAACCGAACTATCCAAGGATTCCCTTCCGGTTACTATCTATCAAACAGCTCCTATGAATCCATCATATAGGAGAACCAAGTCTCATGGAATATACAGAGGGAGACGATCTTACAAAGATAATGATAGAATTCCATCAATGCATTATGCGTTAGTAAATTTCATTAACACCATTGCAGAAGATCCTCCAGAAAATGAGTCTAGCTCAAGGGAATGAGAAGATGATGTTCTTATCCATAATAAAATACACACTGAGGAAAATGAAGAAGGTTTACATACCCAAAATGAGAGGCTTACCCAGAATATAGGTATGCCTTCAAATAACCAACTCCCACCCCTTCTAAAGGAATATAACATGGTGAAAGTTAAAATTCAGATTGCATATCGCTTTTCCACTGGAGAAGGCCAATATCTTTTTCTTGAAGAGAGATTTATAGAGCAAGAAGAGGAAATGAAGGAGTTGAAATGAAACAATAAAAAGTTACTTCGAAGCAACATTTCTACTTGACATACTCCTCAAGAAAATCCTCAACTTGCACATTATGTAGGATCTATTCAGAAAAGAAGACTTGTGGAAACTAAAGATGCATATAATGAATTCCCTCCATTGGGAACACAACTAAGGCAGTATCAAACACATCCTGATAGGCCTGTTCCCATGGGTTATCCAAGGTAAATACCATCACCAACACCAGTGTTCTTGCCAGCCATTGCATCAGCTCAAGCTCCAGTTGCTGTACCTGCACAAGTTCCAGCTCATCCGTATATTCCCCAAATGATTAAGAACACAATTGAGCCATTAACAAATCAATTGGAAGCTATGGAAGAACTACATGTGCCAGCACTAGATCATGTGTCAGGTAGTTCCATCAGCTATGTGAATGAGAACATGGAAAGCATATGTTGCTACTGTTACACTCAAGCAAGAACCTGTACCTGCTTTCACTTCAAAACCTTAATCATATCAAAGGGATCTATTTCTAGAGCATCAACACCAATGAACAACTCTTCAAGATGATCAGATAGATCAAAGGCGAAAATAGTTTGAGGAATTAAAAAAGAAAATTGTATTCCTTATGGAATGAACAAGATCATGGTTACTTCATCTCAGCTGTGGAAAACAATTTGGTTCAATTTCCAAGGCTAATGAAACCAAAAAAAGAAGGAGATGAAGATATTTAAATTGTTGTCACATTCACTAGATGTTAGAGCATCCCATTCAGGAGTTTTGTTTTCAAGGACATCTTGGAAAAAATGGTAGACTCTGGACAAGTGAAACTAAAAAGATCATATGCCCAAGTAGTATGTGTTATTGCTACTGATTCAGAGGAAGAAGGCGAATGGTAGGAAGTCAAAAGTAAAATTGTGAAAACATATGATGATTGGATGATCATAAAACTATCAAATGAACTCATTCAATTTTACAAACATAGTTGAAATAACCGATTGTGTCTTCCGCCACTCTTTCTATAGCAAAACCACCTTCATCAAAAGGTCTATCCTTAAGCAAATGAGGTGATTAGAAGGAAAAAGAGAATTCAAAAGAAGATGAGCTCAAGTCAAGGCCAAAGTTGTCCTTGACCCTGGTAGATTTCATGCCATATGTTTCAAAAGCATTGGCACCACCCCGCTAAATGGTACAACCAGAAATAACTTATCCGGAAGAATATTCATTAGATGAAGAATTGATATTTGGTTCTGTAAACTTTATTCACTTAACAGATCCTTTTGATAATAGTGATTCTGATTATAATGAGACTGAGTTCCTTGTACCTAATTGGGGAACCATAGGGAGGGGCCATGGTCGAGGATACATGGGAAGATATGGGAATTCTAGAAACCACCATTTTAACTCTACCCCTGATCGAACCATTTATGTGGAAGAAACTCATAGAAGATCCCTTCAGCGGGCTGAACAAGAACAAGAAGTTTCTTCCATGAAAGACAGGTTCATTTATGACATGATTATTTTGGAGGACCGATTAGAAGTCACACCATATTACCCTCAACAAGTATGTAGATGTAGTCAATCTAATCTACCAAAGACATAAGTATTTCTAGCTTTTTCTCTAACACAGGGTACATCTACATAAAAAGAATGTACATCCAAGACACCTACAAACCCGCATTTCCATACTGGGAAACACATACCTCTGGATCAAAAGTATAATGTTTTGAAACAACTATCCCAAGTACCAAACATGTTATCGATTATGGATGCCTTGAATGTATCAAAATATCTTTGAGAAGCACTTATTGAGGCTTTGTCAGGTCCTCAAGAGTTTGACACCGAAGTTGCTGCCGGTGAGGTTTACAATATAGAGAATGATCCTACAGAATGCCATGCAGTCATATCTTTTACATATTAAGATAAAGATGATGTTGTACAAGGACATATCAAACCCCTGTATTTATCTGGAAAGGTCAATGACAACGACATTTGGAGATCCTTCATTGATAATGGATCTAGATTCAACCTCATTCCTGTTCATACACTTCCTCAATTGGGTCTAACTGAATATGAATTATCTCCTTCCACTTTAATTTTGAAAGGATATGAAAATAATGATCACGAACCTCTAGGTGAGATTACACTCAAAACTTAATTTGGAGATCTTGTGTCTAATTTAGATTTCATGGTTGTTTGTTAGGACACAACCTTCAACATTCTACTTGGAAGGACTTGGGTACATCAATATGCAGCCATACCTTCGTCATACCACCAATGTCTAAAGTACTATTTGAATGATCAAATCGGGACATTGTAAAGTGAAATGGATCTGTTCAAAACATGTGAATCTCAATTCATTGAGGGAGAGTTTTATCACACACAAGGAACGAGGTCAATTATAAAGGAAATAAACAGATATAATTCTACAAATGGTTTGGAAAATATTCCAGCAATCCCATTCGTACAATTGAGCACAGATTATGTGTTACCCATTAATCAAATTGAAAGGGTAAAACCAAATCTAAGAACTCATCTGGTGACTTACATAATGTCGATTGAGAAAATTGAGTCTGACAACATGGGAGAAATTTTTGATTCACTAGGTAGTGATGAAAGCTTAAATAGATATGTATTCATTTCATCTACTGAACTACAACAAGGCTCTACTTAGATAATGAGAGTAGAAATAGTTGAAGCAATGTTAGAGGAAGAAAAAGATGTTTATTCCCAATCCACCATTTCCTCTTAATTACTAGATGAATACCCTCAATCATCAGTAGGGTTAGATATAGTGGCCTCTTCTTTAGGATGTTCAAATACTGACTCCTCCCCTAACACTGGATGTTTTTCCTCGACATATACTATGCAAGTAGAAACAGAAGAGGTAACACGTAATGCAGAAGAAGAGGAAGATCCCAGGGATGCTCCTCCAGCATTTGAGGAAGGTGTCTCTACCACTATGGATGAGCTCAGAGAAATAAATCTAGGTACATAAGAAGAGCCACGCCCCACTCTAATTAGTGTTTCCATGACCTATGAAGAGAAAGAGGTGTATAATTTATTTCTAAAGAAATATAGTTATATATTTTCTTGGAATTATACAAAAAATCCTGGTCTTAATCCTGATGTGGCTACTCATCATTTGGGTTTTAAAGAAGAACATTATAGATTCAAGCAGGAAACAAGAAGAACACACCCAACTCATGCCTCTAAAATTGAAGCTGAAGTTGATAAGATTATAAAGGACAACTTTTTTAGGGAAGTTCAATATACCAAATGGCTGGAAAACATTGTCCCAGTGAAAAATAATAATGGGAAAATCAGAGTTTCCATTGATTTTAGAGATCTTAACCACCATTTTCCTAAAGATGATTTTCCAGTTCCAATTACAGAGATTTTAATTGATGCAATATCTGGCTATGAAGTTCTTTCTTTCATGGATAACTACTCTAGGTATAATCAAATCCATATGGTCCCAGAGGATGAAGAATCTACATACTTCAGAGCCCCTCAAGCTGTGTTTTTCTATCAGGTAATTCCCTTTGTCTTAAAGAATATAGGTGCAACATACCAATTTTCCATGCATTATATATTCAAAACCCTTTTAGGGAAATTTGTATAATGTTATATGGATTATTTTTTGGTCAAATCCAGACAAAATTCCAATCGCTTGGATTATCTAAAGATAATATTCAATAAACTTCAACAACATAGTTTGAAGATGAACCCCTTGAAATGTGCTTTTGGTGTAACCTCAGGAAATTTCCTTGGCTTTTCTATACGCAATCGTGGTATTGAAGTTGATCTCGAGAAACTAAAATCAATCGTTGGTATGTCACATCCTCAAAACATTAAATAATTAAAAGGACTTCAAGGAAACTTGGACTATATTCGGTGCTTTATCGCTAATTTGGAAGGCAAGTGTTTGCCCTTCCCCAGATTAATGATGAAGGGAGTCACCTATCAATGGAATGAAGACTAAAAATAAGAATTTGATACCCTTAAGAAATATCTCTTGAGTCCACTAGTATTAATGCCACCTGTTGAAGGAAGACCACTTATTCTCTGTGTGACAGTTTGGAGTGATCACTGGGTGCCTTCCTTGCTCAAAAGAACGATGCTGGGAATTAGAAAAGTATTCACTATCTCATTTAAACTATGATTGATACAGAAACTCAGTATTACAGTATTAAAAACTGCTATCTAGAATTAATATTTGTAGTTCAGAAATTGAGGCACCACCTGCAACATCATGAGGTCTAATTGGTGTCTCACAATAACCCAGCCAAATTTATCTTAGTCATTTATGCTTATAGGGAGTTTGGCACGGTGGGTAGTTATTCTTCAATAGTTTGATATCTAGTTTGTGCCTTAGAAGGAAATAAAAGGCCAAGATCTCTATGAATTCCTTATTGATCATCCATTTGTGGAAGATATATCATTGAATATTGAACATCCTAATGAAGAGGTTTTCTCTATTCAAGACAGTTCCCAAACCTGGGAGATATACTTTGATGGTGCCTCTAGAAGTCCTACAGGGAAGAGAATAGAAAACCCTAAACTCAATAAAGTTGGGTTAAGAAGTGTCCTTATTTCCCTAGAAAAGCCAGTATTTTCTTATTATTTCCTATTATCAGAAGGTGGTACCAAAATTTAAGCACAATATTAAGCTCTCATAGTAGGTTTGGAATTGGACCTTTAGGTTCAAGTGAATCACTTAAAGGTGAAAGGTGATTTAGAATTACTAATCAAGCAAATAAATGTGGAATATTTTATCTGAAAAGAAGAGTTAATCCATTTTTGTGATTAAATCTGAGGGTTAATGGCTAAATTTCCCTCAAAGATGACATTGTATTATGTCCCTCGATCAAAAAATTCCCATGCTGATGCACTGGATAATGCAGCTACAGCTCTGGATGATCCAAATCAGGATGGGACAATCATCAACATATCCTATCTTTATGTAGTCTCACCTTTTTTTCCAACCAGAATGAAGAAAATTATTGTAATTATCCCTATTCCCAATCCATATGGTCATACCACAGGATGGAGAATACCCATTGTGGAATACTTTCAAAATGGGTTAATTCTACCAGATAGGGATGAAAAATAATAGATCTGACGATGAACATCCAATTTTAATATTTATGACTGTCTAGACCACTAGAAGATCCTTTATAAATGAGGCTTCAATGGAATCCTCCTCATATGTATTGATGCAGAAGAAACTGTAGCTTTCACGAAAGAAGTGAATTCAAGAGATTTTGGTGCCCATTATTCTAGGCACAAACTCTCTGATCAAATATGAAGGCTTGGATACTTTTTCCCTTCAATGATTCAAGATTTTATAGATTTCACCAAGAAATTTCATCACTTCCAAGTGCATGCCAACTTCATTCATCAACCCTTGGAGTTGATGCATACATCTAAATACTCCTGACCATTTTACACATGGGAAATGGATATAGTAGGACTTTATCCTCCAGTCATGGTTCAGAAGTTCAAGTATATTCTTACTGTTACTAACTTATTATCCAAATAGGTTGAGGAAATACCTGTCAAAGAAGTCGGAGCCAGAAGAATTGTTAGTTTTTTCAAAACTAATATCATCACTAGATTTGATGTCCCTCGTACTATTTTGACAGATAATGGAACCAATTTTTATTCTTCTGATGTGAAGAAGTTATATCAGAAACATAATATCAAATCTAACCATTCATCCTGCTATCATGTAGCAGCCAATGGACAGATAGAGGCCTTCAATAAGACCCTATAAAATATACTCTATAAAATAGTGGATAAAGATAAGAAATGATGGCCTGATAAACTTTTTCTTGCTTTATGGGATTATCGGACCACTACCTGTACTACCACCCAGTCAACTCCTTATTAATTAATATATGGAACAGAAGAAGTTTTTCCAATTGAAATACAATTTCCTTCACCCAGAGTTGCAATTTGTGACCATTTTTCTATAGATGATAGGTCTCAAGAATGGTTTAATGAGCTAGAATGATTAGACGAGAAAATATTTCATACTTTACATCATTTAGAAGTCGATCAGAATAGAATATTGCAGGCTTTTAACAAAAATTCTGCCTCCATTCTTTTCTTCAAGAATAATTGGTATTGGTCCTGAGGACTCCAATGATACAAGGAAAGAAACCTCTAAATCATGAGAAAAAGTGGGAAGGAAATTATTTCATACATAAGGTCGACTCAAATGGATATTGTGCCTTAATATCAATGGATGAAGAGCTCATTAAAACTCCAACCAATGTGAGTTTATTGAAGAAATACTTTGTGTAATTGCACAGATCATTTCTCCTCACTACAAGATTGAAAACTACACAACCCCAAATGTCCTTACTACAAGACTTAAAAACTAAATAGTAGAAATTATTAGTTGTAAGACATTAAACTACATAACAACCATAAGAATCCATGATGCATGATGTTAAAATGTGTAGAAACTTTGTCCTTGTCGCACAATGTTAAACGAATGACACCATTTTTCTTCGTTACATGACATTAAACTGTACATATAACATCTTATCTACTTGACGTAAAGAGATCCCATAAGAAAACATCATGGACATCATTGCTACTCTTTAGTTGCACCTGAGTTCCTCTCTTCCCTATGTGTGAGTGAGATTTGCATAGGGACCTTGTTTCTAAAACTACGTATGGTTTGATTCTAATCTATTTGAGATACGTAGAGATGCCTAGATCTCCAATATTGGGCCCAACCACAATCACAAATTTTTTATTTCCCTTTTTCTTCTCCTGTATATGAAGACGATCTATATAGATTTATCTTCTAAGATACATGATTTGATTTTCATACTATCTTGTGTCTTAAATTTAATCATTCTTCTAGAATGTGTTCAAGCCCTCCATATCCCAGGTCAAACATGATTGGTGTGCGAAATGATTGTTTAAAGAACTAAGTATGACTTTATTCACATCCATATGAGATACGTAGAGACACCTAGATTTCTAATCTTGGGCCCAACCATGATAAAAAAACCCCCTTTATTCCTTATAAAAAAATAAAACCTACATAGAGAATGTTTAAAGAACTACACATGTCTTGATTCTTTCCCTCATCAAGACACATGGTGACAATTGGGTATTTTCCCTTAGTCTAGCTGCATAAAGTCTATTTTTCACATAGATTCATCACAATCTTTACCACATGACGTTAAAATGGATGTAAATTAAACATCCCTATTCTTTATCTGTTTCACCTTTGTATTATAAAATAATCCCTTCTACTTGTTTCTGACACCGAACATAGCTCATGTGGTCTTAAGAATTGAGTAAAAGGCTTCTTTATATAAATTGGTGTATAAATTTCTTATGGGGTTATTAATGTCCTCACTGCATGACTTGAAAATTCACATTATAATGTCCTCATTGCATGACTTTAAAGTGCACATCACAATATTAATTGAAATGTAATCAAAGAAGGTCTCTATTTTACATATGAGTCACATCTATGTAAAGGACATCAGATTAACATCCAATATTGATTCAAATATTTCTTATGTTCATTGAGAATAACCCCCCTTCTATATTTCACACTCTTAATCTTGAATATTTTCTAGATCTTCATAATCTTTCTTATGGTTTCTGGTGATAGAGTTTATAATATATGAGAACACTTTTTCTTGACTTTGAAATACATGCCCTTAGGTGACCTTGTATAAAATATGCCTACATAATGGGCTTGTAAGTCAAAAGATTCTATATTTTGGCTATGCAGCATATTTCCCAGTTGGCCTTGAATAATACAACCCCCATAATGGGTTTTCCAAATGATTGTAATTTCATTCTTGGTTATAGTGTCTTTGTCCCCTTAAAAACTTGATGACAATATACAAGAATTTGTATTTTAAAACTATCATTCAGGTATACTTGTCCCGTTATTTTTCTCTCGATCTGAACCTCTTCAAGACTATGGTTTACACATTTCTCTCTCTATGTGTTCAAAGAAATATGAAATATCCTTTTAATCACTTGGACATAGAACATATATTGTTTCCATTTCTAGTCCAAGTTGTATGACCTAAAACTATAGACACCCCAACTCCTACGTTTGAGTACAACCTTTGTAAAAGTCCCATTCTTCCGATTCTTTGGAAATCTTGGCTAGAAATACCCTCTCTATATTCAGGTATCTTTCTCCATAAACCAAACTCCGCGATTCAGAAAATATGAATCTCCATAAAATTTCTTCAGCTTTTAGCAACAGAATGTCAAAATTCTGAAGAATCTTTTCCCTGACTATGCAACACGTTCTCTTAGGTGGCCTTGCATAAGTTACCTACATAACAGGTCTTTCAATCAAATGATGAAACTTTTTGGATATGCATCATATGCCCCAATTTTCCCCGGATATTATTACCCCCATAATGGGTTTTTTCAAATAATGGTAACTTTGTTCTTGGAAGAGACTTCCTATAATGTCTTTATCCCTTTTTTCCATGTTATTATTCAGATCTATAAATTCTAAAATCACATTTTATAATTTTCCTTCTATACCTAGATATTGTAGTTTGTTTCCAAACAAATTATCATGAAATTAGAAGAGTTTCATACCTTTAGTCAAAGCTAAAATACCTTAAATTAAAGCCACATAATATCCTCATTGCATGACTTAAAAATGCTAGTTTTATATCAGAAATTCCTCTTTCTGATAAATTTCAACCATTATTTATACACCAAATTTGTATAGAAGTGGGTTTCCTATTCATGACATATGTTAGCATAAAATAACCCTTTTATTATGAAAACCCCTTTCCTTGAAAAATCCCCTCACTATGGTCTTCAGTCACCCAAATCTTATTTCCCTTGTCTATCAACATAAAAATTTTAAATTCCTTAGAACTCTTTTTCCTGACTATGCAGCACGTGCCCTCAAGTGGTCTTACATAAGTTTCCTACATAATGGGCCTGTTTTTCAAAAGATTACTCTATTTGGATATACAGTATATGCCCCAATTTTCCCTACGTATTACAACCCCCATAACAGGTTTTTCAAATAATGGTAACTTCGCTCATAGAAGATATTCTCCATTTGTTGATACAAGTTTTAAATTTGGTGACCATAAAAATCATGGTTCAAGATTCCCCTCAGAAATGTTCAAAGAATATTAAAACAATTCTTTGTAACTAAGTCTTGTTTGGGATTTAATTTCAAATTTATGGTCAAAGCTATTTTGATCTTAAACACTAGCCCATTATAGTCCAACATGCATGAATCTAAACTGCCAACAACAAAAGATGTGGTACTTACTAGATTGAGAACCCACAAAGGGAACTCTTAACAAAAGCCAAGTCCCGACTCAATAAACATAAATTTTTGTATGATATAGGTAATATTGAGCAATAAATTTTTTTAACAGATATGATGTTTGTGGGATTGTCCATACAAACCCAGAAAAAGTCAAACTATGCTCATTAGGCCCATTTTCTTAATAAGAAAATTCCAAGCACCCCCATTCTTGTCATTGTAATCATGAATTCCTAACATGAGGGTTGGATGTTTAAAAAAAATCATCATAATCACCTTTAATATTGCCATCATGGAAAATAGGAATGATGATGCATATGATTGGAGATAAGAATTCCCTTTCATTTATATGGAATTATAGGGACATCCATAGAATGGATCCTCTCTATCATGTGTCAAAATAAGCACTCAACAAGACTTTTCATTTATTGAATAGCTTCATAATCCATATCAGCTACCTGTTGAAGTTGAGATAGTTGAGCAACTCCAGCCTCCTCGGCCCGACTAAGTGCTTCGTTAGTGGTGGAAATGGTGGTTATCCCCACTAATTGGGTTTCTCCAAATGTTTAGTTCAATTGATCAAGTTTGTTTTAAACAACATCCAATTTTTTTTGAAGATACAATGAATCAATCATGGATTCATTGATTTATTGGATGATTTTGATCGATTTCTTATTATGATCTACCTCTACCTCAGCTACTACAGCTTGGAAGCTCTTAACATTGATGACTCATTTATCCTTTTCCAAATCTTTTCATAGCTTATGCTCCTGATCCCATCGGTGAATGGTCTCTTAAATTGCATCATAGACAGGTTAATAATTAAATACACCAAATCCCAATATGCAAAATAATGTTGGGAGTTTGGATAAATGGGACGACAGTTCATCAAAAGGCTTCTCAACAATTATTCCCTAGATATATCGCCATGTATTCTAACGTGCCATTCCAAGAGAATATTGAATCTCTAAGTATGAATCTAAGTAACTGACATGAGGTAAAATATACTCTGGAAATAGAACACTTAAGGATATTTCTTGTTCTGCTTCTCTTGGAACAACAGAAGCTTCACCTTCTTCTAATGTCTAAGCCAACATGGATATTTCACCTTCTGATCTAACTATAGAAGCTGATAACCCTAAACGATAAATCAAGTTCATTGTTAGTTTCAAAAAATGGAATAAACAGAGTATGATCCAGACAACCGATGATATTTATGTAATAATAAGTTAGCTATTTGATTCTATTCATCCCCGATATTATCAGATTTAACATGTTGAGTAGATGTTTCTTGAGAATGGGAACTCTCCTGAGTTTGCCCAGTTATCATAATTGAAGGATATGGAACATCTCTTGATGGAGGGTCCTCTATAGGTATTTCTCCTGCTCCAAAAGAAGATGGATAGAGTGGAATGCCCCATTTTTGAAGAGCCTTTGCAAAATTTTCTGTAGATAAATTTAAGGAAAACATTGATGTAAATAATCAAGTAATGAAGAAAACTTATGTATGGAAAATGCAAGAATAAGGACTTATGTCCTTGAAATTCCTCATGAAAATCCTCAAACTCTTTGATGTTACCTGGAATATCAATTTTTGGATTAAGGTATTCCATCATTTTAGAGTATGCATCTTGGAATGTTATAGCATCCTCACCATTTAATGTATCCAAAAAATATTGGTTGGTGACCAAATTGGCCCTATTAACTTTCTGTTCCATTGGCTCTTCAATCGGTACAATATCATTAGATATTACCAGGTTTGGGCCAACATTAGTATTTATGTTAGGTTTCCTTGGGTCTTCATTACTTTCTTCTGGAGCAATAAGAATATCATCATTGGTTATTTTAGGATCCATTGCCCAAGGCAAATGATTTTAAATATGTTGAAAAGAATAATATTAGCAAAGATTATAATATTCAATCGAAATGTATTTTATCTTACCATGAATTTTCTCCCTCACAACAGAGCTAGGAATGGGTATAAATAAATCTTTTGATGATTTATCTTTTATGATAGAATATTCATCAACAAGAACTTGGGTTTCTCCTAGGGTTTAATTCTCTGGTCTAGAAGAATCAACTCTAAGTCCCTTGAGAGAAGAGAGAGACATAGATCTTGAAATAGGATAAAGGTGATTACCGAATTGTATTAAGAAAATTACAATGACCTAATGATAGTATAAATACTTACTCCTTTGGTGAACACTTTGGATCAATCTCATTGCTCTCTTGCGTTTCTTTTCAAAAGATTGGGGAGAAATCACAATACTCCTCTGGGTAAGAGAAACTTGAGGTACTGGATAAGGATTATCCATCACCATTACCCCAGTCATAATTCTTGCTCCTGGAGAAAGTTCTGGAGACCTGGGAAGATTATTTATTACATCAATGGAAGACCATACATGCCCATACTTTGGTGATTTAAGAACTGGTCCGAAGTTTCCTTCCCTACATTCATGTTTCACAAATACATTTTCATCAATATTAATGGTGATGAATGGTAAAGCAGAGTTGAGACAAAAGAAAAGGAAAATACATTCTCAGTATTAACATAAATATCCCACCCCTTCTCATGGTAGATAATCACCCCTTTGTGTACTCCTAATTCCATAATATGAGATACTCATTTAGAGGATGGGATTTATTCATTAGTTTCATATGTAAAAGCCTGTCACTCCATAATATACTATTGTACTTCATCCAAGTTATTATCAGGATTTATACAACAAGGTACCTTAACGTCACCCACATCTGGTATTCGAATAACATGCTGGAGGAATGCCCATGCATCCCTAAGATCACGGGTCACACTCTCCCAATGATTAATGGATGAAGGTTGCACATAATTCAATCTCGGTATGGTTAATTGTGGAGTAGATTAAACAATTTATAATTGCTGAGCCTCTTTAGGCCTCTTTTATTCTTCAAAAAGTTTAACAGATGGAATATGAACCTCTGATTGATGGCAGTGACTGGATCCCCTTGGCGCCGGAGATATTTCTTCTTTAGTCATGGTCTTCCTAGTATACCTCCTGTGAAGATGTTTTGAGGTCTCTAAAACCTCTAAAAATTCTGCAACATCTCTAGAATTTGAATTTTTACCACAATTTCCATGTTCAACAGTCATTTTAGCTTCCACTCGATAAATTCATTTCATCAAAGCCCCTTGAGAATATAAAGAAGCCCAAGCTTTAGCATATCCAGCTTCCAATATTATTGATGCATCTGGTAGATTTAACGTAATCGAAAATTTGGATTCCTCTAAAGCCGTAAGAACCCATAATTATCTTTCCACCATTGGGTGTTTCCCGTGTCTAACATATGTGGGTGGAAAAGTGTTTGATTGTTGAAGACATATGAACTGATGAGCAAAACTATAAAGGATTTCATCCACACAGATAATTTCACCATCAATCCTAGTCAATAATACACCATCCTTGAATTCCATCATATAAGACCACATATCATAATTCTTTTCTTTACCATCATCATTAAATGTTCTAGTTGGTGGGTTACCAAAAGGAAAGTAGCTGAATTCTCCCGATACATTCAATGCCTTTATCACTACATCAGGTCTCAAATTTTGAGTTTTAATACCAGAAAAATTCTATAAAAATGGGGTGAATCGACCATTGGGGACTCTAACTAAGTTCAACCCTGAGTATGAAGAAAAGTGTGCTGAAATCAAAACCCACAACACTTGTAATGTCTCGTCAATTCTAAATGGAGCCTTACTATTTGAATAGATGTATCAGAGAATGGTAAATTTTTGTTAGTATAGGAGTTTCTAACCCAATATACTTTCCTTCTGCCAATTTAGCCACAATAAAAAAAGTCCTTGATCTTACACCACCTCAAGATTCACAAACTAGAATCAAGTAAATGCTTAACCAAATAGTAAGGAAGGCAGTTAAGCGTACCTTTTCATCTATACCAGGTTTAACTTTATATCCCTAGTGCTTATATTCACCTATTTCTAGTGTAGGCCAATATGTGCCTAAACTGCCTCAATTATCTGTTGAAGGAAAAACAATAGGATAACCACAGGTGGGACCTTTCTCTATTGTGGTCTCTAAAAATAATTCCATCCACAACTTGGAATGAATATATTTCTTGTATATGGGTAATTTCATTGCTATTTTTAATAGTTCACAAGCCAATGTTGGTGTTCTAGTAATAGTACCTCACATTGCACCGGGTGGAATAAACTCTTCATACATTTCTTTGAGAATATGAATTCCAGATATTTGGTAGATATCCTAGAGACTAATAAAAACTTCACCATGTGTCAAATGGAAGGAATTCGTTTGCGGACTCCATCGACTTAGTAACTCAGGAATGAAATCGTTTTTACAAACATATGTTTGACCCATCTAGACATATTCATATATATGAACATCTGATAACTCTTTCTTGAATTCTACACAAGTCTGACGCACCCAAAATTCCCACATCCATTTAAGTTTCACACCTCCTCTAGAATGAATATCCTAGTCTTCCTTCCAACCATGAGACTGATCTGTCTGAGAAGCCCAAAAAGTTGAATCATTGAAATGTGGCCTTGGCTCTAAAACATGATCCTTCATATCAGGAGTACAAACACTATGATGTAGGATGAATCCAATAGGTATTTTTTCCTTCATGTACTAGAACCCCCTTGCACTAATATTCATGTAGTTACAGTTGGAGTATTGAAGAAACCAATTCATTGAAGTACTTATTGACAGATGAAACATGGGAATGTTGTAAAATCCCATGCCTATAAAGGGGTTAGTAAGGAATTTTTGGATATTCATATTGATATAGTATTAAACCCATCCATAGACTTGGAAGAGTACTTTTAACAATTTCATAATATTCTAGTCCAATGATATTCATCATTTCATTTTGATGACCTTTAGCTTTTTCAATAGAGGTTATCAAATGATCCATTTTGCTACAAAATAATTACTAAAATTCCCCTACTAGGATGGGATTTTTACTTAAAATTCATCTTAAAGGATAAGGAAATAAAAAATATTTTACAAAGGAAGCTATTCGTGTATGTCCTTCGATGAGGTTTGTCGCGTAGGTCCTTCGACAAGGATCCTTACACAACTCGTTCGACGATGTCCTTCTACGTAGCTCCATCACCAAAGTAGTTTCACATTGAGAAAATTTCCAGGCGACTATGTGAGAGCATAACACATTGTGGCTAGACGAAAGAACTATGCAACGAGAGTTGGAAAATTTGGAGCCACGAGTGAAGAAACACACAAAGGATTGAACATATTTATAGCCAGCCTTGAACCTGTGCGATATACCTGCAAGACATGCCTACATGAAAAATATATGGGGTGTACCTACCCAAAGTATCTCTTTAGAAAACCTGTGCTATCTTGCAATTAACCCATAGTGTTTTTTCTGTTATTTTACCTCAGGAATCAACCCTCTTTCTAATCAGATTTAATCCTGAGGGGGGGGGGGGATTTTGTTGGCACCAGTTAAGAATTCAAAAAGACTTTGAATATAGCCCTAGATATTTCAAAATCCCAAGGCAAGGTTCAAATAATTCAAAGAAAAGAAAAATTCTCTAAAGGGCTGCGTGGAAGAGCTATGCAACAGAACTGCACATCAGAGCTACGCGGTGGACCCGCATGACATACCTATGAGAAAGCATAATGTCTGTACCCCTACGTGGCAGACTTAAATGGAGAAGATGTGTGTAGGATCTACATGGAAAACATTCCTTTGACAAGGACGATCCATGCCTATAAATAGGACCCTTGGGTTCCCCATTTCAAAGACTGAAAAAGTTTAAATACTCCATAAAGCTCCCATTGCGTAGCTCTTTATCCCAGATCCCTCAAATTGTCTCAGGTAGCTCTTTAATGTATGAGATAAGAGAGAATTGAATGTTATAAACTTGTTTTTAAAGTCTTAAAAAAAATTTACATAGTTTTAGTCCCCCTATGTGAAATATATTCTTCTGTCATCATACAAACCTGCGTGACATACCTACGTGACACACCTACGTGGTACAACTGTGTGGTGAATCAACACAGGGTACCTATGCGGAACACTTGAGCGAGGAACCTAAGCAGCAAAGCTTGGTATAAATCATACATACCAACTCAAGTAATCTCTTTAAAGCTATTCATGGCAGGGTATCACCTTCCTTGGTTCCCTTATCTGAAAGGGAACAAGTTGAAGCCTCCACCAAAACCTCATGACTTATCAAACCTTTTAGAAAGGCACATCAACATTTATCCTATTTGGTTTTGCATATCCATAGTCATAGGTTTCCCACATTTTTTTCACAATGGGGTTAGGGTTCATGGAGTGTCTATGGGTTTTTCTATGCACAGTCACATAGACCTTTCTATGAGGAATAGTGATGGGAAGTTCCCAGTTTGGAGGAGGGTTGGGTCTTGGCCTCTCCCTTCTCAAAGAGATGACCCAGAACATTAGGTCTATGGTAGGGAATGTGAAGTTCACACTAGATTTTATTCATTTTTAACAAAGGAGAAGTCTCCCTCCCCTACCAGGATCAATTTTAGGGAAACCATCAGGGCGTAAGACCCTAGCTTTTCTTCAAGAGGTAGCATCATTACTCCTCCTCTCTTCTTCAGTGACAAAGACCAGAGGGGAGATGGGCACATGGAATTTAGTTACCATTTCCCTCTCACACTGAGCATGACTCATGTGGTCTTAGAGATTCATGATGATTACAACATTTACACAAACACCCATGGTGAAGGAACTACGAGAACTCTGATTCCTGTTCAGACTAGGATACATATGAATCGCTTTCAGGGCCTGAGATCACTGAATACTCTTTTTATAAATCCAACCCCAATTCAGTTAATCTTGGCATCATCATTAGGAAGAACCAAAAAATGAAACCCCTAAGTCATCATGGTATCATTTTTAGGAAGTAATCCCAAAATCATTTCTCTCAAAGGACTATACTCTCATATGAGACTCATTGAACTTCGCGGTATTTTATTCCAATCCACATGGGATACATACAAAGACTCCTTGAGGTTCAAACCCAACACTTAAAAATATACCCTATTCTCCTTGGGCCATATTACCAACATGGTCTAATATAACTTGGAAACCCATATCCTTTCCAAGTTCATTGGGTTGTTTTAGAATATGCCCCACACTAAACTTTGAATAAACACCTTTTTCTTAGATGTCCTTACCACATGAAATTATACTATATGGTTTGGTCCTTATCACATGAGCTTAGAAGGTATTATGTGTACCATTAAGCGACATCAAACTATGAGGGTTATGATTCCTTTCATAGGGATACTTAGGTAACCCCTTTCATTGGTACGATCCCAATATCAAAAAAAGCCTTTGTCTCCCTGGATGAAAATAAATTCCAGAGTTCCCATCTGACAAGATTAAAAAACCAGTATCATCATATTGATGATTAAAATAATCTTGAAATTGTATATCAAAGGATACCATTGATAGAGAACCTTAAACACATGTGGATATATCCATTATTGAAGAACCTTGAATGCATACTAATGATTCCAAATTTTACACATGTTAATAACTAATTGTCAACTCCAAGGTAAATTTAAGTTATGCTTGGTGAATTAATAAGGATTCATGAAAATATCTGAAATTTTCAAAGATAGTCACAAAGTAGACAATAATTCCCCACAAAAGGGTGTGATGAGTCTGACCTCCTATTCTCTCGACCAATATATGTTCCTAAGTATCTTAAAGTTCCAACTTAATGAACACCTACCTTTGGAAAGTAGGTCCCCTTTGGATAAAGAACTGTTGGAAGTTTCTAGTTCCATAAATAAATCTAATGGAAACTATATGGAAGAAGTGATTATCGAAACTAGAACACATGTTTCAAGGAACGTCACAATAATCTTACAACCCCCCATTAAGGAAAACCACATTTATTGTTTGGGATTTTATAAAATTTTGATCTATTTTTTAAATTAATATATATATATATCCTCACCACTAGTTCTTTATCTCATACATAAACCATAAAAATATCCTTTTTATGCTTAAGGAACTCTAGGATAGTCTTTGTAGCTGACTAATACGGCTCTCCTAGGTCTTCTTGGTATCTTCTTAAATTGATCAAGGCATAGAAAAAATAAATCCTGGTATTTAATATAACATACATGATATATCCAATCATAGAATCATAAGAGATTATACTCACCCTCTAACTATCCTATTATGTTTGAAAAAATATTTTCTTAGAGAGATTTATACCCTCTAGAATTGAAAACAATACCCTCTTGGATTTTTCAGCTCCGAATCTCCTAAATATGTTGATAATGTTTGTACCTTAACTAAGTCCAAGATGCCTCTTTGATATATCTCGATGTATCTTAATGCATATAATGTAGGCTGCTTCACATATTTCTTTCATGGAGAATAATTTCTTTAACACATCTTAGTAAACTATAGTACTAGTATCATATTTCCCATCAATAATATATCATTAGCATATACTACTAGGAAAACAATTGAATTCCTAGTAAACCTATTATTATCAAAAGGATCACATTCATTCTTTATGAAACCATATACTCTTATAGGTTTATCAAATTAAGTTTTTTATGATATTGATGCTTTCTTTAACCCACAATGGATCTCTACAACTTCCATAACTTATTAGAATCCTTTGATGTCACAAATCCTCCTAGTTGTGCCATATAGACATCTTTTATAAGATTTACATTAAGGAGGGTGGTCTTGAAAACCATTTTCTTAGAATCGTGATAATATTATTTATAAATTGGAATTATAATGAATATTTTCATAATGAATGGTCAAATCCATAATCATAGTCTATTACATGATGATTCTTAAACCCACTAGCAACCACTTGTTCATTATGTGCACCGATTTTACCATATATGTCAAATTTCTTCTCGAATACCCAATTTAACCTAAAATGATTTACATCAACCAGAGGATCTACCAAAACCCTAACATGGTTTAGGTATATTAAATAAATTTCATAATTTATGTGTTCTTTCCACTTTTCAACTTTTAAGTAGCTTATTACTTCCTTATAGGATATATGTTTGTTATTTTCTACTAATAACATATCATCTTCCTTAGTGACTAGAAACTACATATCTCTAGTTCAATAGCCTCCCTAGTATTCGAATTCATTACCTAGGTCTCTAAAACAAATCCCACCACTAGATCATGTGTAATTTTTTCCCTTTTTAACTCTAATGTAACTTGATCCCCAACTTCATCGAAGTATATCTTAATCCAACTATCTCCTTTAGAGATTATCTCCCTTTTTAAAATATATCTCATCTACCCATGATTTTTTTCAATATAAGGGGTCAAATAGGTACTATCGTCTTGTTTATTATTGATATCCTATAATAATAAAACTTATTCATGGAGATGCATGTTTGTTTCTCTAATTTCCTTAACAAACACATCATACCCCACCATATGTATATGTGAAAAATTAGATTTCCTACAATATGATTAATTATATAGTATTCCACTTGTATCTTTAGTTGGAAATCAGTTTACTATGTTTTTTGTACTTTGTAATATATATCCCCAAAAGTATAATATAATATCTGTATGAATCATCATCAATATCACTATTTCAAACAAGGTTAAATTTATCCTTTCATGTCCCAACTCCACTATAGTGTATTAGGTGTGTGAATTTAGATAATATCCCAAACTATTTTTGATAATTGATGAACTCTTGGTTAAGATAGTACTCACCTCAATTTGAGTGGAGTTTATTTATCTTGTCACATATACAATTTTATATTTCATTCTTGTATTTCTTAAATTTCTGAAAGGAGCCATACTTAATCCTCATTAAGTATACATATTCTTGTATACTAAAGTTATCAGTGAAAGTTATAGAGTAATATTACCCACCTTTAGCTTCTATTATAAAATTTCCTCATATATCTGTATGAACAAGTTCTAGAATCTTTTCTGGTCTTTCACCTTTTCCAAAAAATAGAGCCTTATTCATTTTTCCTTGTAAAAAGGTGTGACATATATATAAGGTTTTTATTTCATAATAATATAAATAATCTTTTTTAATAATTTTTTCAATTTATTCTCCTTTATATGTCCAAGTCCATGATTCC
Organism: Viscum album; assembly: GCA_963277665.1. Classification (NCBI taxonomy): domain Eukaryota; kingdom Viridiplantae; phylum Streptophyta; class Magnoliopsida; order Santalales; family Viscaceae; genus Viscum; species Viscum album. The sequence goes on from OY728145.1 coordinate 127,278,143, forward strand.
AAATCTAGGTGTGATATGATTCATGTTAACTTGATTCATTATCTATTTTCAACACTTTATTTTCATATTCTAGTATGTCAGTACTATTATTCAAATGTTCTATACCATAATATATTCTGTCTTTATAGAAGTATAATTCTTTATTTCCTATTAAAAAAATGTCATCCATTTCTATACGGGACATATAAATTATTTTCATGGTTGTATGAGGCACATAATAAAAATACAAGAAAAATACAATCCATCAAGTAAAGAATGTGATATCATAGCCTCTAATGGCCAGTTCAGCTATTCTTATTCATTTGGATTCTCAAAATTCCTCATCTACATTACATATATTCTATAATTTACAAGGTTCCTATATTTGGATTACCAATTTTAAAACCATAAGTTATATCTAATTCATAATCTGTATAAATGGATAGATTGGAATCAATAAAAAATGTAACAAATGATTCCCCACATTTCTTTATTGAGACACAGTTCTTCTTCCAATGAAAATTATTGACACTAGAAAATATACTTCATCCTATACTTTATCATACGTCTGGGTATTTTTGTTTTCGGAAGGTCAGTGCAAAGATGAGTTATACTTCCTTTTAATTGGATCTAATCATGTTATCCATAAGGGAAATTTTTTTTTCATGATTCATGTATTTTTCTACATGGAGAATCATATTCGAGAGATCAAATAAAATTTTCTCTATATTTTTCATATTGAAATTCCTGATAAAACTTGAGAATCTCAAAGGATGTTTGTGGAGAATGAGGTGTGTGAAAAACTTCTTGGATAACTAGAGTCGTAGAATTTCTAAATGATTAGTGTATCAAATAATCATAGTTACATGATTTACAGCTGGTACACCATCTCCCAGCATACATGTAAATATTTCCTTGGACTTTTCATACAACACTTATATTTCTTTCTCCTGATAGAGCATATAGATATGAGACATCATGGTGTATCCATATATATCCTACTGAATTTTATATTGATCACTAGTATTGGATAATAACATGAGGCATTGGACATCCAATTTATAACCCATGTGTTTCTAGAAGAATTTTTTTCTCCTCTTCACTGGCCTCCCAAGAAAGCTTCGTAAGAACATGGAACTCCAGTATATAATTTTTTTTATCTTCATGTTGTAAAATGCACAAACACCTTCACTACTCCTTTATGTTAACATTAGTTTAGAGATTATATTTATCCTAGAATGGATCATTGGTATAATTATATGGTGAAATATATATACATTTTCTATAAAAAATAAAATAAAATAGTTTATACTTTATCTTGATTATTGGTCATGATGTTAGAGATTAATTTTATTAGTTTTTGTTGGGAAAAAATTCCTCAAGGTTTCATTGCAGCATTTTTGGGTTGCCTGTGTTTGTTGATAATGTAGGTTTCCATGATGAATTGTGGATTTCCAGAGATTTTGTAAACAATCCATGTTGAAAATGAAGTATGACAAAGGAAAGGAAGATTTGGAGGCAGTACAAATGAACAAATACAAGGTGGCACCAATTTTCAGTGTTTGCCAAATTTATGGGGTCCAAAATTTGGAGTTTGGTGAGCATTGAGAAATATGGATTTCCTTGTAGATCTCATCAAAATATGGAAAAGTCATGAGTTTCGCAAAGATAGGCTTCATTTTATTGGATTTCTCAAAGTCAAGAAGAATGTTGATGGTGTTCTTTGTGATTAGGATGAGCTTCGTGAACAGCAGAGTTGAAGGGAAATGTAAGGGAGATTCATGGATGTGGCACAAAGTAAGTGACAGAATGCTCCGTGATTACGATGAGCTCCATGATTGGAAAATTTCCTTGGTGCTTCGCGATGTTGAGAGAATTTCGGTGGAAATTTCGGAGCTTCACGATTTGAGACGACATGGTGCTGACTTCGCACAGAAGGTTCGAGGGTTGGTGGAATTGCCTATAAATAGACCTCGGACCCCTTGAGATTAGTAGAGAGTTTTCCAAATAAAAATTCGTTGCTCTCAAATTGCGAAGGTGGTTCGTGAAGGCAGTGTTCTTCGCGAAAGGAAGGAGCTTCACGGTGGCTAATTTAGCTCTGCAAAAGTTGTGTGCTCTGCATTGGCTCAATGAGCTTCATGAAGGAAGTCACTCTGCAATGACTTGAGCTCCGTGACGACCTGAGCTTTGTGAATTCGTGAGCTTCATGAAATGGAAGGGACTTGGCGAAGGCTTGTTTGAGCTTTACGAAATTGGGAGCTTCGTGAAGTAGGGTGCTTTGTGAAGGTACTTCCCTAAGGTTGGTGCCCAGTGGTCAGGGGAAAATTGGTATTCATCTGTGGATGAAAGTTGGACATTAACAGAGCATCTATCAATAGTAGAGGATGAATGTATTCATGCAGATGAACATACCTACATGTCTATAAACTGTGAGTGGATTCCTTCCAAGTGCAGTGAGAAAAGGAAGAGGAAGAAGGTTATCCTTTCTACCGACAGTGATCCAGAGATAGAGAGAAATAGGGAGTGACCCTTGGTATAAGAGTTATCTGACCCTAAACATTGTAAAGGCAGTGATCCTAGTCATAGAAGTGATCTAGACCAAAATTTATTGGCAGTGAGATTTAGTGTATTTGGTATAGTGGCACATCACTGTTGTATGCTCCTTGGATGTAGCCCAGTGAGGTTAAAACAAGTAAAAATATCTGTGTCTACCTGGTTACTTCCCGACATTGCATTTAAAGAATCATCGCCTGATAAACATAAAAATAAGTGATCAACATAGACACACAAGTGAAAACAAAGTGACCCTAATAAAAAAGAGGTCAAGATACAGTGGGCCAAAAAGAATTTATATATAGAATATCCATACCACGATTCACCCCCCCCTCAGGGTATTTATGCCCCTTTTGGTCCTAAAAGTTTCCCACTATTTTATCAATTCCCAACAGACCTCACCGATGGAGTTAGTATATCTAGTCACTTAGATACTATAGTGGAAATGATCTATATCCCCCTTCTCATAACCTTAAACATGACCATCTAAATTACTTTAAGGTATTTAGGTATGTTTTACTTGAAAACTCCCTTAACTTTCATCTTCTTGGTCTATTGAGTGGAATCTCCATTATCAAACTCATATGTTTATATTTTCTCAATAACTACCTCCAAATTGTATTAAGAATACAATGGTCCTTGCACTTAATAAAATTTTAGTAAATCCAAACCATTATCTTTATTAATACTCTGAAATAATTTATAGTGCCGCTAACTTTATCCAAATCAATACTTTTAACATAGATTCATCTTAACTCAGAAGATAGAATGTGTTATCTGACTTAATATTTTGATTGAAAGATTTTTTTCAACTTATCCATAAACATTATCTTTTTTATTTTCCACATGGTTGTTAATATTATTTGTATCTTACATATTTTTTTAAAAATTTCAGATAAAGTAATTTGTACATAATAACTTTATTATATTCCATCTTATCACGATTGTTAATTTATTTAATTTATGTGATAATATTTAATCACAAAAATAAAATGTTCATTTCATAAATAAATAAATTACTACACATTGAATAAAATAAAATAAATATTTGATATGATCATGATATTTTAACCAATGGTTGGTTTGTTGAGTGAAGAAAAAAAAACCATAACCTAGAGGGAAAAGATACTTGATCCCATTCTTGGCCTGAGTTATAGAATATCACTTATCACTCATGTGTCTCATTGGTCTAGTTCACCTCAGATCAGGTCTCAAACTATCTCATTTTTATGGGATCTCCCTCCATTATAAATGTTTACTCAATCACAGGTGAGGGGTATCTAGGGTTTAGGGGTATATAAAATAGGAATTTGACATGCAACTATATAATACATGAGTGTGTGATGATTCGTAGATCATCATAGTTAATTTAATTAAATTATAAATTAAATCCATAAAATAAATAATTAAATTAAAAAAATTAATCCAATACATCCATAGGATGATCATGTTCATGATCAATCACAACAGGGAACAACTACACATTTAGTCATTCCAATATTAATTTAAATTTTGTTTAAATTATGAAAAAATTTACTTGAATGAATGAATGAATTTATTAATTATTTATCTTAATATTATATCAAAAAAGTTATTTAGATATTATAATATTCCCATCCTATATTAATTTAATTTAATTAAATTTTAAACTTTTCAATAATATAGTACATGATGTGTACTCATGTGGTCACACAATCAGTACATTCTATGGTAGATTAAATTCATTTATGGTATTTAATATATACAAGTCATGTACTATCAATCAACATATAGTGTGACTCACGTAGTGTTTGTTCCTTTTCTTTTACTGTGTACTTACATGAAATGTATTCCAATATGGAATAACTTGACATACATGACGTGTTATTCGATGGAAAAAATTTTATAGTTGGAATGAAATATATGAAAATACAACACTCATTAACATACTAGGCCTAAAACACTAGAAATGCATGTGAAGTGCGTAACATGTATGATTCCTGTTATAAGATGTGTAGTTTCAAAATTAATGCAGTATTATTTATTATGCATGTACATACTTTCAACCCATTGAAAAACACTCACCATGCTTCGGATGTAGAATCACACATTCCACACAACATGCATAGTCTTCTACACATCATATATTTTGTGTCCCACTCAAATTATTCTGGTTTTCAACCCACATAAAATTCCTAAAACCTCAGCGTGTACCTATTGTGGGTTCTTATGTGTTGTAATGTTTATATAGGCTAGCTACATGATATGTAGTTAATGGCTGGCTACATTACTCATATGAAAATAAATATGTGATTTACAATGATGCTTCATATTGATTAAATGAATTGAAGTGATTTATATGGGTTTGAAATCATGTGTTGTTACACTACAAGTACACCTGCTATACACCACGTAATCATGGTCAAATTGTATTCCACACTAGAGGTCAATATGTGGAATGTAATGATGTTTTATACTAATTCACATGGCGAGCCAAGATGTATGCCACTCACACCTTGTGTGAATTGACCCTAGGTAAATGATGTGCAATTTAAAATCACACACATTATGTCCATGTCATGAAACCAGTGACCATGAAACCTCCTTAAGATATAGTTGAGTCTTTTTCACATGTCTTGGAATGTTTTTTTTCATATGAATTCAGATTACCATGTAATAAAAACTTTTAGATTAAGAATGAAATTTTTGAAATTAAATCTAACAAAAAATGGATGAAATAGAACAAATAAATTAATAATAATTATCAATTAGAGTATAATCACGTTGATACCACTTGATGGTTCTAGGATGTTGCAAAAGTGGTTGGAGGGTTATCGATTTAGTTTTTTCATTTGTTTCAATTGATAAATTTGAATAACATGATGAAAACCCCCTTAGGATATCCTAGAGATGGTATTTTAGATTTGATTTATAATTAATTTAAAATAATATCCATGTTGAATGTTAAAATCCTTCTCAATGAATTTTCATTGGTACTCTTGCTATGTCATCATTGTGATAGAGAATTCAAGTGATTATTCCACTAAAAGTATCCATTGATAATGTATGAATCTCTAGATGAAGACCTTGAATATTAAAGTGCTAGTATAGAAGAGACAATTTCTTTATGTCATTAATTTTAAATTCCAAATAGGGGTTCTAACACTCTTTTTTTGAGAGGGAGGGTGGAAGGAGAATCTCTGTAGGGATTTAAATAATTATCAAGAGCTTTTGTTTTGAAAAATGTATCTTCCCTTTAAAGTGATGTAATGGGATTGTTATATATAGGGAAAAATTGATAATTTCACACATGAACTTATCAACATATTTAATCTATGTAATACCCCATGTTAAATAATAATAAAAATAATAATAATACTATTTTATCCCACGACATGTGCTTATTTAAATATAATTTCTTACATAAATGAACTAATTTTTTTAAAATATATTAAATTAATTATATCATTTCATTCTGGCCATTAACTCAATAAGTTAATAATCTATAGAAATGATTGAACATTGAATAATAAAATATTGAAGTAAATAAATATAATTTGTTCAAAAAATAAATAAATATTATTTTCACTAAACTATTGGATAAATATGAATTTTCAAATTCATGAAAATAAAAAAAAATATTTATACTAATATATTCACTAAAATTGTGAAAAAATAAATACATATTTATCACCTTACTAAAAATAAATAAGAGAAGCAGTTTGGGTGGTGCTTTAGTGGTAAACCCCATTAGTCTACATCAAAAACACTTAGGTTCAAAACTACATTGTGGAGATTTATTAAGTTATGATGGTATCAATAGTATTATATCATGGGGGGAGGGGGTTGGGGGAATAATAACAAGTACTGTAGTGGTGGAATTCCTGTAGTAGCATGGGTACTACAATTGTACTATTTGTTGAAGGTGTCTTTAGGCAAAAAATGGGATTTCAGGCCTAGAATCAAGGAATACAAGCCCTAGGGACTTTGAGCCATATTCATGGGCCACTTGGTCTTGGGTCTATGAGAAATTTAATAAGTCTCCCTATACCTAGATATAAATAAGTATTTTATTTAATAATTAAAAGAGTCTTCAACCTCAAATTAAAAAAGAGATAAAATTTAACTCATTTATTATAAACTAGAATATCTCAAGATTTAATATTATTATGATCACATTTACTTGAATAATTTATATTCCAAATGAATTGAATATTTTTTTATTTAAATTCAATTTGTTAGAATTTAATGATATTCTGGATATATGTAGCATGTGACCCACTTTTCCTAATTTTTAGTATAATTAGGTGAACTTACATAAAGTTGATGATTAATATGTAATAAAAATCAAGGCACACATAGAGAATAAGTTAATATCACAATGAAAATAATGTTCACATGTATGATACTATGTAATATAATCCTTTTTTCTACCAATATCTCATTAAGTAGGATGCTTAATTGTGTCATCACTCTATATACTTGATTTATCTTTTTTTACTTTTCAAAATGAACTCATGAATGAAAAAACATGGGTATGGATTTAATAAAAAAATATAAATTTCATTAAAATGGATAGATATATTTTCTTCTATTAACTATTAAGGGAAAAATCTTTTTTTCCCTAGTCAATTAATGAGATATCATTTATGACAAAATTAACAATATCTAATTCTTTGTGAGAAAATTTCATCACAGTTTTCAACCATAGATTAAATCATGAGATTCCTAATATACATTAACAAAAATATGAAGTCTATGGATCAATACACACATTCACATATATGATTATCCAATGACACATAAAACATGCCAAATTCTTATTTTTGGGGTTTTCCTTATGACCTACCTTCTTGGTGACCACCATGTAATAACATCATGAGAAGAAGTCTTAGTGTCTTATTATCCCCAACACATAATAGTCAAAATCATTTACGTACCATGATAAAAATGTTATATAGACTATAACTTATTCATAATCATATTGTCACAACATATCTAGATTCTCAATACAGTGGAGAATTGGTCTAACCATTTGATATGGAGAATAATATAAGGAAATAACCATATTAATGTTATACAAAAAAAACCATTGTGTGTAAAACTATTTATTAATATTCTATAAATCAAAAGTAAAAAAGTTAGTTTTTCCAGGGAACCAAATCTAGAAAATATTTCCCTCAAAAAATTACAACAACAGGTTTGAAAAAGTGATCATTTATTTTTAAAACATTCTTACTAGATGAGTTTATATGCCAACAGTTTTGATGATGTTATCCATATCAAGAAAAATGTATGTGATATTTTAATTTCCATGTTACTCAATATTTAAGGTAATAATATATAATTAATCAAGTTAAGGTTAGAAATTATTGAAATGGGAATAAATAAAGAGTTAATTCCATTGAATAAGGGTATGTGAACATTTATTCATCCAACTACTCACACAATTTCCAGGTAAGAGAGATTTAAATATTGTAACATTTTAAATTTTGTGATGGTCCCAAATTGAAATTAATTCAACAAATTTAAAAAATTATGTATTGATGAATTAACTTTAATGGAAAATATTAAAATCATATGATTACCATGTTTTGATACAAGACTTTAAGCCTTTATAAATATGATGCATACTAAAAAAATTCTCAACACACAATAACTATGATATATTTCATTTTAAAATCAATATATGATAAATTTATTGACTAGAAGAAGTTTTAAATATTCAAATAATAAATTATTATAACTTCTTGTGAAACAGAGATATTATTTTTTCAATAGTTGAAGTAGATATGAGGGTTTTTACCAAGGAGAAGTATGTTGTAGAAGAATATATTAAATTAGGTACTGAATACCTATCTAAAATGGATTTAATTATTAATATAAAATATTTACAAAATGGTCACATTGAAGGTGATGTAATTTTTGGAACATATGTTTGTGACTTATATATATTGGCAACCATGAAATTATTTGTTTCTAGTGATGTGGTGTGAAATATTCATAGTGATTCTCTTCATTATATCCTATTACTAGTAGCACATGTAAGAGTAGTTATTCAAGAAAATCATGATACAATATGTGATCAACAAGTTAATATTAATGATGATGATATTTAAATAGTTGAACTAGATAATGGAATATGTATATCATGGGTGATGAATCTGATTAACACAGATGATAATAAAGGAACATGTAATTTCTAACTTATATTACACTGAATATATTTTATGATAGATATTTTTTTAAACTACTATATGTAATGATATAATGGGATATAAACAAATGTGACAATGAAGTAAAATATATCAAGTATTGTATCTTCAATGAAAAAATGGACCTTATTTTTTCTTTACGACTGACAATGACTTAGTGAATTTTAAGGATCTTTGAAAATAATATTTCAAAGAGATAAATATTTTGAAAATTTTAATTATAGAATATATACATAATTAAGAGTTTTTTTAATCTACCAACCTTACCAATTTAAATAAAAATCTTTGACTTGATTGGTTAGGAGCCTCTATTATAAACATATATACGAGGCACATTGGGAAAAACAATATTTTTAATTATTGATGTTCCATTTATATAATAATGTTAATTGTGTGTTGTTTATTCTATACATTTATATTACCATTATGTTGTCACCCAAAAAATTTAGTCATATTTTCTTAAACATATAAAAAATAGGCAAAAAATGGAATACTATTTAAAGTAAAATAATGAGAAAATAATCTATTCCAAGACCTATATTTTAAGGGTAAAACTATAAAAATTTTTCTTAAATTTGGGCCCAAAGTCTATTCTTATTATTAAATAAAATAAATATTTCCTTATGTGTTGAGGGAGACCAATTATATAGATCATAGTCCCAAGTAAAAGTTCCTACATCATTCCTATTTCACCACCTACAAGCATCATGTCTACGTCACTTCCTACCCTCATCATGCCTGCTTCATCTACCCCAATGTCAGTATCTGCATTATAAATCCCCAAGGGGAATTCCAAGATTCAAACTATTTTCATGTGGATTCCATATTTTAGGGCTTTCCACTCAAGTTCCACCCTAATTATAAAATGTGTGTATGGGTTATGCTTGAATACTAGAGGGACCCCTGACTATGGCCAGGGCACACAACACATTACCCATATTGGAAATAGATTTGAATAATCCTATGAATATTGTTTTCCTTGATATGCAGTACTTATTAATGTTTAATTTTTTTCTAGTTTTCATTGGATGATAATTCTAAAAGTTAATGTTAGTATAATATTATATTTGATGGTTCCAATACCAGGATATATAACAAATTAGACTCACATGATATGAAATTTTTAATCATTAAACATTATAATTTCAAAATTTTATAACCTTTTAGTTATTAGTTTTATAATATATATTAACTCAATTTTTTGTTTCAAATTTTGGTGCTAATTAATTGATTTTCCAATGTTTTAAAAAAATGAACCCAAATAAGAAAATTATGGATTCCAATAGATGAAAATATATTTAGGTATATATACTAACATTTCAGTAATGGATCATATCCTAAATAATTTCTTATAATTTCCAATATTCTCAAAATATTTTAAATAACCAAATTTTTATGACTACATTTACTATTTTTTAAAATTTTAATGGATTATATAGGCTTTAAACAACTCAAATCACCTTAAAGGTATCTAATATATGTGCCTATTTTTTAATATATAATATTTATTAACCATTTTCTTATTCCTATGTTTTTATTAGTATTTAGATATAAATTTTAATTAATTTTTAGAGGATGAAATAGATGAATTTAGGTATTAATGGGAAGGTTATGATGTGAGAAAATATTATGAAAATACGTGAAAATATATTTATATAAAAAATATTTATTTAATTATATAATCCAAAATTACACGTCAATGTTGATTACAAAATCATGATTGAATAACAAATTTCAGTAAATATAAGAGTAAATAATGATTAAATAATCAAAATTTTAGGTCTATGAAATAAAATATTGGGTTTTCTTACCCCTTTGTTTTGGGGTTTAAGAAGTATATTCATTTAAATATTCTTATTAAAGATAAAATATAAGGGATACATATATATTTAATTATAATAATATAATAATATAGTTTTGACTCATATTTGAATTTTATATTTATTACACTTATTTAATTTCATCTGATGAATGTGTATTTTTTTCAATTTAAACATCACATTTTTGTGAAAAATGTACCCACATGATCAAAATAAAGAAAGAAATCTTGGATTGTCATGAACATATTGAAAAATGTTTTTTGAATAATTTATAATATATAGAAATTATACACACATAATTATGAAGTGTAGTGTGGTTGGTATAACTAAAACTATGTGCCTTTAATTTAAAAGATAAATTTTAGTTCAAAGAAGGGATCACATGATCAAAACCAAGAAAAGAGGACAAATGTTTTCATGAAAATATAGGAAAATGATATTTAATTAATTTTTAAAAAATAGGAATATAACACATGTCATTATAATGTGTAATTCTGATAGTATTATTAAAATTATATGAATTTAATTTCAAAGTGAAATTGATGTTCAAAATGTGTGTTATCTACTTAAGACTAATACAATGGTACCATATTTTCATGAAACTCTCAGAAAATGTTCATGATTCATTTATGACTTGTAGGAAAAATCCAATTTTATTTTAATAATTGGTGTAGTCAAAGTAATGAAAGGTTTTTTTCTTCACTATAAGTGTGAATGATGTTCAATACGAGCATCACATAGACAAAACTATGAAAATTGGTTCAAATTTTATTAAAAATCTAAAAAATTATTATTGATTAATTTTTGTAATGTATGAATAAAAATACTATCTTTTGAAGTGTGATTTTTTTGGTATCACTAAAAGTATGTGATTATAATACAAGGATATACTTTAGATTAAAACATTATTCACTTGATAAAAATGAATAAAATTACCTCATATAATCATAAAAATCTAGGTAAAAAATGTTTGATTCATTTATGGATTATAAGAATGAATTTAATGTCATTTTGATGTTTTAGGTAAATGTTATGACTCAAAGTGATTTATTTGAAAATTAAAAGATATATTCTATTTAAAAACACATGTCATAAGTTCTAAAAAATGGTAAAAGAGAAAAAATAATCATAAAATTACTAAAAAATAGTATATTATTCATTTTCCTCTTATTGGAACAAATCACACATCATTCAATGCATAGTTTTGTTGGAATGGAATAAACTCTATTTTTATACTATACATGTTAAATATTCTTAAAACTATAGTCACATAAAAACTAATAAAATGATACAGAATATTTATAAAAATATTAGGATTTTATTCAATTTTGACATGTAGTAATTAAACACAATTGATTCTGATTCAACACACGATCAATATTAGCGAAAATTGTATGTTTTCAATTTCAATTTCATATTTTCTTTCAAGACATGTAAAAAATCCTAAAAAATATTACAATATTGAATTATCATGAAAAACATAGAAGATAATCTTTCAATTATTTGTGATGTTTAAGAATGAACTAAAAGTCATTCAGATGTGTAGTGTGGTCGATATGACAAATGTTCATATTTTTAATCTAGAAGTGACATTTTAGTTGAAAACATTCATCACATGATAAAAAAACCATATACTATTATAATATATATTAAATTGATCATATATTAATTTTTAAATATAATAATAAACCTCACATAATTATAACAAGTGGTTTATTCGAAATGACCTGACGTATGATTTTCTATTACAAGTGTGAAAAGTCAAAAATGAGCATCACATAATCAAAATTGAGAAAACATTTTAGGATTGAGATAAAACTTTTAAAAATTGACCATGATTAATTATTAATAGGAATTAATAAAAAAAATCATCATTCAGATGTGTGTTATGGTAAGTATCATTAAAAGTGTGTGTTTTCAATTTGAAACTTAGATTTTAGTTAGAAACAAGCATTACATACTAAAAATAGGTAATAGATCTTGGATTGTTATGAAACACTAGAAAAATAATATTTTATTAATTTTATGTCAATTTAAATTAAACTAAAATAATTCCAATAGATAGTGTGGTTACAATTACCTAATGTATATTTGTCCATTTTAAGCATTAAATAAGTTGAAAACACACATAACAAACTAAAAAAATAATAAAATGTGCATAGGTTGTTATGAAACTTTATGAAAATGATCATTGTTTCATTTTTGACATTTAATAATGAACATCCACTCCTTTTTATGTGTGACAGAGTTTGAATGACTTAATGTATATTTTTTCTAATGTAATTTTTTAACTTTTCATGTTTTATTAAAAAAAACCTATATTATTTAGTAATATTATTTTACTCATTTCAATTATAGGCACATTTATTTCATGGGTTAAAATTGAAATGATATTCGATTCATTGAAATAATATTTTGAATGTGTTATATGATGTAAACTATTCATCTATAATTATCATACTAGTAATTGGTAGTTTTAATGTACACATATGTTTTTTAATAATGAAATTTTCTTATTATATTCATTTTATTTATTTTGGTTTGAATAATGCTGATTTTTTTGATGATTTTATTCCATATATATATTTCTATCATATTTGTGATACAATAAAACTTAAAAGTGGTCATAGTAGTTAAAAAAAACCTTTATCAACACTAAAGAAGCACTGAGAAAGGTGATTTTTCTCAGTGCTTCTTTAGCACTAAAAAAGGTCCCCATGTTTCTTAACATCGAATTTCTTAGTACTTTTCAATTTTTAAGAAATATATTTTTTATCTTCGAGAAAGGAACATTGAGTTTTATTGAAGTTTGATACATAAATGAAAAAAATGTTCAAAAGTTTTACTATAATAATTCATTCCATTAATAAATTCCCTTTATTTGAAAACTTGTGCAATTAAAACACAAATACCAATTTGTCTTTTCCACATTTTAATTTTTATTTTGATCCCAAATTTTTACCTCATAACAAAAAATGGTTCTTTAATTTTCATCCCTTGTTTTTTAATACATCTCATCAATTTTGGTTTAATAAGACACAATTTAGATGATATATTTAATAAAGAAATCCACTTATTATGTTATCTGGGTTAACATATTTAGTAAAATTTATTAATTATACTATAAAAAATGTGAAATTTATTCTATAAAAATAAGGAAGGACATTTTTTTAGGTGTATTATTTGAAATAGTTATAACACATTAGTGAAATAAAATGAGTATATTTTTTATTTTTTCATTTTACTTTTATTTTCATTTTTTTAGGCAGGGAATAATTTATTTTCAACTTCTAAAATATTAATATATATTTTATCACAAAATTAGTTTCATTATACACAAAATTAATGTGATACCATAATGGTGTTTATCACATTGAAAGGCTATACAATTCCTTTCTGTAATAAGAAACCATAGATGCCATTAAAAGTTTGTTAAACATATGTTCTATGATCTAGATAAAATTTATTGGACTAGACACATAGGATATTTTGACTATCAGGTGATGGAAGTTCATAAGACATTGAGACTTATTCCCAAAAATTTCACACTTGGTAATATGTAAAGAGGGAGGTTATAAGGTTAGACCCACCAATAATAATACCACATGTTATATGTGTCATTGCATATTCTTATCTATGGATTTTTATATTGGTCCTTATTCTCATAATTATTATTAATTGATATTATTAATTATGTTATTCGATGTATGGATGAAACCCGTGATGACATATGTTTGCGATGAGGTATTATATGTTGGGTGATTCACAAGTGATATGAAACTAATTGAATATTTCATGAAACAATTTTACCTTATAAGTAAATTTTAGAAGTTAAATATGGACCATTGATTGAAATGGAACTTTTTAAAATAAATCCATAGACATAATAGTTCATTAAAGTGTTAATTTTGAATGATAAATCTAGTTTATTTGGTGATGACACAAGTCTGCATCCTGTATGATGAGGTATCAAGACAAAGGGTGTAAATTACATGGAAGTCTGCATAGAAGGTCATCATTATTGTGACATTATCTTCTTTATCGATGGGTTCCTTGTTGTGATTATAGAATATTATTATAGAATTTAGGTGAGTTCACCTAATTCTATAGAGAAAGTTTCCTATAGGGTCACAAAGATGGGGGTTTCACCCCTGATGAGAACATTTACGATAACATTATTATAGCAGTACTGTAGTATCCAAGTTCACTATTAATAAGTTGAATTTTAGGTCATTTATTGGGTCTTTAGGATACTTGGTCGGCCGTTCGAAAGAGTGTTGGGTTTTATAGAATCTATCATCCAACATTCCTCCCAAAGTCCATTATGAGATAGAGGTGTGTTCTATCATGGAGCATAGAACTATCATGATGTAGATGCTTTGGAAGGGTCAACACAACACTCATTACTGATACCACATGTGTAATGTCTCTACCTAGGGGGCATAGTTTATGACTAGTGGAATGACATGTTGCAGGATTATCATGAAAGGAGAAACTATTTATTCATCCTTAGAGCCACTAAGCCTTGAGATAACCCATGTTCTATGGAATCTATCCCTCCGGGCCTTTTATTCATTTAGTTTAATAAAATAGGTCTAATTCGTGCTTATCATTCCTTACGAGGAAGGATAATCCTTGCTCCAATAGGGTTCCTAAGTTTGTATGTGTTTAGTTTCTTATAATCCCATATATCTATAAAAAATGAACTATTAAAATATTAGCAATCACATAAATTCAATCCCCATATATTCAAGTTATGAATATGTGATTTTAATTTGATATATTTCCTATTATTCACTAGGTAATAAGTAAATAAATATTTATTCTCTGGTTTAGAAAATAAGTAAACATATATAAATATTTATTTAGTTATGAGAATATTAAAATATATATGTATATATTCATGAGTTTAGTGGAAAAAATATTTATAAATTTATTGAATGAATAATATTTATTTAATTAATTAAATATTTTACTATTCATGGTTCAATAAATTTTGAGGAGGATTGACAGAACTAGTTAAAGGAACAATGAAAATTATACATTAAATTTAATAATATTAAAGTAAATATGATTTTATTTATTTAAAAAAGTGTATTCAAATATATGCATGAAAATTGATATAATAATAATAATATTATTATTATTATTAGATATGGATAATATATTAGAGATAATATTTGATAAAGTGCCTTTGCAAAACTATCAAAGATGAACCTAGATATATATTCCAATTTATATAATTTTATAGAATCTGAGATTTTTGTCCTCAATGGCTAGAATCTAGAAATTTTCTCAAGCCCTAGAGAGAGAATCGTCCTCCCTCACTCTCAAGAAAAAGAGAGAACAGGTGAAACCATATGTTGGGATCAATTAAGAATGACACAAAGAACATGGTTCCTCTATACTTGCACCAATAATAGAAAGATAATTTTTCAGAGATTTTTGGATAATGTGTGGATAAAACTAGAGGAATTCATGTTTGGATTCTCAACCAAAATTATTAGGAATCAAGAGAGGAATTTAATATGATCATAAGAATAATAACTCTTGAGGTATTTCATTTTTAAATTAATTTTAAATTAAATGGTAAAGATCCTCTATTAATGGTTTATGGGGTTTACTTTATTAAGTTATTCATATATTATCCATTGAAACCAACAAAAAATTACTATTGGGAACCAACCTATTTGTTCCATTGTGACTTCTAACCTTCATTATGTATACATATGTGTTTTTGTACTAAAATATGAATATACTCTGTATATTTTTTCTCATGAAATTTTAATATATATATATATATACATAATATGTATATTTAAATTTGTAAACCAACATTTATATATATGTTTATGTAAATATATATTTATATATGTATTTAAAATATTTTCAAAAACACACAGAGAATACATATATCATCTATTTATAATATGTGTGTGCGTATTATTTATATATAAGTATGTTTTACTAAAAATATATATGTATGTATGTATGCATACATGTATGCATGAGAATTAGTTATATATATTATTTTTATACTTTGTTAAATAAAATTGGATGAATATAAATAGAAAATAGATAAATTCTAACCATATGAGTAAAGTGTATGATGAAGGTGTCAAAGATTTCATAAAATTTGCAAAAAAATATGCGAATAAACCTTCTCAAATAAAATTTATATGTTTACATTATTGTTATTGAATGCGTATTTTTCTAGCTTCATTACAAGAACACTTGATTTATTATGGAATTGATCAAAGTTATAAATGTTGGACCAAACACTAAGACAATGTAAATGTATTTATAAAATGGAATGGAAATAAATTTTATGAACCATTAGTTATTTATAAAAGTGTAGACAATAACACATATAATATTCAGGAAAGAACAATGATGGTTGAACAATAACTTATTGATTGGGTAAAAATGTTTGGGAAAATGTAGAAATGTAGAAAGATTTAATTTTATGATGATTATATGAAATAAATAATTCTATTATAAGTACTAAAAATATATATCACGATAAATAATAATGATTACTGATGAAAAAATTAATTTTGTGCATCAGAATGTGTTGTCTTTATTAGAATTGTTTTTTCATACTTCATTGGCGCTCCAAGTTTTTTTTCTTTCTTGTTATTCTTTTATATTAAGGGTTATGATTGTTAAAATTTATATTTTAGGATTTCGATATCTATCTTAAATCTTCTATTTCTCCTACCATCCCTCTAGAGGTATTAACCTCTCACCATAACTCTTTTATGGAATCTTCTTTGGTGGTTGATGTTAATATGCACCAACTTCAGAGGCGAAACTTCTTTTACTTTGATCTAATGGAGTAAAATTTGATGTGGCTTGCTTCATGTACCCATCCACTATTGGATAGTCAAGTGGGATTCATTTCCATATCAAGAAAAACTTTGATTGCTATGGTTTTAGTGTTTTTCCTTCTATAGGGCTTCAATCCATGGTATCATATGTCAATATTATGATTTTTTGAGAATAAAAGCATTGTGGTAAAATTATAAAGTTCTCCCTGAAACGTCTATTAAATTTTATTTATGGTTAGTGTCCTCAATGTCGGTGGTGGTGTATATAGCGACCCCAACCTTTTACAAATAAGATTTCATTATTTTAAGCATAATTATAAATCAGAGTGTAAATTAAGGATTGTTAAGTCTGGTGTCTGGGAAGACTTAGTACATAAAACATAAAACACGGGGATAAAAAACACAATTCTTATTTAATATCCATAAAGAGATCCTAAATTCCTTTTATCCCTTACATCTACACAGGGTTCCTCGGGGAACACATGAACAAAGGGATGATCTGGAAAGCCCAGTAAGGGAATGAACATTAGGATACATCTTAAGCACATGAGTTAGGAGGCATGACATAATGACAACAAAGCACGAAACATATTAAATCATATCATATAAGTATGGGATCATATAAACATGGAATCATATAAATGTATCAGAATCATAAGGCATTTCTTTAGTATGGGTCAAGGCTAACTGCCAATTCCATTTCCCATTTTAGTACGGGTTAGGGCTAACCGCCAATCCCGTTTCACATCGCATCTCATGAGACCTAACTTTACCCAATGCATTGGAGCGCTATCTGGGCACACCCATAAAAACAATTTCCTGAATGTTCCTTCCCCATAAATATTCTTACTACATATATAATCATCCAAAATCAACCATACATAAACATAAGGGTACGCATGGAAAGAATTTGGTACCGAAATCATGACATAAATCATAACCAATGGGTGTATCACAAAAGTGTCAATGAAAGGAAAGTATTAGAACATAAATGGACTTTAATAGAGTAAAATAGTCATATAAAATGGTAAGTGGGGTAAAACAGAAGTGACAACATATAAGAAATGTAATTTAGAAACATTAGCATTAAAACATTTTTGTGCGGTTTTAAGGAAACTACTATAGAGATTTTAAAAACGAAAAGTGGAAACTATTTTATAAAAAACAAGAATTGATCCTAGAATCTTTTCATAACAAAAATACTGATTTTATAAATCAAAATTTGGCTTAAAACATAGGATAGAGTGCACTTGAAATTGGGTAAAAATTTGGGAAGTTCTCTTAAAACGAGTGTGCTTATTGGGAAGTATAAAGGAGAGATTCAATTAAAAGCATGTATATCCCCAAAAGATAATGAGAGATGAATCTTGGAAAATTATGTTTGATAATATAATCATAATTTATAAGTTTTACATAAAAAGAAAATACAACTACATTTTGGTAAAAATAAAGATAGAGAAACCCGAAGGAATAAAGGAAGTTCGGGTAGAATCCATTACGGTTTATCGGCATGGTATTGGGTGTAACCAAGAGGGTTTATGAGAGAGATAAGGGGTTTCTCATAAACAATAAAACATTAGGTCTATATGGGGGAGGTGATAAAACATACCCCATCACTTGGTATTACAAAAAAAGGCATATCATAGAGAACAACATTGATTAAGAGTGAAAAGAAGAGGATCCCTAACCTTAAATCCGTTTGTGTTCTCCACTTGTTTTTAAAGACCTGAATAAAAAAATTAGGATTATTAATTAATAGTTACAGAACCACTTATATATTTAATAAATTTATTATAACCCTTTTCAGTTCATTCTAGGCCTTCTTGATTAGTTGTAAGGTTCAATTTCATTGTTCGTGCTTGTTTGTTTACTTGGTTTTAAAAGATCGGTTCACTTATATTCAAGTTAAGATAAAAATGAAAGATGGAAGTGGTTGTCTAAAAATTAATTTATATGCTATTAGTTAACATCCAGGAGATTACATGGATTTAAATTTAATTTGTTTACTTAGATTTAAGTCAAACTATTATATAAAACCATAGTGACAACTGTTTTTGTTAATTTGTGGGTTTGATTACAAAGAACATTTTTTTATTTATAACTTAATACCATTTGTACAAAAATATTACAGACAAAAAATAGGATATAATACATATATATAATCTGGTTAAACCATAACAAAAATGGTTTCAGGACCATATTTAATGATGATAATTGATAAACCGTTGTCTATGAATGTGCTAAATTGGCACATCTCAAATGGTGCTTTCATTTCTTTCAAACAAAAGGTGAGGAAAAGGGAGAAGATAATGAAGTATCCCATTAGAATAATAGAATTTAATTAAATGTATTCTACTAGAGTTATTATACAATTTTGTTGAAGGGAGGTGAGGAAAGAAACAAAAAATAAAATAACATAAAAGAAATGAAGGAATTCGAAAGAGGAATTTACCTATTGAGACTTCCTCCTTTGAGAACCTCTTAATGGGAGAGGTTTTGGTATTTATAAGAGGCTAGGAGATTTTGGACGTGGGGGATGATCATTGGGAGAGATTTGGGCAGAATATTGTCAAGGCACAAGTCTTGATAAGAGTTAATAGAAGAGGGAGTGAAGGGGGGGGGGGGGGGTTATAGTGGAGGAGGGAAGGGATTTCTCAATATAAAATTCTTTAATTTATTAATTCCCCACAGGATAAGGAATAGAGAGTATTCCATGACCAAGAATAGTAAATGGGTCATGTGAATTAGAACCAAGGGTGGTGACACCATCCATGATGCTAAGAATATTCTATTTAGCTTAATATATATATATATATATATGGTAAATTATTGTATTCTATTATTCATAAAAAATTCAAGTATTTTAGAAAAATCTCAAAAATTTACCCTAACCATTTATCGATTTGTAGAATCTAAAAATGAAGTGCATTTTTCAAAAACAATTTTCTAAATATTATTAATTTAATATTTAATTTAATTAATAATTTATTACTAAAAAATAGTTTTAAAATATTTATATACTTATTCTAAAATATAGGTATATCATACTTTCAACGTGAATATTATTTATACATTATCATAGGTAATGTTACTATTCATTAGGGTATATAACTATTCAAAAGGGTTTGTTACTATAATAAGGGTAGGTTACTATTCACCAAAAATTAATTTTTCTTATCGGACTCCAAATAACTTACTAATTTAAACTGTGTTTGTCGGATTTTCAAAATTTCAAATACAGAAGTGAAAAACTTATGTTTAAAGGTCACTTAGAACTTAAGAGTTCATTAAGTTGTGTTTTCATGGGATTGTATGAAATATTTATAAGAGAGGAATTTCCATTTATAAAACATTGGGTTGTTACATTCTTCCCCACTTATGAAATTTTTCCCTAAAAATTTCATTTTACATTCTAAGACAAAAATAGGTGTGGGTACTTTTCCTTCAGTGATTTTTCCAGTTCCCATGTTGCCTCTTTGTACTTTTGGTTTCACTATAGTACCTTGACTAGATGATTAGTCTTGTTACGTAGAAATTTGACTCTACGATCCAAGATCTTCACTGGCTCCTCCTCGTAAGAGAGATAATCCTCCAACTGTACCATCTCTAAGGATAGTACATGTGAAGGGTCTGGTATGTACATACTTAAGAGAGATACATGAAAGATATCATGTACTTTTGACATGGTAGGTGGAAGTTTCAGTTGATAGGCCACATCTCCAACTCGATCAAGGATATCAAAGGGGCTGATGTACCTAGGACTCAACTTCCCTTTCCTTCCGAACCTCATGACCTTATTCCATGGAGATATGCATAAAAATACCATGTCTCTAACTTTGAACTCAAGGTATCATCAATGACCATCTTCATAACTCTTCTGTCGAATTTGCGATACCATGACATCCTGCTAAACGGTTTTCACCTTATCTACCATTTCTTCGACCATTTTAGGTCTTAGTAGCTTATGCTCACATACTTCATCCCAACACGCTGTCATTCTGCACCTTTTCCCGTAAATGGCTTCATATGGTTCCATTTGGATGATCGAGTGGAAAATATTGTTGTAGGATAATTCAACCGGTGGAAGATGTTGATACCATCCTCCTTCGAATTCCATAGAACACTCTATCAACATGTCTTCCAGTGTCTGAATAGTTCTCTTAGATTGACCAGCAGTTTGAGGATGATATGTTGTACTGAAGTTCAGTTCGGTGCTCATAGCATGCTGGAGACTTTTCCAGAACTTTGAAGTGAATCTTGAAACACAATCAGATACAATAGATAGTGGTAATCCATAAATCCTTACCACTTATTTAATGTATATCTGTGAAAGTTGATCCAATGATAAGTCCTCACGAACCACGATAAAATGAGCTGTCTTTGTAAGACGATCCATAGTTACCCATATCTTATTATTTCCTCTGGATGTACTCCGAAGTCCAATGAAAAAGCCTATGGTAATGTTTTCCCACTTCCATTCTGGTATGGCTAGTGGTTGCATCATCCCCTTAGAATTTTGCCTCTCAGCCTTCACTTGCTAACATACCAAATACTTTGACGTATATTCAGCAATCTCCCTTTTCATATTGTCCCACGAAAAGTTTTCTCGGAGATCTCAATACATCTTTGTGCTCCCAGGTTGGATAGAGAAGGTTGAGCTATGTGAGTCACCCAATAGCTCCTTCTTTATCACTGGATTGGATGGTACACATAATCATGCCCCAAACCTTACAACTCCTTCCTAATCAATTTTGAAATCGAAATATTTCCCATTTATAACATCTTCCACCCTTTTCTGAATTTCCAAATCATTTCTTTGAGCATCCTTTATTCTCTCTAAGAGGGATGGTTGAGAAATCATTTGAGAAAGGATTGATGATATTCCTCCATTAATGAATCCCATGTAAATAATTTTCAAATCTAAGAAGATCAGATCCTTTTCAATTCTCATCAATGGTAAAGATGTAGGATCCTTTCTACATAGAGCATCCGCTACCTTGTTTGCCTTTCCGGGATGTTAGTGGATTGAGAAGTCATAATCCTTGATGAGCTATGTCCTTCTTCGCTGGCACCTATTAAGCTCTTTATGTGTGAAAATATATTTGAGACTCTTGTGGTAAGTATATATATCATATTTCTCCCCATTGAGATAATGACGCCAGATTTTCAATGCAAAGATCACATCTTCCAACTCCAGATCATGCGTGGAATTGTTTAGCTCATGGATTTTCAGCTACCTTGAGGCATAGGCTATCACTTTATCATTTTTCATTAGAACACAACCTAAGCTGTTATTAGAAGCATCGCTATACACCACAAAGAGTTCTCCACTTTTAGGGGGTGTGAGTAATGGTGAAATGATTTGCCTCTTTTCCAACACTTTGAAATAATCTTCACATTCCTGTGTCCAAACAAACTTTACCCCCTTCCGTGTTAGCTTGGTAATTGTGTTTGAAAATCATGAAAATCTCTTCACAAATCATCTATAATACCCAACTAGTCCCAAAAATCTATAGATATCAATTATCGAAGTTGGATTGGGCCACTCTTCAAATGCCTTCATCTTGGAAGGGTTGACAGATATCCCTTTTCTGGTGATAAAATTCCCAAAGAATGATACTTCCTCTATCTAGAACTCACATTTACTGTACTTTGCATACAACTTCTCCCTTCACAAATTATTTAACATAGTTTTTAAATTCTCCTCATGTTCCTCCTTGCTCTTGGAGTATATCAGAATATCATCAATAAAGATTACCAAAAATCCGTCGATGAAATAGCTAAAGACACTATTCATTAAATACATGAATATTTATGGAGCATTAGTGAGTTCGAAGGGCATAAATATGAACTCATAGGGTCCATACCTTATTCAAAAGGTTGTATCGAGAATATCTTCCTTCCTCACCTTTATTTGGTGATATCCTGACCGAAGGTCCACCTTAGATAAATAACTGGACCCATGAAGTTGATCAAACAAGTCATCTATCCGTGAAAGGGGATACTTGTTCTTTATCATGATTTTATTGAGCTCACTATAATAAATTTAGAGGCACATTGATCCATACTTCTTCTTGACGAAGAGGACTGACCCAACCCATGGTGAAGCACTCGGGAATATAAAACCCTTCTCCATATTCTCCTGTAAATGATTCTTCAGATCTTCCAGCTCTACAACGGCTATTCTGTAAGGTGTCTTTGAGATAATCAGAGATCTGGGGATAAGTTTAATTGAGAACTCAACCTCTCTGTTAGGAGGAAGACCAGGAAAATCTTTAAGGAATACATTAGTGGAATCCCTCACGATGGGCATGTCTTCAAGAATGATTCTCTCCTTTGTCTCAATCATTTGAGTTAGATATGATTTCTCACAAGGAACAATATACACACTTGAGATGAAGGTTCTAAAGGAGATTCATCTTCATCCTTACACTTGTAAAGAATATTTTGATTCTTCATGATGTGAAAAGTGATCTTCCTTTCTGGACAGTTGATGTTGGATTTGTATAAAGATTGCCAATCCTTGCCCAAGATAGCGTCAGACTTCACTAAAGGAAGTATGATGATATTTTCGAGGAGGTTCAGTCCATAAACATTAACCGGGGAGGATTTATAAACCATGGATACAATAATTTCACCATTCACTATTTTCACATATATCTTTTCCTCCAAATTTTTAGGTGGTGTTTGAATAGTTCTACTAAACTTTAAAGATATAAAAGAATACATAGAACCAGAATCAAATAGTATGTTCTCTATTCTTGAATGAATAACTAGCGTACCTGTCACCACATAGTTTTTCAGCTCTACCTCAGCAATAGTGATTGCATAAGCCCTTCCTTTTTTCCTTTGAGGCTATTGTTGATTTCCTCTGACAACCCTGAGCTTAGGGAATTTTTTTGCATAATTCCCATTCTCTTGGCAGTTGTAACACTACACTGAAGGCTGAGTGTTGACTTAAACCTTCCTTTATTCTTCCGAATTAGTGGGATTATTCATATCCTAGTGGCATTTCTTGGACAAATTACCAAACTTTCCACATTTTAAGTAATTCTTGGTTCCCTTCAGACAGTTACCAGGATGCTTCTTCCCACAATTTTTGCAGGGGGAAAAGTCAGACTTCTTTCCATCACAGGATTTGTTCAATGAACCACCCATGTTGTTTTTTATTTTTTGCTTCTTATCACTAGGCCCAAGATACCACTTTGAGTCTCCGATATCTATTTCAACCATGAGGGCACAATGGAAAATATCCTCATAACTGTCGAAGTCTTGAATTTACAACACTTTTTTGTAGACTTGGATTTAGTCTGCTAAAGAAGAGATCCACCTTACTTTCATTGTTCCTAAAAAAACCACAGATGTACCTTCAAAACCTTGTAAAGTTTTATTCATATTCCCTGATGGACTCATATTCCTTCTTTTGGAGTCTGAGGAACTCTCTTTCCATCTTGAGATGGAAGGTTTGAGGAAATTATTTGTTTAAAAACATCAACTTGAATTCTTCCCAATCCATTTAATCAATTTTCTCTCGGGACCTTGAATTCTTGATCACTGTCCACCATTGATCAGCTTTCCCATAAAAATGATAGACCATATGTACAACGTTCTATTCTTCTGAGCATTGGAGGAAGAAGAATATATTTTCAATGGAGTTAATCCATTTTTCCACGAGGAGGGGATCAAAAGATCCGGTAATCATGGGTGGCCTTTTACGCATGAAGGATTCTATGAAATCATGCTCTTTCCTTAGAGGAGGGCGTTCCGCCTGATTCAAGTTATTATTCATAACTCAATCCAGTTGAGCAAGTACTGTCATGGAGTTTTGAGCACCTGCTCCCATCATATCAGGCATATCATTAGAGAAATATTCACATTTCCTATCACGTTTTATGTTGGAACATGTTCCTATATTTCCTGCCATTAACTAAGAAAAGGAATGTATAATTATCTTTAATATATTTCTTAACTTATATTCTTATGGGATTTTTTTGTCCCTTAATAATGGTTTGTACTAAGCTCATGAATCTACCAAAGCATATCCCCCATGAGTGTCATAACCAAGAGTGCATCAAGGCCTATTGTCGTGTACCAGGATACCCCGAGTCATGCTTGAAACTCCTTGTCGGAGTTTTCACTCCTATGTACATCTGTGCTAGATCCCCCTATACCTTCTCAAATCCAGACAGTGATGTATTTTCTTGATAAACACTTACCCTGTACTTACCAGAATTTAGAGATGTTTTATTATACTTCATCTCATCCTTAAGGTTCTCACTAAGGTGATCTATTCCTAATCTACAAAAAATAACTGGACCATACTTTGATACCAAATGTGACAACTAGGCCCCGATGATAGCACATACACCTTACCTTAACATGACCGTCGGGTCCTGGCCTGCCATGTACCACCAATTTCCCCACAGACACGTGGTCCCCACCCTAGGGTGTGTGTGAGTGAGGAAAAAGCGCATTGGAATGGACATGTATCAACCTATGCCAAAGCTGCCTTTACCTACTCATATCCAGACAGGGATATATTTTCTTGATAAACCACTTACTCTATACTTACCAAAAGTTAGAGATGTTTTATTACACTTCATATCATCCTCAAGGTTCTCACTAAGGTGCTCTATTCCTAATCTCCAAAAATAACTGGACCATCCTCTGATGCCTAATGTGACAACTGAGCCCCACTGATAGCATAGACACCCTGCCTTAACATGACCGTCGATTTCTAGCCTGCTAAGTAGTACCAATTGCCCCACAAACACGTGGTCCCCATCCTGAGGCCCACCCATGTGCCTGAATGGGTTATCGAACTAATTACTATCCCCACAGTCCAACACATTTCCTCTCTAGTGTGCTTTTTCCTCACTCACACACACCCTAGGAAACTTCCCAAAGGTCACCCATCCTAATCACTAATCCCGGCCAGGAACACTTAGATGTGGAGTTCTAATCATATTGTCTCCCAAAAAGGAAGGTGAACCTTTTTGACACGATTCATATAATTTATCCATTTAACTCTTTATCATTCCGAGGTGTTACAATCACCTCCCTTTAGAGAAAACTTCCCCCATTGTGGGCCCTACATCTCAACCCAGGCAGTGCACTATACTTAAGGCTGGTTACCCCCTCTGGTACAAACTATAGAGACCCAAGCCTTTTACATATAACTTTTCATGATTTTAATCATAATTATACATTAGAGTACAATCCAAGAATCGTTAAGTCTAGTGTCTTGGAAGACAAGGTATATAAAACGTAAAACATGGGGCTAAAAAACATCTTTATTTAATCTCTATACATATATCCAAACTTCCTTTGATCCCTTAAATCAGCATAGGATACCCTAGGGAACACATGAACAAAGAGATGAGCTAAAAAGACCAGTAAGGGAATGAACATTAGGATACATCTTAAGCACATGAGTTAGGAGGCATGACATAATGATAACAAAGCATGGAACATATGAAATAATATCATATTAGTATGGGATCATATAAACATGGAATCATATAAATGTGGAAGAATCATAAGGCATTTCATTAGTATGAATCAAGGCTAACTACCAATTCTGTTTCCCATTTTAGTACGGGTCAAGGCTAGCCGCCCATCCCATTTCACGTCGCATCTCATGATACCTAACTTTAACCAATGCATTGGAGCGCTATCTGGGTGCATCCACCTCAAAATTTTCATGAATATTAATTCCACATAAATATTCTTACCACATATATAATCATTCATAATCAACCATACATAAACATAAGGGTACCCATGGAAAGAATTTGGTACCACAATCATGACATAAATCATAACTAATAGGCATATCACATAAGTGTTCCTGAAAGGAAAGTATTTGAACATAAATGGATGTTAATAGGGTAAAATAGTCATATAACATGGTAAGTGGTTTCAAACATAAGTGAAAACATATAAGAAATGTAATTTAGAAACATTATCATGAAAACATTTTTGTGCGGTTTTAATGAAAATACTATAGAGATTTTAAAAAACAAAAGAGGAAAATATTTTATATCAAACCTGAATTGAACCAATAATGTTTTCATAATAAAAATACTAATTTTATAAATACAATATTGGCTTAAAACATGTGATATAGTGAACTTGAAATTGGGTAAAAATTTGGGAAGATCCCTAAAAACGAGTGTTCTTATTGGGAAGTATCGAGGAGGGATTCACTTAAAAGAATGTATATCCCTGAAAGATAATGATATATGGATCATGGAACATGATTTTTTATAATATAAAAATAATTTAGAAGTTTTCTATAAAAATTAAATACAAATATATTTTTGTAAAAAAAATGATAGAGAAACCCGAAGGAATAAAGGAAGTTCTTTTAGAATCCATTACGGTTTATCGGCATGGTATGAGGTGTAACTAATATGGATTTATGAGAGAGATAAGGGATTTATCATCACCTATAAACCATTAGGGAATTTTGGGGGAGGTGAGGAAACATACCCCATCACTTGGTATTACACAAAAAATGCATATCATAGAGAATAACCTTGATTAAGAGTGAAAAGGAGAGGATCCCTTACCTTAAATCCGTTTCTGTTCTCCACTTGTTTTTAATGACCTGAATAAACAAATTAGGATTACTAATTAATAATTACAGAACCTATTATATATGTAATTAATTTATTATATCCCTTTTTAGTTCATTATAGGCCTTCTTGATTAGTGATAACGTTCAATTTCATTCTTCGTGCTCGTTTGTTTACTTGGTTTTAAAATATCGGTTCACTTATATTTAAGTTTGGATAAACATGAAATATGAAAGTGGTTGTACAGAAATTAGTTTATATGATATTATTGAACATCCAAAAGATTACGTGGTTTTAAATTCAATTTGGTTACTTAGATTGATGTTTAACTATTATATAAAACCAAAGTGACAACCATTTTTGATAATTGGTGGGTTTGATTAAAAAGAACATGTTTTGATTTATAACTTAATAAAATTTGTACAAAAAGATTACAGAATCAAAATAGGATATATTAAATATATATAATCTGGTTTAACCATAACAAAAATGGTTTCATGACCATATTTAAAGATGATAATTGATATACTATTGTCCTTGAATGTGCTAAATCGACACATCTCAAACGGTGCTTTCATTTCTTTCAAACAAAAGGTGAGGAAAGGAGTGAAGATAATGAAGTATCCCATTAGAATAATATAATTCCTGTAGATTTATTCTACTAGAGTTATCATACCATTTTTGTTAATGAAGGTTAGGAAAGAAACAAAACATAAAATAACTTAAAAAAATGAAGGAATTGGAAAGAGGGATTTACCTCTTGAGACTTCCTCCTTTGAGAACCTATTAAGGGGAGAGGTTTGGGTATTTTTATGAGGATAAGAGATTTTGGATGTGGGGGAGGATCTTTGGGAGTGATTTTGGAAGAATATTATCAAGGAAAAAGGCTTTAGAGTAGTGAAGAGAAGAGGGAGTGGGGGGGGGGGGGGGGTTATTGTGGAGGATGGAAGTGATTTCTCAATATAAAATTCATTAATTTATTAATTCCCCACAAGGCAAGGAATAGTGAGTCTTCCATGAAAAATAATATTAAAGGGGTCATGTGAATTCTCGAAAAGGGTGGTGACATAACCCATGATTCTAGGAATAGTCTATTTAGCTTATAATGTATATATAAGGTAAATTACCATATTTTACTATTCATAAAAAATTCGTGTATTTTAGAAAAATCTCAAAAATTCCAGAAACCATTTTTCGATGTGTTGAATCCCAAAATGAAGTCCATTTTTCAAAAATAATTTTTTAAATATTATTAATTTAATATTTAATTAAAATCATAATTTATTATTAGAAACTAGTTTTAAAACATTTATTTACTTATTCTAAAATATAGGTATATCATACTTTCAACTTGAATATTATTTATATATTATCATTGGTAATGTTACTATTCATTATGGTATATCATTATTCATAAGGGTATGTTACTATTCATAATGGTAGGTTACTATTCACCAAAAATTATGTTTTTCTTATCGGACTCCAAATAACTTACTGATTTCAACCATATATGTCGGATTTTCGAAATTCCAAATACAGAAGTGAAAAACTTTTGTTTAAAGGTCACTTACAACTTAGTAGTTCATTATGTTATGTTTTCATTTGATTATATGAATTATTTATAAGATATGAATTTCCATTTATCAAACATTGGGTCATTATAGTGTAATAATGGTGATTAATCAACATTGGATTCCTCTAAGGTGCTAGCTTTTATTTAGAGGCTTTGTGGAAACAATGCTCCATGAATGTGGGATGCGATCCTTAAATAAAAATGATGCGACTGAATATTAATTTTATGTTTTAGGGATAAATATTTTCATGTGATGATTTTTAGACTTATGCCAATTAATATTTTTTAGATTTTGTTTTTATAGTCTTTTACTGGTTCCTCTAAATACTATAGGACTACAATCTGAATACTTGGTTTATGTAGCCACTTTTTCTATAAAAAAGATATTATAATCCAATAAAATGAGGTTTTAGTTGAGGAT
The DNA here is from genome assembly GCA_963277665.1 of Viscum album. Taxonomy (NCBI): domain Eukaryota; kingdom Viridiplantae; phylum Streptophyta; class Magnoliopsida; order Santalales; family Viscaceae; genus Viscum; species Viscum album. Next base: position 127,308,093 of record OY728145.1, read on the forward strand.
ATAATATTAAAGTAATGTTATGGTTTCTTGTAGGTGAATAAGGTGTATGATCACTTAATTTGAATCATAGTATAGAGATTGTGTTCTTTAGACATCAAAGGTTTTTTCCTTAACAATATCGATACTGATTATGGATGAAAACATACGATGGGAAATCAAAACATTATTTATCACATTCCCCATTAACAGGTAAAGGAATAATTAATATGGTAATGTATGTTGTCAATGATTTTGGTAAAACATGATGGTTCTAGGGAACAATGAAAGTGGTGGGTGGGAGACTGATTTAGGATTTTCATATATCTCAACAGATAAATCTGAATAAATTTATGAACGCAACAAAATAATCTATAAGAGATTTTCTTTTACATTTAATTTATAATTAATTTAAATCAAGAGTGACTTTGAATATTATAATCCTTCTTGATTAATTTTTTTATCGTAGTAATTTTGTTTTTTTATTACGAAGAATCCAAGAAAGAGTTTTTTTCTAGGTGTATCTAAATGTGCTCCATGAATATTTGGATGGTGGACATGAATATATAAGTGATAGTTTGGTAGATACATGTTATTTACATCAGTCATTATTGATCAAAATACAGGTTTCTCTTGTTTTATCTATGTTCCCAAGTAGGAGGGTGGATAATGAATCTCTCCAAGGCATGGGAGAATTATCGAGAGCATCCGTTGTGCACAATATGTATCCTCTATCTAAAATGATATAATTGGTATTTTATACACAAGTTTGAAATAATTTATAATTTCACACATTCTCTTATCAATGTATTTTAATCTAAGTAATACCCCTTGTAAAATAATAATAATAATAATATTAATATTATATCCCATGACATGTTCTTATTTAAATATCATTTCCTAAAAAATAATTATATTTATTTAAATGATATTAAATAAAATATATTATTTCAATGAGACAATTAACTCGACTTGTCAATCCTGCATAGAATTTATTAAACCTAAAATAATAAAATATTTAATCAAATACAAAATTTTCAATAATTAAATAAATATTATAACCACTAAACTCATGAATACATATTTATTTAAATATTAACATAGCTAAATATATATTTATATAAATATATTCACTAAATTGCTGAATAAATATATATTTATTATGTACCTTCTGAATAATTAATAATAATTAAAATTCAACTCACAAATTCAAAACATGATTATTTCATTATTAAATATTTATTCAATTAACATTTCTTGAATAAATAAATTTCAAAAGTTTGGAATAATATTTTTTCTTAACATCAACTTCATTAAAATTTAATGATATTCTGGATACACTTAGTTCTTGACCCTTTAGGCCTATTTTAAAGAGGCATTGGGTGAATTTACCCAAAGTCCAACATCACCATTTATAAAAATATCAAGACACCCATAGAGAAATAAGTTAGGTATGTAATGAAAAAACCTTCCTATGAACTCTACTATGTAATATAATCTATTTTTAACCGATATCTCATCAAGCAAGATACATACTTGTATCATTGCTATATACACTTGATGTATCTTTCTTTGTAACTTAGAAATGAACTAAAATGTCCATGGAATTAATCATATTGTTCCATTTCAATCAAATGGATAGATATATATTCTTCTATTAACTATAAAGGGACGAATCTGTTTTTTGAATTATTTAATTAATGTCGCATCACTTATAGTAGACCCATTGTTTTCTTCCTCATCACAATAATATATCATAATTATTTTCATCCATACATCTAGGTACACAATTTATTATATACATTAATAATGATCTCAAGTATAAGGAATAATAAAGTCATAAATAGATAGAAATATCCAATGGCACATAATACATATGTAATTTCTATTGGTGGGTCTTTCTTCATAACCTTCCTTCTCAGATATCACTAAGTGTAAGCTTCATGAGAATAAATCATAGCCTCTTATGATCCCTCAATACATAATATTCAAACATCACCTATGTCCCATAAAATAGATGTTATCTTGACCGTAAGAAATATGTTTAATAATATCATCATAGCACCTTTAGTTTCTCATTATAGTGGGGAACTAATATAACCATTTTATATTTCAAATTCTCTAAGGATATTATTAATTTAATATTACATATGATGATATAAAGTACAAAGTTGGTTGGTTCCAGGTCACCAAATCTAATAAACTCCCACTTTCACTAGAACCAACTAATAATAATAAAATAGTCAAAAAACCCGCACTACCAAATTCAATGGTGAAATCATAAACTTTACATTTCTAGATTTGATGCAGATAATTGTGAACCATTTTTTTCCATCCAAACCTTACAACATTAAAAGGAAAAATTTGAACACTTATATTATCTAGGACCTCTTAGGTTTAATGTTTTAGATAATTTGGATGAACTCTTATATAAAAAATTTACAAGACATTAAATTAGAATTTATCCTACTTAACCTAGCTTTCCCTTATCACATACAAACATCAGAATCATCCATATGAAATCCCTTCTAAAAATAAATCATTCAAACTCATTCTTTATAACCTGGGGAAAAGAAAACAAAAGAAGGGTGAGCTAAAATGATCAATATGGAAAATATATGAATTCACAAATAAATTTCATCAGTGAGCACAAGAAGAGAATAAGGTTGTTATAAAATTATCATTATGCATGAGTATAACAAAAGAATATTCATACCAATCAATACCTGTATCATCAAACATGAAAACATGTTATAAGTATTTAACAAAGAAAATAGTCACAAGAATTAATAATCATGATCTATGTGATATCAATCCTAATAAAATGAAACATACTAAACCCATAGTAGGAATAGATAAGACATATTGGTATCTTATGACATCATCTTCAAAGACCTATTATATAATCCTAACAAAAAACTTAAAATTGGAATAACCATACAAACGACTTCCAATATAATTCTAAAAATAATATAATAATTACCCTATTAATTAGATCACTATATGAGAGAACCCATTATATAATCTATAATGGGACCACCCAATTCCATCTGGTACGCCCCTACATATAAACAGTAACAAGCTCAATCAGCACTATTTGGGCCACCCCATCCTATAATCTATAATGACCTCACTCGAAGATATCTGGGATACCCCACTATATAATATGCAGTAGGCTCAACTGAAACTATATGGTCCACTCCATCATATAATTAATGTCCAAGAACCACAACATGAATAAAGTACAATGAGCTTGCATATCATGATAAAACTTATAAAAACAATCATTATTACTTTCATAACTTTTCTAACCGATTGAAAAGAAATGTGTTCCATGATAATATCTTTATAACATGATTAACCCATAGAATAGAAATTAGTTTCATAATAATCTCTTTGAAATAATATTACTTCATCCAGAGAAAGAGTGAGGATGGTATCAATACCAAATATACTTAGTGGAGGATGAGTAAAAAAAGGGTTTTCAGTGTTGATGAATTAAAATACCATTAAAATAACATTAAATTATTTATGAGTAAAATATCCTTTTCATTTTTTAAATCACTTTTTAGAACATAAATCATTTTGAAAATCCTTTTCTTTCAAAATAATTTTAAAAAATAATTTAATGAATATTATGAATTTATTTTCTTTAAAAATAACCTTGTAATTTTTCAAAATAATCTTCAAGGAAATGACAATCATGTTTTAATGTAACTCCATACAAGTCCTATAGGATATTCCCTTTACATAGAAAAAGGTTAGAAAAGTGCCATGTTTGGAAACCAACATGAATATTCCATTGAATACATGTTTTAAAAAGAAAAAATGGGAAAAAATGTTATTAAAACATCATTTTGAAAAGAGTAAAAACTTTTTTAAAAACAATTTTAGAAATCATGTTTCTTGTAAGAAAAATATTGTTTTTGAATAAAGTGAGAAATAAAGTCAATTTTTATTAAAAACATTTTGTCATCAATTTTTAGTATCAAAGAGTGGAAAAATGGTACTATTACTTGTAAATATAATGAATAACCATAGGATAAGAAAATTCTTGAGAATTATAAGATTTCAAATATGAGACTGAATCATACAAAATCTTGATAGATGGTGAGATTGTAAAAAATGTCTCTTACCACTTTGGTAACTTTGAATCATAATCCCCATAAAATAATAATGTTAAATGAAATAATATCATGAAAAAAGGATTATTCATGATATAAAATGCCAAATGGGAAGTATATACACCTCATAAAATAATATAGGTGTATAACATAACATACATCTTAAAGAAAGAAAATCCAGAAAAAAATCCCTTACCACTTTGGTAACTTTGAAATCATAAACCCTATGAACGATTGATCATCAAATGGATATGTAAATTACCATAAATATAAGGATAAGAATCATAAAATACGTTCATGGGAAGTATATACACTACATTGTTGATCCATGGTTTCATTTTTTACTAATATTTCAATATGTGTTGGTGGATGAAGTAGTGATTACTAGAGAATTCTAATGGATTCAAATAATGGAATTGAATGTCATAATTAGAAACTTTTACTTGGATAATTGTGATGATTTTTGAACTGATATAAAATCTAAAAGACTTGTTTCGCTAGTGACACATTATTTTTAACATGGAAGCTTATTGAAGGTGATGAAAATATTCATTTTCATGCAGATTTTATTTAAAGTCCACATAATATCCCTATAGTTTACATGAGGTATTGATGATGGGTTTTCATACTGAATGATTGGGTGAATGGTTAGGTTCCATGTAGGATCATCCAAATATCGATGTAATTATGAAAATTATATAATCATGGATTTACAAAAACTATAATAATTAATTTTAATGTTGAGATTGTGAATGAGGCTTCCATAATAATATGGGTTTACGTGTTGTAGAAAAAAAATGAAATAGTTCACAAAAAATAAAAAATTTGAACCAATATTATAATTTAAGACATTTGTGTTATGATATATTAATGTGATACACATAGAAACAATTTATCATACAATTTTAGTTTCATTCAGTTGAAAAGTAAACTAGTTTCATAAAACACAATTAGGAAGCCCGTTCATATCATGCTAAACATCAATAAAGTGAATCCATAATATTCCATTTTACATATATTCTATTCTATATTTATGTGATGTATATTTGAAATATTTATTATACTATATGTGAAATATATAGTTTAGAGGCATACTGTATAATAATTCTATGCAATATTGGCTATGGAAATAAAGATAATATATTGTTTTCTAACATGAAAAAAATTCTATGCGGAATTTTGGGGAAGCAGTATTTAAATGTTTGCATATTGGTAAGAGGGGTTTTCATGAATTCCATGCAATGCATGTAGTATGCATAGGAAAATTCATTTATAGGGAGAGGTAAAGTATTTTAAACATTGCAAACATTTGACCTATTAACCATATTTTGTTGGGTTATTATGCATTAACTATTAACTTATTGCCTATAAATAAAAGTCTAACTCTCAATAATTGTATTAAATAATTTGGGTTAAGTGTTTATTAAGATAGGAAGATCATATGTTTCTCTATTTGAGTTCCACAAAGCATGTTTTTCTTCTATCAAAGGATATAATGCTATGCTACTAGAATATATATTCTATGTTAATCTACTATGCTATACAAAAATTCCATGCTACGAGAATTGATATGCTATGCGAAGTGATATGATAAAGTTTTATCTTAAAGTTCTATGCAATGATAAAATTCCATTCTAATCGAATTTCTATTCTATGCGAAGTTTTATGAGAATGTATTATGTCAAAGTCCTATGCTAAGAGAATTTATATAATAAGTTAATTTCTATGAAAATGTTCTATGCTATGTGAAGTTCTATGCTAAAGTTCCATTAAAAGTGAATTTATTTTCTGAGAGAATTGTTAATATAAGTGAATTTCTATTCTAAAGTTATATGTTATTCAAAGTGTTGTTCTAAAGTTCTTTTCTATGTGAATTTCTATGCTAAGTGATTTTCTATGCTAAAGTGTTATGCTATGTGAAGTGCTATGCTAAAGTTATATACTAAGTGAATTTCAATGCTAAGTTAATTTATATGCTAACTGAATTGATATGGTATAGTTCTATTCTATTTTAAGTTATATGATAAATTTCTTTGGTAAGTGGATTTCTATGCTTTGTGAATTTCTATGATAAGTTTATATGCTAAGTGAAGCACTATGCTATGTAAAGTGTTATGCTATGAGAAGTGCAATGATAAAGTTTTATGCTAAGGGAATTTCTATGCTAAGAGAAGTTCTATATTAAGAGACGTGTTGTGCTAATGGAACTACTATACTAAATGGGGAACTGTTATGTTAAGTTCTATATAGGTGAAATGCAATGCGAATTAAACTTTGTTGTAATTTCATAAAGAGAGTTCTATGTACTTAAGGTATTATAAAGCATCAGTTTTATAAGAATCAAGGAAGTGGTCCAACAATATGATGATTTTTATATATGCTATTCTATGATATTTTCACGAGCATTGGAAAAATTTATCATACTATTTGACCAATATAAAGTGAATAGAAAAGTGAAGTTCTATATGATGCAATCATCAGTTTTCTAAGCATCCAAAAATTGGATGAACAGAATGTGAATTATCATATATGCTATGTTATGATCATTTCATGAGCATAGGAATAATTTAGAATAAATTTTTAAGAATATATAGTTAATAGAAAAGTGAAGTTCTATACGATGTGGGCATCAGTTTGATAATAATATTACAAGTGGACCAACAATATGTGACTTATCATATATTCTATTCTATGATCATTTCATGTGCACAAGAATAATTTAATGTACTATTTGAATAATATACAATGAATAGAAAAGTGAAGTTCTATACAATGCAAGAATTAGTTCTCTAAGCATCGGGAAAGTGGACCAACAGTACACGACTTATCGTATATGCTATTCTATGATCATTTTATGCACATAAGAATAATTTAGCATACTGTTTGAATTATATTCAATGGAGAAGAAAATAAATTCCACATAACATCATTTATAATCCCATGAAATACTCATAATTGCATGAAGTATTTGGGTCGAGATTTAGAAGAAGGATCATTATGAGATCTGCAAGTTTAATCTTTCCTAAAATTATATTAAAGAAATTGTGTAAATCACTTGAACACATTAATTTAATTCAGGACTTCATATGATTAAAGAATAATTATTTCCCAAGAATTTGACTGAGTAGTAATTGAAGAGAATGAAGATAGAATATACTTGTTGGAGATGATATTCAAGTTTGAGAATTTTGTAATTAAGAAAAACCGGATAATTGAATATTTTTTGTGAACATGTTTCCAGACCAACAACAGTACTTCAAGAAGCTGTTGAAGATCTTAAAGTTGTATAAAAGTGAAACATATCCAGTACCCTCATGGAGGAATATCTATTTCAAGTGTTATATAATCAACCGAAGCAAAAAAAGATCTTTCTATTTGTGGATAAATAACACTAAGAAGAAGGATCTTGTGACTAAGGTGTCTAAACAGTTTCTAAATATTCTCAAGGTTAGGGTGTCTAACCAATATAGGAGAAGGAGAAGAGAAGATGGTTAGGGTTTCCAACCATCTAAGGTAGAAGAGTAAGTTCCTAGGGTGTAGAACCAATTTCAACTGGAGGATTGAATACTGAGTTGTATAACCATTTTCTTCTTTATTAACTGTAATAAAATTTTAATATAGTATAGAATCCTTATTAGGGGTATTATCCAATAAGACAAGGATTAAGTATCTGCAGCAATCCTTGTAAATACCATTTTATATGATCCCTATTATTATTTATTCATACAAAGTGATATTGTGAGCTATCACTAAATGGATCGAGAACCATAACATTTTCAAAAGGTTGAATTCAAAAGAAAGAATTTTTAAAAACTAATCCACCATTTCACCCCCACTCAGGGGTAAATCTTGTCGGAGACACTATAATTATAATCAAAGCATAGATAAAATCTAAATATATAAGAGTTTTTTTAAGATAATATTTCAAGAAATTATTGAGATAAATCATATTGAAAAGAAGGAAGTTTCTCATTAGGATAATAATCTTGAAATTTATTCCAAGACTCGAAATATTAGAATGAATAGACATGTAAGAAAGATGATGAGGAATTTTTCATTACAAAGAGAGGTAAATCTAAGTAAAGGTAATAAAAGTGGTATATATTATTATGATTATGATTATTATTATTTTTCTAATAAATAATACTGTAGTTGGGATGATGATTTTTCCCTTGAAAACCAGTCGCTCAATGATTGACTGCAGGTGGTTGAGTTTTATGAAATAATTCACTCCTAGTTTACTATTTTCGAATGGCTTCTACTGGGATTTGTTCATGGATTCAAAAACACCAAATAGTTTTATATCCATGTGGGAATTGGTTTCCAAAGGTAATAACTCATTGGAATGTTTATAAAATGATACTTAAGAACTCACATTGTTGGTTGAGAAGATGGGAAATCGGTCTTATAACACCCTTTTTGGAGGAATTGATTCCTAATTAGGGACTCTCTTATATAATTAATATATTTGTTTGAATCCTCCATTAATTACCAAGTATGGCATGCACCACCATTGAATTAATAATCAATTATTTTCATGGTTGGAATTTAGAACCACCTGTATATATTTAATGTTCTTCGTAAATGGAGATACCAATATGTATCTAAGGTTCTAAATTGATGCTATCCTATTATGTACAAATTAGATATTCTTTGGTCATCATTACAATGATGTTGGTTTTTGTCCACACAGTGGAGAACTCTGAAGTGAATAATTATCCATGGAGGCAGGAGTTATTTTGATGTTGGGATCAAACCAATGACATGGGATACCTACATATCCTTGTGAAAGGAATCAAAATCCACAAAGTTTTGTGCCACTTAAAAGGGAACATCATACCTTTTAAGGCTATGTGATAAGGAACAAACCATGTAGTTTAGCATCATGTGGTAAGGATGACTAGGCAAAAAGTTACAAGTTAGAGTTTGGTGTGGGACTTATGTTGAAGCGGCCCAGGGAACCGGTAAGGGATATGGATTCCTAGGTTTAATAAGACCCTACTAGGGATGTGACCTAGATTCAATTAGGGTTGTTTTGAGATGTTGGGTTTGGACCTGTGGGAGGCTCCCTACGTATCCCATTTGGATGGAAATCAATGCCAACATAGTTTGGTTGTGAGGAACCAAACCTATGAAGTCCCTCTAGTTATGTCTCTTAGAGGAGTATAACCCTTTAAGAGGATTAATTTGTAGATTATTCCTGAAAAATATTCTCTTGACTAGTTTATTTGGGGATTATTCTTGAAAATGATGCCCTAGTTTTCATTGGTTGGGGATTATTCATGAAAACGATGCCCTGTGAAAGGGTCCATGATGGATGTCTGGACTCATAGTGATTTGGCGGCTTGTTTGGGGCATACACCTAAGGAAGAGACCCATGGGTGAGTATAGTTGTATGGTAGGGGATTATATCAATTAGGAGTCCCAAAGGTTAGGTTTTAAGGATTATTCATGAGGAGTATGGCCTTGTTTTATGGGGATTAGACTTAGAATGAGGCCCATGGGCTTGGAATCATATGGATTTGTTGACCACCATCAACCACTAAGCCAACACGAGTCATACTTGGTGTGAGAAACAAGAGGAAACAGAAGATATGGGAAACCACACAATCTTCTTTACCCTACAGTTGGATACATGGCCTTAAGGCCCTACACCTACAGTGTCCCTATAAATGAATGTGATAGGAATATCCAAATTAATATTATCAATTAGAGCATGCATCTGACTATGCAGATATCTTGATCATGTGTATCATGAAATCCCACATGAGTCATCATTGAATGTGAGAAACAAGAGGAAGTGGAAGATCCATAAAACTACACAATCCCCATTCCACTGTCAAAATAGGTAGGGGATATGAGAGTTGAATAAAGGGATTTGATTCACCTGTTCTCTCTCCCACTTCATTTATAGGATAATCACACCATCCTATCCATCTGGATATGACTCAGTAGATAAATAGAAGCAAGAGTGTGTCCTCCCTCAAGAAAGGACTAGGGATTAATTCAGAAGGGATTCCCGAAAATTGATTTTGCAATAAGATAGGAAGATCACATTATTTATCAAAGGGAAATGAAAGCATGATCCTAAATCTCACCACCTGGATCCAACGTCCCTGAGTCTTAGAGGAAAATATGGAAGGATATGGTCCTAACCCTAGTACTCAAGACTAGGAACTCCCTAATTCCATCCCCAGGGTTAACGTTCTTGTGATCACGAGAATGCATACTCACATGCACCCTGAGGACTTTAACCATATGTTAAGATGAGTATGAGAAACCTCTACTTGTAGGAATGCATACCCAAATGGGAGACATGCTGTTGTGCCTCTTTCTAGGGTTTTTGAAGTTTGGAGGCTTTGGTGAAGGTTTTTATTTTTCCCCTCTTAGAAAAGGTATCCAAAAGAAGAGAGGTAGGGACATTGGTGGCTTGGAATAGGGATCAAACGAGGCTCATGCAGGTCCTGTGAGAAACTATAGGTGGTTCACATAGGGAGGTATTCCTAAGAATGATAAAAATGACTTTGGAATTGGATCACCTAGGAAAAAAACTTGGAGAAGGATTTATATTAGGTACCATGGGTCTCCTTGGGTGTCCTTGGATGAGGCTCGTGAAGGTCCATGGTTAGGGAAGGGGCCTCAAACAGGTGGGTTTTCCACTATGGGATAAGGGTTCCTCATAAAGGTGTCTTGTGTTTCATACCTTGAAGGGAATTTGATCTCACTTACCCCTCTAAATTACTTATTTTCTCAGATTGAAGAGGGTTAAAAGAGGGATTTAGAGGACTTGGAGGAAGGTGTTATGTGACCAGGGCTTCAATGCTTCTTATTATTTTATAGTAGTGAATATGAGGATCTGTAAGGTCCTATTTATAGTAAAATAGGAATCCTGGTTAAAGGAGGTACCCTTTATAGGTCCAAGGTGCAGGTTCCTAGAGAGGTATCCCGCAAAGGGTTATCTTGTCTTTCAATCCCCTGTAGGGGCACTGTGTGAGATTTATGACATGTAGGGGTGCACACAGGCTATCTTGGGAAAGTACCTTTTATTTTTTCTTGGGTCTATTTACTTATTTAATAATCTTGAGGTAATCTTCATAATATTTTCACCCCACTTGAAAAAATTATTTGTCAATAAAATCCCCCCATCAGGATTGAATCTGAATGAAAGACGAGGGTCTAGTCCTAAGCTATAGTTGGGAATAGATTATGAAGGTGGTGTTGGTCGACCATTCAGGGTACCCATTCAATTCAATGATGTAGTCCTGGCTTTCATGTCCAGTGTGTAGGTCCATGGTACAGATCCATGATGGAGTTCAAGTGTACAAGCCATCAGTATTTATAAATACCACTAGCCCCTTTGCCGATTTCTCCCATTTGTTCAGGCTAGTTTTGGAATCCAACCTCTGAGCATGATGTAAGAAAAAGTGATAATGGTGATGAATATTTTGGGAAATTCAAACTTCTTTCTATATGGTAATCCACCAATAGGTACATTTATTGATGGTGGAAAGAAAAATAATTATGAACTGAGGTCTTACATGATAGCATTCAGAGACAGCGTATTGGTGGCTCATATTGATAGTAAGATCGTCTACAAGGCCTATGATCTGTATCTATTTACTCACTAGTTCATGTGTATGCAATAGTCAAGTGTACTTCCTCCTATTCATGTTATTTTTGAATACAATTCTATGGTATCTTGATAGTTTTTGATCCCCATGGATATGGAGGTGTCCAAAATTTCAATTACACTGCCTCTATCGGATGCATAAATCAGATTGAAGGTCGGGAATGCTAGTGCATGAATATTTTCATACCCTCAAGGGATATTGATAGAAGGCGTTTACCAGTTCATTTTTATAAAAAATGATATTAGTGAAATGCATGTTAGAAAGTCTCGAACTGGGGGTTATGATACTAAATATTCGTAGCCTTTGATGAGATATTGGGAAAATATCACTGAGAATGATAGGGATGAGAAAACCACACCTCTTACTCCAAGGTGGTATATTCAACACCACCAGGAGGAGTCTCTTGTTCCATCCACCCATCCTTCTATGAGATAAAAGAGGCCTGATGGGGCTTCCAATTTGAAAGGTTTTAGTTCTTCCTCAAAGTCATGCACATCAGAGCCAAATTATGTGTGACCCATAGCGATCCGAGCTTGGAAGTGTGTAACTCATGATATCATGGACACATGGGTGTTTCTACAGGTTGGAGTGCACATCCCAAATTTGGTATATATCATGGAGACCTCTGATATCCACCATGATAGTGTTTTTTCTTAGGCGGGGAGCAATATTTAGTAGTTGGAGGCTTCAATATATGAAACTCATGATCAAATACCTATCTTGAAGTGAGTATCCTACATGCTAGACCAAGGAGTTATTGAGGGGGTATCTTGTCCTACTAATGATAAATGGAACATCTACCTTGACCCTACTGGTTCATTTAAATTTTCTCTATTCCATTTTATAATCCTTCATCTACCATTATTAATCTTGAGGGGATTTATCTAGAAACTTAGAGGAGAAATAAAAGAAGGATAAGGAGAAACAATAGAGACGATTGAGTCGCTGAGGTATGGACCCATGAGAACCCCCATCAAGGAAGAATATGAGGACCTTAAATCCCCGAAACTATCCCTAGTTTAGAAAAATATAATGGAGGAGATGGAGACAAGAATTCCTAGTCCATCATCTCAAGTGACTATTTCCCAAAGACTGATATAGTCCCTTTACCATCTCAAGAGAGGAATCAAAAGAGGGAGATATAGTAGTCCTGAAGTATGTGAACAGTAATTCTCTGTGGTTTCATTTTACATCATGACTTTTTGAAATACTCTTTCTAACTATACTTCTCTTTTGAATAGTCTAGATCTCTTTCCACCCTTAAGGGATCTAGAACTGGTCCTTTAAGGACAGAGGATGATACCCTGGGGAAGGCATGAACCCATGTTGATGAAGCCACTATATTTATAGATGAATCATCAAGAGATGAATCCATGTGTACCACCTTCATAAAGAGAGGAGAGAGGTCCATGGTAATGTCAAATGCATTCCATTAGGTGTCTTGGGATGTTTCTAACTTTCCTCTCGACATGATATTTCAGACATATTTCCTACATCTAAGGAACTTTAAACAGTCAATATTGGTCCCACTATATCTTTAGAAGGGGATGAATGGGATCTCAGACAGACCGACGAGGGTGCTGATGCAGACCTAGGCTCCATAAGTCTTGACAATGCTATGCCTACTAAGTAGTCGATATATGGGATTAACGGTGGATCCAATATGGGTCTCATGAAATGTGCCTTATATGCCCCTACTAGTGAGGATTCTATGAAACTTGACATAATGTATCATGAAATTATGGACCTAATTAATCCAGATCATGACATATCATGTTTCCTCAATGAGTTCATGGATTTCCATAACGAATTGGATGGATGTGAGTTTATCTTTCTTTCATTTTCCAAACATAGTTGACATTATTTCACCCGATGCATTACATCAAAGCGATGATTATGAAGATTTTCTATAGAGAATGTGGCCAAGGCACTTCATAACTAAGAAATACAAGTATACTCTGCTACTATTTCCAATGGAGTGATAACTGAGAATCCCAAAGTGGGAGATTCTAAAGAGATTTTGATCCCAGTTGCGGATAAAAATTCGAAGGATGTTTCTCATCTAGATGTTTTTTTCATGAGGAGTTGAGACTAGGGGAACTAGAAAGGTATTGATCCAAATGATTGACCCAATGACGGGTGAGTGTTATTAACCACTTTTTTTACTTAACTATATTTTTTTACATCTTGATGCTGATGAGAGGTGTCACCAGCTTTTTAGTGATATTGGATTTAGTGACTTGTTCTGGTAGGGGTCTTCAATTCCAGTTCCACTAACGTCGATAGGTGAAGTTGAGGCTATTTTGGAGGGTTCAAAATAATGTGGATCATTGATTTGACTAATCCTATATTATGTATCTTCCTCATAGAGAATGTTTTTATCCAATCTGGATACTCAAGAGAATTTGTTATTTACACACCACATTTTCTGGTTGGATATTTGGACTATAATCGGGGATAAACTTCTTGAAGACATACCTTCATGACATTAATGACTTCCATTAAAAATTGTAGTATTGGTATATGGTTTTTTGAATTACTGTGAGATCCATGATTTAGTGAATTATATCATTCAGCAAAGGGAAGTAGAGAAAATATCGTTCCATGATAAGGTGTAGCTGGTGGGATAGTCTGAGGAACTTAGATCTTCTATGACTTGAGATGAGCTCAGCCAAACCAAGAATGTGGAGGAGTACCAATATCACCTTGATGAAGAAGTATCTCTATCTGGTGTGTCTTAAATAATAATTAGATGTTGTAAAAAATGAGGTAGTACAACTCCTCAGATCATTAGATGGGGAGTTGGCACAAAGAAGAGATAAGAGAAAAATTAGCTAGGGATAACCATGAAATGATTCGAATTTCATTACATAATTTAGTGTCTTCAAATATTATGGGGAAAAAATAGGCTTCTCCTGAGGGAGAGGTTACCACTGGTTAAAAAAACCCATTTTTTGGGTTACTTTAGGAAATGACAATAGGGTGTGTTTCAACATAGTCAAATAGTGGAATACTTAGGCTAAAAAACCTATTTTTTGGGTGACTTTATGCATATCCAACTAGGTCATGTTACAACATAGTTAGAAAAAGGAGTCCCTAGGTATCAAAGATTCTATCTCTGGGATTTAAAGAAAGATTGTGAAGACCTAAAAGTGTCCAAGATTAGGATTATGATGTGTGTGAGGGATATTTTTAAGAATAAAGGAAGTGTTTGGATCAATATTATCCATAAAGCATAGATTCCATTGAATATATCTGAATCATATGTTGAAGGCTGGCATATCTGTTTCCTTAGTGAACCCCCAATGAGGGGATCTGAATTAAGAGCTCCTACATAGTTTTTTGATTATAAATTTGATTGGGGATATGTATTTTTAACCCCTGGATGGTACTAGGACATTATCCCTAGGTGTCACGATGTATCTCAATAGGATGAGAATCAAGCCACCTGTAGTTCTTGAAGTATCATGCAGTTTAAAGTCATGTGACTAGAACATTATCCATACAGTTTAACATCATGTGGTAAGGACGTCTAAGTAGAAGGTGTCTTGATGTGATTACGGCTGGACCAGGGGTATAGGACTTGGGTTTCATTTTATATCTTGTTGGAAAAATAATTAAGCCACACTATGTTCTAAAGTAAATATCCCCCATGTTGACTGAATTCAAGTGTAGAAGAAAAAAGGGTTTTTTAGGATATGGGCTCACACGTGGTGTGAGACACCATATTGAATCCTCTTATATATATTTGACTCATACATAAGAGAGTGAGGGAATTTCCCATATTATGTTGTGTCTTGGTCCAGTATTGAAGATCCAGATGTCACTAAATATCTCATTAGGATGAGAATAAATCTACACGTAGTTATTTTGGAATCTATGCAGTTTAAATTCACATGTAAAATACATATGGTGTGACTTTGAAGGTCTTCTATATAGGTAAATAATATCCCCAACGTGAATTTATATTCCTTACTCATACTGGGAACTCTTTTACCAAAAATCATAATCGCGTGTAAGCTATGATCGATGTAAGAAACAAGGAGTGGTAAAGTTTTCTTCCACAACTAAAAAGATGATATAAGGGAAGGATACGAGTATTTGGATATTACGAGGCTAGTATAAGAGCCATGATCCATGAATTTCTACATATCTCATTAGGATGTGAATAAATCCATACATAGTTCTTGAAATTCCATACAGTTTAATGTCATTTAGTGACGAAGATGATGAACTGACATGAGAGAGAGGAAACATTGTGGTTGGGACCAAGTATGGAAATATGGGAGTCACTACAATCCTTTTTATGGAATGAATCAAGCCACATGTAGTTCTTGAAAGGTTCCCCATGTAGGCCTGGTTCGTACACAAGAGGTGGGTGTTTTTTTATTATGGTTAGATCTGAGATTAGAGATCCATGCATCACTACGCATCTCATTGGAATGAGAATCAAGCCATATATAGTTATTGAAATTGCCCGAGTTTAACATTATGCGGTAAGAATGAAGATAAAATAACATGAGAGAGCAAGAATGTTGTGTCTATGCCCAAGGATGGATATATAGGCATCACTACATACCCTGTGATTGCAAGAATCAAGCCACACATAGTTCTTGAAAGGTTCCCCATGTAGGCCTGGTCTGTACACAAGGAGTGGGTTTCTTGTTCTTGATAGAACTAATATTGGATACTCGTGCATCAATATGTATCTCATTGGAGTAATAATCAATCTATAATTAGTTATAGAGATATCATATAGTTTATCTTCATGCAGCGAGGATGTTGGTCGTGCAGTTTAACGTCTTGTGTTAAAAAAATGGGTCACCCGATGTGGAAAGGAACATTGCTTTTGGACCGGGAAATATGACCCATGTGTCACTACATATATTTCGAGATAAAGAACCAATCCAAACATAGTAATTAAAAATATCTCCCTGCATCAAATATGTCTTGATGTGAGGAAAAAGGGGCATTTTACATTATCCATAATGATGGTTGGGCCTAAGAAGTGTTGTCTAGATGTCACTACATATCTCATTGTAACGAGAATCAAGCCATATATAGTTCTAGAAAAGTTACATGTGAAGGTATTATTATCACTTAGTAAAGGGGGTATTTTCTTTTTCTTTATAATGGATGGACCTGAGATGTGAGGTTTTTGTATCACTACATATCTCATTGGGATGAGAATCAATCCACACATAGTTCATTAAAATATCACATAGTTTATCATCATGCATTTAGGATGTAAGCAACATAGTTTTATGTCATGTGGTAAGGACATGATGATGTTCGGTATTATACCTATATAGGGGGACCAAGTGAAAATATAGAGTGACAATGATGTGAGTGGGGTTTTTGCATGGTAGTTACCCATCCATTCTTCCTCTTTTCTGGATAACAAGGGACATTAAACCACTGAGGGGTTAGAGGGATGTGATTGGGACTTACACCTTAGATAGAGGCCCATATTTAAGTGACCATAAGGAGTGTATCATTTCATTTTATTTTGGGGTTTTCTTAATGTCAAATGAGAGGGATGTTAACCAAGTAGTTTAAATGTCACGCGGTGATGAGGAATGGTGTCTTGTAGTTTTAGGTCATGCAACTAGGACCCTATGTTGTGTATTTTATTATTGTGTGAAAAGTATGATGATTACACACACTTTAACATCATTAAACATAGATTTTATTTCATGCATTTAAATTCATATGATAAATACCAAATATTCTGTTTAATATCTTTTAGTTGGGATGATCGTCATGTGATTACATGAAATATTTCTTCAAGAACATTGCATTGGTTGGTGTCGTAATGAGTTCTCTATCCATTGATGTCAAGTAATAAGCCCTATTAGAGTGGACCTTATGCATGAAGTGAGGTCCCTCCCACCTTGGTATAAGATTTAGAGGCTTCTTTTCTGATATCTTTAGAGTTCTAAGGATGAATACTAGTTCCCCTTGGAGGAATGAATAGAGGCAAACCATCTTGTTAAAGTCTCATGCTATCTTATTTTGATATAATTCCAAGTGATGAAAGGTGTGAAATATTTTCTCATTGAACCACTCCAATTCATCTAGTCATTTCTAGGATTCCTAATCTATGGATAGCTGGTAACATATGGAAATATGGAGTAATGGAAATTTGACCTCAATGGGAAATACTGCTTCTATTTAGTTTACTAGGGAGTATAGGGTCGCCCGTGCGGCAGTACACGTTGTAGTATAGTAAGCCCATAAGGTATGAAAATTCTTTTCAGGACAAGACTTTTTATATTTATCCACTATGTTTTGAATTATGTTCTATAGGGTGCTGTTGAAGGCCTCTATCTATCCATTAGCCGCTACATGGTACTAGGATGAATGTTTGGATTTGATATCTAATTTATGATACATTTTTCACCTCAGTATAATATAAGATGGTGAAATTATCCATCAGTATTTTATAAGGGATTCCAAATATGGTAATAATGTTTTATTGCCTGAAATTTTCATTTCTTTTGGACCTGACTTATTTTAGAGGTATTTACTAGGCCATTTGGAGAAGAAATCAGTAGTAGTTGAGATGGATTTTAACTACTTAGATATAGATGGATGGTATGGAATGAAAGCACCCATTACCACATGTAAAATTTCTAAAAACATTTATCTATTTTTAGTAAATTCTATGGTTGATGGATGAAGCTAAAATTCACTTGGAAAGAATGAAATTTCTTGGTGAACTCAGTGTAGACTTGCGTCATCAAAGGCCAGAAATATCCAAGACTTCTAATTTGTTGGGAAATCATGATCCCTGACTAGTGGGTTCCATGTGATATGATGTGTACTTCATTAATGATAGCATCAGTCTCTTCTCCATAAATAAATCTAATAAGGACTCCATCAAATCCTCATTTATAGAGGACCTTCTGGTGATTTGGGACATCATAAAGAATGAAGTTTTCTGTTCACCCTCATATTATATATTTCCCAGCTCTATATAATGGGAGTACTCCATCTTGAAGATAGTCCATGATTGGAATCATCCACCCAGTGGTAGGACCATATGGATCAAGGATAGGACCAACATCATTGATCTCTTCCATTACGACTCAAACAAAAGGTGATACCATTCAGTGATGGGTAATACCGTTTACCATTTTATCTTGGTATGGATCCTCCAATATTGTGGGTGCATTCTCCAATGAATCTTTCTAGAAATTATATTATTGCGGGATGTGATTCAATGTTGAATATAAGGTAAACTCCTCCATTATCCCTCAATCATATCCAAGTAGTGGGATTCTATCTTATTTTTTTATGGTGTTGTCCCCATGGATATGTTTAATTACCAAATATGAATTTCCTTTCCTATATTGTTGTTCAAATGGATTTTGGAGTTTCAATTCTAGGGATATAATTAGAGCTATATATTCCACCTCATTTTTAATAAAACCTTTTGATAATATGGAGGAGTAAATACAAACCGCCTTCACTGACTAAATGATCACAATCCCTAAATTGACTTTTTTTGAACTTAAGGTCTTCCATTTTCCTCACTGTTGGGATCCAAGATGTCCCGTCAAAATATATTTCTCGTGTTTTGGGTCCACCTTGAAAAGATAATATCTCATAATCTTGAAGTTTAATGTTTAATGATGCTTATTCAGACGGGTTTTCTTAAAGTAAATCTTCCAAGGATTGGCAATTTACTACTTTTGGGGATCAAATTGAATATCAAACTGCTGTAGAATAACCACCCACCATGCCAGACATCCTATAAACATAGATTAGATGAGGATTTATATGAGTGGATTATTTAGAGATACCAAATGGATCTCATGGTGTTTCAGGTAGTGCCTCATCTTCTAAACTGAAAATATTAATTCCATGTATCTTTTCATGATATCATAATAATAATCCTCGACATAGATCATGGTTCAAATGATATAATAAAGGTTTTTTTCATTCTTATCATCATTCTTTTATGAAAGTAAAGTCCCCAATGATATCCCTAGGTCCATCACATATATAATGAGATGATTTCCCTCAACATGTGGTATTAATATTGGTGGGATCAATTAGTATTTATTGTGGTTTTAAAATGCTTCCTGACAGTCACTGGTCCACTGATATATTCCCCCTTATTCATTAGTTTGGTGAAGGGAAAACTCTTACCTACAATATTGGATATGGAGTGTTGTATATAGGCCAATTTCCCTTGAAGTTTTATAAACTCATTAAGGTTTCAATTAAGTGACATACTGATGATATATTTGTTTTATTAGCACGAACTTTGATTACACAATGGAATAAAATGAATTTGAGAAACATTCTCAAAGTTACCCCTAGATAACATTTTATAGTGCTCATATTTAGGATATATTTTCATAGATTGTTTAATATGGTCTCTAGGTCATCCAGGTGGTTATAACATTGTCAAGACTTGACCACTAGATCATCAATGCAGGATTCCACAAACTTCCCCAAAGGGTTTGATGATATGATGCAAGGCACATTGGTATGTGGTTCCTGTTTTATTTAAGCCAAAGGGCATTACCCGATACAATAATAATCCATGGGGGACCTGAAGGTGGTGTCTTATTGATATTATAGTTCTATAAAAATTTGTTTTTACCCTGAATATCCATCCATGAAGGAGGGGTCCTGATAACCATCCATCATATCAACCAAGAGCCCTTTGATTGGAATAAGGAATTCTTATTTTAGACAGTGTTAGTCTAGATTTATGAAGTCGATGAAAAATTTGATCTAACCATTTCTCACATTCACATGGACAATTTTGAATATCCATTTATGATATTTAACTTTTTGGATGAAGTCATCTTTGATATGTTTGTCTTCATCAACCTCAATTTTAGAGGCATGAGTCGAGTTTGTCCATTTGGATTCCTATTTGTATCCTCATTGGTCTTCTAGAAAAACCAAGAGATGGGTGGACACCTCAGGATTGAGGCTTATCATCCATGTTCATGTCTAGGTGAACACATACTGATATTGCTTTATGAAGGATGTATATACCTTTTATTATTCATAATTCATGGCCGCACTGACCAAAGTGGGTCATAGATCTTCATTTGTATGCAGATTTAGTTATCTGAGTTCATCAACGGTGGTAGAGAAACATTCCTCAGATGTTGTAGGGAATCCTTATTGTCCTCCTCTTATTCATATTCCTCATGATTTACCTCTTCTGCCTCTACTTAAAAATTATGTCTTGAATAAAGTTTCTTGAAGTTAGGGGATGAGTTAGAATTTGGATATTAGGAAGACGAAGCCAGTATTTCTAGATCAACTGATAGAGTGATGCCCTTTTGGACCACCAAAGGTAATATGGGGGATTAAGAATGAGAATATTCACTTTCTCCCATTGACATTTCAAATTAATCCAACTTATTTAATGGGAAATAGATATGTTAAATATCAAGGGATGGGATGAAGATATTTTCATTCAGGATTTCAACACTATTTGGAGAGTTGGAAACTTCTCCAACACCATCAGGATCAGTTTTCATAATATATATCACAAAAGTTTCTAGATTCATGAAAATATTGAGCCTAGTAATTCAATTTTATTAATGAGAAACACATACTTTATGATGATATATTTTAAAGGGTTTTATGGAATCATCTCTAGACTATTCAGGGCATTGATGCCCATGACATCATCATCCATATAATATTTTTCTTCATTATTGTAGAATCCTATATCAATGTACTATAAATCAAATGCTTTAAATGAATATTTTTCACTGTGAAATGTCCCAATTTTTCCATTCATACAATATTTGAGGCATTGGTGGTATGAATAACATATAACCACATGATGATGTATCCAAGGTATTCCCTGTAGAAAGTTGAAGGCTATATCCTTCCCAACCACCATGAATTTTGAGTCAGACATGAGATCCCCAAACTGATTCATGAGTTTGATTTTTCAAATACCCTTTTTATTATTCTTTCCATAACCTTGTAACATTAAATTAGATGGGTACAAGTGATATTCATTGAAACCTTGTCAATAAAGTGTTTTTATTGGACTAATGTTGACTCCTAAGACATTATCAATGAAGGCTCATCGAATATCAATGTCATTTATCCAACCAGATATATAAAAGGGACCGATGTGTCCCTGTATGATGGAATCCTCAACCTTGTCTATAAAATAGATGATTGTGTGGAATTATTTAGGATCATTGTATACATGATATACGTTGACAACAGTTTAATTGACTTAAAATCCTTTAGGTCTTCAAAAGGACACTAGCAGTGCTTCCCAGGTTTCTTTTGATTGACTCAGATTATCCGATATTGAAAATTTAGAAAAAAACAGGGCCAGTTACTTAGAAATATCATACTTATGGTCCAAAGGTCAATTATTCCTAACATAGGGATGCTCTTTTATAGGTTATTTAGAAGATAAAATACCTACTATGGATGGACCATCCATTGGAATAGGTACTGGAGTTGCTTCTTCTATCAATGGATGAGGTCTACTAGGTCTTCTTGCACATTGAGGTTGATTAGGAAACGAAATATCCTCTAGCCAATATTCTAGGATGATCGTGTTAGGTTAATCCTTTTCACATGTGGGGGAACTTGTTTTATCCTACTGATCTCATTGGAGGGCTCTCCCATGAGTTTCTACCACATAGACAATTCGAGAAGGGACATGGTTCGAGTAATGACTCATAGTATGACCATATATCCACCTATATCCTTAACTTTGATGGAATCTTTCCACAATTCCTTAATAAAATGTAGGGAATTCTAGTTCATAATAACAATCATCATATGATAAGTGATCCATTAAGTGAATAACATTAATGGAACTAATTATAAACTCTTTATCTAACAGAGGTTCCATCTGGTGGTTTAACTCTTATTGTTCCACTTGGAGGGTCAGTGCCCATACTCCTAGAACTATAGGCATGAATTCTAACAAATGTAAAGAAATTTTTTTACTTGGAATAGGATCATATTCATATGTTTTTACCTTTCTCTTCTATCCATGTCTCTTTTTGGAAGACTGGTCCTTAGAGGATTTTGAAACCTATGATGTTGACTGTGTTGTAGTGGAAATGGTTGGAGTCACAACTAGATGTTTCAAATGTGTTATGAGAATATAATGATTCTACTTGATCATATTTATAATCCAAAAATTATTAAAATTCTTCATACTCTTACTATTAACTTCCTTCCATTCATTCTCCTTCTTTGGACTGGTTATAAAGATGCATGCTACATGAGCAGGTGGCCTTCTGAACTTCACTTTCCTGGAGTAAAACATATTTTGTAGAATCTATTTGAAAAAAACTTCAGTATATTGTTACCAAATAATTGATATAAGGGGAAATAGTTTATGAGATCTTCATCACCATCATTGTTGGGATTTCTGGGCTTTGGTAACTTGATCAAGTTGTTCCACAGTGATGAGATGAAGTAGCTAGGGACTTGGGCATTTTTTTAAAAATAGACCTTGTTTTTCTTATCCTAAAATTATTATTTCCTTCACTCTCTTTGGTCATCCTAATGAGGTGAGATTTTTTGTTGAATATCAGGAGGTGGAACAATGTGATATGGTGTGGGCTTTGGAGAGAGAGTAGGTACAGGGAATTGATTAAGTGTATCAGTAACAACCTCTACTTTACCTGCTATATTTCTTTGAGCTAATAGAATTACTCCGGACTTAGCTTTGGTCTGTGAGATAGATTATTACACCCTAATAGATTTAGGGGAGGTCCTGAAACCCTCCTATGTATTTCATAGGGATAAGTAGCATGTTCTACTCATCGTGAAGATTCCCTAAACAGATGGAAAACAAGTATTCTTTAGTAAGTTGTAGATTTAAAGAGTATATCAATCCTTTATAATGATAAATAAAATATAAGACCCTTTATTTCTCTCACTATTTTTAATTTAAAAGGCTGAGTACTGTTCTCTTATGTAGCTTTGAGTTGAACTAGATGAGGAACTTCAGACAGAGGTCTTCATAGCCTGTAATTGAACAATCCAGAAAGCTAGTGCACCATAAAAAGGATATTCCATATAGTTATTTCATGAAGAATATGATTTTAACTACCTTTTATTGTTATGGGGTCCCCATAATGGGATTATAATGAGTTTTTAAATGCATCAAATTCTCCTCTGAGTCTCTAGATCCATTAAAAATTGAAAATGTAGGGTTCCCAAAGTTCAGAGGGGGAAGATTCAGATCTAACCATTCAAGATATGGATTATTTTTGGTTGTATCAGTGCTTGATATTCCTTTGTGGATTCCAATCAAGACATTAGTGACTCAAGGGAATTCATGAGACCTCAGGGAATGTCTAGCTGAGCTAGAGAATGAACAAGTGTAGCGACTCATAGAGACCATTTTTGGTGGCATCGCTAGTATCTATCTTAGGTAATCTATAGGGGTAGGCTGGTAAGGACATTCCTAGACATATTCTGGATGTGTACCCAATGGATGGAATTCCTGATCTGCTATTTTGGGATCCAAGTATATTGGTGGTGGGTATCCCACGTTGAGCATGTGTTCGATATATACTATATTCATTGTGACGTACCCTCTTTTCTGGGGTATAATAGTGTGGGGTGTGAGTTAAGGTTATTTTTTCAGAGAATATCCATCAGGAAGGCTTCCTTAGAGTAGTTTTGTAGTGATCCTCATCAATTATTTCATCTCTTCCTCCTAATGAGTAAATATTTCCTAAAGTGAAAGGGGATTAACCTCTCAGGGGGTAGATGAGACAAAATTTGACCCATACCTTTTTTCTTGTTGGATTCCTTTTGAGGAGGCAATGCTATACTATTTGTGGGGATGCCCAGATTTAGGTAAATAATTTGGTTCTGGGTACACACACATCCTTAAATTTTTTTGGTGTAGACCACATTATGAACCAAAACATCCTGCTATGGATCCTTCTATGAATTGGCCTCATGTTATGTAGGGTCTACAAGGGTGATGTTGATAACCGTTACTGATGCATAATGCATTGTATTTATTATATCAGTGTATTTGTAAGACATCATTTTTCTATACCCTCTACAAGGGATCTCCATATCCTTTACTTGTTCTCCAGGCACTTTTGGGTGGAAAATAATCCAAAGGGAATATCCAGATAGTTCTGTCATGTGCATTACTAGTGAGGGTACTAGATCATGGGATGAGACAAACTGGGAGGATCCATTCTGCGGCGTACCCCCTTAATAGGATAAGACTAATTTATATAGAAAAAGAGGGTTCTAAGGTGAAAAATCCCCCATCCATAGGGGATGGGGTTATTTGATTTCCACTTTCACAAATCTTCGGTCTTAGTTTGATGACCTCGAAGGTTGGGTTAAAAAATCCCCCAGCCTTGTGAGCTGGGGTTTCTCCTGAATTATTGTGGATATTACTTCCATGGATTCCCTTCTAATTCTATGAATATTTTTCCAAACATGGGATGGGTGTATCATTTGGTATACACTCTAATCGCCCATTTTCTAAGATGGTTACACTATTTGTGACATATGCACTATCTGATGACTGACTTCTCCTAAATGGGAGGCTTGCTCAATATTTTCAGATTCTTGATGCAAAATTATCTTAGTGTCATGCTCTCTTCTAGACCAATGTTGGTGGGAGTTGGTTGGGGCCTATTTTTTGATCATATCTTCGGTCATGAATAGGTTCTTTTATTGAAGACAAACCGAAGCTATGGAATTTCATGATACTACCTTCAGGGGGATTTTCTAGTTAGGGATCATGGTAAAATGTAATTCTCCATTTTCACCCCATAATCTAATATAAACACTAGATGTGGTATATGAAATCATCCATCACAATATTTCTAACCTGTTGAGGCATGCACATTGAAGGGTTCTTTGCTATTTCCCATGATTTGGATGTCGTATATTCAAGAGATCTAAAAATTCAATTTGTCATTTCATACCTTCAATTTCCTTGATATGACTTAGATACTCTTCATGGGGAATACTTTTTTCTCTCAAGTGATGAAGATTTTTCCATATGTTGAGGAGGATGGCGTGCACATAATCTTCTAACAGTTCCTCTATAATGTTATATTGAGGGGTGACTAAAGGCCATAACATGACTAATATGTCATCTTTAGCCAACTGTTTCCTTGTGTTTAGCATGTCATCCTCATATTTTACATAGGTTGCTCAACCTGGTATGACTATAGTGGATTCATACCCCTTTTTCATAATAAGTGAGATTGATAGGGAATTCCTCTTTCATATTGAAAGGAAGGAAATCTATGGGGGTTCAGATAGAGATCGTCATCTGGAACTATCTTCTAGATGAGAAAGAATTTCACTTATCAATGGTAAGGTATCAGACATGACATACCTTGTTTTCCCAAGTGCCTCACAGTAGTTGTGCTTCCTTATTACTAAATCACTAAGGGGAGGACACTCTTGACGACATAAAACACTACTATCAAGATTACTTTCACAGCAAACCCCATGATGGGGAGGACTACCATGGTTAATTATGGAAAGGGGAATACCCTATTTACCTTTGATATTTTGTTCACATGGAGGGATGTTGTTATTCTTGTTGTGAGATAAGTTCTCAAGACTCATCTGATTATAGTCTTGAAGTAAGACTTCATGATGAAGTGTCCGAGTAGGACATTTTTAATTTCTACTATTGCTCCCATAATTTGGTAATTGGAGAATATGATCTTGAGTTGTTATAGATAACCATCCTAGGTATTCAAGAACTCCATAATTAAGTAGAGAAGGATCGTATATTGTCTCTTAATTTTCCAATTCTCATTGGTGAGGCTTCATTTTGGATTACTTATTTCAAGCGATTAGGGGAACTTGCTGGGGGAAGTGATTTTCAAATGTAGAGTTTTTCCCCACCTTGGAGTATCTATTGGGATATGCCAATTTCCTCTGATTGGAATGGGTGTATGTTCCTGGTCTAGTTGTCTGTATATCATGAGGTATTTTCCCCATTACCATCTTGGATAAGAGAAAAGGTGTGTGTTAACTTTGGGGTGACATGCTAATGAGCCACCACATTTTTGGGGATGAAGCTATGTGTCCGTCCCTTTTTCACTACTATCATCATCATTATGTTGTCTTATAAGGTCTATAAGATTTGGATAGGGATCTGTGTATTTTTGGGGATGAAGCTATGTGTCTGTCCCTTTTTCACTACTATCATCATCATTATGATGTCTTAGAAGGTTTTTAGGATTTGGATAGGGATCTGTGTCTAAGCTTTCACCATATTCAGTATGTTCTTGATAAATCTTGTGAATATAACAAATATATATACACATTCTACATTTGGATCATGGTTATGTGCTTATTATTTTCATACCTTTCCTTTTAGTGGATACTAACACTAATAATGTGTCGTGGAAGATAGTCGACTCTACACCCTATTTGTTATTGGGAATTTCCGATTGAATTACCTGAGTGATGCTAGATGAAACTGATAGCTGGCTTGATGAATATATGTAGGTGTGTGTGATTGCTTTTAGTTTTCCACTAAACTTGTTTGGAGGGATTCCTTGAGTTCTTCCAGGTGAGTTTTTGAGAAGGACTTATTAGTTCAGGTAGGTGTATGGTCTTACTCATGGGTTTCCACTAGATTTGAATGGTAGGCTTCCTTTGAGGTTGTGAGGTGATTCTATTGGATAGGTGTATGATGGTTGTTAGGTGTACATTTATAATCAAAATTAGAAACCAAATTTTATTGGTGGGATTATACATAGGGGTAGAGGTGTATTCCTACTCCCTATTGTCCCATAGTTTCTATTATAAGGCCTTCTTTCATGTCCGAGTCTAAATGACATGGGCCATACTTCCAAGGAAAACAGGCTGATCATGTTGAGGGTTCACT
Organism: Viscum album; assembly: GCA_963277665.1. Classification (NCBI taxonomy): domain Eukaryota; kingdom Viridiplantae; phylum Streptophyta; class Magnoliopsida; order Santalales; family Viscaceae; genus Viscum; species Viscum album. The sequence continues at coordinate 127,335,692 of OY728145.1, forward strand.
ACCATGAAGCATTGATGATATAGAATTATAGAAGGAGCCCATTTCAATGACCCCAATGCCTTTTGGATGAGGCCATATATGAATTCTTGATCCAAATCCCTAAGATATGGGAGGGGATAGTTTTTTCATTCTAGGAATAAACTCCCAAAAATGGTTGAAGACAAAATTTGGTGTTATTTGATTCTATACCACTGACCATTACTGAATGGATGACCGGTTGGGATTTGGAAGCTCGAGGGACTATAAGGTAGCCTCATGTGTCATCATTTTAATATTTTGTCAATAATCCTAGACTACTACATTTTATACCCAGCATTGAAGATGTTGGGTTGTTTATCGTGTCCTCTACAAAGAGGAAGGCCCGACATGGATAGTATATAGGGCATGGATTTGTGGAATCTAGAAGGATGCCATTGGATTGAAGGGAGTTCTTAGTGAAGGTTACTAGATATCTACTACAAACAAAAATAAGAATACCCCTATTAAATAATCATATCATTTAAACAAACACATGCATGATTGATTTTCTGGTTTGGCCCTCTATCACTGTGAGAGTAAAAGTGGCTTGATAGGTAGGTGATGTTATAATCTTGGATAATGATTCATATTGTGTTCAACATTTTTATTTCCCAATAAAATTGGTCACTGGAAATTGATTGTAGGGGGTTGAGTTTTTTATAGTCATTCACTCTAAGCTCACTATTTTTGAATGACTTCCAATGATAGTTTTCTATAGATCTTAAAACACCCAATGGTTCTATATTCATGATGGGATTTCTCTCCAAAGTTGGGCACTCATTATGAAGTTTAGCTAATGATACTTAAGAACTCACATTGGTTGATAGGATTTGAGGTCATTTTCATCACACCATTTTAGGGGGAATTGTTTCCTAATCTATGCCCCTATTATAGATTAAAGATATGTTTATGAATCCTTCATTTTTTTCCCAAGTATGACATGGTCTAACATTGAATTAACAATCAACTATTGAACTTTATGGGATTTAGAATCATCTTTATGTATATGAGATACTTCATCAATGGATATATACATATGTATCTGAGGGTATCCATTTATGGTTTCCTCTCATGTACTAATTATAGATTCTTTGGTTGTTATTGTGATGGTGCTTGTTTTAAACCACATAATGGGGTTCTCTAGAGTGTGTCTCCATCTAGGGAAACATGAGTTGTTTTGATGTTTGGATCGAACCCATGAAATGGGCTTCCTATATGTCATTGTGTAAGGAATCTGAACCCACATAGTTGGGTGCTACTTGAAGGGGAAAATAAATCCTTTTAAGGTTTTTTGATAAGGAACAAACTATGTAGATTAACATCATGCAACAAGGATGTCTAGGAAGAAGGCTCCTAATAAAATTTTGGTGTAGGAATTAAGATGAAGCGATCCAGGGAACCTGGAATGGATATTGATTAATAGGTTTAATAAGACCGTACTAGGGTTATTACCTAGAGATAATTAGGGTTGGTTTTGGATGATGGGTTTGGACCTCAGGGAGGCTTCATATATACCCATTTAGATGGGAATCAAATCCCACATAGTTCGGTTGTGAGGACCAATGCCTATAGTGCCTCTATGGTTATGTCTCATAGGAGAGTATAGTCATATTAGAGGATTAAGTTGGGGATTATTCCTGAAAAGGATTCTCTTTATTAATTTGGCTAGGGATTTTCCTGAAAAGGATTCCCTTATTTAGTTTGGTTGGGCCTTATTTTAGAAATGGATGACCTATGAAAGGGTCGACGAGGGATGTCTCAAATCATGTAGATTTGGAAGATTATTTGAGTCTTACATCTAAAGAGGATACCCAAGGGTGAGTATGGTTGTATGGTTAGGGTTTATATTGATCCGGACGCCCAAAGGTTAAGTTTTGGGGCTTATTCCTAAGAAGTATTCCCCTTTTGTTTGTGGATTACACTTAGAATGAGGCCCATGGGTTTGGAATAATGTGGATTTCATGACCATAGTCAAAATTTAATCCCAAACGAGTTATAATTAGTGTGAGAAACACGAGGAAATAGAAGATCTATGAAAACACACACTCTTCTTTTCCCTATGGTTGGATACATGGCCTTGAGGCCCCATTCCTATAGAGGCCCTATGAAGTAAGGAGAGAGGAATACTTGAAAGAAGATTATATGCAAAAACATGCATGTGAATGTGTGGATTTCATGATTTTGGATATCATATAACCCCACAAGATTCATGATGAGGCATGCTTGAATGTGATAAACAAGAGGAAGCATAATATTTAAAAAACCACAAAGCCCCCTTCCCTTGGTGGAAGAGGATGAGGATATGAGAGAAGAAGAAATTGATTTAATGGACTAATTCCCTCTCCCATTTGGTATTTATGATAGTCACCTCAATCTATCCATCCAGATATGACACAGGAGCCGAATCGAAGAAAGAGTTCATCCTCCCAAAAGAAAGTTTAGTGGATTACTCTAGGAGGGGTGCCCTAAAATTGGTTCCATAGGAGGATATGAGGATATAATTCCCCGTTTAATGGAAAGGAAATCATGATACTCAATTTCCCTACCTGGAAATGGAGTCTAAGAGTCTTAGAGACAAACATGGAAGGATATGGTTCTAACCATTAATCCCAAAACTTGGAATTCCCTAACACTATCCCCATGGCCTGGGTCCTCATGACCATGGGAATGAATACTCACATGAAACCTATGGAACCTACCCATCAGGTAAGAAAAGTGTGGGAAACCTTTAACTGTAGGAATAAATATTCAACTGAGAGACATTCCGGTGTGCCTCTTTACATGGTTTTTTAAGTATAGAGGCTTCAGTGGAGGTTTATATTTGGTCTCTTTCAGATAAGGGAGACAAAGGAAGATAGTCCCTTCTATTAATGGCTTGGACGATGTCCTCAAAGAGGCTCACGTAGGTCCTAGAATGAAGTGGAGGCGATTCACGAAGTGCGTTAAGCCTACATGAGATGAAAATGTATTTGGAAATGGATAACCCTGACAAAAAAACTTGGGGAAGGATTTAACCTAGTTACCACAGTTCTCCTTGGATTTTCCTAGATGAGGCTCACATAGGTCCCTAGTTAAGAAAGGAACCACACACAAGTGTTTTTTCTATTCGGGGATAAGGATTCATCATGTAGGTGTATTGTGTTTCAGGCCTTGAAGGAAATTTTATCTCACATATATATATATCTTAATTCCATTTTTTTCAGGTTCCAATGGAATACCTGGGGAATTTGGAGGACTTGGGTGAATGGGATGTGCGACTAGAACTTCTGGAATTCATTCTAATTTACAATTGTGAAAATGAGGAGATCTGGGGTCCTATTTATAGAAAAATTGGGGACCCTGGTCAAAGGTGTTACCCCACATATATTGACAGTGTAGGCACCTAGTGTTTGTCTCACACGCAAGGGTGTTCTTTCTTTTAGTTTCACATGATAGGGGGGATTCTTGATCCTTCTGACATGTAGGGATGCATGAAAGACATCTTGGGAAAATCCATTTGATTTTTTATTGGAGATATTATCTTATTTAATATACTTGAGGTACTCTTCATAATATTTTCACCCCATTTGAAAAAAAGGTGTGTCAAAAATGATGGATTACTTAGTGATGTAATTTTTGAATTCATAGAAAAAAAGAGGAAAGATACTAAATAAGTTTTAAATAATATTATTAATGGTTTCAAGGTTATTATGAGTAAAAAATTATAGATGTAGGAAGAGGATAATGATATAGAAGTGGAATTGTCTAAAAGGGTTGGGATAAGAAACTTGTGAAGGAAAGTAAAGAAAGGATTTCTCTTTGAAATGAAAGATATGAAGAAAATTTTGAAGAATTGAAAGGATGTTTTTTGTGAGAAAGAATTATTTTATATTTTATTTTTAGAATCTTTCCATGAATTTGAAAAATTGTATAAAGTTTCTTTGGTTTTAAAAATTTCTTAACTAGAGGATATAGATTACAGGTTAAAGGAGTTTGACAATTCTTTGCAAGAATAAAGAAGAATGAATGAAGAAAAAATGAAGGAAATAAAGGAGGATTGGGATACTAATATGAGATCAATTGAGGATGAGAAGAACTCCCTAAACATGAAGTGTTTAGATCTGGAGGTGAAACTGAAAAATCAAGAATCATCATAAGATGGAACATCCCAGATAAATAAAAGAAGATATAGTACCCCTCAAGTTTTTATTGAAGATCAAAATCCCATAAATAAAATGAGATCATTTTACAATCAAAATGAATCAACCTACAAGAAAATTTTATCCCATAAATCAGAACCATTTTTATGTACAAATGATGTTTCAAGTAGTAGTACAAGTTTTAAATCAAAATATAGAATGAAATAGATGGTGAAATTTTTTGTTAAATCCACTACATTAAGGGTGAATCCTAAAATAATCATGAATAAGTATTCCCCAATAAATTTCATGTAGATAGATTGTGCCAATCAAAAGTAGCAAGGTTCAGAATCTATGAAAACTAAATTGATTACACTACAAAGGAAGAGAATAAGGTTCATTGGATATTTTTGGTGATGCTATATGTTTATGAATGAATCTTTGGAATGCTTAAATGCAACGACCCAATGTTTTTAATAGAAATTCCCTTCTTATAAATATTCCATAAAATCACATAATAATGAACTAATAAGTGATAAGTGACCTTTAAAGATAAGTTTTTCACTTATGTGTTTGGAATTTCAAAAATCCAGAATACACGGTTGTGTTCAAGATGTTTTTTGGAGTCTAATAAAAAAATAATTTTTGGTGAATAGTAACCTACCCTAATGAATATTAACATACCCCTATGAATACTGATATACCCTAATGAATAGTAACCTTACCTATGGTGGTATAAAAATAATATTCATGTTGGAAGTTTGATATACATATAGTTTAGAATGAGTTAATGAATGCTTTAAATATGGTTTTGATAATAAATTATTATTTTATTTAAATATTAAAATAATCATATTTAGAAAATTATTTTTAAAAAATGGACTTCATTTTTGGATTCTACATGTCGAAAAATGGTTGGGGTAAATTTTTGGGATTTTTCTGAAATACTTGAATTTTTGATGAATAGTGAAATACCGTAATTTACAAAAATAAGCTAAATAAGATAATTATAGAGTCATGTGTGATGTTCTACTGATGTAAGCCCACTTGGTTCGGGATTAAATTATAAAATTAATATACATGTTCATGAATGACTCACTATTCCTTGTCTTGTGGGGAAATAATAAACTAATGAATTTTATATTAAGAAAACCCCTCTGTCCTCCACTATAAAAACCCACCTTCACTCCCTCTTTTCTCCACTCCTCTCAAGCTACAATACTTCTCTAAATTCAGCCCAATTAACCTCCCAAGCTCCTTTCCCACGTCCAAGTCTTTCAGGTCTTCCCAAAATACCAAAATCAAATCCCCTAAGAGGAGTCTCAAAGAGAGAAGATCAAAGGGTAAGAACCCTCAATTGTTTTCAAGTGTTTTGTTTTCATTTTCATTATTTCCTTATACCCTCTTCCCCTTCCCTTATACAAAAGGCATGAAATCTCTAGAATCTCATATATTCTGGATTCTAATCATGTTTATGGAAAATTTCATGCATCATACTTCTCCTCCTCTCCCTCACGTTCTAGAATTAAACATCGTCCGTGATGGGTCAAATTACCGACATCATGGATAATGTGTTTTCAAATTCTATTATTATTTTGAATCTGGTCAAGAAAACATTTATGTTATGGTTGAAAACGATTATTATATATGTTATATGTCCTATTTAAGGTTCTGTAATCCTCATACACTCATGATATAAAACAATAATACAAAACAAGTCAATTATGGGAAAAATCGTTAAAATTAATTCAAGTGTTTATCATTAATGTTTAATGTAAAGGTTCTATTTCACTCTAATTAACCAAATTAATTTTGTAACCATGTAAACTACTGGATGTACACTAATTATACAAATTCAATTATAGACAACCACATTCATCTTACAATTTATTTGAACCTAAATACAATTGAACCGGTCATTAAAACAAATGAAACAAACGGACCCGAACAATGAAATTGAACCTTGTAATCAACCAAGATGGGTATAAATGAACTTAAAAATGTTATAATGAATCTTTTAATTTTAGATATGGTTCAGGATCTATTGATTAATAAACCTAATTTGACTATTCATGTTATTAATATCAAGTGGAGAACACCAACGGGCCTAAGGTAAGGGATCCTCTCAATTTCACTCTTATTCAAGACTGTTCACTATGTTAAGACATGTTGTGTGTAATTATTAATTATGGGGTATGATTTATCACCTCCAAAATACTTATCTCTTTATGTATAAGTGATTATAATTCCATTTCCTCTCTCACTATGCCCCCTCAAGTACTCCTGATACCATGTCGATAATCCGTAAAGAATTCTACCCGAACCTCTTTTATTCCTTCAGGTTGTCTTGTCTACCTTTCTACCAAAATTATGTTATCTTATCTTTTCTTGTGAATAATCTAAATGTTTTGTACATTTTCCAAGTCTATCTATAAAGACTCTTTCATCACTTTATTTTGGGGTTATACATGATTTTAAGTGATTCTCTCTTCATTACTTTCTGATAAGTGAACCCGTTTTAAGAGAACTTCCCGAATTCTTTCCTATTACCAAGTGTACTCTATACTCTATTTTAATTCACACATGTCCTTATAAAATCAGTATTTTTATTAGGAAAACCCCCTGGTTTACTTCTGGTTTTAAGAAAAATATTATGCCGCTTTTCGTTTTAAGAGATATTCAATGTTTTCTTAAACCAGACTAAATTGTTTTGACTCAAAGATTCCTAAAAACTATTTTTACATGTTATCACTTCAGTTTGTTATATCTTTTCAATATTAATGCCTTTATATGTTATTAATTTTGATTTATGATTTAATTCCTTTCTTTCATGGATGCTTGTATGTTACGGCACTTTTTATTATGCTTTATGTCGTGATTGTGTGCCCATTTCATTCCTTGGGTACTCTTATGTTTATGTATGATTGAGGTTCTTTATGTGGAAAGCATATACATGAATAATCTTAGATGGTTGTACCCATATTGCGCTCCAATACATTGGGTAAAGTTAATTTCTCATGAGAAGATTGTGGGAAAACGGTCCGGGCGGTTAGCCTTGGCTTGTGCTACTATGGGAAACGTGATTGGAGGTTAGCCTTGACTCCTACTAAAGTCATCTTTAAAGTTGCTTCCACATCTCTATGAAAATATTCTTATATAATCTCATGATTATATGATCCCATGATTATTTTATCCCATGTTTTTATGATACCATGTTTGTACGTTATGATTCCATATGTTCCATGCTTCCAATATCATTATGTCAAGCCTCTTAACTCATGTGCTTAAAGTTTATTCTTATATTCTTTCCCTTACAAGGATTTTTATCTTATCCCTTTGTTCATGTGTTCCCCAGGGTACCCTATGTAGATGTACGGTCTCAAAGGAAGTTAAGATCTCATTATAAAGATTAAATAAAGAAGTTTTTTCTTTAGCCCATGTTTTATTTTATATGTACCTAGTCTTCCAAGACCCTAGACTTAACGATCCTTCGCTTGTACTATATTGAGGAATTATGTTTAAAATCAAGAAATTTTATATGTAAAAGGCTAGGGTCTCTATAGTTGGTATCAGAGGATGGTCTAGTTATTTTTAGAGATTAGGAATAGAGCACCTTAGTGAGAACCTTAAGGATGAGACTGAGTATTAGAAAACATTCCCAAATTTTTGTGAGTATTGAGTAAGTGGTTTATCAAGAAAATACATCCCTATCTAGATACGAGCAGGTAGCGGCGGCATTGGAACATATATATCCTAGGGGTAAAACCCGAAAACACCGCTTTGAGCTAGACTCGAACAGGAACTAGTGCACTACAACGGGCCTTACTATACTCTTGGTTACGACACCCGAGGGATATGCTTTGGTAGATTCACGAGCTTAGTACAAACCATTATTAAAGGAAAAAGACATTAAGAATATAAGTTAAGAAATAATTGAGGATAACCTGGATATAAACCTATGAAATCACAAGTTAGGATGTACCTCTTCTTTATAAGTTTATCCTATGATGTTCAAAGTTTCCTTTATATTCTCAATAGCTAAGTATTCAAGACCTCTAATTATACGTTCCTTTTCTTAGTTAATGGCGGGAAATAGAAGAACAAGTTCCAACAACCAATGTGATAGGAAATGTGATTATTACCCCAATGACATGCCAGATGTGATGAAAGTTGGTGCTCAAAACATCATGACAGTAATTGCTCACTTGGCTCGAGTTATGAATAATAACTTGAATCAGGTGGAACATCCCCCTCCTCTAAGGAAAGAGCATGTTTCCGTATAATCCTTCATACGGAAAAGGCCTCCCATGTTTAGCGGATCTCCTGATCCCCTCCTGATAGAACAATGGATTAACTCCATTGAAAAGATATTCACCGTCCTCCAGTGATCAGATGAAGAGAAGGTGGTACTGGCAGTCTATCATTTTGATGGGGAAGCTGATCAGTGGTGGAAACAAATCCAAAATACAATGTACCAAGAGGAAATCAATTCCATAGATTGGGAGTAATTCAAGAAGATGTTTTTAAACTAATATTTTTTTTCGAACCCTTTGTCTCAATATGGAAAGATAATCCCTTGGACTCAAGAAGAAGGAAGATGAGTCCATCAGGGCGTATGAAGAAAAATTTACCAGGCTTGCATGGTACGCCTCTGGCTTTTTCATGAACACCGAAAGCAATGTGGATCACTTCTTTACCGTACTAAAGCCGAGTCTATGAAAATGTGTTGGCGATTCGAGACTTCGACAGCTATGAGGAGATTGTCCGTTGTGCCCTCAAGGTTGAAATGGATATTGGAGACTCTCAGTGGTCTCATGGGCCCAGTGACGTGAAGCAGAATATGGAAAAAAACATGGTTGGTACATCAAACAAATCCCATGATGGGAATAATCCCAACTTTCCCCTTTGCAAAAATTGTGGGAATAAGCATCCTGGTAACTATCTGAAGGGAACCAAGAATTCCTTGAAATGTGGAAGGTTTGGTCATCTGGCCAAGAAATACCGAAGGGATATGAAACATTCTACTAATGTTGAAGAAGAAAGGAAGGTTTAGATCAACACTCAGCCTGCAGTGCAGTGTTATAACTGCAAGGAGCTTGGGCATTATGCAAACAATTACCCTAAGCCAAGGGTTGTCGGAGGCAATCAGCAACAACCTCCAAGGCAACAAGGAAGGGCTTATTCTATCACTACTACTGAGGTGGAGCCAGAAAACAAAGTCGTGACATGTACGCTTGTTATTCAATCAAGAATAGTGAACGAACTATTTTATTCTAGTTCTACGCATTCTTTCATATCTTACAAGTTTAGTAGAACTATTCAAACACCACCCCAAAATTTGGAGGAAAAGTTATCTTTGAGAACAACGAATGGGGAAATTATTGCATCCATGGTTTATAACTCCTCCACGGTTAATGTTTGTGGACTGAACCTCCCATCAAATCTTGTCATACTTACTATAGTGGAATTTGACGATATCTTGGGAATGGATTGGATAACTTTGTACAAGGCCAACATCAACTGCCAGGAAAGGGATATTACTCTCCACATCCCGAAGCATCCTCCGATTCTTTACAAGTGCAAGGAGGAAGATGAATCTCCTTTAGAATCTTCATCTCATGTTTGGATATTGCTTCCTTGTGAGAAAGCATATCTAGCTCAAATTATTGAGGAAAAGGAAAGAATCATGCTTGAAGACATGCCCATCGTGAGGGATTACACTGATGTATTACCGGAAGAGTTTCCTGGTCTTCCTCTTGATCAAGAGGTTGAGTTCTCAATTGAACTTATCCCTTGAACTCTTCCAATCTCCAAGACACCATACAGAACGACCATCGTAGAGCTAGAAGAGATTAAGAAGCTATTACATGAGAATATGCAGAAGGGTTTTATATGCCCAAGTGCTTCAACGTGGAGTGCTCCAGTCCACTTTTTCCAGAAGAAGGATGGATTGATGCACCTCTGCATTGATTATTGTGAGCTCAATAAAATCACGATAAGGAACAAGTATCCCCTTCCACAGATAGATGACTTGTTCAATCAGCTACGTGGGGCCAGTTATTTCACTAAGGTGGACCTTCGGTCGGGATATCACCAACTAAAGGTGATGAAGGAAGATATTCCCAAGACTGCCATTCAAACGAGGTATGGACACTATGAGTTCATAGTGATGCCCTACGGACTCACTAATGCTACAACAATTTTCATGGATTTGATGAATAGAGTCTTTAGATATTACCTCGACAAATTTGTGGTAGTCTTTATTGATGATGTTCTAATATACTCCAAGAGCAAGGAGGAACATGAGGAGCATTTGGAAACTGTGTTAAAGACTTTGTGAAGGGATAAGTTGTACACAAAGTACAGTAAATGTGAGTTCTGTATGGAGGAAGTATCATTCTTGGGGCATGTTATCACCAACAAAGGGATATCTGCGGACCCTTCCAAGATGAAGGCAATTGGAGAGTGGCTGAGGCCAACTTCTATAACAGAGATCCATAGCTTTTTGGGTCTAGCTGGGTATTATTGACGGTTCGTGAAGAACTTCTCCCGATTGTCAAATCCAATGACCAAGTTGACATGGAAGGGGGTAAAGTTTGTCTGGACACAGGAGTCTGAAGACTATTTCAAGGATTTGAAAAAGAGGCTTATCACTACGCCAGTACTCACACTCCCTATCAGTGGGGAACTCTTTGTGGTATATTGTGATGTTTTTAAGAAGGTATTAGGCTGTGTGCTATTGAAAAATGATAAATTGATAGCCTATTCCTCAAGGAAGCTAAAAATCCATGAGCAAAACAATCCAACGCATGATCTGGAGTTAGCGAGTGTGATCTTTTCCTTGAAAATCTGGAGGCATTATCTATATGGGGAGAAATGTGAGATATATAATGACCACAAGAGTCTCAAATATATATTCACATAGAAAGAGCTTAATATGTGCCAACGAAGTTGGATAGATCTTATTAAGGATTATGACTGCTCAATCCACTACCGTCCCTATAAGGCAAAGAAGGGGGCAGATGCTCTAAGTATAAAGGATATTGTATCTTTATCAATGATGATAATTGAAAGGGATATGATCTTCTTAGATTTTCAAAGGATGGACATGGGAATCATTAAGGGAGGAACATAATCAATCCTTTCTCAAATAATTGCTCGACCATTCCTCTTAGAGAAAATAAAGATTTCTCAAATAAAGGATGTGGAAATTCAGAAAAGGGTGAAAGCTATTAAAAATGGGAAATCCACTGATTTCAAAATTGATGAGGAAGGAGTTGTAAGATTTGGGACACGATTATGTGTACCATATGATCCAGAGATAAATAAAGAGCTATTTAATGATTCACATAGCTTGAACTTCTCTATCCATCCTAGGAGTACCAAAATGTACCGTGATCTCAGAGAACACTTCTGGTGGAATAACATGAAGAATGAGATTGAAGAATATATATCAAGGTGCTTGGTATGTCATAAAGTTAAAGCTGGGTTAGAAAAGTCCAAAGGTATGATGCAACCATTGCCTATACCCATGTGGAAATGGGAAAATGTTACTATGGACATTGTCATGGGTCTCCCGAAGGTGTCGAAGGGAAATAATGTGATATGGGTTGTGGTTGACCGACTCACCAAGACATCCCATTTCATCACTATTCGGGAAGATCTCTCACTTGAATAACATTCAAAGATATATGTGAAGGAATTGGTGAGAATTCATGGTGTTCCACTCTCAATTGTCTTCGATCGCGATCCAAGGTTCACATCTAAATTCTGGAAGAGTCTTCAACATGATTTGGGTACTGAATTAAATTTCAGCATGACCTATCACCCCCAAACTGATGGCTAGTCTAAAAGAACTATTCAGACGCTGGAAGATATGCTTAGAGCATGCTCTCCAGAATTCAAAGGTGGCTGGGATCAGCATCTTCCATTGGTTGAGTTCTCATACAACAATAACTTCCACTCGAGTGTTCAAATGGATCCATATAGAGCTTTGTATGGAAAGCGATGTAGAACTCCAACCTGTTGGGATGAAGTTGGAGAAAGAAAGGTAATTGGACCCGATCTTGTTCAAGAGATGTCAGAGAAGGTTCAAGTCATCCAGAAACACATCAAAGTTGCTCAAAGTAGGCAAAAGAACTATGATTACAACCGTCAAAGGGATTTTGAGTTCAATGTTGGAGATAATGTCTTCCTTCAAATATCTCCATGGAAGAGAGTCATGCGATTCAGGAAGAAAGGGAAGCTAAGCCCAAGGTATATTGGCCCCTTTGCGATCCTTGACTGCATAGGAGCCATGGCCTATCAGTTTGAACTTCCACCGAATATGGCTCTAGTTTATGATTTCTTTCTTGTATCACTCTTGAGGAAGTACATACCTGATCCCTCACATGTACTAAACTCTGAGGTAGTACAGCTGGAAGATGATCTCTCCTATGAGCAGTAGCCAGTAATGATTCTAGATCAGAGAGATAAGGTTCCACGGAACAAGACAGCCCATCTTGTCAAACTGCTGTGGAGGAACCATAATTTTGAGGAAGCAACATGGGAGCTGGAGGAATCAATGAAGGAAAATAACCCAAATCTTTTTTTGGCCTATAATGTAAAATGAAATTTTGAGGCCGAAATTTCTTAAGGGGGGAAGAATGTTACAACCCAATGTTTTTAATGGAAATTCCCTTCTTATAAATATTCTATAAAATCACATAATAATGAACTACTAAGTGATAAGTGACCTTCAAACATAAGTTTTCCACTTCTGTGTTTGGAATTTCAAAAATCCGGCATACACGGTTGTGTTCAAGATGTTTTTTTGGAGTCCAATAAAAAAAATAATTTTTGTTGAACAGTAACCTACCCTAATGAATAGTAACATACCCTTATGAATAGTGATATACCCTAATGAATATTAACCTTTCCTATGGTGGTATAAAAATAATATTCATGTTGGAAGTTCGATATACCTATAGTTTAGAATGAGTTAATGAATTCTTTAAAGCTGGTTTTGATAATAAAATATTATTTTATATAAATATTAAAATAATCATATATAGAAAATTATTTTTTAAAAATGGACTTCATTTTTCACTTCTACACGTCGAAAAATGGTTGGGGTAAATTTTTGGGATTTTTCTGAAATACATGAATTTTTGATGAAGAGTGAAGTACCGTAATTTACAAAAATAAGCTAAATAAGAAAATTATAGAGTCATGTGTGATGTCCTGCTGATGTAAGCCCACTTGGTCCGGGATTACATTAGAAAATTAATATACTTGGTCATTCAAGACTCACTATTCCTTGTCTTGTAGGTAAATAATAAACTAAGGGATTTTATATTCAGAAAACCCCTCTCCTCCACTATAAACCCCCCCTTCACTCCCTCTTTTCTCCACTCCTCTCAAGGTACAAGACTTCTCTAAATTCTTCCCAATTACCCTCCCAAGATCCTTCCCCACGTCCAAGGATTTCTGGTCTTTCCAAAAGACCAAAATCAAATCCCCTAAGAGGGGTCTCAAAGAGAGGAGATCAAAGGGTAAGAACCCTCTTTTCTTTTCAAGTGTTTTGTTTTCATTTTCATTCATTCCTTATACTCTCTTCCCCTTCCCTTATCCAAAAGGCATGAAAGCTCCAGAATATCATATATTCTGTATTCTAATCATGTTTATGGAAAATTTCAATCATCATACTTCTCCTCCTCTCCCTCACGTTCTAGAATTATACATTGTCCGCGATGGGTCAAATTACCGACATCATGGATAATGTGTTTTCAAATTCTCTTATCATTTTGATTCTATTCATGAGAAAATTTATGTTATGGTTGAACCAGATTATTATATATGTTATATTTCCTATTTAAGGTTCTGTAATCCTCATTCACTCATCATATAAAATAATAATACCAACCAAGTCAATTATGGGAAAATCGTTAAAATTAATTCAAGTGTTTATCATTAATGTTTAATGTGAAGGTTCTCTTTAAAAATAATTAACCAAATGAATTTTGTAACCATGTAACCTACTGTATGTCCACTAATATTATAACTAAAATTCTGTACAATCACTTTCATCTTAAAATTTATTTGAACCTAAATACAATTGAACCGATCATTAAAACAAATGCAACAAACAGACCCGAAGAATGAAATTGAACCACGTAATCAAGCAAGATGGGTATAAATGAACTTAAAAAGGTTATAATGAATCTTTTAATTTTAGATATGGTTCTGGAACTATTTATTATTAAACCTAATTTGACTACATAGGTCATTAATATCATGTGGAGAACACCAATGGGCATAAGGTAAGGGATCCTCTCAATTTCACTCTTATTCATGATTGTTCACTATGTTAAGACATATTGTGTGTAATTATAAATTATGGGGTATAATTTCTCACCTCCCCCAAAATTTCCTCTTTATGTATAAGTGATGATAATTCCATTTCCTCTCTCACTAAGCCCCCTCAAGTACTCCTGATACAATGCCGATAATCCGTAAAGAATTCTACCCGAACCTCTTTTATTCCTTCGGGTTGTCTTATCTACCTTTCTACCAAAATGATGTTATCTTATATTTTTTTGTGAATACACTAAATGTTGTGTAAATGTTCCAATTATATTTATCAAGACTCTTTCAACACATTGTTTCAGGGATAAAAATGATTTTAAGTGATTTTCTCCTCATTACTTCCCGATAAGTGAACCCGTTTTAAGGGAACTTCCTAAATTATTTCCTATTATCAAGTGTACTATATCCTCCGTTTTAAATAAAATTTGTCCTTATAAAATCAGTCTTTTTATTAGGAAAACCCTCATGGTTTACTTCTGGTTTTATAAAAAATATTACGTCGCTTTTCGTTTTAAGAGATATTAAATTTTTTCTTAAAGCGCACTAAAATATTTTGACACAAAGATTCCTAAAAACTATTTTTACATGTTATCACTTCAATTTGTTATCTATTGTCATTATTTATGACTTTATACAATATTAATGTTGATTTATTATTTAATTCCCTTCTTTCAAGGATTCTTGTATGTTACGCCCCTTTTTTTATGCTTCATGACGTGATTGTGTGCCCATTTCTTTCCTTGGGTACTCTTATGTTTATGTATGATTGAGGTTCTTTATCTGGAAGCATATAAATGAATAATCATAGATGGGTGTGCCCAAATAGCGCTCTAATGCATTGGGTAAAGTTAATGTCTCATGAGAAGATTATGGGCAAACGGTCCGGGCGGTTAGCCTTGGCTTGTGCTACTATGGGAAACGAGATTGGTGGTTAGCCTTGAATCATACTAAAGTCATGTTTAATGTTACTTCCACATATCTATGAAACTATGATTATATTATATCATTCATATATGATCCCATGATTATTTTATCCCATGTTTTTATGATCCCATCGTTATACGTTATGATTCCATATGTTCCATGCTTCCAATATCATTATGTCAGACCTCCTAACTCATGTGATTAAAGTTTATTCTTATATTCTTTCCCTTACTAGGATTTTTAGCTCATCCCTTAGTTCATGTGTTCCATAGGGTACCCTACGTAGATGTAAGGTCTCAAAGGAAGTTAGGAGCTCATTATGAAGATTAAATAAAGAAGTGTTTTTATCCCATGTTTTATGTTATATGTACATAGTCTTCCAAGACACTAGACTTAACGATCCTTGGCTTATACTCGGATGATGAATTATGTTTAAAATCATGAAATGTTATGTGTAAAAGTAGAGGGTCTCTATAGTAAATAATATGAAAATTCATAAAAATAAAACAAGAATTTCATTTAGGGGGTGAAAATCTTAATAAAATGGAACACCTACATCAGAGAAGAAAAATTCATAGAAAATGAATCCCCCTATAAAGAACAAATTTGAATTCCCTAATGATTTATGTGAATACTGTGATAGAAGTGTTCAATGTTATGGGGAGTGATGGTATGTACCTATCATGCAAAAATAAGCTAATGATATGAAGAGAAAACAATAACAAAAGGGAAGGTAAGTAAAATAAGGTCACAAGTAAGTCTAGAGATCTGAAAAAAACCAGAATACTATTAAACAAATTTTCACGAAGAAGAATAATGAGACATCCTCTACTATATTGAAGGGAGAAAAATACGAGTCAAAAAAATCACTAAACATTAGAAAAACTTAGGCTCAGTTTCACGAATTACAATAATAACAAGTGTCTAGAAACAATATATATCAAGGTGGAATATCTAGGTTTAGTGGTTTTTGCTGGTACTTTGGAACATATGGGCACAAAGCCAAGCTTTACTGGTGCAGTGAAACATATGGTCACAATGCCTATTCTTACCAGTATGATATATAATTTCTAGAAAACATGCATTAATCAAGGGGGATTCATAGTCAAAAAATGAGAAAAAACTCTCAGGGAAAAAATTATATGACCAAAAATTATTCTGAACTTCAAGGAAAAAATAGATATGAATAAACAAAAGGTCACAAAGTTGACAACTTTCTGAAAATAAATCCAAGATATATTCCCTATGCTGATAAAGAGAAGATTCTATAAAAGAAAAATAGTGGTGTGTCATGTAAATATTCTGAGAAGATAGAGAATGTCTAGAAAGATAACCTAATTGTTTGTAAAAATCAATTGAAATTGGATAAAAAATTAGAGGAATTTGAAAAACTTTATGAAACAAAAGGAAACAAAATTTCTATATAAATTGAGGTGGAAAATGAAATTCCACACAAATATGGTGACTTGTGTGTAAGGTGTGCTAAATATGAACATGATCAACATAACAATATGAGGATTTTACCAAATTAGAGTGAGTTATTTAATATTAAGATGCATTTACCAGATACCTCATGTACTCAAATGACTATAATGTAAAAGGAGACTCCACACATAGGAAAGGTTGATATTGGGAGAAAATAATGGAAAACATTGAGAGACAACTCTCATCCAGAATATTAGTCCTGTTGAAAGAGAATCTCCTTCTTTATTCTGTCATATAAAAAATATTACGTAATTACATGTAGAGAATTGAAGGACACATATTCATCCCTTTAGATGGATTATTGGGGAGATCAATCTATTAAATATTCACTTGCTAGTGAGTGTGGAACTTTTGAAAAAATTTATAAATTTGGAAGATAAATTCTTCCAACCAAACTCTCATCCATTATTCTTAAATATATTAATAATATTAATTAAGGGTGAGTTCTCAATTCAAGATAATAAATAGGGAGAGTTATATCATTTTCAACTAATATTTATAATGTTTTTTTAAGTGTGTGTAATATTTAATATTTTATTGATGCATCTAATTTTTTCAATAATTTTAAAGATAATTGAATTTTTTAGCATGATTTAATGTAGATGGTATTTATGGATTGCTTATACATCCTTGGTTGTATGTCTCTTGTAATCTATACCAAGTTAAACCACATAAACATAGATTTTATTGACTAAATGCGCTTTTCTATGAGGACCATGTGAGATCATTCCTATATTAGAAGTGATCTTGATATTTTCATATAAGGTAGATGATGATTCTTTTAAGAAGAAAGATGATTTGAGAAGACCCCATTTTAACTTTTCATATTTATTTTCAATAAGTGGAATAAAGGTTATCACCACATATTGACTTATTCCATGTGATGATATTGATTAAAAAAATATAAATTGAGATATTTTTTAGCCTTAGTTACATTTTTTTGTTAATTTCAATATGTGTTGGTGAATGAAGTGGTGATGCCTGTAAAATTATTATGGATTCCTATAATGGAACTGGATATCATGCTTAGAAAATTATACTTTGATAATTGTGATAATTTGTAAACTTATCTTAAAGTTCAAGGACTTGTGTAAATATTGAAACATAGTTTGAAACATAGAATCTTATTGAAGGTAATGAAAATATTCATTCTCATGTGGATTTTATTTGAAGGACATGTAATATACCTATATTATTCATGTCGTATTTATGATTGGTTTTCATGTCGAAAAATTGTGTGTGAAATCAGGTTCCATGTAGGATCATTAAAAGATCAATGGAATTATGGAATTGATCTATTTATGGACATCCGAAAACTAGATGAATTATTAAAAAAGTAGAGTTTGTGAATGAGGCTTCCATGTAAATAGGGGTTTATGGGTTGTAGATAAAGAAAAAATAGTTCATAAAGCATCAAAAATTTGTACCAATAGTTTGATTTAAGAAAAATATTCAATTATATATTCATGTGATGTTCATAGATTTTTTTCATACTATTTGAGGTACATTCAGTGGAAAAGAAAATAAGGTTTATACAATAAAATTTGGAAGCCCAAGAAGAGTACACTAAACATTAATAAAGTGAATCCAAAATATTATTTGACATATATTTTATAATATATTCATGTGACATGAATTGAATAAATTTACCATACTATATGTGAAATATATAGTTCATAAGAATACTATATGAGAACAATATAAAATACATGCTATGGAAATAATGAGAACTTGCAGTTTGCCTCCATAAAAAATGACATGAGGAATTTTGAGGAAGAAGTAAGCCAACATCCACACACTTGTAAGATGAGTTTTCAAGAATGCATGAGGTGCATGTAATATGCAGAGTCAAAGTCATTTTTAGAGAGAGTTAAAGTATTTTTAGAATCAAAATTATTTTAATGTATAACCATATTTTGTAGGGTTATAGTCTGTTAGCTTCTTATTTATTGCCTAAAAATAAAAGGCTAACTCTCACTAATTTTAATTAAGAATTTGGTAGATGTGTTTATAGATAGTGTAATCCCTTAGTTTCCTCTATTTGAGTTCCTTGAATCAAGTTGTTCTCTTATATAAGGATACAATGCTATTTTAAGATAATTTCTATGCTATTGTAAAGTGATTTTAATTGCTAAGAGAATTTCTATGTTATGTGAAGTTCTATGATAAAGTTCTATGTTAACATACAATGCTAAAGTTTTATGATATGCTAAAATTCTATCCTAAGAGAATTTAATTGTTATGAGAAGCACTGTGGTAAATTTCTATGCTAATGTTCTATGCTAACTAAATTTCTATTCTATGTGAACTATTATGATAAAGTTCTATACTATGTGAAGTTCTAAGATAAATTGATATTGTAAGTGAATTTATATTCTTATTGAATTTCTATGGAATGAAAAGTGTTATTCTAAAGTTCTTTGCTAAGTGGATTTCTATGCTAAGTGAATATCTATGATAAAGTTCTATGATATGCAAAGTGATATTCTAAACTGTTATGCTAAGTGAATTTATATGCTATGTTTAGTGAAAAAGTGCTATGATAAGTGAATTTATATGATAAAGTTCTATGTTATGTGAAGTGATGTTCCATGTGAAGTGCTATGTTAAAGTACTATGCTAAGTGAATAGCTATTCTATGCGAAGTGATATTCTAAAGTTCTATTCTAAGAGAATTTCTATGGAAAGAGAAGTTCTACGCTAAGATAAGTACTATGATAAGAGAATTTCTATACCAGGTGGTGAAGT
Organism: Viscum album; assembly: GCA_963277665.1. Classification (NCBI taxonomy): domain Eukaryota; kingdom Viridiplantae; phylum Streptophyta; class Magnoliopsida; order Santalales; family Viscaceae; genus Viscum; species Viscum album. Next base: position 127,355,332 of record OY728145.1, read on the forward strand.
GCTATGCTAAGTTCAATACAAGTGAAGTGATATGCAAATTACACTTTTTCATAATTTCATAAAGGGACTTCTATGTAATTAAAAATAATTAAAATAAATTTAAAGCATTAGTTTGATAAGAATCAAGGAATTGGTCCAACAGTATGAGACTTATCTTATATTCTATGATATGATATTTTCATGAGAATATGAATAATTTTACATCCTGTTTGAATAATATATAGTGAATAACAAAGTGAAGTTGTATAAGATGATAGAATCGATTTTCTAAGAATAAATAAAGGGGGCCCACAATCAATGAATTATCATATATGCTATGATATGATCATTTCATGATCATACAAACAATTTATCATACCATTTTAAGAATATATAGGGAATGGAAAAGTGATGTTCTATACTATGCGAGCATCAATTTTCTAGACATAAATTATGTGGACCCATAGTACATAACTAATAATTTATGCTATTCTATGATCATTTCATGAGCATAGAAATAATTTAGAGTAATATTTGAATAATATACGATGAATAGAAATTTTAAGTGCTATAATATATGAGAATCGATTTTATAATCATCATGTAATCAGACCAAAAGTATAAAACTTATCATATATGCTATGATATGATCATTTGATTTAAAAAGAACAAATTTAGTATAATATTTTAAGTATATTAAATGGGGTAAGAAAATAAATTCCATATAAAATTATTGATAAGTCTATGAAATACTCATGATTTCATAAAGTATTTTAGTTGAGATTCAGAAGAAGTATTATTCTGATATTTTCAAGTTTAATCATTCATAAAATAATATTAAAGAAATTACGCGAATCACTTGCACACATTAATTGAATTTGGGAATTCATATAAAGAAAGAATAATTATTTCATAAGAATTTGACTGAGGAATATCTGATCATTTTCTAAATATTAGAAATTAAAGAGATCGATTCCAGAGTATTCTTATAGGAGAAGATAGTAAGGTCTTAGAATTCAGTAATCTGAGAAGAATAAGATCATTTATGATTTAGTGTGAAAACGTTTCAAGACCAAAGATCTTATTTCAAGAATCCGTTTAAGATCATTATATTTTACAATAGTGAAACTGATCAAATACACTCATAGAGGAAGATCTATTTTAAATGTTGTAGAAGAACCCAAAATAAAATAGAGATCTAACTATTTGTGGATCAATAACATTTAGAATAAGGAGCTTGTGAAAGGGGTCTCTATCTATTTTCTAAAGAGTCTCGGGGCTGGTTTGTCTAACCAATTTAGAATAATGATATGAGTATAAAATTGGGGTGTTTAACTGACCAAGGTAGAAGAGTTGGTTACTGGGGTGTAGAACAAGGATCAATAGGAGGATCATTTGCTGGAGCATATAAACATTTTATTCACTATTCATTGTAATAAGCTTCATATATAATGGATTATAGGGGGAATAATAAACATGGTAAGGAGTATTTGTTTTACCGAACCTTGTAAATTCCACACAATGTTCTCCCTCATATTATTTCTGCACACAAAGTGATATTATGAGATATTACAGAGGGGATTGAGAATCTTGACTAGTTCAAGATGTTTAATTCAATTGGAAGAATTTTTAAAAATAAAAACATTGATTAAATTCCCCTATTAGTGGTTAATCTGGTCTATGGCACTATATAAAAAATAAAAATAAGTGGTGAGTATGAAACACATCTTCAAAGAATAAACGTGGGATAAGGAAAAACTCTTACCTTGAGTCTGACATATCATGTGTCTATTTTACTCCCCAAATAATAAACTTATGTTAATTATTAAATTTATATATAACCCTTTTCAATTTTATTATTATATTTATTTCACTTTTTATAATGTTATATTAAATCACTTAATCAATTAATTCTACATCGAATGTTTTGACAACATTAAACTTATGTATCAAAAACGACTTTGGTAGGTTGACTATAGTAAAATAGGTCATTTTTAAACATATAAAAAATAATAATCATGAAATAGTTATCATATTTATACATAAATTATAATTTTAGAACTAATAATAAAATTTGGTTAATATAAATGATCTAATGTTACAATCATAGAGATGGTAGTTCGTACGTATGCATGAGTAATGTTTCCATTTTTAATGATCATTATGGAAAGAAGGTATGTAATATTTATCTTTAAAAAATATCATAAAATAATAAATACCATATTCTTTAATTATATATACTTACATATATCATCCTTGTGAATTATTTATGAAAAAAAACAAATCACATCATTTTAATGAGGTGGTAGTCCATATGTCCATAAACGATGTTATCATTTTTTTATTGAGTGAAAAGGTAAAAAGAAAATGATATATTATATTTTAATAATTGTAAATATTTCATTAATATCATAAATATTTCATTTATTTCACATATATTTATTATATTTACACTTATCACCTTATATGTAATGCATTAGGTAAAAACAAATCACATCGCTTCGCGAGGCGGTAGTCCACAGTACACACGAGAGACATTATCGTATCCGCTACAGTATGGAAAGTAAAATGATATATATGATATAATGAATAAATAGGTATAGTTTTATTATAAATACCATTTATATGCTTTATATCCATCATAATACCAAACTATGAGAGGTGGTCATGAAAAAATGAATGACATCACTTCACGAGGCTGTAGTCCGCCGTATACCGAAATGACGATTTCGTAACCCATTTGATGAAAGTGTGTGTAATTTTAGGACATAAATTAACATAAAAACATATAATTATATGAAATATAGGGAGGTTAATATATCATCATATTATAATAATAATTTAAATGGGGTTGAGGAATAGGTAATATAAAAATGCTCATGGGAGGACATTACCTCTTCTTCAGTTAACTCCTTTTAGTTTCCATAAAAGGCCTTCATTAGTTGGATTTATTTAAAAAATATGGATTCTATAATTTTATAAGGGAATAAGATAAGTTATTTGGTCAGGTATTTTCTAAAAGAGTTAGTTTTAAAGGTGTGAAGAGAGGAGGATAGAGGGTGGCCTTTAATATGTGAGTTGAGTGGCACACTTGTAATTGTTTTGAAGAATGTTAGGTGAAACCATGTTCATACCCACCAAAAGGATATAATAATGACAAAAACTCAATATTATAAGGTATTATGTCAAAATATGTCAATAAAACGGGGTTTGGACAAGTTTTTTGTCATTTTTACACCTTATATTTTCAGATTACCTTCCAAGTAAACTCATTTTGACATTAATAGTTGTAATCAATTTTAATTCTTTTCAGTAATAACTTTGGTAAAAAATTAAGTTTAATTTGTTAGATAATAAAAATTATTTTAATAAAAAATATAGATTTTTTCCCAAATTCAATTCACATAAGTGGAAAATTTTAATTTAATATTATCTAACAGCTACAGCGTGACAACGAGTTTTAAAGAAGAGTGTTTTTGTGGGAAAAAGATGATTTCGTATATACTCAATGAAAATTAATAATAATAATATAAAAATTAATAAATACATAATGATATATAATTTATAAATTTAATTTAAAATTTTCCCCATTACATAGTATGTTAATTAATTAAAATGGAGAAACATTATGCATTTAAAAACAATTTTTAGAAAAACCCATTTTTGAACCCAAAACAAAACTTATACTAGAAACAAATATAATGTTGATTAAAAGTAATTAAGTGGATTAAATATAAATAAATAATAATTAGTTTTATTGAAAACATATTCTAATTATATTGGGACTTTTAAATTATTTAATTTATTGAGAAGAAAATAATTTTTTACAAAAATTCGTATTTTCACTATTCACTAAAAGAGAAATATTTTCCAAAAAACTCAAAAAAATTCATCCAAAGTAAATTTTGATATTTTTTTTGAAAAATTCATTTAATTTTATCAAATAAATTTTGTAAAATTTCCATAAAATTATTATAATATTGTTTCATGAAAATCAATAAAAAATCATTTTGGAAGAAAATATATTGTTGAAGAATAAAATCAATTTACTAGAATTTGATTTATTATTTAATAAACATTTATCAATAATTTATATTTAGTAATATATATATATATATATATTTCATAAGTTAGTTAATACTATTTATATCATCTAATTTAATGGATTGGTTATAATGGTAATACATATCATGAGTTGTTTAAGTTAGATGTTCCATGTCGAATATGTCATCGAACATAAAAACATTAGGGCTGTGTGTACTAAAGACTATTTAAAAGATTAAATTTATTTAAAAATAAATAAATCGTAACGTCTTTTGTAGTTACATTCTCATATAATCTTAGTGTTACATTTCCAATACGATATCGAATATAATTTTCTTCTTTTAAAAACACATGGCATTAAATCCCCCTTTAATAAATTGCGTCCTCACAATTCGAATTTTATTTCAGAAATAAATGGATGGAAATTTGAAAATACTTTTTTTGTAAACCCATATAAAAAAATGGTTAATAAAATGCCCTCCTAATAAGATAGAAAGGGTATCATAAAGCTCATATGGAATAACACATAACTAGGCTTAAAAATAGGATAACATAGGTGGGAATGAAAGGAAAGAGTAAATAATTATAGAGTGTGATTGAGGTCATTGATCACAATAAAGTTAATGATCAATGTGAATTTAAGGGCCTTCAAACCATAAACATGTGATGATCCAAAATACCACCGGGTCATCAAAATTGAAGGTACTAAAATAACATTCTTGTTTCATGATCTTTTTCCTAGAGTTGAGGAATTATCATACCATCTAGACTAAGAGAATTTGGAAATATACTTGATTATTATAATTTTTTTCCTTTAACAAATTTACACCACAATCTCATTTTTTTCTCAAAATGATGTGTATTTAGGATGACGTTTTAATTCTTGAGGCACTAATATTAAATTTTAAACACCACAAAACCATAAAATGGATAAAAATCTATTCCTATCATCCTTAAACACTAACTGAAACCAAAATATTTATCACATGGTAACCAAAATGAATAAACCTTCAAATGATATAATAATATTACATTTCAAACATTTACATCCAAAGTTGAAACTAAATCATTCTATACCCCTATGCCCCAAATAACCTTGATGACCTCACAATTTTTATTACATAAAACCATCAAATGTGGTGTCTAATACTTTGAAAATAAGATCAAACTTGATAATATAGACGTATGATGGTATCCATAACTCTTAATATAACCTCACCTAAAAACATTATAATATCTAAAGTTATTAAAACTAACATGAGATATCAACTATAATGGACCAAAACCCGCAGTCCTGGATTCTATGCTGAAATCATAAACATTAAATTTTCATATTTGATTCAAATAATTGTGACCCAATTTTTTCCATAAAACACTAAAAAAATACAAAGGAAAAATTGGATCACTTACATCCTCAAGAACCTTTTTGGTTTAGAGTTTTTGATAATTAGGAAAAAGCTCTTACATAAACAATTCACAATACTTTAAATGAGATCTTCGCCCCCCTTAGCCCAACTATTATTTTTTATACTGAGGAATCATCATCAAACATATTAAAACCATTCTAGACATAAATCATTTAACCTTATTATTTCAATCCCAGGAAAAAACATTAGAAGGGCAAGCTAAAATACTCTTTAAGGGAAAACATAAGAATCAAAAAATGAATGTAATCATTGATCATAATAAGAGCATAATGGTGTGATAATATAATAAAAGTTTATGAGTATAACATAGTAATACTCATACCCATCAATACCTAGATCATCAAATAGGAAAACACAACATAAGGGTTTAACAAATGAAATAGTCATAAGAGTTAATAATAAAGATCCATGTGATATCAATATTAACCAAATGAAACATCATAAATCTATATCATGAATAGATAATTCATATTGGTATATTGGAAAAAATATTCATAAAACCCTTATAAAACCCATATAATTGAAATAACCATATTACTTAATTCTAATATAATTCTCTACAGAACATAGACATTACCCAATGCTTTAGAGTGATACATAGAAACACCCATCATTTAAGCTATAATGGGCTCACCCAACGCTATATGGGACACCTCACCATATAAGTTGTAAAGGGATAACCCGACACTATATAGTCTGCTCCATCATATAAGCAATAATGAGATCACCCAATACTATCTGGGCCACCCAACGTATGAGCTGTAATGGGATCACCCATATCTATCTGATTTTACCCACTGGAAAAGTATTGTATAAGAACCACAACACAAAAAATTAGAAAGATATTTCATATCATCATAAAAAAATCATTATTCCTTTCACACTTGGTTAACCTATAGAAAAAAATGAGTTCTATGAAAACCTCTTCGAAACATGATTAACCCATATAAGAGAAATGATTTTCTTAACAATATCTTCGAAAGTATATTATTCCACCCAGAGAAATAATAAAGATTGTATAAATACCAAATATCCCTAGTGCAGGACAAGTAACAACAACTGTGTTGACATTGATGAATGGAAATAATATTAAAATAATATTAAAAACATTCTTGAGTAAAATATATTTTTCATTTTGAAAATCAATTTTTAAAATATAAAACATTTTTATAGTACTTTTCTTTAAAAATATTAAAAAAAATAATTTATAGAATATTAATAACAAATTTTCCTTAAAAATAACCTTATAAAATCTCAATGGAAGCTTTCAAGAAATGATGGTCATGTCGGTGGGTAATTCCGTACATGCGGTAAAAAACATTCCTGTTTCACAGTAAAAATGTTATAAAAGTGCATTTTTCAGAAAGTGATTGGAATATTCCTTTTCAAAAATTCTGTAAAAATAAAAAATTGGAAAAAATGTATTTAATAAATTATTTTGAAAAGGTTAAAAACATTTTTTAAAACACTTTTAGAAAACATATTTTTAAAAGAAAACATATTTTTGACTGAAGAGAGACATAAATTCAAATTTTATTAAAAACATTTTCTCAAATATATTTATTAAAAAAGAGTAAAAAATAGTACAATTACTTTTAAATATATAGAATAAATATAAGATAATAAAATTCCATATAATTATTAGATTTAAATATTAGATACTTAATCTTACAAATCCCTATAAACGATGAGATTGTAACAAATGACTCTTACCACTTTGGTAGATTTGAATCATAATCCACATGAAAGAGTAACATTAAATAAAACATGTAATTTCATTAAAATAAAGATATTAATGATAAAACAGGTCAAAGGTTCAATATATACACCTTGGAAAATAATATAAGTTTATAAAATAACATACGTCTCAAATAAGAAAATTGAGAAAAAAAACCCCTTACTGCTTTGGTAACATTGAAACTGTAAACCCCATGAAATAGAGATACTAAAATGGATTTAAAAATCCACATAAATTTATGTATAAGAATAATAAAATACATTCATGGATATTATATACACCATATAACAAAAATAAATGGTGAATATTTCATATATCTCATATAAATAATTGTGAGATGAGAAAAAACCCCTACCTTGAGTTTTACATGTTGTGTGTATTTATCTTCTTAAATAATAAATTTATGTCAATTATTTAATTTATTGAAAATATTTTCATGTTCATTTTTTTATTTCACTTATTATCATTTTATATAAAAATACATAATCAATTAAGATTACATCGTATTTGTTTGACAATATTTGACTTATGTGTCAAGAATGACTTAGGTAGGCTGACTATGGTCAAAGAGGTCATTATTTAAAAATCTTTATCATAAAATAATGATCATATATATAAATCAATTATACTTATAAAACAAATCATGAAATTTGGTTATAAAAAATTAACTAATGTAATGATCATGAAGGCGGTAGACCATACATACGTAGGGTTAACATTTCAATTTTTCAAAGATCATTTTGGAAAGAGGGTAAGTAAAATGTATCTCTATAGAAAGATAATAATATCATAAATACCATATAATTTAATTATATATACCTATATATATCATTCGTGTTATGTGGTGATGAAAACAACAATCACATCTCTTTGAGGAGGCAGTAGTCCACACGTCCACGAACAACGTTATCATTTTTAGTAAGTGAAAAGGTAAAAAGAAAATGATATATTTTATTTAAATAATGAAAAATATATCATTAATATCATAAACTTTTTATTTATATCCCATATATTTATTATAACTACCCTTATTACCTTCCATATAATGCATTAGTGGAAAACAAATCACATCGCTTCACGTGGTGGTAGTCCGCTGTACAAATGAGCAACATTATCATATCTCCTACGATATAGAATGTAAACATGTATATATGATATAATTATCATAGTGGTATAATTATGTTTTAAATATTATATATAAACTTTATCTACATCATTATACCCATCTGTGAGAGGTGGTAATGGAAAAAATGAATGACATTGTTTCGCAAAGTGGTAGTCTACCAAACACACGAACGATGATATCATAACCCATTTAATGGAACTGTGTGTGGTTGAAGGTCATGAATTTAACATAAAACATCTTATTATATTTAATATACTTTTTTTATTATATCATCATGGAATATTAATAATTTAATAGGGGTTGTGGAAGAAATAAAATAAAAACACTCATTGGAGAACGATACCTATTCTTCGGGTAACTCCTTTTGGTTTGCACTACATGCCTTCATTGGTTAAATTTTACAAAATTATGAATTCCAGGATGAAAGGAGGGAATTAGATAAGTGATTTGGTTATGTCTTGTCTAAGCTAATGTTTGTCAAATGTGTGAATATAGGAAGAGAGTGGGTGGCCTTTTATAAGTGAGGTGAGTGGCACACTTGTAATGTTTTTGAAGAAAGTTTGGTGAACCCACAATTTTACCTAGTGAAAGACCCCAAAAATTCCCTAAAATATATTATATAATTTATCAGGTATAAATACGGAAATAAAGTTGTTTTGGAAAAGTATTTAGTAATTTTTACACCGTAAATTTTTTGTTTACCCACTAGGTAAAGTAATGTTTACCTTAATCACTGTAATTAATTTTAATTGTTCTCAGTAAAATCATTGGTAAAAAATTATGTTGTAACTATTAGATAATATAAATTATTATAATTACAAATATGGAATCTATTTTTCTGAATTTAATTAAAATAATTGGAAAATTTTAATTTAATATTAATCCCAAATACGTGGTGAGACAATAATTGTTTCAAGAAGAGTATTTGTTTGAGCAATAGATGATTCTATTTTAGATATATGAAAAATAATAATCATTTTATGAAAATTAATTTATATTTAATGATATATATTTTATAAATTCATTTAGAATAATTACCTTTATGGATTACTTTATTTAATTAAAATGGAGTAACATTGTGCATTTTAAAACTATTTTTAGAAAAACCCATTTTTCAACACAAAAAAAAACTTATAATAAAATACAATATAAATTTGATTAAAATTAACTAATTAAATTAAATATATATAAATAATAACTATTTTTCATGATAAAATATTTAAAATATATTGTCACTTTTATATTACTTAATTTATTTAAATGAAATGAATTTTTTTTACAAAAATTGGTAATTTTCATTATTCACTGAAAAATCAATATTTTTCGAAAGTTACCAAAATCTCAATAAAAGAAAATTTCGATATTATGTTTAAAAAATAAATTTAATTTTTTCAAATTCATTTTCTAGATCTTCCAAAAATTTATAATAATATTATTTCATTAAAATAAATAAAAAATCATTTTTGAAGAAGCCATATTTTTGAAGAATAAAATCAATTTACTACAAATTGATTGAATATTTACTAAAAAATTATCAATTTTTTATATTGAGAAAGACATATTTATATATATATGCTTATTTATATTTCATAAATTAGTTAATACTCTTCATACCTACCAATTTAGCAGCTAGGGTGTAATGCTAATATATATCATGGGACGTTTATGTTTGGTGTTTCATGTTTAATACACTATTAAAAATATAAATCTAGAGGATGTGTGTAATGAAAGATATTAAATAGAATAAATTTATTATAAAATAAATATTTAATAAATTATTAGGATGTTACATTATAATCTAATCTCAGCGTTTCATGTCATTTACGCCTTCGAATATAATTTTCTTCTTTTATAAACATGGGGTGTTACAAATAACATTTAAAACACTAACTCTAACAAGATTATCCTGATTCTATTGAGAAAAGGATTTTGTCAATGGGTCCATAAAAATTTCTTCAATAGCCACTCAACTTACTATGACTTTACCCCTTTGAGAAAAATTCATCAAAAACTGATACTTTTAAATCATAGGATCATCCATTTATGTGACTCGAACACTTTTTCAAGAATCACTACTGTATTAGTATCACAATATTAAGATATAAAATCATTAATTCATGGTATAAAACCAGTCTCTTGGAAAACATTTCATATATTCACTACATTATTAGTATCATAAAAATCCATAATAAACTCATACTCTACTATAAAATCAAGGACTGTTGGATTCTTAAAACTATTATATCTTTGTTGAAACCACTTAAGAATACAAACAGACTACGGAGATAACACCAGATATTTCAAAATCCCAAGTCAAGGTTCGGAGAATTCAAAGGAAAGAAAAATCCTCTAAAGGGATGCGTGGTGGAGCTACGCAACAGAACTATGTGTCAGAGCTACGCGGCGGACCTGGGTGACATACCTACACGAAAAAATAATGTATGTACCCCCCTACATAACAGACCCGTATGGTGAAGCTGCATGAAGGATCTACGTGGAAAACGTTCCTTCGACCGGGCCCATCCATGCCTATAAATTAAACCGCGGGGCTCCCCATTTCAAAGATTGAAAAAGATGAAAGACTCCCTGAAGCTCACATTGCGTAGCTCTTTTTCCCAGATCCCTCAAATTATCTCAAGTAGCTCTCTAAAGTACAAGAGAAGAGATAATTAAATGGGATAAGAATGTTTTAAAATTCTTTCACAAATTTCTCCATAGGCTTGATTCCCCTATATGAAATAAATTCTTCATTCATCATATACACCTGCACAACATACCTGCGCGACAAACGTACACGGTACAACTGCATGGTGCATCAACATGGGGTACCTACGCGGAACACTTGCTTGAGGAACCTATGCAGCAGAGCTCGGTATAAAGCCTACATACCAACTCAAGTACCCTATTTAAATCCATTCATGGCTGAGTATCTCCTTCTGTGGTTCCCTTATCTGAAAGGGACTAAGTTGAAGCCTCCACAAAAACCTCATGACTTATCAAACTTTTGGGAAAGGAGCATTAGCGTGTCTTCTATTTGGGTTGGGATTATATATCCACAGTCATAGGTTTACCAAATTATTTTCACAATTGGGCTAGGGTTCATGGAGTGTCTGTGGTTTTGTATATCCATAGTAACATGGACCATTATACTAGGAAAAGTGCTTGGATGTTCCCAGTTTTGAAGAGGGTTGGGTCCTGGCCTCTTCCTTCTCAAAGAGACGAACCGAAACCTCTGGTCTCTGGTAGGGAAGGTAAAGTTTACACTTTCTTTTCTTCCTTTTGAACAAAGGAGAAGTCTCCCTCCCCTACTAGGAACAATTTTAGGGAAACCATCCTAGTGTAATCCCTTAGATTTTCTTGAATGAGGTAGCATCATTGCTCCTCCTCTCTTCTTCATTTCCAAAGACCAGAGGGGAGATGGGCACAAGGACTTTTTCTACCCTTTCCCTCTCATGTTGAGATTTGTCACGATGAGAAACCATAATAGTGTATTCCCTTAACCTTCATCCCTTCATCATTTTATTGGACCATTGTCCAATGTATTGTAAACAGATTGAAGGCTCATCGCCTCATCCACTTCCATGGTCGAGGAACCCTCTTCCACTAGTGGAGGAGGAAATGTGTGAAGTTTCATTGATTAATATTTCACATCCTCTTATTTCTCACACTGAGCATGAATCACGTGGGATTAGAGATTAGTGATCATTAAAACATTTACACAAACACCCATAGTGAAGGAACAATGAGAACTCTGATTCATGTTCAAACTAGGATATGTAGGAAGCCCTTTCAGGGCCTGAGCTCACTGGATATCCTCTTCAAGATTCCAACCCTAATTCTCTTAATCTAGGAATCTTCCTTAGGAAAAATCCCCAAATTAAACCCCTAATTCATCAAGGCATCCTTTTCATGAAGTAAACCCAAAATCATTTCTCTCAAAGGACTATACTCTCCAAGGAGACTCATCGAACTACATTTTCTTTTATTCCCATCCACATGGGATATGTAGGAAACCTCCTTGAAGTTCAATCCCAACACTTCAAAATAAACCATATTCTCTTTGATCCATATTACCAAAATGGTGTAATCTAACTTGGAAACCCATATCTTTTCCACATTCATTGGATGTTTTTTCATAAGTCCCACACTAAACTTTGACTAAGAACCTTTCTCTTAGATGTCCTTACCACATGAAATTAAACTGTATTGTTAGTTCCTAATCACAAGACCTTAAAAGTTATAATGTGTCTAATTAAGTGACACTAAACTATGAGGGTTCTGATTCCTTTCACAAGGATACGTAGGTAACACATTTCATGGGTATGATCCCAATATCAAAACATGCCTTCATCTCCCTGGATGAAAATAAATTACAAAGTGCCCCACTGAGTGGCTTAAAAAACAAGTATCATCATAATGATAATTAAAAGAATTTTGAAATAGTATATTAGGGGATACCATTGATGAGGAACCTCGAACACATGCTGATATCCCCATTAATGAAGAACCATGGATGCATACTAAGGATTCTAAATTTTACATATGTTAATAAGTTATTCTAAATTCAGAGGGAAACTTATGTTATGCTTGGTGAATTAATAAGGATTCCTGAAAATATCATAAATTTACAAAGAGAGTCATAGATTAGACAATAATTCCCCCCAAAAGGGTGTGATGAGTCTAACCTCCCATCCTCTCGACCATTGTATGTGGCGGACCTGCACGACATACCTACATGACAACATAATGTATGTACCCCTATGCAATGGACCTGCATAGAGAAACTGCATGGAGGATCTAAGTGGAATGATTTCCTTCAAACAGGCCCATCCATGCCTATAAATAGGACCCTTGGGCTCCCCATTTCAAAGACTGAAAAAGATGAAAGACTCCCTGAAGCTCCCATTGCATAGATCTTTCACCCAAATCCCTCAAATTGTCTTAGGTAGCACTCTAAAGTACAATAGAAGAAATAATTAAACGGGATAAGCATGTTTTGAAATTCCTTCAAAAATTTTTACATATGTTTTTTTTCCCTATGTGAAATATATTTTTCAATCATCATACACACCTAAGCAGAATACCTACGTGACACACCTACGTGGTACAACTGCATGGTGCATCAGTGCAGGGTACTAACGCGACACACATACACGAGGCACCTACGCGAAAGAGCATGGTATAAAGCCTACATACCATCTCAAGTACCCTCTTTAAATAAAATCAGGGCAGGGTATCCCTTTCATTGGCTCCCTTATCTAAAAGGGAATAAGTTGAAGCCTCAACCAAAACCTCCTGACTTATGAAACCTTTGGGAAAGTCACATTCGCGTGTCTCCTATTTGGGTTTGTATATCCCCAATCAGAGGTTTCCCAAATTTGTTTCATAATTGGGTTATGGTTCATGGTGTGTATGTGAGTTTGTATATCCATAATCACATGGACCTTTCTCCTAGGAACTGTGATGGGCAGTTCCTAGTTTGGAGGAGGGTTGGGTCTTGGACTCTCCCTTCACAAAGAGATGACCCGAAACCTCATGTATTTGTTAGGGAAGTAAATGTTCACACTTTCTATTCGTCCTTTTGAACAAAGGATAAGTCTCCCTCTCCTACTAGGATCAATTTTTGGGAAACCATCCAGGCGTAATCCCCTAGATTTTCTTGTAGGAGGTAGAATCATTGCTCATCCTCTCTTCTTCAGTGCCAAAGACCAGAGGGGATATGGGCATAGGGACTTTTGTTACCCTTTCCCTCCCTCGTTGAGCTTTGTCACCATGGGCAACCATCTTGGTGTAAGCCCCTAAACTTCATATCTTCATCCTTTCATTGGACCCTTTTCCAATGTAAAGTGAATAGAGGGAAGGCTTGTCACCTTGTCCTCTTCCATGGTTGGCATGCCCTCTTCCACTAGCGGAGTAAGAAAAAAGTGAAGTTTCATTGTTGAATCTTTCACATCCTCTTGTTTCTCACACTGAGAAATACTCTCATGGCCTTAGAGATTCATGATTATTAGAACATTTACACAAACACCCATGGTGAAGGAACTACAAGTACTCTGATTCCTATTCAAACCTGGATACATAGGAAGCCATTTAAAGGACTGAGCTCACTTGATATTGTCTTCAATAATCCAACCAAAATTCTCTTAATTTGGGAATCCTCTTTAGGAACAAGTCCGAAAATAAACCCCTAAGACAACAATGCATCCTTTTCAACAATTAAGCCCAAAATCATTTCTTTTAAAGGACTATACTCTCCTATGAGAATCATCAAACTACATGGGCTTTGATTCCCATCCACATGGGATACGTAGGATTCCTCCTTGAGGTTCAAACGGAAACATAAAAATCAATCCTGTTATCCTTGGTCCATATTACCAAAAGGGTCTAATCGAACTTGGAAACCCATATCCTTTCCAAGTCCATGGGGCTGTTTCTGAATAAGTTCCACACCAAACTTTGACTAAACACATTTCTCTCAAATTTCCTTACACCTGACATTAAACTGTATGGTTAGGTCCTTATCACATGATCTTAAAAGGTATGATGTGTCCCATTAAGAATCACAAAACTACAAGGGCTCTGATTCCTTTCACAAGGATATGTAGGTAACTAATTTAATGGGTAGGATCCCCATATCAGAACAAGCCTTCATCTCCCTGGATGACAATAAATTCCAGAGTGCCCCGATGAGTGGATTAAAAAACCTGTATCATCTTAATGATGCTTAAAAGAATGTTAAAATAGTATATTAGAGGATACCATTGATGGATAACCTCTAACACATACAAATATCTCTATTAATGAAGAACCTTGAATGCAAACTAAGGATTCTAAATTTTACACATATAAATAAGTGATTGTAAATTCCAAGGGAAACTTATGTTATTCTTGGTGAATTAATAAGGATTCATGAAAATATCTTAAATTTATAAAGAGAGTCCCAGAGTAGACAACAATTCCCCCCAAAAGGGTGTGATGAGTCTGACCTACCATCCTCTTGACCAATGTATGTTCCTATGTATCATAAAGTTCAAACTTAATGGACACCTGACTTTGGAAATTGGGTCCCCTTTAGATAAATAATTGTTGGAAGTTTCCAATTACATAAATAAATCCAATGGAAACTGCCTAGAAGCAGTGATTCTTAAAAATAGAGAACATGTTTCAAGGAACTACGAAAAAAATGTGAACCCACCGGGAATCCTTAATTAAGTTAATAATGTTACCCACCTGTCATAACCCTATCAAATCTTAAAGGAAGGACAGAAAAAGGAATTAATCATTCACGTATCCACCTAAAAAATGTTGCTTTAATAGAGTTTATTGTTGTCTCGGTTTTCCTCAGAACTCCCTTCAGTCCAAAATGGCTCTCTTCAAGATGACATATGCGATCTTCCTGACTGCTGCTCAAGTTGGATCTTTATCCACAGGAAGGACATTATCTCCCACTCAATGTCTTCAACATTGGGTCTCCAACATGTTGGTAAAGGAGTATCTCCATCATGGTACAATCCTGACTTTGGAGGCTGCCCGGTAGGCCCCCCAATTCAATAATAATCCTCAATCATCTGGCCAATGATGACCGATGATTAAGAAGAAGACAGTTCCAACCACCATTTTCAACTGTTTCAGGTCTTTAACCCCGAAACACAACAACCAGTCCCTCCCATACTACATGCAGGTGGATCAAGAGGTCACTCAAGGCCTTAATTAAAGGAAGTAGGAATAATTATTGAGGACTCCCACCAACAATCACTGCCAGAAGAATTGCACGGTAGTGAACCCCCAACATGATGGGGGTACTGCCTCTAGACGTTCAGCCCAGGTATCTCAGACCTGGGCATGCAAGACGAACCATAAGGGATAATTTCCAATCAACAGGGAGTAGGTTCTTACCTCTGCCCCCTTCGGAGAAGTCCATCAACCTAAATTGATGGAAAACAACGAGATGACACATACACCGGTCGGTCATAATTTTTCTATCTAGCATACACATCTTGAAAAACCCACCAATACCACCAGATAAACCAATTGAAGAACTGTGAATAGGTACACACACCTACTTATAAGTTATCAACCAGTAAGTATGCTTGTCTGACTTAATTTAAAGAAGCCCGCTAGTCCAATTTGTTGGAAACTAGTAAACAGAAACATACATCTACTTACAATCCCCAATTCTTCCAGCTGTCTCATTTTCCAGTATTGAAGGAAATCCATCAACCAAAATTGATGGGAAAAATCCAGCAGACACATACACCTACCAACGTTCATGAAGCCTACCAACAGTCTCATTTAGAAACACTCGGAGAAGTCAGCTGGAAAGCTCCGATGACAAATCTGGGGCAGACCCGACTCTCTGCCCCCATGCATGAGTACTATTAATACCCATTGATAGAAAAAGGAGGATAGGAGTAGGCACATACACCTACTCCTAAAATGGAATCGATGTATATTCCCATTACATCCGCTGAAGTCAAAAAAGACATCTTATCAATGGTGAAAGGGAAGACGCAAATCCCTACCCATATTCCGGAAGCATGCTAGGATATTATAAAAACTACTTCAGAAATACCAGTGAAACATACGCATAAATCTATCCCCACACATGTGATGACACATATACAATACCTTCTTGAGGAAATACAAACCTCTGTTCTAGTCCAGGAGGGTCATGGGGAATACTCCCCCATATCAAACAGACAATAGGATTGGGAACATACACCCTTTCCAATTGGAGGTAATCAGTTCGTTCTATTAACCAATCTAAATCAAGCATATATACTTTCCCATGATAACCACTTTTCCTAGTAAGTGCCCCCAACTAAGTGTAAGAGAAAATTCAAGAAGAATTATCATCAAACACGGTTGGAAAATAATGATTGAAACTTCAATTTGGATCCTCTTAATGATGAAGTTCTTGAATCCCTCGGACATTTATCTATTGCAGCTCAAGATCCTATCCTCTCATTACCAAATTATGGGAGTGGTTGTAGTAACTATGAAGTTATCCATGGATACTTTATAATGAAGTCTTGATTCAGGAAAATCCGGTCAATCCAGAGAACCTATCTCTAGATGAGATCCACGACAACCCTCCATGTGACCAGAAGACCAAGGAGAAAGAGGATTAATCCCTTACAGTAATCCACCATGGTGGTCCTCCCCATGATGGCATTCACTATGAAATTCCTATCCACAATAGTATTTCACATTTTCAAGATAGTTCTATAATTGATAATGTAGCGATGCGAAATCCCTCCTATCCAAATTCACTTGCAAACACATGACCAGTCTGGTATCATGCCTTGTCATTGATAGGTGAAAAACATTCTCAACCAGAAGACCTATTAAGGGTCCCATGGGTCATTTTTATTCTAATATATAGTGTCCACTTTTGTCAGAACAAGTGGAGAAACCTCTAGTGAAAGATGTCGAGTATATGTAAAACACGAGGAAACAATTAGATAAATGAGAAATACCAGTCATGTTCGAGCCTTTGGAAAATTCTTAGTATAACATTTCAGAATTAATGGTAGAAGATTGCATTCATGATATCCACTCAACTTATGAAATAATCTTCATTATTTGAAAACCAATGAATTACCATATGATGAATATCAAAATCTGGTGAAGGTAATGTAAAGGTTGAAATTCCGAATTGACTTGGCATCTCTCTAAATTTCCAAATATCCAAAGGTGGAAAAACAGCAGAAAACCCTTCAGCATGCATACCTCAATGCTCTAAAGAGGCTGTTCCAGTTAATTTCTGACACCCCATCTGATGCTCGTATCAGAGGATGGGGTGCACATAGAGCATTGCATTTCACTGCACTCCAAAATCTGCAAAGTCCGCTAAAAGTGGTCTCATGAAATGTTATTTCCATGGTTGGATACAATCAACAGATCTTGTATGTAATCGAATGTACGCTCAAGAATAGGCATAACTAGCTCTCATTAAGGTAAGGCCCAAAGAAAATAATTTATTGAGTTACTTTTATATCAAGCATCTGAGAATCTTGAGAAGGCAGCCCGCTTAGAGGATTTCAGCTATAAAAGAATGAAAATGTCTGAAATATCACAATGATATTCTGAAACAGGTGATTTGAGTGGTTTTCAGATAATACACCCAACTAATGTCTGAACCAAGATTCACAAAATCAGAAGAGTAGTTGCACGAATCTTAGCCATAACAGTTCAAGAATCACCCCAACTTACAAGGCAGGGGGATCTGTAAATTCAACCTTAAAATTCATTAATTTTATTTAAATATTTGAATAAGAAGAATAGGAACATTCCCAGCCTACATGGCTGGGGTATTTTTCACATCTACAATCCCCTCCTTAATGGAAGTCAGTTTATTCCCGATTAGAAAAGAAACCATAAAGAGAGCACACAACTGAACTATCCAAGGATTCCCTTTGGGTTACTGTCTGTCAAATAGCTCCTAAGAATCCATCAATTAGGAGAACAGAGTCTCAATGAATATATAAAGGGAGACAATCCTACAATGATACTGATAGAATGTCATCAATGCATTATATGTTAGTAAATGTCATTAACACCATTGCAGAAGATCCTCCAGAAAATGATTCTAGTTCTGGGGAATAAGAAGATGAAGTTCTTATCCATAATATAGTACACACTGAGGAAAATGAAGAAGTTTTATGTACCCAAAATGAGAGGCTTACTCAGAATATAGGTATGCCTTCAAATAACCAACTCCCACCCATTATAAAGGAATCTAACATGGGGAAAAGTAAAAAGTCATATTGCATATCGCTTTTACATTGGATAAGGTCAATCTATTTCACATGAAGAGAGATTTATAGAGAAAGAAGTGGAAATGGAGTAGTTAAAAAGACTCAATACAGAGTTACTTCGAAGCAGCATTTCTACTAGACATACTCCTTAAGAAAATCCTCAACTTTCACATCTTATAGGATCTCTTCAGTAAATAATACTTGTGGAAACTATAGATGTGGATAATGAATTCCCTCCATTTGGAACACAACTAAGGTAGGGTGAAACACACCCTGATATGCCTGTTCCCATGGATTATCGAAGGTAAATACCATCACCAACAACAGTGGTCTTGCCAGCCATTGCATCATTTCATGCTCCAATTTCTGTGCCTGCATAGGTTCCAGCTCATCCAGATATTCCCCAATTGATTAAGAAAACAATTGAGCCATTAACGAATCAATTTGAAGCTATGGAGGAATGACGTGCACCAGTTTTTCCAGAAAAGAAATCTTACCCTAAATGGGTGGACCTAATTTCTCCCCCACCAAATTCTGAGAATACTGTGTTTCCAATTTTTAATGGTTCAGGAGATCTGGAGCAACACTTAACTCATTTTGTTTCCCATTGTGATCCCATTATGGGAACTCTTCTACTACAATAAGCAGTAAAACTCAGTTATTTTGTGCAGTCACTATAGGGACCAGCTTTTTTCTAGTATACAACTCTGCCGTCTCGATCAATTACTGGATGGGAAGATCTCCACCAGAAATTCCTTCATCAATTTATCTCAACACTACCGAATATGATAGTTTCTTATCTTACCAATTGTAAACAAAGGGAGAATGAAATATTTTAAGATTTCATTGCATGATGGAAAGGATTAACATATTCCTTATGTCTGAAACTCTCTCAAGAAGAGTTGCTGCCAATTTTTGTGGAAAATATACGTGATGAGTTATGAACACCATTGATACCTATAAAATACACAAGAGGGTTTTGTGACCTTACTTCAATTTCTCAACAGATATAAGATTCTATTATAAAGACTATGGATAAAACACATGTTATTCCATCAGCTCTGGGAATGAGAACATGGAAAGCAGATGTTTCTACTGTTACACTCAAGCAGGCACCTGTACCTACTTCCACTTAAAAACATTAATCATATCAAAGGGATCCACCTCTAGAGCATAAAAAATAATTACTGACTCTTCAAGATGATCAAAAAGATCAAAGGAGAAAACGGTTTGAGGAATTAAAAAGAAAATTTTATTCCTTATGGAACGAACAAGATCATGGTACTTCTTCTCAGCTATGGAAAAAAATTTGGTTCAATTTCCATGTCCAAAGAAACCAAAAAAATAAGGAGATGAAGATCTTTAAATTATTTTCCCTTTCACCAGATGTAAGAGCATTTCATTAAAGAGTGTTTTTTTCAAGTAACTCTTGGAAAAAATGGTAGACTCTAGACAAGTGAAACTAAAAAGTTCGTCATCCCAAGTAGCATGTGTTATTGCTACTAATTCAGAGGAAGAAGGAAAAAGGTAGGAAGTCAAAATTAAAAATGTGCAAAAATATAATGATTGGATGATCAGAAAAACTATCAACTGAACTCATGCCATTTTACAAACACAGTTCAAATAACCAATTGTGTCTTCCACCACTCTTGCCATAGAAAAACCACCTTCATCAAAAGGTTTATCCTTAAGGAAATGATGTGATTAGAAGGAAAAAGAGAATTCAAAAAAAGATTAGCTTGGGTCAAGGCCAAAGTTGTCATTGAACCTGGTAGATTTCATGCCATATGTTTCAAAAGAATAGGCACCACCCTGCTAAATGGTACAAACAGAAATAACCATCCCGGAAGAATCTTCATCATATGAAGAATTGATATTTGGTTCTATAAACATTATTCACTTAATAGATCCTTTTGACAATAGTGATTCTGATTATAACGAGTCTGATTTCCTTTTACCTAATTGGGGAACCATAGGAAGGGAGCATGGTCAAGGATACAGGGGGAAGATGTGGGAATTATAGAAACCACCATTTTAACTCTACCCCTGCTCGAACCATTTATGTGGCAGAAAATCATGGAAGAGCCCTTCAGCGAGCTGAATAAAGAACAATAAGTTTCTTCCATGGAAGATAGGTTCAGTTCTGACATGATTATTTTTGAGGACCAATTAGAAGTCACACCATATTCCCCTCATCAAGTAGGTAGACCTAGTCAGTATAATCTACCAAAGACAGAAGTATTTCCAGCTTTTTCTCCAACATAGGGTACATCTACATCAAAAGCATGTACGTCCAAGACAACTACAAAACTGTATATCCATACTGGGAAATGTAGACCTTTGGATCAAAAGTATTATGTTTTGAAACAACTTTCCCAAGTACCGACCAAGTTATAAATTTAGGATGCCTTGAATCTATCAAAAGATCTTTGAGAAGCACTTATTGATGCTTTTTCAGGTCCTCAAGAGTTTGAAATAGAAGTTCCTTCCACTGAGGTTTACCATATAGATAATGATCCTACAAAATGTCATGCAGTCGTATATTTTACAGATGAAGATGAAGATGATGTTGTACATGGACATATCAGACCCTTGTATTTATCTGGAAAGGTTAGTGGCAAATAAATTTGACGATCCTTCATTGATAATGGATCCAGATTCAACCTCATTCTTGTTTGTAAACATCGTCGATCGGGACTGACTGAATATGAATTATATCCTTACTCTTTAATTTTGTAAGGATATTAAAATAATGATCAAGAACCTCTAGGATAGATTACGCTCAGAACATAATTTGGAGATCTTGTGTCTAATTCAAATTTCATGGTTGTTTTTCAGGACACAACCTTCAAAATTATTCTTGGAAGGACTTGGGTACATCAACAAGCAGCCATACCTTTGTCATACCACCAATGTATAATGTTCTATTTTAATGGCCAAATCAGGACATGGTAAGGTGACAAGGCTCTATTCAAAACATGTGAATCTCAATTCATTGAGGTAGAGTTTTATCACACAAAAGGAACAAGGTCAATTATAAAGGAAATAATCAGAGATAATGCTCCAAATGGTTTGGAAAATATTACATCAAACCCATTCATACATTTGAGCACAAATTATGTGTTACCCATAAATCAAATTGAAAGGGTAAAACCAAATCTAAGTACTCTTCCGGTGACTTCCATAATTTCGATTGAGAAAACTGATTCTGATAGCATGGAAGAAATTATTGATTCACCAGGTAGTGATGAAAGCTTAAATGGATATGTATTCATATCATCTACTGAACTAAAATAATCCTCTATTTAGATAATCAGAGTATAAATAGTTGTATAAATGTTAGAGGAATAAAAAGACATTTATCGCAAATCCACCATTTCCTCTTCATTACCACATGAAGACCCTTCATCGTCAGTAGGGTCAGATATAGTGGCCTCTTCTTTAGGATGTTCAAATACTGGCTCCTCCCCTAACTCTAGAAGTTTTTCCTCGACATCTACTATGAAAGTAGAAATAGAAGAGGTAAAACATAATGTAGAAGAAGAGGAAGATCTCAGGGATGCTCCTCTAGCGTTGGAGGAAGGTGTCTCTACCACTATGGATGAGCTCATAGAAATAAATCTAGGTACATAAGAAGATCCACACCCCACTCTAATTAGTGCATCCATGACCTCTGAAGAGAAAGAGGTGTATAATTTATTTCTAAAGAAACATAGAGATATATTTTCTTGGAATTATACAAAAATTCCAGGTCTCAATCCTGATGTGGCCACTCATCATTTGGGTTTTCCAGAAGAACATCGCGGATTCAAGCATGCAACAAGAAGAACACAACCAACTCATGATTCTAAAATTGAAGTTGAAGTTGATAAGCATATAATGGATAACTTTTTAGGGAATTTAAATATTCCAATGGGATGGACAACATTGTCCCAGTGAAAAAAAATAATGTATAAATCAGATTTTGCATTGATTTCAGAGATCTTAACCAGCATTTTCCTAAAGATGATTTTCTAGTTCCATTTACATAGATTTTAATTGATGAAATATCTGGCTATGAAGTTTTTTCCTTCATGGATGAATACTCTGGGTATAATCAAATACATATGGTCCCAGAGGATGAAGAATATACAGACTTCAGAGCCCCTCAAGGTGTGTTTTTCTATCAGGTAATTCCCTTTGGTTTAAAGAATATATGTGAAACATACCAATATGACATGCACTATATCTTCAACCCTTTAGGGAAATTTGTAGAATATTATGTTGATGACTTGGTGTTCAAATCCAGACAAATTTCTAATCACTTAGATGATCTGAAGATCATATTCAATAAATTTCGGCAACATAGTTTGAAGATGAACCCCTTTAAATGTGCTTTTCGGGTAACCTCAAGAAAGTTCCTTGGCTTTGTTGTACGCAATCATGGTATCGAGGATGATATCTAGAAAACAAAATTAATACTTGGTATGTCACCTCTGTGAAATTTTAAAGAATTAATAGGACTTTAAGGACACTTGGAATGTATTCAGCGCTTTATAGCTAATTTGGAAGGAAAGTGTTTTCCCTTCACCAGATTAATGAAGAATGGAGTCACCTTTCAATGGAATGACGACTAACAAGAATCATTTGATACCCTCAAGAAATATCTCTCGAGTACACCATTATTAATGACACCTGTTGAAGGAAGACCACTTATTCTCTATGTGATAGTTTAGAGTGATCACTGGGTGCCTTCCTTGCTCAAAATAATGATGCTGGGAATGAGAAAAGTCTTCACTATCTTAGTTGTATAATGTGTGATACAGAAAATCAGTATTCTAGTATTGAAAAGTGTTTTCGGGCATTAATATTTGTAGTTTAGAAATTGAGGCACTACCTAGAACCTCATGAGGTAAAATTGGTGTATCACAATAACCCACTCAAATTTATCCTTATTCATCCTATGCTTATTGGGAGTCTGGAACAATGGGAAGTTATTCTGCAATAGTTTGATAAACATTTTGTGCCTTAGAAGGAAATAAAAGGCCAAGATATCTCAGAATTCCTGACTGAACATCCATTTATGGAAGATATATCATTGAATACTAAACATACTGATGAAGAGGTTTTCTCTATTCAAGAGAGTTCCCAAACCTGGGAGATATACTTTTATGCTACCTCTAGAAGTCCAATAAGGAAGAGAATGGAAAACCCTAATCTCAATAAAGTTGGGTTATGAATTGTCCTTATTTCCCCAGAAAAGTCAGTATTTTGTTATTTTTTCTTGGTATCAAAAGGTGGTACCAAAATTGAAGCCTAATATTAAGCACTCATCGCATGTTTGGAATTAGACCTTTAGGTGAAATAGAATCACTTAAAGGTGAAAGGTGATTCAGAATTAGTAATCAGGCAAATCAATGGGGAATATTTTATCAGAAAAGAAGAGTTAATCCATTTTTTGATTAAATCAGAGGGTTAATGGCAGTATTTATCTCAGAGACGACATTGTCTTATGTCCCTCGATCAAAAAATACCGATGCTGATGCACTAGATAATGCAGCTACAACTCTAGAAGATCCAAATCCAGATGAGATAATCATCATCATATCGCATCTTCGTGAAGTATCACATTTTTTTCAAACCAGAATGAAGGAAATTAATGTAATTATCCCTATTCGCAAGCCATATTGTCATAACACGGGATGGAGAACAATCATTGTTAAATACCTTCAAAATAGGGAAATTCAATCAGATATGGCTGAAAAAGAATAGATCTGACGACGAGCATCCAATTTTACTCTTTATCATAGTCCCGACCACCAAAAGGTCTTTTATAAATGAGGCTTTGATGGAATCCTCCTCAGATGTATTGATGGAGAAGAAACTGTAGCTTTCATGGAAGAAGTGAATTCCGGAGCTTTTGGTGCCCATTAGTCTAGGCACAAAATCTCTGATCAAATCTGAAGGCTTGGATACTTTTGGCCTTCAATGATTCAAGATTGTATAGATTTATCCACGAAATTACATCCCTTACAAGTGCATCCCAACTTTATTCATCATCCCCTGGAGTTGCTGCATACATCTAAATACTCTTGACCATTTTCCACATGGGAAATGGATATAGTAGTACCTTATCCTCTAGTCACGGTTAAACAGTTTAAGTATATTCTTACTGTTACTAACTTCTTCTCCAAATGGGCTGAGGCAATACCTCCCAAAGAAATCGGAGCCAAAATCATTGTTAGTTTTATCAAAACTAATATAATCACTATATTTGGTGTCCCTTGTACTATTTTGACAGACAATGGAACCAATTTTTGTTCTGCTGTGGTGAATAAGTTATATCAGGAACATAATATCAACTTTAACCATTCATCTCGCTATCATGTAGCGGCCAGTGGACAGATAGAGGCCTTTAATAAGACCCTTTAAAATATGCTCCAGAAAATAGCGGATAAAGATAAGAAATAATTGCCTGAAAAACTTTTTCATGCTTTATGGGCTTATCAGATCACTACCAGTACTACTACCTAGTCAACTCTTTATTCATTAGTATATAAAACAGAAGTAGTTTTTCCAATTGAAATACAATTTCCTCCACTCGGAGTTTCAATTTGTGATCAGTTGTCTATATATGAGAGGTCTCAAGAATGGTTTAATGATCTAGAACGATTAGACGAGAAAATATTGCATACTTGACATCATTTAGATGTCTATAAGAACATAATTTTGAAATCTTTTAAAAAGAAATTTCACCTCCATTCATTTCTTCAAAGAGAATTGGTATTGGTCCTTAGGACTCCATTGATACCAGGAAAGAGAACACTAAATCATGAGAAAAAGTGAGAAGGACCTTATTTCATACATAAAGTCTACTCAAATGGAGCTTATTCCTTAATCTAAATGGATGAAGAGCTCATTACAACTCCAACCAATGTGATTTTATTGAAGAAATACTTGGTGTAATTTCACATATCATTTTTCCTCACAGCAAGATTGAAAACTTCACAACCCCAAATGTCTTTACTTCAAGACTTAAAACTAAATTGTACAAAGTCTTAGTTGCAAGAAATAAAACTACATTATAACCATAAGAATCCATGTTGTATGATGTTAAAATGTGTAGAATCTTTGTCCTTGTCACATGACGTTAAACACATTACACCATTTGTCTTCGTTACATGACATTAAAATGTACAACTAATGTCTTCTCTACTTGATGTAAGGAGCTGTCATAAGCAAACATCATTGACATCATTGCTACTCTTTAGTGGCACAAGAGTTCCTCTCTTCCCTATGTCTGAGTTAGATCTGCATAGGGACATTGTTTCTAGAACTACGTATGGTTTGATTCTAATCTATTTGAGATACGTAGAGATGCCTAGATCTCTAATCTTGGGCCCAACCACAATCACAAATTTTTTATTTCCCATTTTCTTCTCCTGTATATGAACTAGATCTATACAAAATTATCTTTTAAGATACATGATTGGATTTTCATACTATCTTGTGTCTTAAATTTAATCATTCTTCTAGAATATGTTCAAGCCCCCATCTCCCATGTCAAACTTGATTGGTGTGCAGAATGATTTTTTAAAGAACTATGTATGACTTTATTATCATATATATGAGATACATAGAGACACCAAGATTTCCAATCTTGGGCCCAGATAGGATAAAAAACCCCTTTATTCCTTATATAAAAATAAAACCTTCATAGATAATGTTTAAAGAACTACATATGTCTTGATTCTTGACCTCAGAAAGACACATAGTGACAATTGGGTTTTATCCCTTAGTCTAGATATATAAAGTCCTTTTTTCAAAATGATTCATCATCATCCTTACAACATGATTTTAAAATGCATGGAAATTAAACACCCCTATTATTCATTTGTTTCACCTTTGTATTATAAAATAATCCCTTACTTCTCCTTGTTTCTCACATCGATCATAGCTCACGCGAGCCTAAGAATTGGGTAAAAGGCTTCTTTATATAAATTGGTGTCTAAATTTATTATGGGGTTATTAATGTCCTCACTGAATGACTTGAAACTTCACATTATAATGTCCTCGTTCCATGACATTAAAGTGAACATCACAATATTAATTCAAAAGGAAACAAAGAAAGTCTCCATTTTACATATGAGTCAGATCTACGTAAAGGACATCAGATTAATATCCAATATTGATTCAAATATTTCTTATGTGCATTGATCATAACCCCCCTTTTATATTTCAAACTTTTACTCCTCAATATTTTCTAGATCTTTATAATCTTTCTTAGTGTTTCTGGTGACAGAGTTTCTAATATCTAAGAACTCTTTTGCTTGACTATGCATTGTGTGCCCTTAGGTGACCTTGCATAAATTATGCCTACATAACGGGCTTGTCAGTCTAAAGATTCTATTATTTGGATATGAAGCATATTCCCTTGTTGGCCCTGCATTATACACCACCCATAATGGGTTTGTCAAATGATGGTAATTTCATTCTAGGTTATAGTGTCTTTTTCCCCTTAAAACGTTGATGACAATAT
The DNA here is from genome assembly GCA_963277665.1 of Viscum album. Lineage (NCBI taxonomy): Eukaryota > Viridiplantae > Streptophyta > Magnoliopsida > Santalales > Viscaceae > Viscum > Viscum album. Next base: position 127,382,924 of record OY728145.1, read on the forward strand.
ACAAGAATCTGTATTTTAAAACAGTCATTCAGGTATACTTGTCCCATTATCTTTCTCTCTATTTGAAACCCTTCAAGACTATGGTTTACACATTTACCTCTCTATGTGTTCAAAGAAATATGAAATAACCTTGTAATCACTTGGCCACAGAACATATATTGTTTCCATTTTTGGTCTAAGTTGTATGACCTAAAACTACAGACACCACAACTCGTACGTTTGGGTACAACCTTCATAAAAGTCATATTCCTCTGATTCTTTGGAAATATTGGTTAGAAATACCCTCTCTATATTCACGTATATTTCTCCATAAACCAAACTCTATGATTCATAAAATCTAAATCTCCATAAAATTTCTTCGGCTTTTAGCAATTGAATGTCAGAATTCCGAAGAACATTTTTTCTAACTATGCAACACATTCCCTTAGGTGGTCTTGCATAAGTTGCCTACATAACAGGTCTTTAAATAAAAATATGACACTATTTTTCTATGCATCATATGCCCCAATTGGCCTTGGATATTATAACCCCCATAATGGGTTTGTCAAATAATGGTAACATTGTTCTTGGAAGATACTTCCTATAATTCCATTATCCCTTTTTTCCATGTCATTATTCAGATCTAGAAATTCCAAAATCATAGTTTACATTTTCCCTTCTACACATAAATATGGTAGTATGTTTCCAAACAAATTATCACGAAATTATAAGAGTTTCATAACTCTAGTCAAAGCTAAAAACCTTAAATTAAAGCCACATAATATCCTCATTTCATGACTTAAAACTGCATAGTTTTATATCAGAAATTCCCCTTTTTGAAAAATTCCAACAATTATTTATACACCAAATTTGTATAGAAGTGGTTTTATTATTCATGGCATATGTCAACATAAAATAACCCTTTTATTCTTAAAACCCATTTCCTTGAAAAAACCCATCACTTTGGTCTTGAGTCACCCAAATCTTATTTTCCCTTGTCTATCAACATAAAAATGTTAAATTCCTTAGAACTATTTTTCCGGACTATGCATCATGTGCCCTTAGGTGGCCTTACATAATTTTCCTACATAATGGGCCTATTTGTCAAAATATGACACTATTTGGCTATGAAGTATATGCCCCAATTGGACCTATGTATTATAACCCCCATAAATGGTTTTTCAAATAATGGAAACTTCGCTCTTAGAAGAGACTCCCCATTTTTTGATACAAGTTTTAAATTTGGTGTCCATAAAAATCATGTCTCAAGATTCTCCTTGGAAATATGCAAAGAATATTAAAAAAATTCTTAGTAACTAAGTCTTTTTTTGGGATTTAATTTCAAATTTATGGTCAAATATATTTCGATCTTAAAAACTAGAACTTTATAGTCCAACATGCATGAATCTAAACTACCAACAACAAAAGATGCAGTACTCAATAGATTGAGAACCCACAAAGGGAACTCCGAACAAAAGCCAAGTCCCAGCTCACAAAAAATACATTTTTGTATGATTTAGGTAATATTGAGCAATAAAAAATGTCCAAAGATATGATGTTTGTGGGATTGTCCATACAAACCCAGCAAAAATGAAACTATGCTCATTTGGCCCATTGTCTTAATAATAAAATTCCAAGCACCCCCGTTCTTGTCATTATAATCATGACTGCCTAACATGAAGGTTTGATGTTTATAAAAATCATCATCATCATCACCTTTAATATTGCCACAATGGAAAATAGGAATGAAGACGCATATGATTGGAGATATGAAATCCCTTTCATTTATATGGAATCAGAGGGACATCTACAAAATGGAGCATATCTATCATGTGTCAAAATAAACTCTCAACATGAATTTTCATTTGTTGAACAACTTTATAAGCCCTATCAGATACCTGTTGAAGTTGAGATAGCTATGCAACTCCAGTCTTCTCGGCCCGACTAAGTGCTTCGTTAGTGGTTGAAATGGGGGTTATCCTCTCTAATTGGGGTTCTCCCAATGCTTGGTTCAATTGATGAAGTTTGTTATGAACAACATCCAATAGTTTTTGAAGATATAACGACTCAATCATAACTTATTTGATTTGTTGGCATATTTTGATCGATTTCTTGTTATGATCTACCTCTACCTTAGCTACTACAACTTTGAACCTCTCAACATTGACAAATCATTTATCTTTTTAATTTTTTTTTTGCTTCTTATGATGCTGATCCCATCTGTGAATGGTCTCTTTCATTTCATCATAGACTGGTCAATAATTAAAGACACCAAATCCCAATATGCAAAATAATGTTGGGAGTGTGGATAAATGGGACGACTGTTCATCAAAAGTCTTCTAAACAATTATTCTCTAGATATGTCACCATGTCTTCTAACATGCCATGCCAAGATCATATTGCATCTGTAAGTCTGAATCTGAGTCACTACCATGAGGTAAAATTTACTATTGAAATATATCACTTAAGGATGTTTCTTGTTCTTCTTATCTTGGAATAAAAGAAGCTTCACCTTCTACTGATGTCTAAGCCAACATTGAAATTTAACCTTCTGATCTAACTATAGATGCTAATAACCCTAAACGTTAAATCAAGGTCATTGTTAGTTTCAAAAAATGGCATAAACAGAGTATGATCCATAAAACTGATGATATTTACATAATAATAAGTCAGATATTTGATTCAAGTCATCCCTGATATTATCAGCTTCAACATGTTGAGTGGATGTTTCTTGAGAAGGGTCACTCTCCTGAGTTTTCCCAGTTATCATAATTAAAGCATATGAAGAATCTGTTGATGGAGGGTCCTCTATAGGTGTTTCTACTGCTCCAATAGAAGAAGGATAGAGTGTAATGCATCGTTCTTGAAGATCATTTTCAACATTTTATATAGATAAATTTGAATAAGGTAAACTTTGATGTAAAGAATCAAGTAATGAAGAACAATTGTCTACGGAAAACGCAAGAATAAGGACTTATGTCCTTGGAATTCCTCATGAAAATCCCCAAACTCCTTGATGGAACCTGGAATATCAGAATTTGGATTAAGGTCTTCCCTCATTTTAGTGTATGAATCGTGGAATGTTATAGCATCCTCACCATTTAAGGTATCCAACAAGTGTAGGTTGATTACCAAATTGGCCCTATTGATATTCTGTTCCATTGGATTTTCAATTGGTACAACATCATCAGATCTTTCTAGGTTTGGGCCAACATTAGTATTTATGTTAGGTTGCCCTGGGTCTTCATTCATTTCTTCTAGAGCAATGGGAATATCATGATTGGTTATTTCAGGATCCATTGGCCAAGGAAAATGATTTGAAATATGTTGAAAAGACTAATATTAGAAAAGATTTTAATATTCAATAGAACTGTATTTTATCTTACCATGACTTTTCTCCCTCTTAGTGGAGCTAAAAATGGGTACATATAAAACTTTTGATGATTTATCTTCTATGATAGAATATTACTCAACATGAACTTGGGTTTCCCCTGGGGTTTACTTCTCTGGTCTAGAATAATTAGCTCTTAGTCCCTTGAGAGAAGATATAGACACAGATCTTGCAAGAGGATAAACGTGATTACTAGAGTGTATTGATAAAATTACAATAATCTAAGGATAGTATAAATACTTACTTCTTCAGTGAACTATTTGGATCCGTCTCATTGCTCTCTTGCATTTCTTTTCAAAAGCATGGGGAGAAATCAAAATACTCTTCTAGGTTGGAGAAACTTGAGGTACAAGATAAGGATTATCCATTGCCATTACCCCAGTCATAATTGTCGCTCCTGGAGAAAGTTATGAAGACCTGAGAAGATTATTTATTACATCTATGGAAGAGCCTATAGGCCCATACATTGGTGATTTAAGAACTGGTCCGAAGTTTCCTTCCCTACATTCAAGTTTCACAAATACATTTTCATTAAGATTAATTATGATGAATGGTAAAGCAGAGTTGTGACAAAAGAAAAGGAAAATACATTCTCAGTATTAACATAAATATCCCACCCCTCCTTAGGTTCGATAATTACCCCTTTGTTTACTCCTAATTCCATCATATGAGATACTCATTTAGAGGCTGGTATTTGTTCATTAGTTTCATATATAAAAGCCTCTAAATCCATAATATACTATTGTACTTCAGCCAGGTTATTATCTGGATTACAACTACAAGGTTCTTTAATGTCACCCATATCTGGTATTCGAATACCATGCTGGAGGATTGCCCATGCATCCCTAAGATCACGGGTCACACTCTCCAAATGATGAATGGATGAAGGTTGCACATAATTAAATCTCTGTATGGTTTATTATGGAGGAGATTCAACACCTTCTAACTGGTGAGCCTCTTCTGGCCTACTTTATTCTTAAAAAAGTTCAATAGATGGAATATGAACCTTTGTTTTATGGAAACGACTTGATCCCCTTAGCATCAGAGATATTGCTTCTTTATCCATGGTCTTCCTAGTATACCTCTTACAAATATGTATTGAGGTCCCTAAAACCACCGAAACTTCTGAAACATCTCTAGACATTGAATTCTTAAAAAAATTTCCACATGCAACAGTCATTGTAGCTTCCAATAGATAAATTCCTTTCATGAAATACCCGTGAGAATATGAAGAAGCCCAAGCTTTAGCATATCCAGCTTCTGATCCTATTGATGCATCTGGTGAAGGTAACGTAATCGAAAATTTAGATGCCTATAAATCCGTTAGAATCCATAATTTTCTCTCTACCATTGGGTGTTTCTCGTGTCTAATTTATGTGGGGGAAAAGTGTTTGATTGTTGAAGACATATGAACTAATGAGAAAAATTATATGGGATGTAAGCCACATAGATAATTTCACCATCAATCCTAGTCAATAATACCCAATCCTTAAATTCCATCATATAAGACATCATATCATAATTCTTTTCTTTACCATCATCATTAAATTCTCCAGTTGGTGGGTTAACAAAAGGAAAGAAATTGAATTCTCCTGATACATTCAATGCCTTTTCACTAATTCAGGTCTAAAATTTTGAGTTTGAATACCAGAAACATTCTGTAAAAATGGGGTGAATCGACCATTGTTGACTCTAACTAAGTTCAACACTGAGTATGAAGAAGAGTGTGCTGCAATACAACCCTAAAACACTTGGAATGGACCTTTAATTATAAATAGAGCCTTACCATTTGTATAGATGTATCCGAGAATGGTAAATTATTACTTGTATAGGAGTTTCTATCCCAATATACTTTCCTTCTGTCAATTTAGCCACAATGACAAAATTCCCTGATCTTACACCACCTCTGGATTCATGAACAGTATGAAAGTAAATGCTTAACCAAATAGTAAGGAAGGAATATAAGCATACCTTTGCATCTATATCAGGTTTAACTTTATAGCCCTAGTGCTTATATTCACCTCTTTCCAGTGTAGTCCAATATGTGCCTGAACTTCCCCAGTTATCTATTGAAGGAAAAATATTAGGATGTACACAGGTGGGACCTTTCTCTATTGTTGTCTCTAAAAATCATTCTATCCACAGCTTGGCATGAATTTATTTTTCATCTATAGGTAATTTCTTTTCTATTTTGAATATTTCATGAGCCAATGTTGGTGTTTTGGTAACATTACCTCACATTGTATCTGGTGGAATAAACTCTTCATACATTTCCTTGAGAATAATAACTCCAGCTATTTGGTAGATATACTAGAGACTAATACCAACTTCACCATGCGTCAAATGGAAGGAATTCATTTGCGGAGTCCATCGTCTTAGTAACTCAAGAATGAAATCGGTTTTATAAACATAAGTTTGAACCATCCAGACAGATTCATATATATGAACATCTGATAAATCTTTGAATTCTACACAAGTTCAACACACCTGAAATGCCCACATCCATTCAGGTTTCACACCTCCTCTAGAATGAAGATCCTAGTCTTCATTCCAACCATGAGACTGATCTATCTGAGAAGCCCGAAAAGTTGAATCATAGAAATGTGGCCTTGGATCTACAACAAGATCCTTCATATCACAAGTACAATCACTATGATGTGGGATGAATCCAATAGGGATTGTTCCTTCATATACTAGAACCCCCTTGACTAATATTCATGTAGTTACATTTGGATTATTGAATCAACCAATTCTTTGATGTACTTTTTGACAGATAGAACATGGGAATCTTGTAAAATTCCATTCATATAAAGAGGTAGCTAAGGATGTTGTGGATATTCATGTTGATATGGAATTAAACCCATCCATAGACTAGGAAGATTACTTTCAACAATGTCATAATAGTCTGGTCCGATGATCTTCATCATTTCATTTTGATGAGATTTAGCTTCTTATGTAGAGGTTATCAAGTGAGCCCTCTTCCAGAAAAATAATTAATAAAATTGCCCTATTAGGTTAGTATTTTTACTTAAATTTATTCTTAAAGGATAAGTAAATCAAAAATATTTTGTAAAGGAAGCTATTCGGGTATGTCCTTCGATGAGGTCTGTCGCGTAGGTCCTTCCACAAGTATCCTCACGCAACTCCTTCGACAAAGTCCTTCTGCGTAGCTTTATCACGAAAGTCATTTAACCTTGAGTAAATTTCAAGGAGAATACATGAGATCACAATGCATTGAGGATAGATAAAAGAACTACGCAACGAGAGTTGGAAAATTTGGAGGCACGAGTGAAGAAAAGCACAAAGGATTGAACATATTTATATCCAGTGATGAACCTGTGCGATATACCTGCACAACATTCCTACACGACAAATATATGGGGTATACCTACATGAATTATCACTTCAGAAAACATGCGCTATCTATAAATTAATTCATTGTCTTTTTTCAGTTATTTTACCTCAGGACTCGACCCTCTATCTAATCGGATTCAATCCTGAGGGGGTGGGTGGATTTTGTTGACACCACTTAAGAATAAAACAAGACATTGAAGATAGCCCTGGATATTTCATAATCCCAAGGCACGGTTTGAAGAATTCAAAGAAAAGACAAATATTCTAAAGGGCTGTGTGGTAGAGCTACGCAACAGAACACCACATCAGAGCTACACGGTGGACCTGCACGACATACCTACGTGAAAGTATAATGTCTGTAACCCTACGTGGCAGACTTGTGTGGAGAATCTGTGTGGATGATCTATATGGAAAACATTCCTTTGACAAGGCCCATACATGCCTATAAATAGGACCCTTGGGTTCCCCATTTCAAAGACTGAAAAAGTTGAAAGACTCTCTAAAGCTCACATTTCATAGCTCTTTCGCCCAGATCCCTCAAATTGTCTCAGGTAGCTCTCTAGAGTATGAGAGAAGAGATAATTAAATGGTATAAACATCTTTTTAAAGTCTTCAGAATATTTTACATAGTTTTGGTTCCCCTATGTGAAATATATTCTTCTGTCATCAAACACACCTGCGTGACACACCTACGCAATACAGCTGCACAGTGAATCAACACATGGTACCTATGCGGCACACTTGGACGAGGAACCTACGCAGCAGAGCTTGGTATAAATCATACATACCAACTCAAGTACTCTCTTTAAAGCTATTCATGTAAGGGTATCACCTTCCTCGGTTCCCTTATCTGAAAGGGACTAAGTTGAAGCCTCCACTAGAACCTCCTGACTTATCAAACCTTTTAGGAAGATACGTTAGCATGTATCCTATTTGGGTTTGTATATCCACAGTCATAGGTTTCCCACATTTTTTTAACAATGGGGATAGGGTTCATGGAGTGTCTGTGTGTTTTTATATCCACATTCACATGGACCTTTCTCTAAGGATCAGTGCTGGGAAGTTCCCAGTTTGGAGGAGGGTTTGGTCTTGGCCTCTCCCTTCACAAAGAGATGACCCAGAACATTAGTTCTATAGTAGGGAATGTAAAGTTCACACTTTATTTTCTTACTTTTGAACAAAGGAGATGTCTCCCACCCCTACCAGGATCAATTTTAGGGCAACCATTAGGGCATGATCCCCTATCTTTTCTTGTAGGAGGTAGAATCATTGCTCGTCCTCTCTTCTTCGGTGCCAAATACCAGAGGGGATATGGTCACCGGGACATTCGTTATCATATCCCTCTCCCGATGAGCTTTGTCACCATAGGAATCCATCCTGGTGGTAAGACCCTAGCCTTAATCCCTTCATCCCTTCATGGGACCCTTTTCCAATGTAAAGTGAATAAAGGGAAGTCTTGTCTCCTCATCCTCTTCCACAATCGATGCACCCTCTTCCACTAGCAGAGGAGGAAAAGTGTTAAGTGTCATTTTTGAATCTTTCACATACTATTGTTTCTCACACCGAGCATGACTCATGTGTTCTTAGAGAATCATGACGATTACAACATTTACACAAACACCCATGGTGAAGGAACTACGAGAACTCTGATTAATGATCAAACTAGAATACGTAGGAATTCTTTTTAGGGCATGAGATCACTGGATATCCTTTTTAGAAATCCAATCCCAATTCTCTTAATTTGGGCATCATCCTGAGGAAGAATCCCCAAATTAAACCCCTAATTCATCAAGTTATCCTTTTTAGTAGGTAAGCCCAAACTCATTTCACTCAAAGGACTATAATCTCCTATGAGACTCATCAAACTTTGTGGTATTTGATTCCTATCTACATGTGATACATAGGAAGCCTCCTTGAGGTTCAAACCCAACGCTTTAAAATCGACCATGTTCTCCTTGGGACATATTCCCAATAGGGTCTAATATAACATGGAAACCCATATCATTTCCATGTTCATTAGGCTATTTTAGCATAAGTACCACACCAAAATTTGAATAAGCAAATTTTTCTTAAATGTCCTTACCACATGGAATTAAACTATATGGTTAGGTCCTTATCACATGGACTTAAAAGGTATGATGTGTACCATTAAGTGGCATCAAACTATGAGGATCATGATTCCTTTCACAGGGATACTTAGGCAACCCATTTCATTGGTACGCTCCCAATATCAAAACAATCCTTTGTCTCCCCGGATGAAAATAAATTATAGAGTTCCCCAATGAGTGGCTTAAAAAACCAGTATCATCATAATGATGATTAAAAGAATCTTGAAATTGTATATAAGAGGATACCATTGATGGAGAACCTCAAACACATCTGGATATCTCTATTATTGAAGAACCCTAAATGCATACTAATGATTACAAATTTTTCACATGTTAATAAGTGATTGTAAACTCTAAGGGAAATTTATGTTATGCTTGGTGAATTAATAAGGATTCATGAAAATATCTTAAATTTTCAAAGAGAGTCCCAAAGTAGACAATAATTTTCCCCAAAAGGGTGTGATGAGTCTGACTTCCTATCCTCTCTACCAATGTATTTTCTTAAGTATCAAATTGTTCCAACTTAATGAACACATGCATTTGGAAAGTAGGTCCCCTTTGGATAAAGAATTGTCAGAAGTGTCTGGTTCCATAAATAAATCCAATGGAGACTACCTGGAAGCAGTGATTCTCAAAACCAGAACACATGTTTCAAGGAACTACAAAATAATCATACAACCCCCCATTAAGGAAAACCACATATATAGATTGGGATTTTATAAAATTTTGATCTATTTTTTAAACTACTATATATATATATATATCCCCTCATCACTAGTTCTTCATCTCATCCATAAACCATAAACACATCCTTTTTATGATTTAGGAACTCTTGGATAGTCTTTGCAGCTGACTAATATGGCTCTCCTCGGTCTTCTTGGTTTCTTCCTGCCATGATCAAGGTGTAGAAAAAATAAATCCTGGTATTTAATATAACATACATGATATATCCAATCATATAATCATAAGATATTATACTCACCCTCTATCTATCATATTATGTTTGAACAAATATTTTCTTAGAGAGATTTATACCTTCTGGAATTGAAAACAATGCCCTCTTGGATTTTTCAGCACTAAATCTCCTAAATATGTTGATAATGTATGTACCCCAACTAAGTCCAAGTAGCCTCATTAATATATCTCAATGTATCTTAATGAATATAATGTAGTCTTCTTCATATATTTCATTCATGAAGAATAATTTCTTCAACACATCTTAGTACACTATAGTACTAGTATCATATTTCCCATCAATAATATATCATTATCACATACTACTAGGAAAACTACTGAATTCCTAGTAAACCTATTATTAACACAAGGATCACATTCATTCTTTATGAAACCATATACTCCTATAGGTTTATCAAATTATTTTTTCTATGATATTGATACTTTCATTAACCCACAATGGATCTCTACAACATCCATACCTTATTAGAATCCTTTGATGTCACAAATCCTTCTTGTTGTGCCATATAGAAATCTTTCATAAGATTTACATTAAGGAGGGTGGTCTTGAAAACTGTTTTCTTAGAATCATGATAATATTATGTAGAAATTTGAATTATAATGAATATTTTCATAATGAATGGTCAAATCCATCATCATAGTCTATTATGTGATGATGCTTAAACCCACTAGCAACCACTTGAACATTATATGCACTGATTTTACCATCTATGTCCAATTTCTTATCGAATACCCAATTTAAACCAACATTATTTACACAAACGGAGGATATACCGAAACCCGAACGTGGTTTAGGTATATGAAATAAATTTCAAAATTTATGTCTTCTTTCCACTCTTCAAATTTTGAGTAGATTATTACTTCCTAATAAGATATAGGTTCCTTATTTTCTACTAAAAACATGTTATCTTCCTCAGTGAGTAGAAACCATATCTCTCAAGTTCAATAGCCTCCCAAGTATTTAAAATTCATTACCTATGTCTCTAAAACAAACCCCACCACTTGATCATGTGCAATGTTTTCCTTTTTGAACTCTAATATAACTTGATCTCTAAATTCATCGAAGTCTATCTTACTCCAACTATCTCCTTTAGATATTATATTCCTTTCTAAAATATGTCTCATCTACCCATGATTTTTATATATATAAGGGGTCAAATACGTGCTATCCTCTTGTTTATTTGGGATATCCTATAATAATACACCTTATTCCTGGAGATGCATGTTTGTTTCTCTCATTTCCTTAACAAACACATCACACCCCACCATATGTATATGTGAAAAATTATATTTCTTACCATATGATTAATTATATAATATTCCACTTGTCGCTTTAGTTGGAACTCAGTTTACTATGTATGTCATAGTGTGTAATATATATCCCCAAAAGTATAATATAATATCTGTATGAATAATCATTAATATCACTATTTCAAATAAGGTTAAATTTATCCTTTCATGTCACAAATACACTATAGTGTATTAGGTGTGTGAATTTAGATAATATCCAAAACTCTTTTTGATAATTGATGAACTATTGGTTTAGATAGTACCCACCTCAATTTGAGTGGAGTTTATTTATCTTTTTACATATACAATTCTATAATTCATTCTTGTGTTCCATAAATTTCCGAAAGGAACCATACTTAATCCTCATTAAGTATATATATTCATGTCTACTAAAGATATTAGTGAAAGTTTTAGAGTAATATTACCCATATTTAGCTTCTATTATAAAAGATCCTCATATATTTGTATGAAGAAATTCTAGAATCTTTTCAGGTCTTTCACCTTTTCCTAAAAAATAGTGCCTTATACATTTTTCCTTGTAAAAAAGTGTGACATATATCTAAGGTTTCTAGCTCATAATAATATAAATAATCTTTTTTAATAATTTTCTCAATTTAAAATCCTTTATATGTCCAAGTCCATGATTCCAATACTAGGTGTGATATTATTCATGTTAACATGATTCATTATCTATTTTCAACACTTTATTTTCATATTCTAGTATGTCAGTACTATTATTCAAATGTTTTATACCATGAAATATTCTATCTTTATAGAATTATAATTCTCTATTTCTTATTAAAAACTGTCATCTATTTCTATACTAGACATATAAATTATGCCCTTGGTTGTATGAGGTACATAATAATAATCTATAAAAAATATAATCCATCTAGTAAAGAATGTGATATCATAGCCTCCAATGGTCAGTGTAGCTAGTCTTAATCAATTGTATGCTCAAAAATTCTCATCTAATTTACAAATAGTCTATAATTTACATGGTTCCTATATTTGGATTAAAAATTTTAAAACCATAAGTTATATCTAATTCATAATATGTATAAATGGATAGATTGCAATCAACAAAAAATGTAACAAAATATTCCCCATGTTTCTTTATTGAGACACAATTCATCTTCCAATGAAAATTATTGACATATGAAAATATAATTCATCATATACTTTATCATTATTCTGGGTATTTTTGTTTTTCAAAGGTCAGTAAAAAGATGAGATATACTTCCTTTTAATTGGATCTAATCATGTTAACCATAAGAAATATTTTTTTTAGGATTCATTAATTTTTCTATATGGAGAATAAAATCCGATAGATCAAAGAAACTTTTATCTATATTTTTCATATTTTAATTCCTACTTGAGAAGCTCAAAAGATGTTTGTAGAGAATGAGGTGTGTGAAAAAATTCTTGGATAGCTAGGATTGTAGAATTTCGAAATGATTAGTGTATCAAATAATCATAAGTACATGATTTCTAGTAGGTACACCATCTCCCAGCTTACATGTAAATATTTCCTTGGAGTTTTCATACAACACTTATCTTTCTTTTTCTTGATAGAGACCATAGAGACGAGACATCATGGTGTATCCATATATATCCTCATTAATCTTATATAGATCACTAGTATTGGATGATAATATGATCCATTGAACATACAATTTATAACCCATGTGTTTCTAGAAGAATTTTTTTCTCCTCTTCAATAGCCTCCGAATAAATCTTCATTAGAACTTGGAACTCAATTATATAAAACTTTTTATCTTCATGTTGTAAAATACACAAACACCTTCACTAATCCTTGAAGTTAACATCAGTTAAGAGACTATATTTCTCTTAGAATGGATCATAGGTATAATTCTATGGTAATATATATATACATTTTCTATAAAAAATAAAATAAAATATTTTATACTTTATCTTGATTATTGGTCATGATGTTAGAGATTAATTTTATTAGTTTCAGTTGGGAAAAAATCCCTCAAGGTTTCATTGCATCATTTTTGGGTTGCTTGTGTTTGTTGATAATGTAGGTTTCCATGATGAATTGTCGAGTTGTAGAGATTTTTTTAACAATCCATGTTAACAAAGAAGTATGACAAAGGAATGGAAGATCTGGAGGCGGTACAAAACAATAGATACAAGGTGGTGCTGTTTTCTAGAGTTTGCCAAATTTATAAGGTCCAAAATTTGGAGTTTGGTGAGCATTTCAAAATATGGATTTCCTTGAATATCTAATAAAAATTTGGCAAAGACATGAGTTTTGTGAAGATATGCTTCATAGATTGGATTTCGTGAAGTCAAGAAGAATATTGATGGTGTTCTTCATGATTACGACAAGCTTGGAAAACATCAGAGTTGAAGGGAAATGCAAGGGAGCTTCGCAGCTACGACACGAAGTAAGTGACAGAATGCTCCATGATTACGCTGAGTTCCATGATCAAAAAATTTCATTAGTGCTTCCGGATATTGAGATAATTTCGGTGTAAATTTCGGAGCATCAAGATTTGAGATGACGTGGTGCTGACATCGCGCAGTGTGTTCAAGGGTCAGTGGAATCGCCAATAAATAGGCCTTGACCCCCTCAAGAGAAGTAGAGATTTTTTCCAAATAAAAATTCGTAGCTCTCTAATTGTGAAGGTGGTATGAAAAGGCAGTGTTCTTCGCGAAAGGATGGAGCTTCGCGGTGGATAATTTAGCTATGCAAAAGTTTTGTGCTCCGTATTGGATCAATGTGCTTCGTGAAGGAAGTCACTCTTCAATGACTTGAGCTCTGTGACGACCTGAGCTCTGTGAAGTCGTGAGCTTCATGAAAAGGTAGGTACTTCGATAAGTCTTGTTTGAGCTTCGTGAAATTGGGAGCTTCGCGAAGTAGGGTGCTTTGTGAAGGTACTTTTCAAAGGTTGGTGCCCAATGGTTAGGGGAATAGTTGTATTCATCTATGGATGAAAGTTGGACATTAAAAGAGAGTCTATCCATAGTAGAGGATGCATGTATTCATGAAGATGAACAGAACTAAAGGTCTATAAACTGTTAGTGGATTCCTTCCAAGTGCAGTGAGCAAAGGAAGAGGAAGAAGGTTATCCTTTATACAGGTAGTGAGCCAGAGAGAGAAACAGGGAGTCACCCTTGGGAAAGCAGTGAGCTAACCCTAAACATTGTAAAGGCAGTGATCTTGGTCATAGAATTTATCTAGCCCAAACATTATTGGTAGTGATATTTAGTGGATTTGGTACAGTGACACATCACTGTTGTATACTCCTTGGACGTAGCCCAGTTAGGGTGAACCAAGTAAAAATCTATGTGTCTGCCTGGTTGCTTCCCTGCATTGCATTTAAAGCATCATAATCAGATGAAGATAAAAATAAGTGATCAACATAAACACACAAGTGCAAACAAAGTGACCCTAATAATAAAGAGGTCAAGATATAGTGGTCCAGGAAGAATTTATAAATAGAATATCCATACCCGATTCACCCCCCTCTCAGGGTATTTAGGCCTCTTTTGGTCCTAACATTTTCCCACTATTTTATAAATTCCTAACAGACCTCACGAATGGAGTTAGTATATCTAGTCACCTATATACTATAGTGGTAATGATCTATAAACCCCTTCTCATAACCTTAAATATGACCATCGAAATGACTTGAAGGGATTTAGGTATGTTTTACTTGAAAACTCCCTTAACTTTCATTTTCTTGATCTATTGAGTGGAATCTATATTATCAAACTCATATGTTTATATTTCCTCAATAACTACCACCAATTTGTATTAAGAATAAAATGTTCCTTGCACTTAATACAATTTTAGTTAATTCAAACCATTATCTTTATTAATACTCTCAAATAATTGATAGTTCCACTAACTTTATCCAAATCAATAATTTTAATATAGAGTCATCTTAACTCAGATGATAGAATGCGTTATCTGACTTAATATTTTGATTGATTTTTTTTCAACTTATCCATAATAATTATTTATTTTATTTTCCCCATGGTTGTTAGTATTATTTGGATCTTACAATTTTTTTTAAATGTCAGATAAAGTAATTTGTACAAAATAACTTTATTATATTACATCTTATCATGATTGCTAATTTATTTAATTTATGTGATAATATTTAATCACAAAATAAAATATTCATTTTATAAATAAATAAATTACTACACATTGAGAAAAATAAAATAAATATTTGATATGATCATTATATTTTAACTGATGGTTGGTTTATTGAGTGAAGATAAAAAAACCTTGACCTAGAGGGAAAACATACTTGATCCCATGCTTGGCCTGAGTTATAGAATATCACTTATCACTCATGTGTCTCCTTGGTCTAGTTCACCTGAGATCAGGTCTCAAACTATCTCATTTTTATGGGAGCTCCCTCCATTATAAATGTTTACTCATTCATAGGTGAGGGGGTATATAGGGTTTAGGGTTATAGAAAATAGGAATTTGACATGCAAGTATATAATAAATGAGTGTGGGATGATTTTTAGATCATCATAGTTAATTTAATTCAATTATCAATTAAATCCATAAAATAAATAATTAAATTAAAAAAATTAATCCAATGCATCCATAGGTTGATCATGTTCATGATCAATCAAAATAGGGAACAACTACACATTTATTCAATGTAATATTAATTTAAATTTTGTTTAAATTAAGAAAAAATTTATTTGAATTAATTAATGAAATTATTAATTATTTATCTTTATATTATATCAAAAAAGTCCTTTAGATATTATAATATTCTCTTCCTATATTAATTTAAATGAATTAAAGTTTAAAATTTTAAATAATATTGTACATGATGTGTACTTAGGAGGTCACACAATGGGTATATTCTATGGTAGATTAAATTAATTTATGGTATTTAATATATACAAGTCATGTACTATCAATCAACATATAGTGTGACTCACTTAGTGTATATTCCTTTTCTTTTACTATGTACTTACATGAAATGTATTCTAATATGGAATAACTTGACATACATGACATGTTATTCGATGGACAAATTTTATTGTTGGCGTGACATATATGAAAACACAACAATCAATAACATACATGGCCTAAACCACTATAAATGCATACGAAGTGCGTAACATGTACGATTCCTATAATAAGATGTGTAGTTTCAAAATTAATGCAGTATTATTTATTATGCATGTACATACATGTGACCCACTGAAAAAACTCACCATTCTTATGATATAGAATCACAAATTCCACACAACATGCATAGTCTTCTACACATCATATCGTCTGTGTCCCACTCAAATTATTCGGGTTTTCAACCCACATAAAATTCCTAAAACCTCAGCATATACCTTTTGTGGGTTCTTATGTGTTTTAATGTTTATACAATCTAGCTACATGCAATGTAGTTAATGTATGGCTATATCACTCATATGAAAATAAATATGTGATGTACAATGATGCTTCATATTCAGTACATGAATTGCAGTGATTTATATGGGTTTGAAATCACGTGTTGTTACACTACAAGTACACCTGCTATACACCACGTAATCATGGTCAAATTGTATTCCACACTGGAGGTCAATATGTGGAATGTAATGATGTTTTATACTGATTCACATGGCAAGCCAAGATGTATTCTACTCACACCTTGTGTGAATTGACCATAGGTAAATGATGTGCAATTTAAAATCACACACATTGTATCCATGTCATGAAACTAGTGACCACAAAACTTCCTTAAGAGATAGTTGAGTCTTCTTCACATGTATTGGACTGTTTTTTTCCATATGAATTCATATTACCACGTAATCAAGACTTTTTGATTAAGAATGAAATTTTTGAAATTTAATCTAACAGAAAATGGATGAAATAGATCAAATAAATTATTAATAATTATGAATTAGTGTATAATTAATTTGATACCACTTAAAGGTTCTATGATGTTGCAAAAGTGGTGGGAGGGTTATTCATTTAGTTTTTTCATTTGTTTCAGTGGATAAATCTGAATAACATGATGAAAACCCCCTTATGATATCCAAGATATGGTCTTTTAGATTTAATTTATAAATAATTTAAAATAAGAACCACGTTGAATATGAAAATCCTTCTTAATGAATTTTCATTGCTACTCTTGCTATGCCATCATTGTGATAGATAATACAAGTGATGATTCTACTAGGAGTATCCATAGATAATGTATGAATCTATAGATGAAGACCTTGAAACCTTAAGTGCTAGTACAATAGAGACAATTTCTTTATTTCATTAATTGTTAATTTCAAATAGGGGTTCTAACACTCTTTTTTTGAGTGGGGGGGGGGGGGTGGAAGGAGAATCTCTCTAGGGATTTAAATAATTCTCAAGAGATTTGTTGTAAAAAATGTATCTTCCCTTTAAAGTGATGTAATGGGAATATTATATGTAGGAAGAAATTGATAATTTCACACATGAAGTTATCAACATATTTAATCTATTTAATACCCCATGTTAAAAAATAATAATAATAATAATAATATTATTATTATAATTATATCCCATGACATGTTCTTATTTAAATATCATTTCTTACATAAAAAAACTAATATTTTTTTTAATTATATTAAATTAAATATATCATTTCATTCTGGCCATTAACTCAATAAGTTAATTATCTATAAAATTATTGAACATTGAATAATAAAATATTGAATTAAATAAATATAATTTGTTCAACAAATAAATAAATATTTTTTTTCGCTAAACTATTGGATAAATATTTATTTTATTATTCATGTAAATAAAAAAAATATTTATTCTAATATATTCACTAAACTAGTGAATAAATAAAAACATATTTATCACCTTTCTAAAAATAAACAAGAGATGCAGTTTGGGTGGTGCTTTAGTGGTAAACCCCATAAGCCTACATCCAAAAAACTTAGGTTCAAAACAACACAAGGGAGATTTACTAAGTTATGGTGGCATAAATAGTATTATAGCTTGGGGGAGGGGGTTGGGGGAATAATAGCAAGTACTATAGTGGTGGAATTCCTATAGTAGCATGGGTACTACAGTAGTACTGTTTGTTAGAGGTGTCTCTAGGTCAAAAAATGGGATTTCAGGCCTAGAATCAAGGAATACAAGCCCTAGGGACTTTGATCCATTTTCATGGGCAACTTGGTCTTGGGTGTATGAGATATTTAATAAGTCTCCCTATACCCAGATATAAATAAGTATTTTATTTAATAATTAAGAGAGTCTTCAACCTCAAATTAAAAAAAGAGATAAAATTCAAGTCATTTATTCTAAACTAGAATATCTCAAGATTTGATATTATTATGATCACATTTACTTGAATAATTTATATTGAAAATGAATAGAATAATTTTTTATTTAAATTAAATTTGTTAGAATTTAATGATATTATGGATACATATAGCATGTGACCCACTTTTCCTCATTTTTAGTATAATTAGGTTAATATACCTAAAGTTGATGATCAATGTATAATAAAAATCAAGGCGCACATAGAGAATAATTTAATATCAAAATGGCAATAATGTTCACATGGATGATACTATGTAATATAATCCTTTTTCTACGAATATCTCATTAAGTAGGATGCCTAATTGTGTCATCACTCTATATACTTGATTTATCGTTTTTTTACTTTTGAAAATGAACTCATCAATGAGAAACCAGGGACATGGATTTAATAAAAAGGATAAATTTAATTCAAATGGATAGATATATTTTCTTCTATTAACTATTAAGGTAAAAATCCTTTTTTTGTCCTATTCAATTAATGACATGTCATTAATGACACAATTAACAAGCTCTAATTCACTATGAGAAAATTTCATCACAGTTTTCAACCATATATTAAATCACGAGATTCCTGATATACATTAAAAAATATATGAAGTATATGGATCAATACACACATTCACAGATAGGAATATCCAATGACACATAAAACAATCCAAATTCTTATTTGTGGGGTTTTCCTCATGACCAACCGTCTTGGTGACCGCCATGTAATAACATCATTAGAAGAAGTCTTAATGTCTTATTATAACCAACACATAATATTTAAAATCATTTATGTACCATGATAAAATTTTATATAGACTATAACTTATGTATAATACAATTGTCACAATATATCTAGGTTCTCAATACAGTAGAGAACTGGTCTAACCTTTTGATGTGGAGAATATTGTAATGAAATAACCATATTAATGTTATACAAAAAAACAATTATGTGTAAAACTATTTATCAATTTTTTATTAATCACAAGTAAAAAAGTTAGTTTTTATAGGGAACCAAATCTATAAAATATTTCCCCTAAAAAATTACAACAACAGGTTAGAAAATGTGATCATTTATTTTTCAAACTTTCTTACTAGAAGAGTTTACATGTCAGATGTTTTGATGATGTTATCCATATCAAGAAAAATGCATGTGATATTTTAATTTCCATGTTACTCAATATTTAAGGGAATAATATAGAATTCATCAAGGTAAAGTTAGAAATTATTGAAATGGGAATAAATAAATAGTTAATTCCAGTGAATAAGGGGAGGTGAACATTTATTCATCCAACTAATAACACAATATCAAGGTAAGAGAGATTTAAATTTTGTAACATTTTAAATTTTGTGATGGTCCCAAATGGAAATTATTTCAAAAAATATAAAAAATGGTGTATTGATGAATGACCTATAATGAAAGGGATTAAAATAATATGATTACCATGTTTTGATACAAGACTTTAAGCCATTATAAATATGATTCATTCTAAAAAATGATCAACACACAATAAATATGATAAATTTCATTTTAAAATCAATATATGATAAATTTATTGACTAGAATAAGTTTTAAATATTCAAATAATAAATTATTATAACTTTTGGTTAAATAGAGATATTATTTTTTCAATAGTTGAAGTTGATCTGAGGTTTTTTAACAAGAAGAAGTATGTTCTAGAATAAAAAGTTAAATTATGTACTGAATACCTATCTAAAATGGATTTCATTATTATTATAAAATATTTAGAAAATGGGCACATCAAAGGTGATGTAATTTTAGGAACATATTTTTGTGACTAATATATATTGGAAACCATAAAATTAATTGTTTCTAGTGATGTGGTGTGAAATATTCATAGTGATACTCTTTATTATATACTATTACTAGTCACACATGTATGAGTAGCTATTCAGGTAAATCATGATACAAGATTTGATCTACATGTTACTATTAATGATGATGATGTTTGAATAGTTGACCAAGATAATGGAATATGTATATCATAGGTGATGAATCTTATTAACACACATGATAAAAAAAGAATAAGTAATTTCTAACTTATATTACACTGAATATATTTTATGATAAATATTATTTTAAACTACTATATGTAATGATGTAAGGGGAGATTAACAAATGTGGAAATGAGGTCAAATGGATCAGGTATTGTATCATCAATGAAAAAATGGACCTTATTTTTTCTTTACGAGTGACAATGTCTTAGTGAATTTTAAGGATCTTTGAAATTAATATTTCAAAGAGAGAAATATTTTTTAATTTTTAATTTGAGAATATATACATAATGAAGAGTTTTTTTAATCTAGCAACCTTCCCAATGTAAATAAAAATTATTGACTTGATTCGTTAAGATCCTCTATTATAAACTTATATATGAGGCACATTGGGAAAAAATTTATTTTTAATTATTGATGTTCCATTTCTATAATAACGATAATTGTGTGTTTTTTATTCTATACATTTATATTATCATTATGTTGTCACCTGAAAATTTAGTCATTTTTCCTTAAACAGATAAAAAATAAGCAAAAATGGAATAATATTTAAAGTAAAATAATGAGAAAATTATCTTTTCCAAGACCTATATTTTAAGGGTAAAACTATATACAATTTTCTTAAATTTGGGCCCGAATCCCATTATTATTATTATATCAAAGAAATAATTCCATCTCTGTTGAGGGAGATCAATTATATAGACCATATGCCCAAGTAAAAGTTCCTACATCATTCATATATCACCGCCTACATGCATCATGTCTACGTCACTTCCTACCCACATCATGGCTACTTCATCTACCCAATGTTAGTATCTGCATCATAAATCCCCAAGGGGAATTCCACGATTCAAACTATTTTCCTCTGGATTCAATATTTTAGGGCTTACCACTCAGGTTCCACCCTAATTATAAAATGTGTGTATGAGTTATGCTTGAATACTAGAGGGCCCCCTGACTATGACCAGGGCACACAACACGTTACCCATATTGGAAATGGATTTTAATAACCCTATGAATATCGTTTTCCTTGATATATAGTACTTATTAATGTTTAATTTGTTTTCTAGGTTTCAGTAGATTATAATTCTAAAAGTTAATGTCAGTATAATATTGTATTTTATGGTTCCAATACTAGGATATATAACAAATTATACTCACATGATATACAAATTTTAATCATTAAACATTATATTTTCAAAATTTTATGGTCTTTTAGTTATTAGTTTTATAATATATATTACCTCTATTTTGTTTGTTTCAAAATTTGGTGCTAATGAATCTATTCGTCAATGTTTTAAAAAAATGAACCCAAATAAGAAAATTATGGATTCAAATAGATGAAAATTTATTTAGGTATATATACTATCATTTCAGTAATGGATCATATCCTAAATAATTTCTTATAATTTCCAATTTTCTCAAAATATTGATAATAACTAAATGTTTATGACTACATTTACTATTGTTTCAAATTTTTAATGGATTATATAGGCTTTAAACAACCAAAATCACCTTAAATGTATCTAATATATATGTCTATTTTTTAATATATAGCATTTATTAACCATTTTATTATTCCTATGTTTTTTATTAGTATTTAGATAGAAATTTTAATTAATTTTTAGAGGATGAAATAGATGAATTTAGGTATTAATGGGAAGGTTATGATAACCCAAAATATTATGAAAATCCTTGAAAATATATTTATATAAAAAATATTTATTTAATTACTCTAATACAAAGTTACATGTCAAAGTTGATTTGAAAATCATGATTTAATAACAAATTTCAGTAAATATTACAGTCAACAATGATTAAATAATCAAAATTTTAGGTCTATGAAATGAAAGATTGGGTTTTCTTACCCCTTTTTTTGGGATTTACGATGCATATTCATTAAAATATTCTTATTAAATATAAAATATAAGGGATACAGTTTTATTTAATTATAATAATATAATAATATAGTTTTGACTCATATTTGACTTATATTTAGTACACTTATTTAATTCCATCTGATGAATGTGTATTGTTTTCAATTTAAACATCACATTTTTGTGAAAAATGTACCCACATGATCAAAATAATGAAATCAATCTTAGATTATCATGAACATATTGAATTTTTTTTTGAATAATTTATAATATATATAAATTAACCACACATAATTATGATGTGTAGTGTGGTCGGTATAACTAAAACTATGTGCCTTTAATGTAAAAGATAAAATTTATTTCAAAGAAACAGTCACATGATCAAAACCAAGAAACGAGGCCAATTTGTTTCATGAAAATATAAGAAAATGATATTTGATTAATTTTTAAAAAATAGGAATAGAACACAAGTCATTATAATGTGTAATTCTGATTGTATTATTAAATTTAGACGAATTTAATTTCAAAGTGATATTTATGTTCAAAATGTGTGTCATCGACTTAAAACTAATACAATGATACCATATTTTCATGAAACTCTCAGAAAATGTTCATGATTAATTTATGACTTGTAGGAATAATCCAATTTGATTTTAATACATGGTGTAGTCAAAGTAATGAAAGGTTTATTTTCTTCGCTATAAGTGTGAATGATGTTTAATATGAGGGTCACACAAACAAAACCATGATAATGGGTTCAGATTTTATTAAAAATATAAAAAATTATTATTGATTCATTTATGTAATGTACGAATAAAAATACTATCTTTACAAGTGTTGTTTTTTTGGTATCACTAAAAGTATGTGTTTTTAATAAAAGGTTATATTTTAGATCTAAACATGATTCACATGATAAAAATGAATAAAATTACCTCATATAATCATAAAAATCTAGTTAAATTTTGCTGATTCATTTATGGATGATAATAATGAATTTGATGTCATTTTGAAGTGTTAGGTAAATGTTATGACTAAAAGTGATTTATTTTTTAAATTAAAAGTCATATTATATTTAAAAACACATGTCATAAGTTCTAAAAATTTTTAAAAGAGCTTAGATAATCATAAAATTACTAAAAAATAGTATATTATTCATTTTCAACTTATTGGAACAAATCACACATCATTCGATGCATAGTTTTGTTGAAATGGTATAAAATCTATTTTTATACTATACATGTTAATTAATCTTAAAACTATAGTCACATAAAAATCAATAAAAGGATATATAATATATATAAAAATATTGGGATTTTATTCAATTTTGGCATGTAGTAATGAAATGCAATTGATTCTGTTGCAAAACATGATCAATATTATCGAAAAGTGTATGTTTTCAATTTCAAATTCACATTTTAGTTCAAGACATGTGAAACATCCCAAATAATGTCTTGAAATATTTAATTCTCATGAATCACTAGGAAGATAATCTTTTAATTGTTTGTGATGTTTACGAATGAACTGAAAGTCATTAAGATGTCTAGTGTGGTCGATATGACAAATGTTCATATTTTTTTATCTAGAAGTGACATTTTAGTCGAAAACATTCATTACATGCTCATAAAGACCTTATACTATTATAAAACTACATTAAATTTATCATATATTCATTTTTAAATATAATAATAAACCTCAAATCATTATAACAAGTGGTGTATTCTAAATGACCTAACGTATGATTTTAGATTACAAGTGTGAAAAGTTAAATATGAGCATCACAAGATGAAAATTGATAAAACATGCTAGGATTGAGATAAACCTTTTAAAAATTGATCATGAATTCATTTTTGATATGAATGAATAAAAAAATCATCATTTAGATGTGTGTTATGGTATGTATCATTGAAAGTGCGTGTTTTTAGTTTGAATGTTAGATTTTAGTTAGAAACAAGTATCACATACTAAAACAAGGTAATAGATCTTGTATTGTCATGAAACACTAGGAAAATAATATTATATTCATTTGATATCAATTTAAATTAACCTAAAATATTTCCAACAGATAGCTTGGTTTCAATTACCTAATGTATATTTTTCCATTTTAACCATTAAATAAGTTCAAAACAGAAATAACAAGCTAAAAAAATAATAAAATGTGCATAGGTTGTTATGAAACTTTATGAAAATGACCATTGTTTCATTTTTGACATTTAAGAATGAAAATCCACTCCTTTTTATGTGTGATAGAGTTTGAATGACTTAATGTATATTTTTTCTTATCTATTTTTTTTAAATTTTCATGTTTTATTAATAAAACCTATATTATTTTGTAATATTATATTACTCATTTCAATTATAGGAACATTTATTTCATGCGTTAAAATAGAAATGATTTTAGATTCATTGAAATAATATTTTGATTGTGTTATATCATGTAAACCATTTATTTATAATTATCATACTAATAATTGATAGTTTTAATGTACACATATGTTTTTAAAAATGATTTTTTTCATTATATTCATTTTGTTTATTTTGGTTTGAATAATGCTGATTTTTTTGATGATTTTATTCCATATATATATTTTTATCATATTTTTGATACAAAAAAACTAAAAAGTGGTTATAGTATTTGAAAAAAACCTTCATCAACACTAAAGAAGCACTGAGAAAGGTGATTTTTCTCAGTGCTTCTTTAGCACTAAGAAAGGTCCCCATGTTTCTTAACATCGAATTTCTTAGTACTTTTCAATTTTTAAGAAAGATATTTTTTATCCTTGAGAAATGAACATTGAATTTTAGTGAAATTTGATGCATAAATGAAGAAAATGTTCAAAAGATTTACTATAATAATGCATTCCGTTAATAAATTCCCTTTATTTGAAAACTTGTGAAATTAAAATACAAATACCAATTTGTCTTTTCCACATTTTAATTTTTATTTTGATCCCAAATTTTTACCTCATAACAAAAAATTGTTCTTTAATCGTCATCCCTTATTTTTTAATACATCTCATAAATTTTGGTTTAATAATATAAAATTTAGTAGATATATTTAATAAGTAAATCCACTTATTATGTTATGTGGTTTAACAAATTTAGTATAATTAATTAATAATTCTATAAAAAATGGAAAATTTATTCTATTAAAATAAGGAAGTAAATTTTTTTGAGGTGTATAATTTGAAATAGTTATAAAACATTAGTGAAATAAAATGAGTATATTTTTTATTTTTTTATATTTAGTTTTATTTTCATTGTTTTAATAAAGTAATAGTTTATATTAAGGTGAAAATCTATGATAAATTTATTTTTACATTTATTAATTAATATGGTAAATCAAAGGATCATGTTTATGATCATAGGTACATGAAAGAAATGTATATAAAGAATGATCTATGGGAAATTTAAAATGCAAAGTATCCTAGAATTTTTTTATAAAGAAGATCATGGAAAACTTGTATTTATTTGAACATTAAAGATATTAAAATTCATTTATGGGTATTAAAGAAAAATTTCAAGGTGCATTGATTTATAAATCTGAAGTTACATGGATTAAAAAAAAATTACTCACATATTCTGAAGAAAGAAGTTATACCATCCCCATTGGATAAATTATTACCTTAGTATGTAAAAATGCTTATTGTTTGGTACAATATATGATAAATGTTTTTCAACGAAAGTCTTGGAAAGTTTAGAATTAGTGATCCCAAAATTTCCAAAAATATAACCGGATTAAGGAATTACAACAAAACCAATGAATTATAGAATTTAAAAATGAAGTGGATTTGAAAGATGGATTATGTGATAGTGGAAGATGACTACAAGATCTAATGGACAACAGAAGTGTAGAGGAATCCATGACTCAAATAATAATAACTCTAAATATATGTAAAGATAACCTATATTTTTTATATGGATACATAAGATTTTTTTAGGGATGTTTAAAAAAAATAAAACGGTTTGTCAAATTCACTAAGAATTTATAGTTGAGGTCGTGTTTGTGCTGCTAAACTAAAGATGTCTTCGAATAGATAGAGAACCTCCCACAATTATAGTAAAGTTGTGGGACCAGGTTCAACCAAATGAAATAGTTTATAAATATTATAGTGGTATAATAAGTTCAATATTCATGAAATCTATCTTATTATATTTTATTTTTAATAAAGACCAACGGTCTTTCCTCTTCAAAATGGAATAAGTTTTGTAACATGTAAATCTATTTTGTTGTTTTCTGTTGAGTGTCAGTTCATTCATTCTTCCACTTTTTTTTTGTTTTGGAAGGTCTATTGTTGATCAAATATATTCATCATGAGATCTTTTATCTTATTTCTTTCGGTTTGAATGTTAAAATTAGTTTTTTCGGATTATATATGTTTCAAACCTCATTTTATAAGTAATGTTTTGGAAGGTTGTTATTGAATTTTGGGTTCTTAGTAAAATAATTGGTATAAAAGATTTATTATAAAATTAATGAGGTCCTATTACCTTATAATTATTAGTTTTTTTGGATTCTATTTATTTAGAAGTAATGGGTCAAGAATAATTCTAAGTCATGATTGAAATGTTCGATGGATTATACATAAGATTCTAGAGGATACAAATTAAATATTATCTATAATATAAGGAATTTAGGCCTTCAATGAATGAGATGAAAATAATGAAATGGATGCAGAATAATGGGAAATTATCAAATAGATATAACTTAGGGTAGTCCATATGACAACTTTCTAGAATGTAGCCTTTAACATATGGGAGGTAATAACAACTGCATAAAAAATGCTCACATATGAAAACATGTATAAATTTCATAAAAAATGAACAAATAATTTTAGATGTATTGAGTATTTTAAATAAATATATCACATAGAGATTTATTTTCCATTCATGTTAATTATGTAACACCATGATATTTTAAATGAACACTATGTTCGATTGTGTATACAACATGCAACACCAAGCATAAACGAACAAAATAATATTATTATTTGAATATAATCATTATAAACTAACCATTTAATTGGTGGGTATTAATAGTATTTTACATATTATGAAATATATATATATATATATAATGGAAATTATCAATACAAATTTATTGATTAATTCTTAGGAAATAAAAAATCAATTTTTATTAAGGACATCTCATTCTTTAAAATATGATTTCTTTAAAAATGGTTTTTATTACTTATTGTGATTGAATATTATAATTAATTTATAGAAAATTCAACTATTTTATTTGATTAAAATAATATACCTTTTAAAATCATCGTACAAAAATTATCTTATGTAGAAAATTTTGAAATTTTCAAAAATAATTGATTTTTAAGTGAATATAGAAAAATAATATTTTTTTTCAAATAATATAATTTATTTACATTAAATTAAGTAATTTAAAATTCCTATTATATTTTTATTTGGTATTAAATTAAAATATGATACATTTAGTTTATAATAATTTAATTTTAAACAACATTTTTTAGGATTTTGATTTAATTTATTTTTTATGCTTAAACACACATTTTCTAAAAACACAATTTTTTATTATGTTTTACACATTTATATTAAAATTAATTTCTTTAAATTATAGAGAATGAATCCTGAAAAATTGATACCATATTTGGATTCATGAAGTTCAAATTTAGAGAATATACCTTTTTTTATTTTCAGGAATTATGAATGGTAAATAGGGTAAAATTTATCATATCAGTAATGGGTATTGTTTCCGGCTCTTTCCGCAGGGGAGCACGCACATCCATCACACAGAGGACGCGAGGCATGTAGCCCCGCATTCCCGCTTTCCAAAGGTGGGCGACATCCGCTCCTTGTTCAGGGATGTCTGGTCCTTGATCAAAATCAGGATGTTGGTTCTTCATTATGTGGATTCCTCCTCGATGCTCATCACCTAGTCCGGGTCTCCCTCATAGATTTAAGATGTATTTTTGAATCTCATCTCGGTGCCATATCTTCATGGACACCGGTTAATTACGCTGCTTCTGTCAAGACGCTTCAAGGGGTCTAGTCGGGGCAGCAACCTTCAGTTAGGGGAGTGGTCACGCTAAAGAATCATTGGCGTGTCTTGACGCTGGGGGATTGGCATGTCTATCTTCTATCCCTTATTATAGGGATTCTCGAGGGCACGAAATCCCGAGGCATCCCACATCAAACATAGGGAATTGTATGTCATAGGCATGTATCTGAGGTTTTCCTCAGATTCCCATGTTTAACACGGGGTATTCCATGAGTTTGACGTCCAACGGAGACAGCTCGGACTGATCGGAACACTGTTAGTGGATCAGATAAGAGAACCCCCCTCGAGGGGATGCCGATATTCGGGCCGACACATGGGTGACTTCCTGAATGCTGTGGAGTGGAATGAGGTGGCATGATCCCACTGGGATGTGGCGGCCCAGGTAAGGATCAGGATGGGTGATGAAGTGAAGGGGCTTGAACCTCATGGAGGATTTTTATGTATACCCTTCGTAGGGAATCGAAGTCTGTGTAGTTCGGGATAGACAGTTTAATGTGATGCGGGATGGGGGCATTTGGGGATTACGCTCTGAGGTGGCCTATAATGGTTGGTGAACCAACGCGAAGAGGTCGGAATGACCGGTCGGTGGGCTTGAACCTCATAGAGGCTTCCTATGTATCCCCGTGGTAGGGAATCAAAGTTCACGTAGTTCGGGTTAGTTGGGGCTTACGCTCTGAGGTGGCCCAAAAGGTTTGGTGAACCGACGTGAAGAGGTCGGAACGACCGAGTGGTGGGCTTGAACCTCATGGAGGCTTCCTACATATCCCCGTGGAAGGGAATCAAAGTCCACGTAGTTCGGGTTGGTTGAGGCTTACGCTCTGGGATGGACCATGTGGTTGGTCATGGTCGATGCTCACTCTAAGCCCACATGAGTCATGTTCAGTGTGAGAAACAAGAGGTTGTAGGGACCTGATGATCATGTCGCAAAGGGTGCGTCCGTGAGAAGCGAAGATGGGCTTACACATTGAGCGGCCTAGGGCTTCAGGACTTACTACAGGATGGAGGCCGGAGGGTGAAAAAGCGCAGAGGGAGAGGGATTTGGGACCGAAGAAAGGAGGGGCCTCATTCCCTATCACACCCTCCACTGGCCTGGGCGGTGGGGAAGTATGGAGGTGCATGGGTGCTACCTTCTACAGGAGGGGCTAGGGGCTTACAACAAGGAGGCTTCCCTTCCCCCGTTGATAAAGGCCACTCTAAGATGTAGGATATCATCCCATGTGAGGGGTGATTCCATCCCCGTAGAGACGAGTGGGCATAAAGAATGTCCGAGCCAGGGGACCCTGCGTGTGAGGCATGAAGCCAGATCACAGTTTAACGTCATGTGTTTAGGACAAGGTGCTTGACAGTTTAAAGTCCTGCAGCTCGGACGAGATGGGTTCGCTCCACACCCCTAGGACTTACATAACCGACACCCTCTACCACTTGTGAGAGGGAAGTCATTGGTAAGGCCGTAGTAAAGGGGGGTCGTAGAGCGAACCATCAGGGGGTCCACATTAGCGTGGCTATGCGAAGAAGAAATAGCTGGTCGAGTGCCTATGCGAAGAAGCATGAGGCAAAGCAACGTAATGGGAAAAACTGCCCAAGGGACATTGAGGTTACTTTTACCAGACTAGAAGGTCAAACGAGAAAACAACGCATGGTGTGTATGCCTGGTAGGTATGCTCGGGGCATCCATAAGGAGGACATCGGGCGCCTATGCAGGGAGGCACCCATGGAGCATCAAGGTGAGGTGTCCTGGGGATAGCATGCAAAGAAATGGTTTGCGTGGAAAACACCGGGATGGTGCGTAATTGGGGCAGAAGGATTGCATGAAATTGGACCGTTTTGTGTGCAACATAAGGAATTGCGCACAAGGGAGGAACCCTAAAGGGTGGGAAATTCTATTTAAGCTAGGTGGATTGAGCACAAAGGCGGATCCCGGGGCGAGGTGGCGTGAAAAGGGTCAATACCTGAAGGCCATCTTGCACGCGCGGATGTCCGATTTCATGCATGAGATCCTATTTGAATTCCAAAACCCCGAAGTGGAAGGGGTCTCCTTCAATTTATAGGCCTCCGACGACGCAGAATACTGGTGGGTGCGTAAAATTTGCACACTAGCGGCGACGGTGCTCCGGACCAGGTCTCCAGGTCCGAATATGACTTTGCTTCGTCATTTCGAAACTTCCATTAGTAATTATGAACTTTTCTTTGTCTAGAAATTCCCCCTTGGAATTTGATCGGCGAGAGGTCGCAACGATCAGATTCTGAAGGAAACGCCGAAACGTTGAACTGTTGGGCTTCGTGGGTCCCTATGTGAAAAAAATGTTGCAGCACCCAAAAAACACAAGCTGGCGTGGAATCCACTTTCCACGCGGTGTGGAACCCCGACGTCACCTATAAAACAGGACATGTGTCCCATGATCTGTACCCAAGATTTCTCGCGCGATAGGCTTTGAGCTCTCGTGCATGAGATTGCCTCTGCACCTGCACATAAAACCCGTTTTGACAGTGTGAAATTTCTCCAAGTTGTGGCCGTATTTATGCGCAATACCGGGATTTTCCGCGCTGACTTCTCCGATTTTGCACCCAACTTTTGAATTTTGTGCAACACATCCAGATTCTACACAACACTCTCGAAGAATTTGGCTGGAAGGAGATGGTCGCAAACCAAGTAGATAAGGCAGAAGCCGCCACTCATAGAGCTGAAATGGCGGCAAACAAGGATGTTTATGGCGCCAGTGTGGTTGTTTCCAACAACCATACTTTGTTCAACCTGCTAACCCCCTCCCAGAAGGAGTAACCTTTTTCCAGAAACCTTCCACTATGGAACTTCGGCATTTTGGAGGAGGTTCCGCTGCCGAGCATCGATGTTGATACACCGCGGTCATGGGTGACCTGGGAGGATGACCTTCCCCGATATAATATCACCAACAATGGTCACCCTTCCAGAGAGACCAGACACATGGATGTATATGTCATGAACCCGAGGACCAGGACCATTGCTGGGGGTGATCCTATTGCGGAGATTTCCCCAGCCCTCTACACAAGAACGTTCCGTCAGAGCATCACATACGATAATAAGGGTTGGCCGCAAGATTGAGATTTACGGTCCGGAGGCAACTTCACCAGTGATTGGTCCTAGGCGTACTGGTTTCTCCATACCTGCGACCAATTCAAGTCCGAGCTATGGCACATTGGTTTGTTTGAGGTGGTGTGGATGTCGCAGTTCCACTTATACCGCTAGCCTGAGCTCAAGCCGGAGCTATTAACCCGGTGGTCCCCTGACACTAACACATTCCATCTTCACCATGGGGAAGTTGGTATCAGTCTTTGGGACGTCCACTGCATCGGAGGTATCCCACTGGAGGGCTATCAATACGATGAGTTCCTTCGACCAATGAACACCTGGGAGGACAGATCATGGACCCCCATGTTGACATGGCACCTGCTGGAGCTGGCCAAAGAGAGACTGGAGGTCAAGGACTTCTTGAAGGACATCGCCTACATGGGCTGGTTCATCCTGTTCCTGGAGAAGAACTCAGCGGTTAAGATGTCGGGATGAGGAAAATGGTGTCCAACCATGGCTCAGAGGAGCAAGGATGGATCGTAATGGAGGATCTTGGAGGCAGGGAAATACCAATCATGGGGTTACCGTGTTAATGAGGCCCGAGACCCAAATGTTTGACATGCCAGGTTCCTCACCACCTTTTTGAGCGGGTGGCTCCTGCTGGTGCGGGGCGCAAGGATGGGTGTTCGTCCAGCAACCCTGGTGATGGCGGGCACCATGGCCTCCAACAAAAGGTTTAATATGGGGGTCCCAGTGCTGGCTAGGCTGTAAGCCATTATATGATTTATCTCAAGAGGGGGGTCTACTTAGAGGGTGTGCGGCCCCTTCTAGATCTTCCACAGTTGGGTGGTGGCTCATCTTGGTAGGTAAACTTTCCCAAACGCCATTCATCCTTTGAGAAACGGCCTACGACCATCTCTGTTGAACATTACCGAGGTCGCGCCAATGACGCTCAACGAGGAGGGAGTAAGGATAAGAATTGGTAACCATGCCAACTTTAACATTAGCCCATTCCCCACCCCGATCATCCAAATGGTAGAAAATTGTCAAGGCTCGCTGGACCGGCAGAAATACTTCCAGAGCATCCAAGGTGGGGTGCTTGTGGCTCAGATTGACTGGAAGATCATCTGCAAGCCTTACGTGCCGTCTCGATTCGCCATGCAATTCGGGTGCTTCCAACGAATGTAGAAGAGTGTATTCACAGATGCCTGGGAGGAGAGGTATCCATGCATCCTTCTCCATATGTTGTTAATGTTCACCACTTATGGCTCTAGTGACGTCATTACCCTTCCTCCCACCAGGGCCAACGCTGCCCTATCAACTGAGTATGCCGAACATTGGGATATAGAATACCCTGAGGGGATTTTGCACAAGCGAGTTCGGCACGTCAAGACTACCCGCGTGGAACCCGGGTGACGAGAGAGAAGGCAAGGTGCTGATAGAAGGGGGTGATAAGGGGTGCGCCATGAAGCAAGGCCTCAACCTCGCTGCCGGAGGAGGGTCACACAGAGTGGCCAGAGAACTGCCCAAGAAGCAAATAATATACCTACTCGAACCTTCCCACGATGCAATCTTCCCGGCATTGTGGACGACCTGGATGACCCTGAGGCAATCGATGAGCATTGAAGCCCTATGGAAGAAGATAATGCAGGATGGGATCTAGAAGCCAGATGTCGGGCTCATTCGGGTTACCGACTGGGTAAACTTTCATCGATGGCATGCCTACCTAATGGCCATGGACATGTACGCACGCCAAAGGGGTCGGTGCCCGGAGCCACCTCTCTTACTAAAAGTGATGCTCGGTCTGGGGAATGATCCTGATCAGATACTATCGGAGGAAGATGACGGTGGTGACGAGTCAGAGGGAGAGGAGGAGACAGGGGAAGATGAAGGATCTCAAGGAGGGTCTCGCCAAGGGAGCCTGTAGGAGAGTAGCAAGATCGCCGGCTCTGACATAGACATAACCAAGCTGCTCAAGGTCTATCTCTATCCTTATTTATCCTCCTTTATCCATTCTCTTCCACAATTTCTAATCCATTTCTCTATCTCACTCAGGATCATATAGGTGCTGATCAAGAATTCCCAATAGAGGAAGGAGATGAGGCGCCGGTGGGACAGGGTAGGGCTCCGACGCCCATTATTGAACTAAAAAGCACTGAGGGGTCTCCTACCATGATATCTCCTGTAGTGGACAGAACCCTGGAGGCTGAAGATCTAGGTACCTGTAAGTCCTTTGCTTCGCTACTGGTGCTTACTGTCCAAGAAATCCACTAATCAGGATGCTCCCTGTACAGTGATCTCAGCGATGGAGGCTCATCGGGCCGCTGAGCCTGGGACGTCCGTAAGTAAATTAGTGGCAGACATACCGCCTCCTCCAGAACATACTTCCCAAACTAGGTCGGACCTGGAAATTGGCGAGCAGGTGGTAGAAGAAACCAGTGGTGCTGTCATTGGAGCGAGGCCGGAAGCTGACGAAGGCACCACCTCTGTCGAGGCGAGAGAGGAAGGTCACCCAGATGTTGAGGATCCTATTCCCCGGGAAGGCATCTCTGAGGTAGATCCTACTACCGACCTACTGACTGTCTTCCCTGTATACTGGCCCGCTGATCTCGAAGAAATATATGACTCAGATTCTGGAGCGGCTGAGGAGAGTCGGATGACACAACACAAAGGGTGGACGTGCATCCAACGTTTTCTCAGGCATCCTCAGACAGATTGGATGAGGCAGATGGGATCACTTCAGAAGTGGCTAAGTTTCCTATGTGCCGAAGGGGTTGACGCTCAATGCCTTCATCTGACGGTCCGTGATTACATGGCCGAGAAGATATGTGAGTGCATCCGGTGCACCGGCGTTGCCCAGTGTCGAGAAGAATCAGTGAGCACCCGAGCATTCCTGAGGGTGGATCTGGAAGTTATACGCCTCGAAGAGCAGGAGAAAAAAGGAATCCTTTATTTCAACATGCTCTGAGCTCGTAGAGCAACTGACAGCCCAACTGGTTGATGCCCAAGAACAACTTATGGAGGCATGTCACCAAATGACCATGCTTCAAACTAAATGGGCGCAAGCACAAGCTAGGATTGGTGAACTACGCTCTGTGACTGCTGATGAAGATAGAGTCTTCAGGGAGCGAGAAGTAGTCCTGGAGGCCACCATCCAAAGGGTATCCACGATGGAATGATCTCTCCAAGAATCTGACCGTAAAGGTCCCTATTTTGGCCAGGTCATGAACTTTTTGCTTCTAATGTATGGACAAATCCATTTATCTTTACCTTTGTTTTAGCTTGCTCGTCCATAATCCCGAAATGAATAACACTTCATTCCTAAGCTCATGTGGGCCGTACCCAATGTAAGAAACAAAGGATGCTTGTATTATCATTTCGTTCGACCGTGGGGGAATCAACCAAGCTTCAGGCATCCGAAATCGAGCTCGGATTTCCGAGGAGAAGAGGTAGGCCCATCCAAAGGAAGGGGTCCTCATACCTGATTGGTGTATCATCTCCTCAATGTGCTCTAACACATTAATGGGGAAATGCCAGGGGCATTGGAATCAGTCCAATCATAGGGAGATGAAAAGGGTGAATCACGTCACCCATAATTCAGAATCACTATGGGAGGGGGTGATGATGGAGGATAGCTATTAACTGTGGTGGAAACACAACATCTATATCGCATTATCCTGAAATGGGGACAACAAATGAGGGCTGACCGCTGACCATTTTCGCAACACGGGGCCCAATTCAAATGTCGTTGATCAGTCTCCCAGAACGTTGGCCCAAGACAGTAGGCAGACCATATGTCGAGCATCCATACTATTATGGGTCCCATCAAACATGACCAGTCTTCCATAACATTGGCCCGGGATAGCAGGCGGACCATGGGTCGAGCATCCACACTGTTAGGGGGTCCCATTAAACATTAAATAGGATGAAGATCCAAATAAAGGGCCACAAAAAGTGTGGAATGTGAAGTGGAGGTTTGTTCAAACAGAATCCAACACTCCCAAAATTACGCCACCATGGTGGAGGCACATTAGGCAAGCCTATTAATCGGGTCACCGATCATCCCTATTTCTAGACAGGACCTCTCTAGTGAGGGAACTGTCGCTTCCCAACATCACTACGAGGCATCCCGAACTTATTCGGGGCTAATGCTGTAGTTAGACAACTCCTCGAAAATTTAGGCCAGAGGGCCGACAGTGAGGAGGGACAAGATTTGGTAATCCCTAGGGCTAGACCCAAGATGAAATGTCTGGGCATTCCTACGTACCCCATAAGAATGGGAATCAAGCCACACATAGTACTGGAAAGGATCTTATTTTAAGGTCTTAGAACTCAGGCCAAGGATGGGTAAGAATGGTGGGAGACACATGGTGAGGTGATCATGAAACCCGATGCAAATGATGACAAGGTCTTGCTTACCATGTATTCCTTGGAAAAGTGTTCCGGACAAGGGACCGAATGTGTAAGTTAGGCTAGGCCCATGGGGAAGTGCCCAGGCATTCTTATTTATCTCATAAGGATGAGAATCAAGCCGTACGTAGTTCTAGAAAGGGAGGAACGACATGAGAAGGTACCTATGCCAAGGATGAAAGGTGCATGCAGGTCTAGCCCTCACACCAAAAGAAGCGGTATTTGATGTATCTTGTTTGTCCTTGATGGTGAATGATTTTTCTTTTGTGGAGCGACCGACCAAGGGTTGAAATTCCTGGTATCGCCACAATAGTCAAGTCATATACGGGGGTTGACAAATGTTATGGTAAATTACCAATACCCAATGTGATGCCCTCTATGGAGAGGTCATCACAATGAAGTGTCGTTTTTTAATTGTGTGGCCGGGACAATATCATCACAGTTTATGGTCATGTGGTAGGACCAACCAGCACAGTTTAAGGTCATATGGCTTGGACCCGGGGGAATGCGCATGACGCGATAAAGAATACCAGATGTGGATGAGGACATAATCCCACACCATCACCCATGCG
Organism: Viscum album; assembly: GCA_963277665.1. Classification (NCBI taxonomy): domain Eukaryota; kingdom Viridiplantae; phylum Streptophyta; class Magnoliopsida; order Santalales; family Viscaceae; genus Viscum; species Viscum album. The sequence goes on from OY728145.1 coordinate 127,419,270, forward strand.
ATTCTGGGAGAGGAGCCTCGGGCCAAGGGGCTGGCGAGGGATTAAAGATCAAGGGACAAGAGACACTAGCCTCCAACTGAGCTAGGCCAAAAACGCAATGTCTAGGAAACCCCTTATTTCTTATGGGGATGTGGGTCAAGCAGTGCATGGTTCTTAGAGAAGACCCAAGACTATAATCTTAGCACTTGGATCATGGGATCCCCGAGAGATGCCGTAACGCAGCATTGTTTGCCTGACCTGTGGAAGTGCACTGATTGTTAGTGCAAGGAGTGTTGAGATTCCATCATGACATGATAGGGTGGAACAAAAATGTGAATAATGCAACCAATATTCAAGGCTTGAAAGATTCGGCGTGACGACAGAGGATTACTGCTGACCATGTTTGCAACACAACATCCTATCATGTTTTCCTAAAATGGGGACAAACTAATCAGCATCAACCACTGACCATGTTCGCAACATGAGATTTGTATCAATTTGTCGTCTGAAACCCACAGGGGCATTGTCCCATAATGGTAGAAGAGCCCTTAGGCGTTGTATCCAGGCCATTCTTGGGGGACCCTCTAGGTGTGAAAGATAATGTGGGCCAGAATGAAGGGGAGCATGAAGCTTGACAAGTGAACAAAACTGGCCTATGTTGAATCTGACACTCCAGGTCCTAGACCAAAGTACTCTGAACACATTAGTGGACCATTGAAAAGGGTCGAAGGGCTCAGTTTGAGAGCGGCCAAACGATGTCGGATTCCTAGGAGAAGGGGGAATGGTGCCAAAAACTCTGTTCCACACCTATATATCCCCCTCGTGGAGAGGGATAGGCCAAGAGGCCAAGGTCACCAGGAGATCATGGGATCTCCTAAGAGAAGGGGCTGGACCTGGAACCTAGGTATTCAGGAATTTCTACGTATCACATAAATATGGTAATAAAGCCACACGTAGTTCTAGAAGAACAGTTTAAAGTCACATAGGACAATGAGATACATTTCACCCGGGAATGTGTATGGCACGATGAGTAACCCAACGTTAATGAGGACATAACCACACACCACACCATACAATCCCACAGGATAGAGCCTGGGCTGGGGGCCCGAGTTTGGGCCTCAGTCAGGGAGGCCTGACCGGCTAGCAGTTTAACATCTTGCAGTGTGGATGGGAAGAGGAGGAGGACACCTCAAATAAGGGCGGTATACGGTGCGACGACTAACCCGATGTGAATGAGGATATAATCCAACACCACACCACACTCTACTGGTAAGAACTTTGGAAAGGGCCTGGAAAGGCCAAGGGGTCTAAGGATGGGTCTCAGGCAGGAAGGTCAGACCAGCTTGCAGTTTAACATCATGCAGGACGAACGTGCAGTTTAAGGTCATGCGGGACCAGAGGCAGTTTAGGGTCATGTGGGACCGTACATTTTTAGGTCATGCAGGACCGTATAGTTTATGGTCATTGAGGACCGTACAGTTTAAGGTCATGTAGGACCGTATAGTTTAAGGTCATGCAGGACCGTACAGTTTGAGGTCATGCAGGACCGTATAGTTTAAGGTCATTCAGGACCGTACAGTTTAAGGTCATGCAAGACTGTACAATTTAAGGTCATACAGGACTGTATAGTTTAAGGTCATGTAGGACCGTACAATTTAATGTCATGCAGGACCGTACAGTTTGAGGTCATGCAGGACCATCAGACTCAAGTGAAGTATTGCTTGAAGAACTTGGAATTGGTGGGAGGAGTTATACGCTCACCATACATGGTTACCAGGGAGTATGCTCCATTGGGGTACACCTTGTGAACAATGAAAGTTCCTTCCCATTCGGGCTCCAACTTGGGTGGTTTCCTGCTGGGGATCATTGGCGCCCGGAGGGCCAAGACCAAATCTCTTTTCAGAAAAGAGTGGAGGTGATCCTTCTTGTTAAAGCTCAAGCTGTCCTGCTCTGATGCCTTTCCAGGTTGTGCAAAGCACGAAGCCTATTCTTGTCTAGTGCTTCCAATTCATCTAGATGGACTTCGGCAACTCTATCTAGCGCTCCCTAGTCGTAGACCGCTGTTCCAATGAGGGAAACTAAATCTCGATGGGCAGGATGGCCTCAATTCCGTACACCAAGGAGTACGACGTCACTTGGGTGGAATTACGAGTCGTCGTCTGATAATCCCAGATGGTGTTGGGGAGCTTATCCGACCAAATCTTCTTGTTTTTACCAACCATCTTTTTCATAATGTTAGAGAGGGTTTTTTTAAATGCATCGATCTATCTATTTTCCTGCGCATGATAGCGGGAGGTATGGTTAGAGAAAATGTTGTACTTGGTGTACAATTTATTCATTTCGGCTACTCGGAAGTTGGTTCCGTTTTCAGGGAGGAAAGCGTGAGGTACTCAAAATCGATAGATGATGTTGGAACTCACAAAGTCGGCGATAGAACGGGATTTGAATTCCTTAAGCGGAATTGCCTCCGCCCACTTGGAAAAGAAATCCATAGCGGTCAGAATGAACTGGCATTGGGGAGTCGTTGTCAGTGGGTAAGGTCCTACGACATCCAACCCCTAGACTGCAAAGTACCAAGAATACTTGGTAGTATGGAGAGGCTCTGGTGGCTGGTGCACAAATTTATTATGAACATGGCATGTATGGAACCTCTTGGAGAACTCGATGTAGTCATGGATCATGGAGGGCCAGAAGTATCCAAGTCTATGTATCTGGTGAGAAAACTTTGACTCGGCCTGATGGGAGCCACATGAACTAGCATGAACATCATGCATGACTTGCGGAATCTCGAATCCTTGGAGGCAACGTATGAGAACACCATAAAATCTGCTTTTATAAAGGATCTTCCCAAGACTGGGACTGCTTTTTAGGGTAAACTATAGCTCACGGCGTCGGATTCGCTCGCGCTTTGCCCGATCTGATGGGAGATTACCGTATTGGAGGTATTCAACCAAGGGTGTCCTCTAATCAGGAACTCTTTAGATCACCGCATCTAACGTACCTGAGGCTCCTGCCGTACGGGAAACCATGGTAAGGTGGTTTACCCATGGGCCATGATCATCCTCTGGGGTAATGGGAGAAATGCCTCTCCGGTGCACCACGTGGATAATCAGGTCGTCCTGTTCCGGCTCCGCAAGTGATGCGGTTCGGCTGGCCAAAGAATCTGCTCAACCGTTCTGTGACCGAGGGATGTGAACGACCTCTGTCCAAGAAGGGAATCGGGCCATTAGATGTGGGGTTCACTACAAAAATGGCATGAGTTCTGGATTTCTTACAACATAGTCGCCATTGACCTGCATGATAACCAGCTTAGAATTCCCTTTCACATGCATATGGGGCATGTCGATCTCGAGGGACATCTCGAGACCAGTAATGAGGGCCTGATACTCTGCCTCATTGTTGGTGCAGCCCTCCGACCACAGGAATTAGTATGGTAGAATATCTTGCTCCAGGTTGATGAAGACAATACCCAGGCCCACTCTGTTGAGCCTAGGATCGTTGAGCCTCATACCTGTGGGGCTCCGGGAGGTACCGTCGAAGTGCATCTTCCAACATGGGATGAAATGATCGACTGAGAGGATTTCCTCATTAGGAAAACCTAGGTCCATTGGCTGATTCGCGGAGGTTAGGTGGACAGCTAAAAATTCTACCAATGCCTGTCCTTTGATAGCCTTCTAAGGCACAAACCGGATGTCGAACTACTGGAGGATCACCGCCCACCGCACTAGTCGGCCAGTCAACATAGGTTGGTTCAGGATGTACTTCAGTGGGTCTACCTGAGAGACCAGCTATACCTCTTGATGCTGCAAGTAGTGCCGCAATTTTTGTTCAGCAAATACGAGCGCTAAACAGATCTTCTCAATGGGAGAATATCTGATTTCTATATCAAAGAGAATACGACTGAGGTAGTATAGGCTGTTCTCTATTCCCTCGTTGTTTTTATGGGCGCGAAGTGCACTGAGTGACTGTTCTAGGGCTGTCACGTAAAAGAACAATGACTTCCCGGAGATGGGCGACATCAAGACCAGAAGTTGGAGCAGATACTACATGATTTACTCAAAGGAGGCCTGACACTCTTCATACCATTCATAGGTGGAACCTTTCTTCATGAGCCGGGAAAAGGGCTTACACTTGCCATCCAGATTTGTAATGAATCAGCGTATGTTGGATAAGTGGCCTTAGAAACCTCGAAGCTCCCGAATATTGCTCGGGGGAGGCATCTGGCTGATGGCTCTGACCTTTTCCGCTTTAATCTCAATGCCTCGGTGCCTGACAACCAAGCCAAGGAACTTACCAGATTTGACCCTGAAAGAACACTTCAACGGGTTCATCTTCAATTGGTGGGAACAGGGGAAGCCGAACACTTTCCCAAGGTCCTTGAGATGGTCCTGGCATTGGCATTATTTGACCACCAGATCATCCACGTAGCATTCCACCAATGTTCCCAAAATCGACTGGAATATGCGATGCATGGCTCGCTAATAGGGGGAACCTGCATTCTTCAGGCCGAAGGGAATAACCTAATAACAGAAAGTACCTTGGGGTGCCATGAAGGTAGTGGAGTCCTCGTCCTCGGGGGCCATCTGGATATGGTTGTACCTGGAATACCCACCATGAAGGAGAGGGTTTGGAACCCGACCGTGGCATCAATCAATAACTCTATCACTGGAAGGGATAAATCATCCTTCGGATAGTGGCAATTGAGATCATGGAAGTCGATATAGATTCTAATTTGTCTGTTCTTCTTCCTGACTGGCATAATGTTGGCTAGCCACATGGGTTACTGGACTTCCTTGACGAAGTTGTCTTTGATAATATTATCAACCATGACCTCAATCGTTGAACCATGAGAAGGGTGCATCTTTCTGGGAGGCTGCTTAAACCTACGATGGTTTTCCGGGAGACCAAGGTGGTGGACGACTACCTGAGGATCTAGTCCTGACATCTCGTCAAAACTCCAAGCGAACACATCACGGTGATGTTTGAGGAATTCCACATACCACTGCTGCTCCTTGGGGGACATGGCGACACTGAACAATGTGGGCCTCGGGTTTTCCTCGCTACCGAGGTTCACCTGTACCAATCCGTCGACCGTGGTGGTGACACTTGCCTCGAAGGTGGGGGGAGCATCCTCTAGATCCCCTTCTCCACTCGTGGAGGGATATTTTGCGGGGAGAGTTTCTTCTGAGCCACCAGACTCTGACGGGAGGCTGGTTCCAGCTTGAGCGGTAGTGGTCATCACATCAGGTGATTCATGCGCCCCTGAGACCATAGCGATGAAGGCAATCGATCCAATCCCATCTGGTCTTGGGCCAATGGGGCCGCGCTTGATGACATCAAAGCAGTAGTGGCACGTCGGTTTAAGCCGGTTAATTCAAGCCTAGAGAAATAGACCCGTATAACATACCACCATTGTCATTTCCCTGACATCCCAATACCGTACAGGGGTAAGAGGTTCCAGAATCACCCGAGTCTAGTTGGTGTAGGAGTATGAGGTGATTTTCTGCCATCACTTGGACTTGGGAATATTCCTCCCTCTTGTACCCAAAACGACAAATAATTTCCCCATGTAAGGAGTCATGTCCTCCAACTGATGGATTGGGAAGATGTAAACATCATTCAAACCTACCCTAGGGATAGTTGTAGCGGCGATGTGATCAACCTCACTTTCCTGGTATTTTTTATCCTTTCTCCTGTAATAGTCGGTGTCTAGATGATGATCATCATAAGAGGAAAAAGGAGACTCATCCCTTTCGATCATTCCCACTCGACCATTATGGGAGTATTTGAGGCATTAGTGATACGATAAGGGGACCGCCGTGTGAAGGTGGAGCCACAGCCTACCCATAAATACGTTGTACACGGTGTCCTGGGAGACAACCATGAAATCGGTGCTGACAATTAGGCCACCAAACTAGTTCTTCAAGCATATCATGCCGACTGGGGTTTTCTCGGTTCCTGCTGTATCCCTGGATTCTGAGGTTGGAGGGAGTTAAATCATCCTCAGACAAACCCAGATTCCGTAGTGTCCAAGTCAGGATTAGGTTAATACCAGAACCCGTGTCAACAAGACATCGGGGGACTTCCACGCCATTAAACTAGCTAGTGATGTACAACGGGTGAATGTGCCCCTATACGGGAGAGTCTTCATCCTCACCAGAGAATGAGATAACTGCCTGGAATTCGTCATTCTCAACTGCCTCAGCATGGAAGGCTTCTGCAGCTGCTCCCTCCATCTCAAACTGGAGGGGGCCCCTTAGGGCCTCGGAAAGCGCCTCACGCATTTCAGGTGACAGGCGAATAGCCTCAAGAATAGAAATCCTCACTGGAATTCGGTCAAGGTGCTTCAGAATATCATAATTTCGTGCCAAACGCGAGCCTCTTCTTACAAGAGGCCGATCTTCAATTGGAGGAACGAAGGGACCTACCGGCTGGACCGACGACTGACTGGTACTAGGAATATTTCGTTGTTCACTAGTTGAATCCTGGAGAGTGGATGCCAGATAAGGACCAGAAGGCTGGGGTTGGATGGTGGTAGGGAGAAGCTAGTCACGGGAAGGCCGATGTGGTTCCGCCTGATCCAGCAACACAAACGGTGGTGGAGGCGGACCTGTCGACACCGGATGAAGGGGCCGCATGTGCTGATCTCTCCAATGGGCCTTCTATCTAGTCTCGGCGGAATGCACGAACTGGTTGGCGGTGCCAACTATCGTGCCTCGATGATTCATGTAACCACATCATTGACAGAATTTTCCATGGCTGGGGACATTGGGAAGGTCTACCTGGAATTCCCCATCGTTGGGAGTCAAATAGAGATTTATCAACTATACGGTGTTAATCGAAGCGTACCCCAGAATGTCACTTGAAAAATCTTCCACCACTGGGCAGATTCTGGGAGGGATGACCATATCCAGGGGCATGAAGTCGCCATGATTGCGGGACGATGATGACAATGGTGGAGCGCATTGCTTCTTCTTGCGCTGTGGCTATTTTCTCTTCTGGGAAGAGGCTGGCTGAGATGACGATGCCGAAGTAGTAAACATAGCTTCTAAGGGCTCTAGCTGATTCAGGCGTGCATAGATGATGCCATGGGCATGGGAGACTGTCTTGCGGGCCATCCGGTTGTTATACTTCTGGGACCCCTAGTCAGAAACCTGCTACCATTCACCTTCATCGCCGCTAATGTCATCCGATCTCACAAAGACACCTGCCACTTGTGCCGGGGCTTAGCCCAACCTGACCATATTGTTGTCAATCTATTCTTGGAGCTAGTCCTTGAACACATAACATCACTTGATTGTGTTCCCCAGGATCTAGTGATAAGATAAGTAGTTGGGGTGATCAGTGAGAGGTGCCTCTTCTGGCTTCTAGCACTTAGGAAGCCGCACAATTCTCTACTCTAACACGATGCGGAAGTAACCGGGGACCTGAGCCTTGTCAAACGTGTAGGTCCAATTCATTTTGTCTGTAAGGGGGGCTCTAGTTTTCTGACCCTAACAGGGGGCCGGACGAGCATGCTGAGGAGGCGAAACCTGATTATCTCACATAGGCGGTGGGGGCGCGTTACGCGGAGGCACTTGCTGATTTTTAGGTAGTCGTTGCTAGGATAGAAGCTGTGCCTATGGGGGTGGACCCCAATGGGGATGCAGAGCTGGCCTCCCTGGTAGCAATTCTAGCTACATGGGGGCCTCTATCTAGACCACAGTAGTGGGATCAGCTATGACATCTCTCTTTGCTGGGATCACAGGAGGCAGCGGGCATGCCTGACTGGCATGTTACAGGGCTTCTTCGAGGCGCTGAGCCTTGTCTGAGAAGTCCCGGAACCCTCCGGGGTAATTATGAGTGATCAGAGAAGGAACCAGCTCTTCCTTGATGTTCCCTACACAGATTGTCAGTAATGTCTCCCGACTTAGTGGAATATCAAGGGAGTATGTGAGCCCCTTCCACCAGGCGATGAAGTCCGCGACTCGCTCATCGGGCCTTTGCTTGCACCTGAAGAGGTCTGTGATGTTCGTATTTCCGGTTGTGGAACTGAACTAGTAGAGGAATTGCCTGCAAAGGTCCTCCCAACTAGTCACAGATCCGACAGGGAGCTGGCTGTACCAGACGAATGCTGACCCCTCCAGCATCTGAACAAAGTAACAGAGATTGGCGGCCTCCTGCTGCGCTAGAGTCCCTAACATAGGCCCACACCTTGAGTTGAAGTTGGGAAGGTGCTGTGGTGGGTATCCTATCCCGTTAAAGGGGGCGAAAGTGGGGTTCCCAAATCCCGGAGGTGCTGAAATATCATCCACCCATGCTGGGTACGGCTTGTTGTCTAGTGGGATTGCCACCTTCCAAGTTTCCAAAGCATCTAAGTGGGTGATGAGTGCTTCCACTGGATCGTCTGGAGGTTGGTTCCTATCCCGATGGTGATCCCTAACAACAAGCGCATTTCCGAGCTCTTTAATTTGGTAGACAAGCTCAACGGCTCGTGGAGTAGCTAGTAGAGAGCCCCTTGGGGCAACTGGAGGAACCCAAGCAGGGTCTCTTGGGTGGTCGTGCCGCTCATGAGGGTCTGCAAAAACATATCGTGCCCTCTTTCCATGAGCTCTGACCTCTCCTCTGTCAGTGAACACGACATGATTGAGGTTTCCTGGGGAAATCTCACTGAGGGGTAGTTGTTCCTGCCCCTTCTGCCCCGACCTAGGATCACCTTAGCCGGGTCGCTGCTCTGCAATGCATTTAGACAGAAGCTCATCGACCAACCTCTTCTGCTCAACAAGCTGTTGATGCAGCGTGGCCTTCTCGAGATCTTCCTCTGCCATCTACACTGAGGCAGACGGGTCATAGAGCTTGATTACCCCAACATGCTCTTCACCCTTGCCGATATTCCGGCTCAGAATTAATGCCTCAATGGGTGCGGGGACACCTAAGAGGTTCTTCTGATGATGAGTAATCCTCCCCCTTGATGGTTCTAGTGGAGGCTTGTCCTCAAGTGGTAAGTCCCAATCATGAAGTTCCAAACCCTTCCCCTCTCTCGACAGATCGACCATGTTGACCGCCACTGCCCTCAGGGGCATGTCCTCAGAGAGGCCCAGTGAGTCGGGCTACCGGTGAATCGTACTAAAGAGAAGGGAAGCGTACTGCCCCCATCCACGAACATGCGCATGGGGGTGGCCTCCTCGATAACTTTGCAGTGTACCTGAAAACTCTGAACGAATTTTTTTTGGAGGGCCCTGTGGTGGCCAAGTAACTCGGGGTGCCGGACCATGGGGAGAATGCCCAAGTCAACCCGACGACATTGCTCGACGATATCCTCTAGGTGTGCTTGGCTCCCAAGATAATTCACTTGCTGATGGAAAAGATGAGAGTGAGTCACCCAGAGGGTCTGGCGGAAACATTCAAACTCTCCTGGGGTGAGCGATTCTAGTGTATCAAAATCTGACCCTGTGACAAGCCAAAACTTCTTGGGGAAGTGGCCGGCTGTGAGGATGGTCCTGAAGATCCACGAATCGGGTTCAAGATCCGGCCCTTGATAGCCCTGCTCAACAACTTGGAATGGCTGGGGAACTGGTAGCGGTGCTGAGGTAGGCCGCTGGGTCGGTGGGCTAGCCGATGAAGAATACGGTGAGCAGGCTGATTGGATGCTGAATCCTAGGTCGTCCTCCAAGGGTTGCAGTGTCCTTGATGCCACGTCACGATAGGATGGACTGGTGAACGGGCCTCCTGTCACAGTGTCAGTGCTTGCCGGGGGTGTGCTATGTCGCGGCTCTTCCGTCGTCGACTCCCAAAAAAGGTCTCCATCATCTCTGACCGAGGTGGAAGGTGCTTCCAGAGAGGCCGATGGTGATAGAAAGTTCGATCCCTGGGGTTATGTCAAGTCCTCATACTCTTAGATATAACTTCAAAGGGAGGCATAGATCATATGGACCTCACATTTGGGGAGTACGAGGCTGACACGCCGCGTCCCTACCCCAGCCCTTGACTCAGAGGACTGAGGAGAGGGCTCCATCACCGAGTCGTACTCGGCCTCGGAGTCTAAGAAACAGATTGGTCTGATTTCCGTCCGGCCTTCCCTGACATTTCTCTTATGGCGATGATGTCCCACCTTCTTTCCCCTAGGTGGAACCTCAAGAAAAGGCTGATTTTGGTCACAGAGACCTCTGGCTGCACTGGTGCTGGGGTGGAGAGGACCAAAGGTCGGGGTGTGGGGAGAACCAGGGAAAATGTCGAAAGGGACACGGAGAGGACCTCCATGTGGGTGAGTGACCAGAAGTACAAAGACTCCATACTCGCAGCCTATGGTAGGGGGAGTGACCCCGCACCCATCATAGTGAGTGCTGGAGAGAGCCCCACTCAGAGTGTTTCTGCCACGGGGAAGCCCCTTACCTACTGTGAGGGTGGCTCCAGGCGAGCCTCTGAGCCGAGGTTGGAAGTAGGTAAGGCCCATACCTTTTAGAACGGTGGCATAGAGTAGGAATTCACGCTGGATGTCACTACCATGAATTTTTCTGCAGCGGCCATTGCCTGTGCCGGCGACTGGGAGAGTCAACCAATCCTGCCCGTGGGGCGGTCAGGCCTCAATACAGATCGGGCATATAACTGCCCCTACTTAACATGTGCAGGGGTTTGATGATGGGAGTCAACAGTGGTTTGGGCCACAACGGTTGCTGATGTTGATGCCCCGGGGCGGGCATCCTCTTCCGCTCGTGCCCGACGCTAGTGTTGGGTTAGATGGGTTGGAGCTAATGGTGCAGGCATATGAATTGCCAACTCCTTGTCCCGGGGAGTCGAATGGTGGAGCCGATGTGGCCGAGCAGGGGCCCTTGCTGTGAACCCTTGAAGCAGTTATCCGATTGGGCCAACCCAGGCATCCCCTACCTCATCAGCGTAGGGGAGGGAGGTGTCAAGGAGTTCTAGGGATAAGCTCCCAAAATGGTTAAATGTCGGGGTGGGGAGAAACGGCTCCCTACACGACCCTCAAGGGCGGCGTTGGCGGCAAGGTGCAGCTACCTCGAGGTCCAAACGAGCCATGTACCTAGTGGGGATGACCCCCTCCTCCTCGTACCTACGCACAAGGTCGTTGATCACCCTTCGTTGGATAATCTTTGATGGGGAGAGGGGGTGTGAGAGCCCAACAATTGTGGCGGTCGGAGCAGCTGTGGAAGAGGTGGAACTGTGTAGGGTAGCCTTGTCGGTACTAACCATGCCCCTACGCCGGTGGGTAGGCGGCGATAGAGCTCTAGTTGCTGCGATCGGATTCCTGAAAGCAGGGAGATGAACCCATAACACTGATAGGAAAAGAAATTGACCACTAGTAGCCAAGTGCCATTCCGTCTTCCGTGGTCGGTAAGAGGGATCCATGCTGTCAACATCGCAGAACGGAGTGCTCAATGTCTTAACTTCCCCAACCCCTAGTGGGTTTCACGTCCTTGTGCTGGGTGCCCGGACCTGGTGACATGCTAATCTTCCGACACCCCAAACGCTACCAGTCTCCATATTGAGGAGAAGAGATTCATGTCGGGATCACCATTTTCTGTTTTCGACACTTTCCACCGGGGCGCGCATGCATCCGTCACATATAGGACACGTGACTTATATCCCCGCATTCCCACTTTCCAAAGGTGGGAGAAATCCGCTCCTTGTTCAGGGACGTCCACTCCTTGATCGAAATCGGGATGATGGGATGTCGGTTCTTCCTTCCATGGATTCCTCCTCAGAGCTCATCACCTAGTTTGGGTCTCCCTCATAGATTTAAGATTTATTTTTGAATCTCATCCCTATGCCATATTTTCATGGACACCGGTTAATTACACTGCTTCCTTCAAGATGCTCCAAGGGGTCTAGTCAGGGCAGCAACCTTCGATTAGGGGAGTGATCACACTGAGGCATCGCTAGTGTGTCTTAAAACTAGGGGATTGGAAAGTCTGCCTTTTGTTCCTTATTATAGGGCTTCTTGAGGGCATGGAAGCCTGAGGCATCCCACATCAAACACGAGGAATTGTATGCCATAGGCATGTATCTGAGGTTTTCCTCAGCATACCATGTTTAACATGGGGTATGCCGCGAGTTTAACATCCAGTAGAGACCGATCAGACAGATCAGAACACTTAGAGTGAATTAGATAAGAGAATTCCCCCCTATAGGGGATGCCAATATTGGGGCCGACACATGGGTGGCTTCTCGAATGCTAAGGAGTGAAATGAGGTGCCATGATCCCATCGGGATGTGGCGACCCGGGTAAGGATAAGGATGGGCGATGAAGTGAAGGGGCATGAACCTCGTGGAGGCTTCCAACGTATCCCCATGGCATGGATCAATGTCCGCATAGTTCGGGATGGATGGTTTAACGTCATGCGGGATGGGGGCATTTGGGGCTTACGCTCTGAGGTGACCCATAATGGTTGGTGAACCGACGTGAAGAGGTCGAAATGACCGGGTGATGGGGTTGAACCTCATGGAAGCTTCCTGCGTATCCCCATGGCAGGGAATCAAAGTCCACGTAGTTCGGGTTGGTTGGGGCTTACTCTCTGAGGCGGCCCATAATGGTTGGTGAACTGACGCGAAGAGGTCGGAACGACCGGGTGGTGGGCATGAACCTCATGGAGGCTTCCTACGTATCCCCGTGGTAGGTAATCAAAGTCCACATAGTTCAGGTTGGTTGGGGATTATTCTCTAAGACGGACCATGTGGTTGGTCATGGTCGATGCTCACTCTAAGCCCACGTGAATCATGCTTGGTGTGAGAAATAAGAGGTTGTAGGGACCTGATGATCACATCGCAAAGGGTGCATCCATGAGATGCGAAGAGGGGCTTACACATTGAGCGGTCCAGGGTGCTGGGACTTACTCTAGGATGGAGGCCCGAGGATGACAAAGTGCAGAGGGAGAGGGATTTGGGACCGAAGAAAAGAGGGTCCTCATTCCCTATCATGCCCTCCACAGGCCTTGGCATTGGGAAAGTACAGAGGTGCATGAGTGCTACCTTTCTCAACAGGGGATAGGGGAATACACCAAAGAGGTTTCCCTTCCCCTGTGGACAAACTCCAGTGTGAGAAGGAGGATATGATCCCATGTAAGGGGTGATCCCATCCCCGTGGAGATGAGTGGGCGTAAAGAATGCCCGAGCCGGGGGGACCCTGCGTGCCAGGCACGGGGCCAGATCACAATTTAACGCCATCTGTTGAAGACGAGGTGCTTGGTAGTTTAACGTACTGCAGCTCGGACGAGGTGGGTTCGCTCCACACCCCTAGGACATACATAACTGGCACTCTCTACCCCTTGTGGGAGGGAAGGCATCGACAAGGCCATAGTAAAGGGGGGTCGCAGAGCAAACCATCGGGGGGTCCACACTAGCGTGGATATGAGAAGAAGGAATAGCCATTAGCGTGTCTATGCAAAGAAGCATGAGGCAAAGCAATGCAATTGAAAAACTTCCCAAGGGACCTTGAGGTTACTTCGTACGAGCCTAAACGTTTTCACAGGAAACCAACGTATGGTGTGTATGCCCGGTATATATGCCCAGGGCATCCATAAGGAGGAAATTGGGAACCTACGCCGGGAGGCACCTAGGGAGCATCAAGGTGAGGGGTCCCAGGGATGGTGGGAAAAGAAATGGTTTGCGTGGAAAACACCGGGATGGCGCGTAATCGGGGTAGAAGGATATCGCGCAATTAGACCATTTTTTGCGCGCAACGGAGGGAATTGCATGCAATGGAGGAACCCTGAAGAGTTGGAAATTCTATTTAAGCCAGAGGGATTGCGTGCAAAGGTGGATCTCAGGGCGAGGTTGCGTGAAAAGGTTCAATACCTGAAGGCCATCTTGCACACGCGGAAGTCCGATTTTGTGCATGAGAGCCGGTTCGAATTCCACAACCCCGAAATGGAAGGGGTCTCCTTCTATTTATAGGCCTCTGGTGGTGTGGAATCCCGGATGGAACATAAAATTTGCATGCCAGTGGCGGCGCGGAATGTGAACTGCATGGGCGCGGGCACACAATTATTGCACACCGGCGCGGGGGATCCTTCACAAATCCCGGACATCTTCCGCGCGACACAATTTTTTTGCGTTCATTCCCCTTTTTCACGCAACACTTCTGTTCCTTCAGACTGGGTCTCCGGGTCCAAATATGACTTCACTTTGTCATTTTGAAACTTCCTTTAGTAATTACGAACATTTCGATGTCTATAGGTATATTAGTTAATTATGGTTAATAATAATGTAATAAGGAATTAAAAACCACCAAAAACTTTTATTTATCTTATTTTATTGGAGGAACCTTTTTGTATGCATCCAAAGTTTTAATATTTTTCATTTTTGGCCCATTTGATCTTATTAGTGAAATTTATATTACTTTAAGAAAAGAAAATTCCAAAATGTCCCTCTCTTTTTCTTAATTTATCATATATGTTCACATAAGGACAAGAATATTTTATGAAAAATTTTAAAATATTATTTATAAAATATTTAATATATTTTAGTAATTTTATTTTATTTATTTTTTTACAGTGGAAATATTTAGAATAAATACTTACACAATGGTAACACAATATTTATTCAATTAATATAAAAGTAAAATAAATTATTTAAAAAAGCAATATTTTTTATTAGGTGAGTTTGATAGAACAAATATTTTCAATTATTTTGTTTTGAATATAAATATTTTTAATCCCACCAAAGTGTTTTGGCAAGGGAAATTCCCACATTTTACAATTTTTGAAACATTTTTTGAGCATAGTTGAAAAAATGGCATAGTCCGGATTTTAACAATTTTAATTTGTTTCAATGGTTCGACCATAACTTTTTATGAACTAATTAAAATTGAAAAATTATCTTTTTATAGGTTCCTATGTTTTTTGGTATTCATTTTATCCTACTGGACCCAAAGCTAAATCCATCATTTAAAAACTCAAATCCAGCTCCGAATTTCGGCCTCGAAAACGGTGCACATAACTGGAGAAAGTTATTTATGGGACCATATCTCATAAATGAAAGAACCATCAGAGCTGAAATTTTGAACTGATTAGGAATAAATCTCAATGAACACGCTTTATTAATTTGGACTTGCCTTATTAATTCATTCTTAAGGTCATTAATTCATTGGAACTCACTGCATTGGAATACGAACAGTCTGTCTAGAAGAATTAAATATTATGAGTGTATCAGCAATACCTACTTTATTAGTCTTCCAATAAAGCTTCCATTTCTTCAGATTCTAGAAGAGAGGTATTGGAAAAACTTTTGAGGACATATTCCAATATTCATCTGTTAAATGGGTCTAACACGCACATACTCTGGGAGGATGATTTTTGGAGCCAATTTTTTCATTCCCTCACATTATAAAAGAGTGTGCTTTATTCTTTTCAAAGTGTTGGAAACTTAGGGATAACCTTTTTTGGTCATTTTGATTTAATTTTTATGTTTCATTAATTTTGTAATAATATTATATATTTTTAGTATATGTTTTTTTTTCTTATTCATATTATTCTATCATTTTTTTATCTTTTGTGTTTTCACTCTGATCTTCTCCACTGTGAACTTTTACACTCATGATCATGAGTAGCTAACCCAAGGAAGTTCCCGGGGGAGTAACTGAATGATGAAACCAAGTATTTTAAAATTAATTCCTAATGTTTATTATTTTCCTAGAGTTATACCAAGGGGGATCTTAGTGGGTAAGGCACCTTTGTGTCTTTACTTTCCACCTGAGATTTAACTTTCACTTCTACAAAATTTTCCCTCGATCGAGGAGGTGGATGTGCGATCTCTTGGAGATAATTGAGAGTTCCATATATTCAAAAAAATATGAAGAGTAGGTTTTTTAGGCATACTATGGATCATGTTCATTAAGTCAATTTGAAACTAATTATGGGACGATGAAGGTTTACCCAGGTTGATTATCTTGAGAATATCTCCTTTCTGTCTAACATTATTCTGTTTTCATTCATTTTTTTGCATTATATCTGCAAATTTAATTTTATAATTTCATTATCATTTCTAAAATATCAATTTAATTTATTTTATTATATATATATATATATTTTTAATTAGAAGTAGTGAGTGATTGATCGTGAAATCTCCTCAAGAGATCAACTTAGGTCAGCCACTGTGCTGCACTTAGTATAAATATTATTGAGAGCATGTACGATAATGATTCATAAAATTTCCAGAGTTTCCGGGGATCTAAGTGGTATTAAATAATGGTTTTTATTCACATTTCTTAGATAATTTTAGTTTCTTTAAAAAAACAACAAATTTCAAAAACACTAAAAAAATATTTTTGTTCATGATGGATTTGAATTCAAATTTTTATACATGGACTGACGAATATCATGTGACATAATAAGTTTAAAATGATATTGATTATAAATTTAAATGAATTAGTGATGTAATGGAAAAATCTAAGATCCAAATAAAGTTGATTGGTGAATATGTACCTGTTTGTCAAGAGATACGTGAACCAGAACCTGAACCTGAACGACTGGTGGAAGAGATTTCACGGATCATTTTTTATGTTAAAGAACATGAGGAGGGTGAGAAGGATATTCTAAAGGAATTAATCATACCATCTCATACTCAAAAATTACTCACATATCTCCTAGAAGTATATATTCTAATTAATTCACTTACGAGGGATCAACAATTTTTAGAAGAATCATGGAATTGCAAAGTTGAAGATAACCTGACAAACGATCTTTCCATCATTGATTTTGAAAAATCAACACCTTTTGACCTCTCTCTTACTTTGTAATATGATAAAAAATATACACCTACTTATATAGAGTTTCCAATGGTATTTTCATTAAATAACAATTTCCTAGATGACTTACTAGAAAGAGAAGATTTCCCTATTGATTTTTCATGTTTTAATCTTATTCAATCTAAACTATTTTCTAACATCCATTTTGCTGACATTTTTGATACAAAACAAATGGATAATACCATGGATTCTTACGAAGAGACCACCCAAGTGGTGGTGTTCAAGGAAGAAGATCTGGAGAAGCTGGTGGTGGTGTGACTACCCCTTCTGAAGAAAATTAAATACCCTCTAGAAGAGGAAACTACAAAAGTCAATATGGAGAACCCCTTTTTATTTTCCCTCTCACTCTTGAACAAAAATTATATCTTTATTATTTGTTGGGGTTTGGGAATTTTCTTATCTTATTTTAGGTTCTATATTATTTATGTCTACTCATGGAAACTGGGAAAACTCATATGTGGTGGTTCATATCAAAGAAACCACACACCCCTTCTGATTGGGGATAATCCACTACAACTGCCTAACAAGGGGTAGTAAAAACCTAGCTCCTAATTAGGGGTCAAACAAAGAATATCACTTTTTTATCCCTTTATTATTTCTTTTTGTTTATTTTTATTATTTATTTTTATTTTTTTCTTGTAGTTTTAAAGTGGTAGAAGCTAAGAGCTTAACTCAAGGCTGCCACTGAAAAATAAATCTGGTTGTGTATTTCTTTTTTTTTATTTTATTTGCTGCTCAATATGAATTATATTTGAAAATGCATCTTGAAATTATTAGAGGTAAAATGTGGGTAGTAAATGGAATGAGGGTGGGGGACGTAGGCCAACTTGTTTTTAAGAATTGTGTGTGTTCTTTCATTTTATTTTTCATGTTGTTTTTTATTTAAAATTTTCTTGTTTTCCTTTTTCAAAATTTTGGGTCTGTTTTTAGGATTCTTGAGGTGAACCGAATACTTGGGAAAATTAAAAACATCTTTGTATTTTTGAAAAATTGCATGATTTTATTATTTGAGTAATTAAATTATTGTTGAATTATTTTTTTCTTCTGATTTTAGAACTTTTCATTTGAAGATGTTTGATTGATTGTGAAACTCATGTGCCCAAGTTCTGTCTAAATTGAAAATAATTCCCAAACCAATAGGTTTATAATCCTATTTTACATTATATTAAATTTCTCTTTTTATTGAGAGTCTTGAGACATTTTTTGTGATCCATAATTTTATGTTTTTATTTTTTTTCAAAGCTGTTAGAGTTCATGGAATGTGTCAAGTATGTTTGAGGCATCACTTTGAAAGTCCTTTTTCATTGAACTATTATTTTGGTGTATCTTTACATATGACCTTCTTTAAGCTACTAGTAGACATGAAATACCTTGTTAATCAGCCACATTACAAGACATATATCCCTTTACAACATTCTTTATAAGTTAAATGCATGATTATTTTTGAACTGAAGTGTGGGGGAGGGAGAAGATGGGCTGTGGTTTTCTTTCCTGAAGAATCCATTTGAGAAGAATTGAAAGTGTTTCCATATTTATTACTAATTTAGTGGAAGAAATTTAATGATTTAAAGATTCATTGGGGGACCAAAATATCATTAGACATATGGGCTCGGTGTTCACCAATTTTTAAAGATCAAAAGATGCCTGTCTTTTCCCCAAAAACATGATTCTAAAGATAAATAAAGATCTGAATTCAAGCTGAAACAATGATACAATTGGGTAAAAGAGGGAAGAAATTCATTAATGATGAAATTACAAGTGTTAAATTCCCAAAAAATATGTTTTGGAGGTGAATAATTTTCTATCTGATTGAGGATCACACCATTTTTGAGAAAATCTGTTTTCATGCATTTACTTCACTTTAGAGCTTAACCCACCTCATTCTGCCTCAAATATTTTTACATTTAAAACCTACCAATCCTCTACCTCAGAAAAAACCGTGAAAAATACTTCATTATTGACACATTTTTACATCTGTGATGTGGATATATTTGGAGGATACAAATCCTATGGGAATCACACATGTTCTTGGGAATGTTAAAAACTCTACATAACATATCCTTGAGTGAAAAGAGAAATATTTTTCTGGGGAGGTAGGTACAACATTCATGTGAGGATTAACATGATATTGAATAGATTCATATGATTTTTTATGATTTCTGAAATTTTTATCCATGTAGGAGGCATGATATTTTCATTGATATGATAATTGAGTTGTGTTATCATTTATGATTTGAGATGTTTGTTTTGACCTTTGTATAAGATTATTGGCCAGGAGTTCAATGTTTAAGTGTGTGGGAATTGATAGAATAAATATTTTCAATTATTTTATTCTAAATTTAAATATTTTTAATCCCACCAATGTGTTATTTCAAGGGAAATCTTCGTATTTTATAGTTTTTGAAACATTTTTTGAACTTAATTGGAAAATAACATATTTTGGATTTTAATAGTTTTAATTT
Source organism: Viscum album (assembly GCA_963277665.1). Classification (NCBI taxonomy): domain Eukaryota; kingdom Viridiplantae; phylum Streptophyta; class Magnoliopsida; order Santalales; family Viscaceae; genus Viscum; species Viscum album. The sequence goes on from OY728145.1 coordinate 127,438,452, forward strand.
ATTTCAATGCTTCAGATATAAATTTTTCTATGCTAATATTAATTAAAAGATCATTATTATAAAGTTTCCTATTTTTTATGGGATTCATTTTATCCTTCTGGAATCAAAGCTCAATCCATCATTGAAAGCTTAAATCCAGCTCACAAATCAGGCCTCGAAATTGTGCACAGAACTGGATAATTTTAGTAATGTGACCATATATCATAAATGGTAGAACCATTGGAGATTAAATTTTATATGTAGTAGGAAAAAATGTATATGAACAAGTTTCATTAATATTTACGTGCCTGATTCCTTAATTCTCAAGGTCATTAATGCATTAGAACTCGGTGCATTGGAATTCGAACAACCTATCTATAAGAATTACATATTCTAAGTGTATTAGCCATACCTACTTAATTACTTTACAAATAAAGATGAAATTTAGTGAAATGGTGGAGGAGGTATATTTTCACAACTTTTAAGAATTAAACACTCCAATACCCATCCATTAAATTGGTATAAAATGCGCATAATTTCAAGGGATGATTTTAAGAGCCATGTTTTTCATTCCCTCTCCCAATAAAAGAGTGTGCTTTCTTCTTCTCAAAATATTATAAACACAGGGATAACCTTTTTTTCCATTTTTATGTTTCATTAATATTGTAATAGTATTATATAATTTTAGTATATATTAGTTTTCTTATTCATCTCATTCTTTTTTTTATCTTTTGTATTTTCACTCCGATCTTCTCTACTGTGAACTCTTGTGCTCATGATCATGAGTAGATAACTCAAGGAAGTTCTCGAGGGAGTAATTTAGTGATAAATATAAGTCTTTTAACATTCATTATTAATGTTTTTTATTTTTTGAGATTTAGACTGATGGGGATCTTAGTGGGTAAGGTGCCTTTGTGTCTCTATTTGACTTCACATTTTTATATATTGAATGATGAATCTCAAGTGAAAAAGAAGCTTAAAATGAAATTGATTATACATATCAAATAATTAGTGATGTAGTGGAAAAATTAGAAATCCAAATAAAGTTTACAGCTGAATATGTACATGCCTGTCAAGAGAAACCTGAGCTGGAACCTGAACCTGAACGAGTGGTGGAAGAGATTTCACCGATTTTTTTATGTTAAAGAACCCGAGGTGGGTGAGAAAGAGCTTCTAAAGGAATTAATCATATCATATTGTACTCAAACATTACTCAAGTATGTGTTATAAGTATACATTCCAATTGATTCACTTATGGGGGATCAACAATTTTTGAAAGAATCTTAGAATCACAAAGTTGAAGATAACACGAAACTTGATCTTCCCATCATAGATTTTGAAAAATCAACACCTTTTGTCCTCTCTATTTCTTTGGAATATGATGAATAGGATTCACCTACTAATATGGAGTTTCTAATAGTCTTTCCCAAAGATATAAATTTCCAAGATTACTTACTTGAAAAGGGATGATTTCTCTATTGATTGTTCACGTTTTAGTCTTATATAAGTTGAACCGTTTTCTAACTTCTATTTTCAGAAATTTTTGATAAAAAACAAATATAAAATACCTTTTATGTTAATTAAAATACCAACCAAGTGGTTTTGTTCATGTAATAAGAGCTAGAGAGGCTGGTGGTGGTGCGACTACCTCCTCTATAACCAATTGAATACCATGTAGAGGAAGAAACTACAAAAGTCAATAGGGAACACCCCTATTTTCCTTTCCCTCCCAATATTGCACTCAAATTCTTTCTTTATTATTTATTGGGGTTGGGAATTTTCTTATATTATTTGGGGTTATTCATTCTTGGTGTCTAGTCATGAACACTAGGAAAACTCCCATGTGGTGGTTCATATCAAAGAAACCACACCCACCTTCTGATTGGGGATAATCCACTACAACTACCTTAATAGGGGAAGTAGAAACCTAGCACCTGCTTGGGGACTCAAACCAAAAATTATCTCTTTTCTATCCATTTATTCATTATTTTTCTTTATTTTACTTATTTATTTTCATTTCTTTATTATAGTTTTAAAGTAGTAGCAGGTAAGAGCATAACTCAAGGCTGCCACTGAAAAATAAATTAGGTTATGTCTTTCGTTTTCTTTATTTTATTTTCTTCCCAATATAAATTTTCTGTGAAAATGTATCTTGAAATTATATGAGCTAAAATGGGGGTAGTAAATGGAATAAGTGTGGGGGAGGGATGTCAACTTGTTTTTAGGAATTTCGTGTGTGATTTCATTTTGTTTTTAATGGTGTTTTTTTTATAATTTTCTTGTTTTTATTTTTCAATTTTTGGGTGTGTTTTTTTTCATTCGTGAGATGAATAGAATACTTTAGAAAAATTCAAACCATCTTGGTATTTATGACACATTACTTGATTTTAATGTTTGAGGAATTAAATTATTGCTGAATTAATTTTGTTTCTGATTTACGATCATTTCATTTTAAAAAGTTTATTAATTGTGAAACTCATGTGTACAAGTACTGCCTAAATTAAAAATCATGCCCAAACCAAGAGGTTTTAAACCTATTTTAAGTCTTATTATATTTATCTATTTCATTAGAGTCTTATGAAGTGTTGTTTGATCCATAACGTTGTGTTTTTCTCTTTTTTCAAAGCTATTAGAGTTCATGGAAAGTGTCAAGTATGACTGATGCATCAATTTGAAAGACCTTTTTCATTGAACTCTTATTTTGGCCTACCTTTAGAGATGACCTTCTTTAATCCCCTAGTAGCCATGAAATAAATTTTTAGTCAGCCACATTACAATCCATTTTTTCCTTTCTAACCTGCTCTAGAAGTTAAATGCATTATTATTTTTCAACTCAAGTGTGGGGGAGGTAGAAGATGGGTTGTTTTTTTCCTTACTAAAGAATCTGTTTGAGTTGAATTGAAATTGTTTCCATATTTACTAATGATTTTGTGGAAGAAATGGAATTATGGAAATATTTATGGGTGTCCCAAAATATCATTACACATATGGTCTGGTTTTTCACCTCTTTTTGAAGATCAAAAGCTACCTCTTTTTTCATTAAAAACATGATTCTGAAGAGAAATCCAGATATGAATTCAAGCTGAAACAATGCTAAAATTAAGGAATAGAGGGAATAAATTAATTTATGATGAAATTAGAAATTTTAGATTACAAAATAAAGATGTTTTTTTGAGGTGAATCATTTTATAGATGATTGATGAGAACACCATTCATGAGAAAAACTATTTTCATGTATTTACTTCACTTTAGAGCTTAACACTCCTTGTTGTGCGTTAGATATTTTTACATTTAAAACCAGAAAACCCTCAACCTTAGAACAACCTGTAACTCCCCAACCCTAGTTACCTAGAGTCGGTGCATTATTACATAACATTGACATGATCACGAGAAAGATCAAGTCTCGAAAGACCGATTAGTTTAGTAGCCTTGGAATAACTACATACATCCATAATGTTTTTACATTACATCATAAAAAAAACATCTTGTCTTCATATCCCCTCATACTATCCCTGCAGGTCATTCATAAATTACTTCTTCATAATCCTGGGAAAAATAAAACATTGAAAGGGGTGAGCTCAGATGCTCAGTAAGGATACCATTATAGCAGAAGCTTTCATAAATAAGCATAAACACTTAAGGCAGTTTATAACTAAAACAAAAGACTTTTAAACTTGAACTTCAGCATAAAATGGAAAAGATAAAATAAAATAATTCCATTTACTTACTCACATGGATATTCTACTAGTCGAACAATCCCATGCATTATCAATAACCACTTTCATAATGATGGAATGCATAATGCCAGACTATCATAACCACATAGCCAAGGCCTCGTGCCAAGACTACAAATAAGATTTTGCCAAGGCCTTGTGCCAAGACACTAGTTTGTCTCATGAGACCTACCAATGCATCGAGGAGCTATAGCGGGCTCCACCCGTCACTTATTAAGTCCAATGCATTCCTCATATGAACATGTTTAAACATAACATAAACATTCGTATTAAAACTAGCATACGAAATGTCAATACTTTAACCACAAACCATGAATGGTATAAAAATAGCACATCCACAGTCAAAAATAACTCATTCAATACAATATGGAAGATTTTATTGAATCACATTAACCTCAATCAAGAATAATGAATGATGTTTACATAGATGAAAATAATCATCAAAACTATTTGAGAGAAATATCCCCCTTTTTCTTGAAATCATTTAAAAGTCACACTATTTGTCAAGAATCCATTTAAAAAAAAGATTTTAGAATCAAAGTGTCCCATACCACGTTGAAACTTTTTAAAAGGAGTTTTAATTTTAAAACTTTAATGTCCATATAAATAAATCCTTAAAACCATTTTTAAAACATGGACATTAATGAGCAATATTTTAAAAGAATAAGTCTTTAAAACATTTAAAAATGGTATTTTAGATAGAGTTTCTAACCAAAAGATAGAAACTTGAATACAAATAATTGAGGTAATCCAAACATTGTAATATCATGAGAATAAATGGATTAATGATATACTATTTCAATGTACATTATATACACCACATAAAAGCGATTTGGTGTATATCAACAAAGAAGTCTCAATGGAATGTAAATTGAGATGAAATCTCTCATAAAGGCCATACCCTTAGGATAAGGATAAATCAATGACATAGTTATGTGTGAAAAATATAAATACACTAAATATGATTGGATATTCAGTGTAAAACAATCAAAGGACATTCACAAATAATCTTGTAAAAACAACACCAATGAATTGGATGTTTAACTCAACAAATGGAGAATGAGTTAAAATTACTCCTATCAAATTCATATCGATGACTTGAGAAATTTTCAATGGAGTGACTATGTGTATCAAATGTATATCCACAGAAAAGGGGAGTGGAAATTATTACATAATCAAATGAATAGAGATTCCACACATAATCTTGGAGTAAAATAATCAATGGAGTTTGCATAAAGCCGAATAAATGGAAATTGGAATTTCAAATTCCCTTATCGATTTGGTAACATATGAAACATCAACCCATGAAAGAAGGATAAAACAATGATGATTAAAATATAAATTAATTAAAGTATATTACACAATGAATACAAACATGGGAAGCACACACACCACATGCAATAAATAAGTGGTGAATAATGGAATTCTCACGAAATTAAGAGTGATATAAGAAACTCCTTACCACGTTAATCAACTGAGTCATATGGCCAAAAGTTAATAACCACCAAATTATTTATAGAATAACATGAATATAAAGATAATCATGATAATATATATCAAATGGAAGTACACAATACACCACTTTCAATAATTTAGTGGCGAACAATGGAAATCTCACGGAATTGAAAGTGAGATAAGAAAATCCCTTACTTTGTACTTTTTCCTTGGTCGACGGTAAGTTAACCTCCTGTATAATGGTGAAATAATTGTTATTGAATTATACAAGAATCATTTACTTTAATATGATATTATATATGATTTTTTAACATTGATTTATTAATAATATCTTAGAATTATCTTCATTTCGGGTGTTAACGGGTTCATTTTACTTTATATTCTTTGTTTTGTGAGCCATATTCGTTATTAATTGGATGTATATTATTCATATCCATAATGATATCAAGTCCTCAGATAATATTTTTAAATCATCAAATTATAATTATACTTGAATGGATATGATGGAGAATGAATCTCATCGCGTTCGTGGAGACGGTAGTCCGTACATACGCACGAGCGACAATATCATTCTTTTGATACTAAAATAATATATAATTGGATGTTATATCATATATACAGAATCATTATCATGTTATATTTATTATTTACATGAGTTACACATCATTATTATACCCATCCAAATAATAATATATTGAATAACAATTACACCATGACGTGGAGACGGTAAGCCGTACGTACGCACGTATGGTGACATGTTATTCAAAGGATGGATAGAATACTGAATATGGTTGTACCATATTTATAATAACATCACAGTATATATATTATACTGGAGTTATTATTTTATAATGGTAATAACAAATAAAGAGGAAGTGGAAGAAGAAAGGATCTTGAAAAGGGGTGGTGAAAACATTACCTTTTCTTCGGGTTCTTCCTTTTGAGTTGATCAAAAGGGCTCCATAGGTTGGCTTTCTGATCAAACTAATTCCTATAGGTTGTAGTGAGGGAAGTTGAGATAGTATTTGGGCAGGGGTTGGCCGAACCAAAGGGCTTTGAAGGTGTGAAGAAATGAGAAGGAGGAGTTCCCTTTTATAAGAGGGGTGAGGGGCACCTTTGGAAAAGCTAGAAATATTAATTTATAATAAATTAATATTCGGTTTATAATGGATCCAAAGTTTATTATTTAAATGTTAAGGTGGATATGGGTCTGAAAAAACTCAACCAATATAATTTAGACAGGTTTGGGTCATTATATTAACCTTATCTTTAAGTATTAACTCTTAGTTAATTAGTTTCACTTTTACAATGTCTCTTTGTATTTTTATATTATATGGTTAATAAACTTACTACATACATACAAGAGACCCCCAAGTAGTCCATTAATGATGAAACTATCATGATATAAGTATCTTGACCGATCATTAGATTTTTATGAATTTAATATCAATTAATAATATAATATTTGTTTTAAGAACTCTTTTATGTCAATTTTTGACACTATTCAATAGTTGATTTTTGTGAAACTCATAACAGATTGATTAAATCAAACAAAGTCAATTAACTCAATCCTAATATATCATATTATCCTAGAAAAGTATTTTAATTCATTAAAAGTTTCATATTATATTTATTTGGGTATTTATAATATCAATTATTTTAACTTTTCACTATTAAAGTAATTAATTCATCATCATTGTGTCATAAATAAATTAACTTATTTAATGTCTAAAAATTATAAATAAAATATCATTATGTAGGAAATCGTTTTATCTTTATAATTAATATTTATAATATAAAATAAAACATATATAACCCTCTGTAACAATTGTTTTGTTAAAATATATATGCTTGTGTCATTTTTGTATTTATTTTAACTTAATTAAAATAAAGTATCATTATCACTTACAAGTGGATCCATGGGGTCCCAAAATCGACCCAAAGATGCCCATGGTCGACCATGTATCAACCAATAGGGTTAAGACACGTTTTAGGGTAATTTAGTATTATTATACTATTATGTTTTATCCCTTGTTTACCGGATTTACCCTTTAACCATGGTAAATAAAATATTTACCGAAGTAATTATCCAAAATGTTTAAAAATAAAATTTACCTATTTACACAATTTGAACATCATGATTCCAAATCTGGAATCAATTTCTCCAAATTCAAAACACAGAAGTGGCAAAAATTAATTTAAAATTAATCCCCGTTGTTAAAACAAAAAGCGTGTTTTTTAGAGATAATAACTATCAAAAGATTGTCAGTTGTTTATGTCTGGTTTAAATGTGAAATTATGTTCAATGACCAAAATTGTATTACATGGTAAAAATATATTCTAAATATACTTTAAAACCACTCAAATTCATAATTTATCACTATTAATTATTTTGATTAAAAAAGTTGTTTTTAATTAAAATTTAGTAATTTTCACTATTCATCAAAATCTGAAAGTTATCCGAAAAGTACCAAAATTTCACCTTAGGCTAATTTCGATAATCCGAATCCAAAAATGAAGTCCATTTTGAGAGATAGAATTTTTAAAATTTCAAAAAGCAGGTATTACTATTCATAACTGCTAGTTTGATTGGTTATGGTGTGTTAAAATCTCGAAGTTGCGTACAATGCACGCTATTGCATTATTCGAAAGGAAACATACTAAGGAATCTTGGGGTGTTACATTCTCCCCTAATTCAATAAATTGCGTCCTCGCTATTTTTAAAATTTTTCTTGGGAATATAATGCAAAGTCCCACATCGGAAAAAGAGTCAATAAAACTATCCTTTAAAAGAAAGAAAGAGAGGTATAAGGGTCATCCAAGATAACCCATACTAAGATTCCATGTAGGAAAACATGGATATAGATGATAAACTAAGTGTCAAGTTCTGATGGAGAGGGATAGAAATCATGATCAGGAGAAATTTAACCATAAGAAAACCACAAACTTGTGTTGGGACAAATGACCATTAGTCTCCTAGTAGGAAAGTAAACAAACAACATTTTTTTTAAAGTTACATTACATAAGGACGAGGAATTAATTTATGATATTGACTAAGAACATTAAGAGATATACTTACATTTTAAGTAGAATTTCATTCTTTAATAAATTTCCACCACTAACTCAATTCTTTTTAAACGATGAGTATTCAAGAAGACTTGGTCACACTGGAAGAGCTAGAATAAACTTCTATAGAATCACATGATCCATGCAGGATAAACTATATATTTACATTGTCTTTGAAGATTAATCACAACCAAAATGGTTAGTGGATGATCTAATGATCCCCCAAAAGGATACTCCTTGAGATAAATATGCACTAATCTTAATTTCTAAAATTAAACCAACAATACCCCAAAGTTAAATAAATACCATTCAATAATAAATTGTCCTTAAAATCCTTCAATATAATCCAAAATAATATTGAAACCCAAAACATAGAAGAATTTGATTATGTAGTCTCCCATGTTAAATTGTATCTCCAAATGACATCAAATACTCTTAAAGTCACATACTTAATAGTAATTAACATCATCACATATTCTCTGTTATAGGTTAATCATTTCCATAAATAACCCAAATAACTATAAATCCACAATAAAAACGTAGATAAAAATCCACCATTACTCTACAAATGAAACCTCATTGTATTCTATTTTCCTTGGGCATATAGTGTTCCCAACGAAGCGAACATCTTCCAAAATAACATTTATCACTTAATCACCAAATCATTTTCCTATACCAAGGGTATTCATTTGATAAGACATAAGAACCCAAATCACCTTATTATTGATCAATAAAATCATTTAACAAAAAAAATAGTCACACTATCCAGGGACTTCACGTAGTCCAGTGGTAGGCGATAAATCCCAATCGCACTTTGGTTGTGGGTTCGATTCCCAAATATTTGTCCAACGCGACGCGTTGTCACACGGTCTACGTGTTGTCCTTTTTCAAAAACTATATTTTATAATATTAACAAAATGAGATAAATTCCTCAAAATAACATAATTTAATCACAAATGTTATATCATACCATGCATTTTCATCCCAAATTATAATAACTTATAATTTTCTCAAACCCCAATTATCATATAAAACCAAATGGTTATTTATACCTATATCCACAAGAGAAGAGACAATTCTTCCTCAAATATCATTCTCACATGGAAAACTGCGGGGTTACAAATACAAGAGAAAATTATTCTAAAGTAAACCCATCAACAAGGAGTGCTAATACTTTTTAAATTTTTCTTCAACAATTTATTTCCACGTAGCTTCTTCTTTGACCAAGAAAATATCCTATAGAATAGGACATTCACTCGGGTAATGGCCAGGTCCCCTACATTTACGGAAAATGACTGTAAATGGACTCTTGGGACCATTTTTATCTTCTTCCATAGTAATCTTCATTTTTCTTCGGCAATTCTTCACTTTATGTCCTTCCTTCCCGCACGTAAAACATTTCGTTGTCCCATTGAGACACTTTCCTAGGTGTCTCTTTCCACATTTCCTGGATGATGAAAATTGAGGGTTCTTTTCTCCATGGTCTCCATTGCTGGAGCTCTTATCATTCATCACCTTTCTCTTCCTTGTTGAGTCTGGGAGTTGGTTAATATATATGTTGTTGATCATATTTTTGGAAAACTGATTTGGAATAAAGATGATATCTTTTACGCCTATCCACAGTCAATTTTGATGCTCATTTACACCACCATTCCCACCTTGTACATAATTCTCAAAGTCACTATGACTTCCTTGGAATCCAGCCATTGACTAAAACCAGAAAGCATTGTGTGAGTAACAGTAGTCGTAAAATCATTTAGAGATTAAAATGTCACCATATTCTCAATTTGAAACATATTAGGATTAACCAAGGTCATTTACTTTCATCTTATATATATATTACATAAATCGGTTTGTAAGGAAAATGTAAATTATCCTAAGCATATCTCCCGGGAGTGTCGTAACCAAGAGTGCAGCAAGGCCCGTTGTTGTGCACTAGTTCCCGTTCGAGTCTAGATCAAAGTGATGTTTTCGGGTTTTACCCCTAGGTACATCTGTGTCAGAGCCGCCTCTACCTGCTCGTTTCCAGACAGGGATGTATTGCTCGGAAAACTCACAAAATCTCTACAATACCAAAATTCTAGGAAGTTCTTTTATACCAATCCTCAAAGTTCATCTTAGGTCTACGTGCTCTAATCAGAGTTTATCTAAATCTAGCTTCCAAGGTTTGTACTAAACTTCCTCTGATACCAACTGTAACGCCCCGACCCTAGTTACCTAGAGTCGGTGCATTATTACATAACATTGGCATGATCACGAGAAAGATCAAGTCTCTAAATATGGATTAGTTTAGTATCCTTGGAATAACTAGATACATCCATAATTTTTTTTACATTACATCATAAAAAAACATCTTGTCTTCATATCCCCTCATAATATCCCTGTAGGTCATTCATAAATTACTTCTTCATAATCCTGGGAAAAATAAAACATTGAAAGGGGTGAGCTCAGATGCTCAATATGGATAACATTATAGAAAAAGATTTCATAAATAATCATAAACACTTAAGGCAGTTTATAACTAAAACAAAAGCCTTTTAAACTTGAACTTCAGCATAAAATGGAAAAGATAAAATAAAATAATGCCATTTACTTACTCACATGGATATTCTACTAGTCGAACAATCCCATGCATTATCAATAACCACTTTCATAATGATGGAATGCATAATGCCAGACTATCATAACCACATAGCCAAGGCCTCGTGCCAAGACTACAAATAAGATTTTTCCAAGGCCTTATTCCAAGACACTAGTTTGTCTCATGAGACCTACCGATGCATCGAGGAGCTATAGCGGGCTCCACCCGTAACTTATTAAGTCCAATGCATTCCTCATATGAACAAGTTTAAACATAACATAAACATTCGTATTAAAACTAGCATATGAAATGTCAATACTTTAACAACAAACCATGAATGGTATAAAAATAGCACATCCACAGTCAAAAATAACTCATTCGATACAATATGGAAGATTGTATTGTATCACATTAACCTAAATCAAGAATAATGAAGGATGTTGACAAAGATGAAAATAATCATGAAAACTATTTGAGAGAAATATCCCCCTTTTTCTTGAAATCATTTAAAAGTCACACTATTTGTCAAGAATCCATTTAAAAAAAGATTTTTGAATCAAAGTGTCCCATACCACTTTGAAACTTTTTAAAAGGAGTTTTAATTTTAAAACTTTAATGTCTATATAAATAAATCCTTAAAACCATTTTTAAAACATGGACATTAATGAGCAAAATTTAGAATAATAAGTCTTTAAAACATTTAATAATGGTATTATAGTTAGAGTTTCTAACCAAAAGAGAGACACTTGAATACAAATAATTGAGGTAATCAAAACATTTTAATATCATGAGAATAAAGGGATTCATGATATACTATGTCAAAGTACATTATATACACCACATAAAAGCAATTTGGTGTATATCAACAAAGAAGTCTCAATGGAATGTAAATTGAGATGAAATATCTCATAAAGGCCAGACCCTTAGGATAAGGATAAATCAATGACATAGTTATGTGTGAAAAATATGAATACACTAAATATGATTGGATATTCAGTGTAAAACAATCAATGGACATTCACAAATAATCTTGTAAAAACAACACCAATGAATTGGATGTTTAACTCAACAAATGGAGAATGAGTTAAAATTACTCTTATCAAATTCATATCGATGACTTGAGAAATTATAAATGGAGTGATTATGTTTATCAAAAGTATATCCACAGAAAAGGGGAGTGTAAATTATTACATAAGAAAATGAATAGAGATTCCACACATAATCTCGGAGTAAAATAATCAATGGAGTTTGGATAAAGCCGAATAAATGGAAATTGGAATTTAAAATTCCCTTATCGATTTGGTAACTTATGAAACATGAACCCATGAAAGAAGGATAACTCAATGATGATGTAAATATACATGAATTAAATTATATTACACAATTAATACAAACATGGGCAGCACACACACCACATGCAATAAATAAGTGGTGAATAATGGAATTCTCACGAAATTAAGAGTGAGATAAGAAACTCCTTACCACGTTAATCAACTGAGTCATATGGACATAAGTTAATAACCACCAAATGATTTACATAATAACATGAATACAAAGATAATCATGATAATATATATCAAATTTCAGTACACAATACACCACTTTCAATAATTTAGTGGCGAACAATGGAAATCTCACGGAATTGAAAGTGAGATAAGAAAATCCCTTACTTTGTACTTTTTCCTTGGTCGACAGTAGGTTTAACTCCTGTATAATGGTGAAATAATTGTTATTGAATTATACAAGAATCATTTACTTTAATATGATATCATATATGATCTTTTAACATTGATTTGTTAATAATATCTTAGAATTATCGTCATTTCGGGTGTTAACGGGTTCATTTTACTTTATATTCAATGTTATGTGAGCCATATTCGTTATTAATGGTATGTATATTATTCATATCCATAATTATATCAAGTCCTTAGATACTATTTTTAAATCATCAAATTAAAATTATACTTGAATGGATATGATGGAGAATGAATCCTATCGCGTTCGTGGAGACGGTAGTCCGTACATACGCACGAGCGACAATATCATTATTTTGATATTAAAATAATATATAATTGGATGTTATATCATATATACAGAATCATTATCATGTTATATTGATTATTTACATGAGTTACACATCATTATTATACCCATCCAAATAATAATATATTGAATAACAATTACACCACGACGTGGAGACGGTAAGCCGTACGTACGCACGTATGGTGACATGTTATTCAAAGGATGGATAGAATACTGAATATGGTTGTACCATATTTATAATAACCTCACAGTATATGTATGATACTAGAGTTATTATTTTATAATGGTAATAACAAATAAAGAGGAAGTGGAAGAAGAAAGGAACTTGAAAAGTGGTGGTGAAAACATTACCTCTTCTTCGGGTTCTTCCTTTTGATTTGATCAAAAGGGCTCCATAGGTTGGCTTTCGGATCAAACTAATTCCTCTAGGTTTTAGTGAGGGAAGTTGAGATAGTATTTTGGCAGGGTTTGGCCGAACCAAAGGGCTTTGAAGGTGTGAAGAAATGAGAAGGAGGAGTGCCCTTTTATAAGAGGGGTGAGGGGCACCTTTGGAAAAGCTAGAAATATTAATTTATAATAAATTCATATTCGGTTTATAATGGCTCCAAAGTTTATTATTTAAATTTTAAGGTGGGGATGGGTCGAAAACAACTCAACCAATAGAATTTAGACAGGTTTGGGTCATTATATTAACCTTATCATTAAGTATTAACTCTTAGTTAATTAGTTTCACTTTTACAATTTTTCTTTGTATTTTTATATTATATGGTTAATAAACTTACTATATACACCCAAGATACCCCCAAGTGGTCCATTAATGATGATACTATCTTTATATAAGTCTCTTGGCCGAACCCTATATTTTTAGGAATTTAATATCAATTAATAATATAATATTTGTTTTAAAAACTCTTTTATGTCAATTTTGACACTATTCAATAGTTGATTTTTGTGAAACTCATAACAGATTGATTACTTCTAAAAAAGTCAATTACATCAATCCTAATATATCATATTATCCTAGAAAATTATTTTAATTCATTAAAAGTTTCATACTCTATTAATTTGGGTATTTATAATATCAATTATTTTAATTTTTCACTATTAAAGTAATTAATACATCATCATTGTGTCATAAATAAATTAAATTATTTAATGTCTAAAAATTATAAATAAAATATCATTATGTAGGAACTATTTTTATCTTTCTAATGAATATTAATAATCTAAAATCAAACATATATAACCCTATGTAACAATTGTTTTGTTAAAAGATATATGCTTGTGTCATTTTTGTATTTATTTTAACTTAATTAAAATAAAGTCTCATTATCACTTACAAGTGGATCCATGAGGTCCCAAAATCGACCCAAAGATGTCCATGGTAGACCATGTATCAACCAATAGGGTTAAGACACGTTTTAGGGTAATTTAGTATTATTATAATATTATTGTTTAACCCTTGTTTACCGGATTTACCCTTTAACCATGGTAAATAAAATATTTACCGAAGTAATTATCCAAAATGTTTAAAAATAAAAGTTACCTATTTACACAATTTGAACATCATGATTCCAAATATGGAATCCATTTTTCCAAATTCAAAACACAGAAGTGGCAGAAATTAATTTAAAAATAATTCCCGTTGTTAAAACAAAAAAGCGTGTTTTTTAGAGATAATAACTATCAAAAGATTGTCACTTGTTTATGTCTGGTTTAAATGTGAAATTATGTTCAATGACCCACATTGTATTAAATGGTAAAAATATATTCTAAATATACTTTAAAACCACTAAAATTCATAATTTATCACTATTAATTATTTTGATTAAAAAAGTTGTTTTTACTTAAAATTTAGTAATTTTCACTATTCATCAAAATATGAAAGTTATCCGAAAAGTACCAAAATTTCACCTTAAGCTAATTTCGATATTCCAAATCCAAAAATGAAGTCCATCTTGAGAGATAGAATTTATAAAATTTCAAAAAGTAGGTATTACTATTCATAACGACTAGTTTGATTGGTTATGGTGTGTTAAAATCTCGAAGTTGCGTACAATGCACGCTATTTCATTATTCGAAAGGAAACATACTGAGGAAGCTTGGGTTGTTACACAACCAATGAAAAATAACTCATGATTGACACATTTTGGACTCTGTTAAGTGGATATAGTAGGAGAATAACAAGCCTATGAAAATCAAACATGTTCTTGGGAATGATAAAAAAATCCACATTAAATATCCTTGAGTGGAGAGAAAAATATTTTTTCAGGGAGGTAGGTAAGACATTCATGTGAGTATTGACAAGAGATTTAATGTATTCATATGAATTTTTATCATTTCTGAAATTTTAATCCATGTACGAGATTTGATGTGATCATTGAGCTGTGTTCTCATTTATGCTTTGGGATGTTTGTTTGGACCTTGGTATAAGATTATTTCTTAGGAGTGTAATGTTTAAGTGTGGGGGAATTGATAGAATAAATATTTTCAATTATTTTATTTTTAATTTCAATGTTTTTAATCCCAAAAATGTGTTTTTTCAAAGACAAATTTCACATTTTATTGTTTTTGAAACATTTTTTGAGCCTAATTGAAAAAATGTCATATTTTGGATTTTAACAATTTTAATTTATTTCAATGCATCAGCCATATATTTTTGTCAACTAATCCAAATTGAAATATTCTTCTTTTATAGGTTCCTATGATTGATGGGATTCATTTTATCCTCATGGACCCAAAGCTCAATCCATCATTTAAAAGATGAAATGTAGATCACAAGTCATTCCTCGAATATTGTGCATAGAACTAGAGAATTGTATTTATGGGCCCATATATTCTAAATGGAAGAATCATTAGAGATTAAATTTTACATGAAATATGATGAAATAATGGAGACAAGTTCATTTAATATGTAATTGCATTATTACTTCAATATCAAGGTCATTAATGCATTTTAACTCGATATATTTGAATACGAACAGTCTTTCTTGCAGAATAAAATATTCTGAGTGTATCGGCCATAAAGACTTCATTAATTTTCCAATAAATCATATATTTCGGGAGATAACTTAGGAGAGATATTGTAAAAACATTTAATAATGAAATATTCCAATATTATTACACTAAATGGGTCTATCAAGAACCTATGTTCAGAGGATGGTTTTTGGAGCCAATTATTTCATTCCCTCTCCCTATAAAAGAGTGTGCTTTATTCTTCTCAAAGTGTTGAAAAAATAGGGATAACACTTATGGGCCATTTTTATGTAGTTTTTATGTTTTATTCCTTTTGTAATAGTATTATATTTTTTTTCTATGTTAGTTTTCTTATTCATCTCATTCTCTCATTTCTTTATCTTTTGCATTTTCTCTCCGATCTTCTCCACTTTGAACTCTTATGCTCATGTTAATGAGTAGCTAACCTAAGGACATTCTCAGGGGAGTAATCCAGGGATGAAACCAAGTCTTTGATAAATAATGTTTATTATTTTATTTGAGTTATACCGAGGGGGATCTTAGTGGGTAAGGCGCCTTCATGACTCTACTTGCCACATGAGGTTTAACTTTTTCTTTTGCAATATTTTCTCTTGATCGAGGAGGTGGATGTGTGGTCTCTCAGGGATCGTTGAGAGTACCATATATTCACAACAATATGAAAAGGAGGTTTTTAATGAATACTAATGGGAATGTTCATTATGTAAATTCAAAACTAATTATGAGATGATGAAGGTTCACTCGACGTGATTCTCTCAAGAATATCTCCTTTCTGTCTAACATCATTCGGTTTACATTCATTCTGTTTTCATTGAATCTGCATATTTAATTTTAGTATTTTATTATCATTTCAAAAATATACATTTGATTTATTTTATTTCATATATATTTATAGTTAATTATAATTAGAGAGTGATTGATCGCAAAATCTTCTCAAGAGATTGACCTAGGTCAGTCATTGTGATGCACTTTCTATAAATATTTTTGAGAGTGAAAATGACAACAGTTCATCAGAGTTACAATGAACCAATTTTTTAGATAGATATGAAATATTATAGTTGTATTAAAATTCAATATTTTAAATACATATTTTTCTAAATGTCTATAAATTCAATTTAAAGGAATAGTGTAAAAAATCACATTATTGTAATTTTATGGAAAATGAAATTCTATTAAATTATTTAGAAATCATAAAAATATTAAAAGAGTAAAAATAATATTATAAATGGTTGAAAATTTTATCCCTTATCTATTTTTGTTTTAATTATTTTCTCATATTTGAAATTATAACCTTTTATGATTGAAAACATCATTACTGTGGTTAACATTAAAATGTTTTAACAAACAGATTTAAAAAAGATATGTTTTAAAATACTAGTTAAAACTACCCAAATTTTATTAGTTTTAGATATTTATACCATATAATATCTTAAATTCTCAATTATGGCCACATTTTTCCACTTTCACTTTAAAATAAATTTATTATATTGAAATATTTTTATTAATTCCATATATATCCTTTCATTTACTATAAAAGTAACCACTTATTCTATCTTCTATACAACACCTAAAGCTTGTTATATCAACATAAACCTTATATAAAACCTTTTAAAAATACTTATCCAAGTTATTTTGGTTCGTGTCTACTAAAAATATCAAACCTAGGCTTCTTAAGAAAAGATCCAAAGGTTCTCATTTGAAGAAGAGGTAATCATCTTTAACGATACTTTAAAATTTATTTATTCTTCAAATTATTCTGAATCTATAATAAATATCATAGAACAATAAATTAAGTATCATAAATATAATGGGTTGTTATTTTGATTATTTTACAATTTTTCATCTATTTTCTGTCTTATTAAAAGTGACAACATCACTGGATCATATGTAATGGTTACAGTCTCTTTGTTGCGGTGTAAATTTTTTTTCATCACCAATTTACAAAGATGGAAAAAATATGTAACTAATGAATATATATTATATTTATAACATAAATATTCCTATTTAATTTTAATACCATTTATAACTACTTACCTTCAAATCCATTGGAAAAAAAGAATATCACATGTGCGTAAGTGTGGACTACCACCTCAAAAAAGTGATGTGATTTGTTTATCATTTTTGATTAAAATGGAAGGTAAAAAGGATTGATTAAATGGATATATATGATATTTATATCATTATTAATATTCTGGAGATTATGGAACTATAATCAAATTATAAGGACTATAACATTCAAGACAAAACATGCACCAAAAAATGAAGCAGCTAACACCCAAAACAATGATAATAATGAAATAGTATTAACGAATGAGTGATAATATGTTATAATGGGATCTTAAATGATGTTATTAAAAATAATATATCAATTAAATCAATTATTAACATGTTTAAATCCATTTTAAATGAGGCTAAATCGTGTAAATATAATGGGAAACATGTGGTATGAGTTTTCATTACACTATTTCCTTTTATTTTGTTATATTACTTCTTTATTTTATATGTTTTTCTAAAAAATATGTGTGTAATTAAATATAGTTATTTTATGTTATAATTACCCCTTAATTATTTGGATTTAAATTTGTTACATATTATCACTTCATTAATAAATTATCACTTCAATGATACAATCTTTGTAAGGGATTTCGTCTCAATTTCCACTCTATTGAGACATATTTTGTATTATGAACCTTCTTATTTTTATGCAGCGTATATACTGAAAATTTTAGTTATTTAACATGGATACATATTTATGCAAGATGATTAAATAATAATTTTAGTTTATTCTTTCAGTGGGTTACATTTTGAAAGTGGCCAAAGAGGTAATAAAATATTTTACAATCTCATTTTTAGGATTGACCTTATTTTAATTTAAGGAATCTTAAAAATATAACCTTATAAAACTCCATTAATTTTATTATCCTCTAGGTATTTAAGTATTTTCATTATTTTCTCCCAACTTTTCCTCTCTTTATAACCTGTATCAATCATTTAAAATTTTAAAATATAATCCAATCTTATTTCAATTTTTGATTGGAAATATTTTTTTTCCACATCCATAATTTTCAAAAATTGTTTTAAAGAAGCCCTTTTTATTTTATAAAAATAAGTTCTATAAAATTTTAAATAGTTTTAAAAGAATTTTTATATTTTTTTATTAAAGGTTTGTTTTTTAATTTCTTTACAAAAAGTTAAAAGGAATGTTTTTTAACGTATATAATGTTAACTGACATTCCTACTATTATAACCATTTTATGCTATTTATATTATTATAGATGTTTTCAATTTTTTCAAAACTAAATATATTTAAGGGAGAATTATGTTAATATAACATTTAAAGTTTTCTTTATTCCTCCAAAAGACATAATATTATTAAAAAACCTATATTTCTAATTGATTTATGGTTATCTTTTTCCACTCATTAATTTTGTTGTTATTAACTCAATTAAAACATTAAATTTATTTTGATTATTAGAAATTAAATTTATCTTAAATATCTATATTATTTGTATCATATATATGATTATTTCCTAAACTGTTTAATTTTTTTACATACAGTGTTTTACTTTGAATGTTATTTGATTGACTAGGGAAATATTTATATTCAATATTATTTAATCAATACAGATATTTAGTGGTAAGGCATGTCATTTGTGAATTAAATTGATCATTATATATAAGAGGAATGAATTAAACCTACCATAATGGGTGAGTCCAAGAATTATATATCCTCTTAATGCGTTGACTAGTCTCATGAGATAAACCTGTTGGGTAAAATTATTAAATGGGTTTTTATACCTACCACTAGTTTAAACTGTCTTTGGAATAAGGTCTTGTTGTTAAACATACCATGATGTGTGAGATAATGATTTATAATATTAAGAATTTATTTCATTGATAGTTGAAGAATTATTATCTATGATATTCTATATTTGATATTATACATAGATGGAAATGTTTCTCAAGTTATATATTAAACTTCATGTGGTTTTAGTTATTTATCTTTCCATATTGAGTATTCCTTATTTACTCATAATATCTTCCATTGTAATTAAAATTTTATAATTATTTTATCTCACACTTATTTTTTTATCTTCACCAGGATTTTTAGAAAAACTATATTTGAATGAGTTTCATGGATTCCATACATTTTTTTCTTATGATTTGTATTTTGTTTCCAATATAAAATAGAAACCATGTATGTATTTTTTTATTCAAGAATATTAAACTAATTGGTACCTTATGATGATATCCATTATATCTTATTACAGTGTAGTAAAGTAGAAACTGACTCTAGGTTACTGGAGTTAGAGTTTTTACAAATAAGTTCAAGATTATTTTGAGTCTACTTGAAGCAGTGGGAGTGTAGTGAGATGATGTAATGTGGACAATATTCTTTACTTTATGACTTTTAGAATCATGGGATTTCATGGTTACCACAATAATTATTAAAATGGTAATAATTAATTAGTTTTTACTGAATTATAATATCTAGTTATGAATTAGGAGATCTTGAAGAACGAAGTCCAGGGAGATGCCAACATAATATATAGTATAGAATGTAAAGGACATTCTAGTCAAAGGTAAATCCAAAGTCCAAATAAGGGTAATAATCAATAAGGTAATAGACGCGGGAAATAATTTGGGGTTGGATCCATTTAATGGAATTACATGAATAAAGTTATATTAAGGAATGATTATAGAGATTAGAGGGTGAATTCGAGTATGTTCACTACTTGAAGTACTTATGAAAATACCACAACAAAGAAGGAAACCAATTTTTTACTATATGATGCAATTGGAATGGAATCATAGATCATTTATTTTGGGGATTAATTTTAATCAACATCTGAGAGTGAGATAGTGTAGAATTATTTCTCTATGTGATTCATAATGTTACATATTTCATATGATAAAACTCCTAAGATAACTGTTGAAGGTTATCTGAATGTATGATAAAAGAGAGACTATTTGTTGATGTAATAAAGAGTGTGACTTAAATTTAATCTAGCAAAGAATTTAATATTTATTATAAAACCAGATGATGTGGTTTTCAATATATTTTTATGAAATAAACATAGAGAATGACATGCAGTTCTATGGTGGTATCCAAAGAATTCAAAGATGAAATGTTATTTATTACCCATAGTTTCCAACATATAAAACTTATTAGAACATAAAATTATGGAAATATTGATGTTATGAAATGATATTCTAGGAAAATTAGTTGATAAATAGGTTATAATCATTATTGAAAAGGTAATTATTAATCTCAACTACTTGAAGTATGAAACATGCGATGAATGCATCCATGGGACATTGTAGAAAGGGTCTTTAATTCGAAAGTAATAATACCTAACAATTGTAAGTTAGAGATAATATATCTAGATGTATGGGGTACGACTCCTTTCTATTCTCATTAATGTTCATGATATTTTATCAACTTAATCGATGATGAAACATAGAAGGTATAACTTTTATTTCTCAAGAATAATCCAAAAATTTTCAAAACCACCATTCAATAGAGAGACTTAGTGGAATGTGATATTTAAATATTATGTTATTAAGATCTAAAAATGGCAGGGGTAAAAATATAGGTATTTCTAGGTATTTTATTATAATAACAGAATTTATTTTTTGATGATGGAGCCTAGAAATCTTGAACACAATGGTGTAACAGTGTGAATGAGTCTGACTCTATGTGAGAGAGCTAACATTATGAGAATTAACTCTATTTTTCATGGGGTTTGGGTGGTAACTATGATTTATATAACATAACTTATAAATATATTTCCTTCTATACTACTATAGTAATAGATTTAGAAGAAAATTTCCCTATTAGAAAATCCAATGTATCCAATATGAAAGTATATGGGTGTATTTCCAATTTCTAATTTGATTATAATAAGAGGGTGAAATTAGAATCCTTGACCCAAGAATATTTCATTGTGGATTGTGGTTGTGAATAATTTTAATTTTGAATATGGGATGGTGACCTCTAGAATATCATTAAAAGATAACATTTCCACCTTAATGAAGGGATCCCATAGAAGGATCAGAATATGAAGAAGATACAACTATGAAAAAAAGAATCAGATTGACATGTATACGTTTATTTGAATATAATTCCATTAATTATATAAATTTTAAAAGAACTCAAGATATATAAGAACTTGAAAACCCAAATAGATGAAATTTGGATTAAAGTCATATATTAGAGGTTATGTTGAGGTCCGATGTACCTAAAAGTTCTGGGGATGTAAAAGTTCAATGACGAGTTTTAGAAGAATTAGTAATGGAAAGAACATAACCCTAATATCTAGGGCCATTTAACAGTTTCATAAAATTGGTTAAAATTAATTATTCTAAACTAAACAATTCAATTATTAAGGAAATATCATAACTAGATATCTCAAAGGGGGTAGAAATTTTCAATTATGAAAATTAGTGTCAGGAAGTGATAAATAAATAGATCGACTCCTTGAATGATACTAGAACATGGGAGATTTCAAAATATTCGCTGTGAAAGATAGTTCTTCATAATTCATTTTATAACCAAATTAAGTAATAATTATATGATAGGAAGTGATACAATGAATTGTAATTTTTGAATGGGTTTTGACCAAAGGAAGGAGTTGAATTTAGTGAAAAGTTTCTATATAGTTGTTAAGTACCCAATTATATGAACAATTATTAGAACTATGGTAGAAGAACGTCTACATATTGAATAATTAAATGTGATTATGGATTTTCTTTATGGTTATTTCATGGATAATATATATATATAGTAATCAAAAGGATTCATGTAATCGAAAATCAACCTACTGTGAAATATCAAATGCATTTTCTATGAGTAGAAAAAATCACCATCGTAGTGGAACAAGAAGATTGATTCCTTTATAAAAGAATTATAGTTCATTATATAAAATGTATAACTTTAATACTACTGGAAGGTTTTTGATGATGTTATATTCATCATACATATTTTTTTATGTAGACAAAATTCTCTTGAAAGGGCCAAAAAAGAAACAGATTGAAGAGTTGAAGGAAGAGTTAATTTGATGTTTTAAGATGTATAATCGTGGGAAAGATAAATATATATTATATATGAGGATATATAGGGACTTAAATCACAAATATTTGATATTTTATAAGTTATAGTACATGCATATGATAGTGGAAATGTTTTTAATTATTGCATCCAAACCCATCTGGGGGGGGAGGTTTCACCGGTGCGTGCCCCTTACCCCACTCGTCTCTTCTCTCTGTCTCCTCCCCTACTTTCCCTCTTCTTTAGTCTCTCCTTGGGTA
This sequence comes from Viscum album, assembly GCA_963277665.1. Taxonomy (NCBI): domain Eukaryota; kingdom Viridiplantae; phylum Streptophyta; class Magnoliopsida; order Santalales; family Viscaceae; genus Viscum; species Viscum album. The sequence continues at coordinate 127,461,615 of OY728145.1, forward strand.
TGGGCTCTCTCTCCCCGGTTTCTTTTCTAGTGCTCTATGGATGGGGTTTTTGTCCTCTTTTAGGTGGTGTCGTTATTCCTGCTGTTCCTCTTGTGAAAGCTCTTCAGGGATGTTTCGAGGGTACTGATGATGACGTTGAAATCTTTTTATGCTTAAACCTTGATCTGACCTCGAGTTCCCTGCGCCTCTCTAGGTCAGATGTGGAACAAGTGTGACAATGTGGTTTTGGGTTTCATGGTTCGACGATCGACGGTTTTCATTCCTGAGTCGGCTTGCTCTCATTATGGCTTATGGTTTCAGAAATTTCATCGTCTGGAACCCTCGGTCGCTCAAATCCCAACTTTGACCCCAACTACCTCTGCTCCACTTTGATTCGGACCTATAGCGGTGGTAACTAAGTGGATCTTCATTGTAGGAATTGGCGGCCGACGGTGTTCCTTGCGCGAATGGAGTCGATTTTCTCATAAGAAGACAATATGGATCTCTTCATTGAGGGTGCCTATTAGCGATTTATCAATGTTATTGAGGTTGTTTTTGGTTTTTTCAGACCATGTTTGGTGTTCATCTATAAAGGTTTAATTTTTCATTTCTCTGGGTGTTCATTATTTTTGTATCTGTTTGGTGATGGTTTCGACTGGGAGTCTCTTGGAGAGGTTCTGTCATTTGTGATGTTCTGTGATGATAATTTTATGGCTACAATGAATTCAACAATGACATGAATGGTCGTGAAATTTTCATTGATGGAGAGTTTGACAGTTTTTGGGTTCTCCTATGTTGGGGCGCAGCGGAGGTGCGTGGTACCTAAAACACACAAAAACAGGAGGAAAAACATAGGAACACACAATTTACGTGGTTCGGTCGTATGACCTACGTCCACGGGAGAAGGGGGTCGTTCTCTATTCACTCTCTCCGAATCTCATCGGCGGTATCACAACACACAGATTACACAAAATAGACCCTTCTGTTTATAAATAAAACAGATTCTGCAATGTCAAGGGTTGGTGCATCAACCCTTTGAAGATTCTCTCGATGGCTGCCACTTCAATGAAGGCTGCAGTCCATCTCGTCGGCTACCCACCATGGAAGTTTCACACCAAGTTTCTGCCGACCAAAGACTCCAAAATTGGAGTGGCCCCCACAAATCTCCCCCTCATGACTAATTTGGGGTAGAAGCTTGACCTTCAGTCTCCTTGTAGGTGTCAAAAACTTCATCAGCAAACCGAACACACTTCTTCACACCAGATGACGTGGCACTTCCACCATCTTCACTCGATCTCGAGATGACTATGGTCCCCATCAAAAGATACAACCCTTGGGACTCCTTCCCAGTAAATATCACTGCATCCCCACGTGAGACTTCCAACACTCCACCTGCTATAGAAATATTGAACCCTATCGCATCGAGCCTACTCAATGATACCAGGTTCCGTCTCATCCTCAGAATGAATTTCACGTCAGCCAGTTTACGAATTCCTCCATCGGGTGTCTTCAATTTCACCGTCCCGACTCCTCGAACCTCGCATGTTGACCCATTACCAAGTCTCACTGAGTCTCGCACCTGCTAAAAAGTATCAAATGTACCTCTCATCGTACATATGTGTGCCGAGCTCCCCGAATCCAGAACCCATCAGTTTTCTTTTGGATTTTGAGCCCACTCGTTCTTTCTTCTCAGAAAATGACATTCCCGCTTCATGTGCCCATATCTTTTGTAGTAATGACACTGCACTTCTTCCCGTTCAACTCGCTCATCTGGGTGCATGCTTCCCATTGTCACGCAGATTTCATCATTTGATGATAATCCTGTGATATTCACATCCTCCTCTTCAACTTTCTTCTTCCCAGCAACGTACCGTTTGCATTCTCCACAGTCACTTATATAGTGACCCTTCTTCTCGCACCAGAAACATGTGATTTCACTCAGATCACGTCCCCTGGATTTTGGCCGCCATTCTTTACCTCTTGACTGTCAATGTCGGCTCCTCCCATGCTTATCATCTCGCATCGCCATGATTTTCTCGCCTGAATGCGTCGTGGGTCTTCGAAATGATTTCGAATCTTGAAGTGATGCCATCACATCGTCGAGCTTCAATGTATCCTTCCCCACAAGTAATGCAGTCAGAAGCCCATCAAATGAGCTTGGTAGGGATGATAAAAGCAAAAGCGCTTTATCTTCCTCTCCAACCTTTACACCGAGCCCCAATAACAGTGTGAGGATCTTGTTGAATTCATTGGTATGATCCAAAAAATTCGCTCCCTCGTCCATGCGCAACTGGTATAGTTTCTTCTTCAGGAACAACTTGTTGGTGAGCAACTTTGCCATATACCGCTGCTCCAACTTCTTCCGGATCTTCTTCAGTGATGTCTCGTCCAACACTGAGTACTTTACCTCATTCGCCAGACATATCCAAATTGTGCTGACGACCCGCATCTCGAGCTCTTCCCAATCATCGGCACTGGTTGTCTTGGGCTTTTCTCTGATCAACGGTCTGATCATGCCCTGCTGCACCAAAATATCCTTCACCGTGCTTTGCCACACGCCGAAATTATTTCGACCATCGAACTTCTCGATGTCAAATCTTCGATGTGCTCCGCCACCCGTCATCGTCATCGTCGCAAAACGCGATCACCACCATCAATGTCACACCCTTTAATCACCACCTGAAAGAGTGTGAATTTTCAAAAACTAACCGTACGGATGTGTCCGGAATGGTCGAAATAGTCGGAATCGACTCCTGGATCGTCGAAAGCGGACACCAATTGACCGAGTAATTTTCAAAACACGTTCAACGGTCCAGATCGCTCGCTGATGTGGCGCTGACGTGTCGCTGCCGTGGCACACCGGAATTCCCTGCCGGAATATTGCCGGAATTGTCGCCGGCGGCGTGAACAGTACCGTCTTCTCTGGCATGGGGTTACTGTTCACCCGCTGGTTTGACCGAACATTGACCGACCATATCACCTTCGTTTTAGCTCCATTTTCTTCGCCGCTTGCACCGTTGGAATCGTCTTACCACCCTCTTCACGGATCTGACCTCAGAAAAATTTTCCGACCACTTTCAATTTTCCGGTCAACGGAAAACTTGTCGTCGCCTGGGCGGTTCACCTCGGTTCGCTCTGTCTCAACTTTGATACCACTTGTTGAGGCGCAGCGGAGGTGCGTGGTACCTCAAACACACAGAACATGAGAAAAACGGAGTAGAGCTGACCAACACACAAGTTTTAACGTGGTTCGGCCGTCCAGACTACATCCATGAGAGAAGAGGACCATCACTCTATTATTATCTCTAGAAAACTATCCTGGAGGATCACACAATACACCTGTTACATCTCTCCCTCCTCCAATCTCATCAGAGGAAATATTCCCATTTATAGAGAAAACAAATCTTCAACGTCAAGGGTCGTTCGCCAGCCTTCATCAACCCTTGAATTTTCTCCCGCCGTCAGCTCCTGTCCACTACATCAGCTGCCCACCAAGGAAGACGAACCTGTTGCAGTTGTTGCCGACCATCCTTGCCAACAAACCTCTACCACTGACTTGTCCCACAAATGGGAGTGGTCCCCACATCCTACGGTGATGGGCAAATGACGACGGTGGTGTGCTGTCACTATTTCGGTGAAGGTTTTTCTTATTTTTCTGCGTAAGCTAGTTTTGGTTTTAGTGATGTTCTGTGGTGGTTTCCGGATGGTTTGTGGAGATGGAGTTGCTCGTCGGTGATGATGGTGTGTTTCTGGAGATTTTCTATGGTGACAAGTATGATTCCCAAGGTGATGCTGGGGGTTTACGGTGGACAGATTTGATGGCGATATGATGGCCGACGTGGTTATGGCACTGCTGGAGTTTTGGTTTTTCATTTTTGTGGAATTTGAATGTTTATTTTGAACTTTGAATGTGGTATGGCGGGGTTTGTCTGTTTTTATGCAGAATTGTTGTGGATCTTTAAGTACGGTTCCCACTTACCCAAAAAGTGGTATTTATATAATTAAAAAATGGATTGTGGTGTTGGTGGTGCATCCAAACCCATCTCTATCATATAAGCTGGACATTTAAAAATATCCAAAGAGAAGGAACTATTAATGGAAGATAAGTATAAGTAAATGTCAAAGGTTACTTTTTCAGTAGTGGTTATAAGATTTATGTATAACATGATTTGTGTAGAGTTATACATTCCACAAGTAGTATAATAGTTAGAAAGTTCATATGAAATACAGAATGGGGAACTACGATGTAGTGATGTGGTGACTTTTGTATCTCAAAGGTTTGGAAGCTCTAGACAATTTTTTGAAATAGATTATTTGTAATAAGGGGATGTTTAAATGGAAATTGGTGGATATTTGAGAACATAGAGAATAATTATATTATTGGGTTTTAACTTTAAAGTATATTTAGTATGTTTGATTTCAATCCTACAACTAGTAGTTACACTCTACCATATAAGAAAAGTATGGTTGAACAATGAAAGTTGGGAGGTGATGATATTATTGAAGGGTGTGTTGGAAGAGATAAAAAGGAAGAAAAACAATGAAATGTTATTCTATGTCCTTGATAGTATAGTTCATATTGAAAATAATCCAAATTTTCACTCATGAAAAAACAAAATCTACTAAAATATCACATTATCAAGATGCTATTGGATAACAATGTTTTGAAACTATGGATGATGGGTGGGAGTTAAAATATAGTTTATATGATAATGGAAGTTATAGTCTTATAATTTATGAGGTTATAATATGCTATAATAGGACTGGGATGACTACGAATAAAAGGATAGAGGATGACTGGTTATTTCTACAAAAGAAAAAAGAAATAAAGGATGAAATTACTATGTTATCCTAGAACATGGTAGTGATGGGGAGAAGGTAAATCTAAGGTGGGAAATTGTTAACTATAAGTAATGATAATTTTTATTGGTTAATATATTGTAAATTATGAAATTATTTATTTTATGAGTTCCAAAATATTAACTAGATGAACTAATTAACTTGGAACCAATGAAATTCAAAATAAGAATATAAACATGAAGAAATTACATTATTTATAGAAAAGGGTAGTGGAACATGTCTACCATATCTAGAGGACAATAGATATATAGAAGAAGCCCTTATTCGCATTGCAACAGCTAAGAAGATAACAAATAATAACCTAATATTTTATCAGAGGGATACATATGATTATTCATAGGGATGCGTAAGAATAACTCATATGGCTTGCACTATTGAATGCAAATCCAAATTTGAGGTGGTTCTTACGCTAGGAAACTACTGATGCATTTGATTGGATGGTGGGATGTTTGTAGAGATAAGAATGTGGTGGAACCAAGGTTAACCTACTAAAATAGTTTATAAATATAATTGTGGGATCACTTGTTAAATATACTTGTATTAAATCTCATTATATTTCATTATTAATAAAGTAACGAATTGTTTTTCCCACAGAAATAGATCATGTTTTGAACCATGTAAATCCCCCATTTTTTAGTGTTGAGTGTTAGTTATTTCATTATTTTTATTTTGTGTGTCTTAGATGGTCCTCAGGTGATCATAATGATTTATTGTGAGTTATTAGTGCTTAGTATATTTAGTTAACACACTATGATTAGGTGTTACTGATTCAAAATGGTCCAAAATATAGTACCATATGTGAGTCTATAGAAGGGAGTTACAAAATTTAGGGTAATCAACAAAAAAGTTATTATCGAGTCATACACCTTATTTAGTCAGTATTATGTGGAAATTATTAATTTCATTGTTCTTGAAAAACATCAAAAAAAATTATTAACACTTTTTCCTTTAAACATGTTATTTTCCCCTTTACTTTTCACTATAAAGATTCATTTGACTATACTTTAGATGTGATGTATCTGTCTAGAAGAGACTTCACTTGGGAATATAGTATTTCTTCCACCTTAATGATTCCAATCCTACCTTCTTATCTTCTTTTGGTTCTATTTATCACCAACACTCACTCTTTACCCATGCCTTGATTTCATCTCATTTGGTATCTCTATCAACAAAGCTTCTCCCATTTCTCTCCCTCCTCCTACCACATTCAAGACCTCTATAATCTCTTTTCCAATATCCCCCGTTATTTTTTATCATGGTTCCCCTGGCGATGTGTGAATGGTATTCATTGGGTTTTCCTATTCCTTATCGAGTGTGTTCCATCCATCTTGATTTTATTTTCCCTCCCAATCCTCATAATTTGGTTTCCTATTTGTGTGTGCTGCCTTGGATATCACTTTTTTATGTGATAGTGTCTGGGTACCTTAGCCTTGTTACTGCATCGAAAGCACATCATTGACTCTACTATAGTATTAAAATGTGTTTTTATGATTAGATTCCAACTCCCTCTTCCTTCTTACATGGTGTTGATTCCTTCATAGGTGTCCATTTTTTGATGTTCTGATAGATATTTGGGTGTTCTTTTTCTGTTTTGTGACTCCATTGGATTCAATTACCACAATTCCAAGATTCCACAATTTATTCCTAGTGGCGCCCAGTGGTAAAACTATCCTATCTTCTCTTACTTCTGATATAATATTTATTGAACCCATCTTAGCATATCACGACTTAGTCTGCGATGGTTTGGGATTTTGAAGGTTTTTCTTGTGCTGTGTTGGTGATACTATTTGGTTTCCACCTCTCATGACATCCAATCTCTCTCATCCTCTGTGGGAAATGGTGTGTGCTGGACCAATCCATTATGGTATCTATGAATCATTTCTACAATATCAATATAGTGTTTGAGTGTGCATCACTAGTTCGTGTATATATTATCCTATGTTTTCTTCTTAATGATTTCTAAACATGTGGTGCGTGTCATTGGTGTGGTGTCGATGTCATGTCTTTTGGTTGACAATATCTCATTTTTGGTTATTTTTCTTTTTCAGGTGGTCCTCTGTTATGACCCCATTCATGCTCATCCTTGGTCGTGTCTTCCTACTAGATTCTACAAGGTAGTGGGGTGTGATGTTTCTGGTGGGGTGTGAGGTGAAGTGTATCTATGATTGTATGTTATAGTGTTCAGTGGTACTAGTGTCGAGATTTCATGCATAATGGTGGGGAATTCCTAGGTGGTTCTTCTCCTAATGTTGTAATTCATGAGTATCAATAGCTAATCCACATTTTGTTTTTATGGTATTTTGTATGGGGTTGATCTGTTTGATTTCACAATTCCATCTTAACTTAAATTATATTTTAAAAAAATACAAAAAATAGAGCTAGTAAAAAAATAGTTCATTTGGAAATTAATTTGGTTGAAAAAGGTAAACTTGAAGGATCAATACACTATCAATGGTTGTATTAAATCCATAGGTAACATAATATTATATTTATTTCATAGATAAATTAGAATTAATCAAATAATTTATTAAAGATTTTAATTTTTTCTTATAATTTTTATTTTAGGCACTCAGGTTATTTGAAGTCACATGTGAGAAATAAAGCTCAACTATAAGGCTCCATAAATAATGGTTACCTAACTAAATAGTGTCTGACATTCAATTATAGATATAGTTTTTAGAACATGCTTAAATATGATTGTATTTAATGATGGTATATTAAATAATTCTCATTTTTAAATATAGTGATCAATATTTCAATCTATAGGTCAACTAGTTAGAGCTGGAAATAAATTCACATCGACCAAATTGGAGTCACTAAAATCACATAAATATATAATACTCAATAATCATATTTTAGAACCATTCATCAAATAATTGATATTGTAAATAAATATATTTCTAAGGTGTCAAAGTCAAAATGAGGCAAAAAATAACATAAGTTTTTAATGAAAAGGTTATTTAATGGCTGTCCTATTGTGTAAGTACATACTCAAATTATAATTATTAATATATAGTTATGTAGTTTATGTAAATCATAATATGTTATATCCACTTATATAGATCATGATTTTTTTCTCAGTTGAATATATCAAATGATTTAAATTTTTTGGTTGAAGGTGCTCTAATGATGAATAAGAGATTCAATGGTTATACTTTTTTTTGGCTTTATGTATATTACAATTGATCATGAAGAAATATTTAAAACTATAATATTATTATAATTATATTTATAAATGTTGGATACTATCAAAATTTTATTAATATAACTGGATTAAACTATCATGGTAAATTTTTATTTGTGTTATTCAAATGAAATTCTTACAACATCCAGTGTGGTATAATGAAATATTTGTTCGATTATACTTTATTCTACATCTGTTATAAGATCTATACTAGAGAGATTGGAAATTATGATCTAAATTTCTTATTTTCACAAGTAAAAATGGTATATTATGTTGATGATGTAGAACATAATGATTTAAGCATTTTTATACACTTAAAATAGAGACACATGTATGATATGTGTGATAGAAATGTAGTATTTTTTGAAAGTGAACTAAATAGGTAGGAAAATAGCCAATAATTTTTCCCTGGAAATATTGACATTGTATAATTCACAAGGTAGATTGAAAACATAGATGTAATGCTAGCAAAAAAGGTTGATGAAAATATTGATAATGAAACATAAGATAGTATAATGTATATATTTTTTACGTCACTATATTACCCTTTAAAAATTAAGTGTTTTCTCATTTTAATATATAATTTTTTACATGAAATATTATGTATATGTTCTAAATTATTTTCAATGTCTAAAATTATTAGAATGAATGGAAAGATAAATAATAATATTATACATGTATGTATTAACTAATTCGTTCCAATTATATTGATTTTCATTTTATTATATTTACTATAATATTATATTTACCTTATAATGAATTTTATGGATTAATTAACGTCTTATATGTTATTTTAATATTCATATATATGTAGCTTCATTTTGTTACATTTATAGTTTAATTATTTTTTCAGTTTTTTTATTTTTTTCACATTTAATATGTTTTATCATGTTTTTAATTTGGATATGTCATGAAAAAGAATTTGAAATCATAGTACATCTATATCTTAAAGAAAGAAATCACCGACATCACATTTTATAGATTTGAGTGTTTCCATTGTACCAGATACCATTATTGATCCATCAAATTTTCCAACTAATATTTCTATTCAACCATTTAATGTATCACTAGTGGGTGATTAGTTGGTCACTCCTCTATCTATAAGATAATTGAGGGGTGCCATTATTGATTTCATGTAATTATAAAAAAATATATTTTTATTTACTATTTAATTAAATTTTTCATTAGATATAAATAACATCCAAAGATGTAAAAATATGAATATTTGTAATGTATGTGACATGAGAGACTTTAAAATTATTATCCCATTAAATGCGTTCAAAGTGCCTATTTGTGATGTTTCCAAAATTTATGGATAGATCCTTGGGAAACATGCTTGTGAGATGGAGAGCCTTGATACTGAGTATAATGATTAGAGAAAAATTCCCTTAACTTGGATGTCTAAGATATTTCAGAACCTAATAAAGAAAATACTAATTTTAAATTTGTAAATGATTTATATAAAATATGTGATTAAAATAATATATATACTTATAATTTTTTATGTTTTTTATTTATTAATATTTTTCATTATTATGAGCCTGACTAAATTTTGTGACCATGGACCACGAAAAATTAAGACAAAGAATAAAGAGACTTAAATTGGAGATTATGACACAACTTTAATAAATCATCTCTTAAAATTAAGTAGATTTATGGAAATGTTCATGAAGGCATGTCTTGTATGGAATATTTGTATTTTATTGGTATTAACCAAGATTCAATTCACAAGGAATTAATATCTCTAATAGTAACTTATTAAGTGAAACATATAAAAATAGTATTATTTATTCATGTAACATATTTTAACATAATATTTATATAAAAATAAATGTGCTATGAAAAATAAATAATTCCTCATATAGATGATCCATCAATTTTGTTTATTAAGAGATACTTCTTGATTGTATTTTAATATTTTTAATTTATGTTCTTATATAATATATGAAGGGGTATTTTTATAACTTTATTTGTTTTTTATTTTATACGTTATGAACCTAGGTCAACTGACTTGATGAATGAATATGTGCCTTCAAATCCCTCAAAAACCTGATGATAATCACATGAATAAACCTTCTATTGGAATTGCGTTAAATATTTACTATTATAATTTTATTTTATTTTATGAATAACATTATATAATAATGGAAAATTAGTTAATTATATAATATTATGATAATTAAAAATTAGTAAAATCATTTTTAATAGTTTTCAATTAAAAGTAGAATATCAAGAATCACAATACACAAATTATTTATAATCATCACTGGATTCCTTAAATGATTAGATATGATTTGTTTTAAAGTATGAGTATCCCACACTATACAATGGTTGTGTTCTAGACCAAACACATTAAAATATTTTGGTAGGTAAAATTAATTCTTTACTTATAAACCATTAGCTAGGGGTTTAAGTAGTTTTGTTGATTAGGAAGCATAATGGGGAATTTTGAGGTTCAAAGAAATATTGAAGAAAAGAATCATATAAAAAAATAAAGGATCTATTGTGGTAGGAAATGAAAATTACCGTAGTTTCTACATTCTAGATGATGAACTAAATAAAAGTTATTAATGATATTTACAAATTAAATCATAAAAAATTGAAATAATTATAAGAAATTAGTCAAACAACGATTCAATTCATTAATTGTTTTAAATATGTTTCCAGGTATTATATATAGATATCTATCATTTGGTACGTAATGAATTCAATTATTCAAAAATTAAGTCCATGTAATAGACATTTTTGGTTCTATTAGTATTTTCTAAAATAATTTTTGGCACCCATATTTTCATGGTCTTCTAGAGCTCATAGGAATCTAGTTACATATAGATAAAATCTTTTATTATTTTAAAATATCATATTCTATTCATGTAATAATTATTTTTTTAAATTCCCCACATCTTAAACATAGTGAAAAAAAGTTCTTGATTAGGAAGAAAATGCTTTTATTGATAATTTTAACTTCTGATGGGTTTATATCCTTGTTTAGATTTATTTCATTTAGGTGGAATCAGTTGACAATATGTCATTTCAAATATTTTACTTCTAATGGTAAATGATATAAAAAATTCCTTATCCATTCAATCACTAATTTTAAATTATTAACCTTATATTTATCATCAGAAAAATTCATTTCTTCTTATTATGTTTTAATTTAAAATAATTGTTTTTAGAATGAGATTTCAATGATTTAATTATTCTATTGCCTTTAAAATCATATAAAAAGATAGAAATACTATCTCTATATGTATCTATCTCAGAGAAAATATTGTTATTATCATCCTTTAGTTTTTGGAGTTCAATTATGAATTCATTCAACTCTTTCTTGTGCAATTGATTCATTCTTAAAATCAATATTTTTTTGAATGATTAGAAAATTCTACCTTGACTTTTCCTATTCATCCTTTACTCACCTTTATCTCTTTTCATGATTAGTGACATAAAATTCCTTTTCATAAACTATAGGGGGATAATATTTATCTTCACTATCACTACCAATTTAATCTTAGAAACATTTTGAATTAAGTTTTAGATTGGTATGTGCTTTATCTGACATCTTTCCCATGAATTATTTTTCAAACTTTTGGGCATTATAAAAAAAACTAGTAATTTTTCTTCCATCATAACAATATTCCAAGGTGCTTTTGGAAGTAGAATAACCTTAATCATCACTTCATTTGTCCAGTGATTTCATTATTTTATTATATTTTATCTTAGAGTATATATTTAAAGGCTTCCATTATTTCTTTTTTAACTCAGGACATTCTAGTAAAATATAATAAGACCTTTTGTATTCATAATAGATAGGTTCATATGAATCATTTTTATGATATCTATAATCCATGTACTTCTATTTATTTCTATAGAAATTCTTCTTTCCCTTGTACTAATTCATTCTTCTAAAAAATTGTTCTATTTCACCTTTAATTAGCCCACCACAACTAAAAACATTGGATATACTCATCCTTACATCACATGATCAGGAATTTGAAGCTCTAGTGGATTTAAAAGTAAATCCATTTTTCATCATTTCTTTTTACTCACCACTCTTCTGGAGAATTTCATACTAAAGTAAGGTTTTGATAAAATCATCAAGTCTTAATGTAACATCCAGGCTCGAATGACTACAAAACCAGTAGTCGTACCAATTTCCACATGACCTCGAGCATGCCACCTTGAATGATATAGACTACCCAATCGCAGCGAGGGTCTAATAGATATATATTGGGGAGACTATACCTCAAAATCATTGTATCTCAATGGTATAACCATAAAAATGACAAAAAAAATTAGAAGTAGTAATCATAAATGAGAAGGAAGTGAGAGATAAATTTAATTACTATTTGAAAGTGGCCACATACAACAAGGTATAAATATTCATGCATGTCCATGAGATGATATTAAATTTAAAAAATAAACATATATAAAGTAGAATCATAACTTGAAACGCCCCAAATCGAAGAATTTGAGAAGTGGGGGTGCGGGTGTCATTCAGGAGAATAAATGGGAAGAAGGGGTAGAAATGGGGAGCCACACGACATGGGCTCAAACCGGGTGGCTCGCGGATTATATTGCCGCGGTACACAACGTGTACATTTGGACTACACGCCGTGTATTCCCATTTTTTTTTGAGAAACATAAAATATAAAATATAATAATTAATATTAATTAATTAAAAATAAAACAAAAATAGGTATATATATTAAATGAAAATAAAATTATACACGTAATGTGGTAGAAAAATACACGTAGTGTGTTTAAAAATTTTAAAACGAGAAGTAAAACCTTTGGTCTGGTGGTCGGGGTGAGGTTCGAACGGCCGATTGGCCATTCCAAATGGAAGCCCTCAACCACTAGAGCAAAGGTTGTGCTGTTGCCCATATTTATCATTTATACATATTTAATCTATACAGCCTATACACACAGGAAGAAAGAAAAGCATGGTGTGTTATTTTTAATTAGGAAAGGATGGGGATGAAGTAGGTAGATTAGTGCGATTCGAACAAGACCCTTTTGAACCCAGTATCGAGACATTTCCAATCCAACAACTTCACCCGCATGTTATTTATTATTTTAAAAAATGGTTTTAATTTATATTGAAAAATAATGGTGCACACAATGTATATCGTAATGCACATCGTGTGGTTTTATTAAAAGAACAAATGATGGAAGTGGGACGGTTGTCTGGATTCGAACCTGGGTCTTTCGAAACCAGATTATGATTCTAGCCAACCGGTCTATCCCCATCATGGGTTTTATTATATTTAAACATATATATATATATATATATATGAAAAATACTACACACACCATGTAAATAAAAGGAGGAACCCCATGCCAATGGTACGTCAGGAGGATTCGAACCGGGGACGGCTTGAATAAACTCCAGTGACTTTACCATCAGCACTGACATCATCCCTTGTTATTTATTTTTTATTCTATAAATATATACTATTAAAAATATTTATTAAAAAGATAAGTACTCGCTGTGTATATAAGTGGGACACGACGTGTAACCTCTGGGTTGCCTCCCAGGAAGCGCCTTTGTTTTAGGTCACTGGCTCGACCTACTTACCTTGCTTACGAGAAAGGGGTGGTGGAGATTGATCCTACTGTATCGTCTATGAGATAGTAAATCATAAGGAGTTGGTCGTTCACCTTGAATGGTTGACCATCCTCTTTATAACTTTCCACCACTCCATGAGGTAATTCTTGGATGACATGGAATGGTCCCGAACACCTTGATTTGTGCTTTCCTGGAAAAAGGAGAAGATGAGAGTTGAAGAGGAGTACCTGATCAGTAGGTTGAAAAGTTTTTTCGAGAAATCATTTGGTCGTGGATGGATTTTGTCCTCTCCTTGTATAGTCGGGTGTTCTCATACGCCTCTCTTCTGATTCCATTAAGTTCCATCAGCTGGAACTTACATCTTTCTACAGCCACCTTTAGATCAAAATTTAGGGATTTGACGGCCCAATATGCTTTATGTTCTAGCTCTACTGGCATATGACATGGTTTTCCATAGATGAGACGAAATGGTGACATCCCTAGTGGCGTCTTGAAAGTAGTGCGATAAGCCCACAGAGTGTCGTCAAGATTTTTGGACCAGTCCTTCCGTGAGGTATTCATTGTTTTCTCCAAAAAATTTTTGAGCTCACTTTTGGAGAGATACAACTGTCCACTTGATTGGGGATGGTATGGTGTACCCATGTGATGCTTCACCCCATATTTTGATAACACTCCATTCATTAAATATTTGTCAAAAAGAGTCCCTCTATCACTGATCATCGCCCGAGGAACGCCGAACCTGCTAAAATTGTTCTTTTTAAGAAAGCTGACGACCACGATGGCTGTGTCGTGTGTCGTAGCAGTAGCTTCAACCCATTTGGAAAAATAATCAATACAGACGAGGATAAAAGTATGCCCGAAATAAGGAGGAAATGGACCCATGAACTCGATGCCCCAGACATCAAGGATCTCAACCTCCAGGATGGGGTGGTGGGGAATCCCAGCTCTACGTACCATATTACCTGTACGTTGGCATGGATGACAGTGGGCAATGAAGGCTCAGGCATCTTTGTGCATGGTGGGCCAGAAAAACCCAGACTGAAAAATCTTCGCAATGGTATGGTCCGACCCATGATGTCCTACAACGGGCGAGGCATGACAATATTCCAGCACCCCTTGAACCTCCATCTCTAGAATGCACCGTCGGATCACCCCGTCCCCACAGGATCAGAATAGGAGTGGGTTTTCCCAGAAGTATCGTTTTATATCAGAGAAGAATCTATTTTTCTACTGGAAGGAGAGGTCAGGGCGGATGTCACCTATAACTAAATAGTTAGCAATATCTGCAAACCAGGGCCTAGGGTATTCAATAATTGAAAAGAGTTTCTCATCAGGAAAATCCTCCCTTATTTCTTGATCCTCTTCCTTCTCCAAGTGGGGCAGCTCCAGATGGGATAAATGATCAGCAACCATGTTATCACTCCCCTTCTTATCACAAATTTCTAAATCAAATTCTTTCAAGAGGAGGACCCATCAAATCAATAGAGGCTTTGAATCCTTCTTGTTTAACAGGTACTTAAGTGCTGCATGGTCAGTATAAACGATAACTTTAGACAACACAAGGTAAGAATGAAACCTGTCAAACGTGAATAACACCACTAGTATCTCCTTTTAGGTAGTGGTGTAGTTCATTTGGGCCTCATTGAGTGTCCTACTCGCATAGTAGATGGGTCGGAAAATTATATATAGCTGCTGACCTAGGACAGATCCCACTGCATAATCACTTGCATCACACATGACTTGAAACTGTGTCTTCCAGTTGGGAGCAATCATGACTGGAGCCTCCACCAGGCGCTGCTTTAAGTGCTCAAAAGCTGAGGTGCGTGCCTCAGTTAATTCGAAGATGGCATCCTTGGTGAGGATATTGGCGAGTGGATGGGCTATTTTTGAAAAATTATGGACAAACCGCCTGTAAAAACCTGTATACCCCTAGAAACTTCATATGGCTCTAACAGATGTTGGAATAGGAAGTCGTGATATGACTTCTATTTTTGGTGGGTCCACCTCTATCCCTTTCGCTGAAATTCTGTGGCCAAGAACTATGTCACTTTTCACCATAAAATGACACTTTTCCAAATTTAAAACTAGGTTAGAGTTTTCACATCGCTCTAGTACAAGCTCTATGTGCCGTAAACAGGTGGGGAATGAATTTCTATAAATGTAAAAATCATCCATGAAGACTTCCAAGATTTTCTCCGCCATGTCATGGAAAATAGCCAACATGCATCGCCGAAATGTAGCGGGGGCATTACACATACCAAAAGACATTCTGCGGTAGGAAAACGTACCATATGGGCAAGTGAAGGTGCTTTTATCCTGATCTTCTGGGGAAAAAGAGATCTGATTATAAATAGGGTATACATCAAGGAAGCAATAATAGTCATGACCTGCTAGTCTTTCTAGCATATGATCCATGAAAGGCAGGGGAAAATGATCTTTCCTCGTGGCGTCGTTGAGCTTCCTATAATCAACACAGACTCTCCAGCCCGTGACAATGCGAGTAGGGATGACGTCATTCTTGGCATTGGATACCACAGTGATACCTCCCTTCTTAGGATCCACTTGCAAAGGACTTACCCATGATCTATCTGAAATTGGATAAATGATACCTGCATCCAGTAGTTTGATCAATTCTTTCTTGATGACTTATTTCATGGGAGGGTTCAGACGCCACTGTGGTTGATTGGATGGCTTAGATCCTTCTTCTAGTAGCACCTTATGGGTGAAAATGGTGGGGATTATACCCCTAAAATCTGCAAGTGTCCATCCAATTACCTGTTTCCTCCATTTCAAAACTTAAATAAGTGATCTCTCATATTCCTGTGATATTGCTGCACTAATTATAATGGGAAAAGTATTAAGATCTCCCAAATACCCATACTTTAAGGAAGATGGGAGAGGATTCAGCTCTAGTTCAGGTGCCTGAAGAAATGAAGGCACTAATGATTTTACTTCTCTCCTTTCTAAGATTTCAGGAATGACTACTCGTTTCCAGTAGTGGCCGCCCTGGCCTTCAATGAATTTGAGGTCCTCTGGATCATCATCAATTGGTATGTCTTGAAAATGTTTATCATCAGAAATGGAAGAGCATACCAGATCATATTCTTGTCTGCGTAGTTGTTCATCCAAGGTAGTCACTGAGTATCAGCCCTCATGCTCAGTTACGATTCCTGTTTGACATCCATTAAAACATTTTAGGAGACTCTTTCATCCCCTACCCGGAAAATCAACTCTCCCTGGTGCACATCAATGAGTGCCTTCCCAGTGGCTAGGAAAGGTCTTCCCAATATAAGTGGTGCCTCCTGGTCCTCCTCCATGTCCAGGATAATGAAGTCAATAGGTAGGATCAATCATCCCACTTTCACTAGTACATCTTCTAGTAGCACCTTCAGATACTTAATGGATTGATCAGCAACTTGGAGGGCTACTCGGGTAGGCTTCAAATCATGGAGTCTGAGTTTTTGGAAAACTCTGAATGGCATGAGGTTGAAACTTGCTCACAAGTCGCATAAATCTTTTCCAAATTCATAGGATCCAATTGTACAGGGAATAGTAAAACTACCTGGATCCTGGAACATTGGAGGGATGGAATGTTGAATGACTGTGGAGTACTCCTTTGTTAGTGCAATAATGCCCAGATCCTCCATATTCCGCTTATTGGAAAGGATTTCCTTCATTTATTTGGCATGTCTAGGCATTTGTGTCAGGGCCTCCACAAATGGTATGTTGATGTGGAGCTTTCTAAACACCTCCATGAATTTACCAAATTGGTGGTCCATCTTTCTCTGCTTCCTTCTTTCTGGGAAAGGTAATGCAGACACAAATGGTTTGACGACTTCTTTTCCTTTTCCTAGTTGAACCCTTGGTAATCGTTCTTTAAATGAAGAGAGATCTAAACCTTATTTATTATCAGAGGATGGAGGATCAGTTGACTGGTGAGTTGGTTCCTTCTATGGCAATGCTTTTCCCCTCCGCAAGGTGATAACATTGGCCTCCTCCCTCAGATTCTTCTCAGTATTTCCCAGTAGTGTACTGGGCTGCCTCCCTAATAGCTGGTTTGCTATCTGGCCAATTTGATTCTCGAGGTTTCAAATGGAAGCCTCATGGTTCTGAAATTTCGTCTCAGAAGTTAATATAAATTTATTCATCATGTCCTCTAATCTTGATGAGTTCTCTTGCTAAGGTGGATGGGCAGGTGGTGGAGGTGGTTGCTGCCTTTGTTGTTGCGGCCAAGGTTTCTGGTACCCTTACTACTGATAGGAACCCTGCTGGAACTACTATATCAGAAACTGAGTATGGTACTGAGGCTGATTGTAGCCGGGCAGTCACTGGGGAAGAGGGTTTTGCTATTGTTGACCCCAGACTTGGTTCTGATTATCTCGCCATGCCGGGTTTTGGAACTGTTGATATTGATTCAACACTCAATTTTGAGCAACAAATCTCACCTTGCTTGTTGAAGGGTCAGATGGAAGTCTCGGGCATTCTCCCAGATTGTGGTTGTTACCACAGTTGCCGCATGCCGGATGATTCTACGCACGAATTTGAGATGCGCCTTTTAGATTGAACGCGTCGATTTTCTTCGATACTACATCCAACTGAGCAGAGACCATGGTGGTAGTGTTAATACTATGCATACCTCGTTTTTGAGTCCCTTGCTCGGAGTGCCAATGTAAGATATTGGCGGATATAACATCCATTATTTCGAAATGTTTTTTGGGATACTTTCTCATCACTGTACTTCCAGCAGCAGCATCCACCACGGACTTGGTATTTGTTGTGAGTCCTCCGTAGAAGGTCTGAACTTGCATCCAGTGTGGGAGTCCGTGGTGTGGGAATTTTCATAGAATCTCCTTGAAAAGTTCCCAAGGCTCTTATAATGACTCAGAGTCGTGCTGCTGGAAGTTGTGGATCTCGTTCTGTAGCGTCACCGTCTTCGACGGTGGGAAGTATTTGGACAGGAACATCTGGGATAGCTCCTCCCAGGTGAGGATAGATCTTTGTGGCAGCCCCTTGATCCAGCCTTTTTCCTTGTCCCATAGAGAAAAGCAAAATAGGCAAAGACCGATGGCGTCCTCGGACACGCCATGGTAACGAAATGTGTCGCAGATCTCCAGAAAGTTGGAGAGATGGGTGTTCGGGTCTTCACTAGGTAGGCCTCCAACTTGTACGGTGTTCTAGATCAGCAGCATGATTGCAGGCTTGATCTCGAAGTGCTGGTCCTGGACCGGAGGACGAATGATACCCGTATCTGATCCATGGATCGACATGAAGACCATACTCTATAAGGTTACGGCATGTAGGTAGCTGCTGAGGGGGTAGAGGTTGCAGATACTGCTGCTCCTGAGTGGAAAAATAGGGCCATTGAAGAGTTTCCGCAGTTTTTGTAGTTGTCCGTACGCTGAAGGAGGTTGTTGCGGCGACCGTTAGTAATCCCTCAAGAGGAATTTTACGAAGCCTCCAGGAGTCTACTTTGGTAGACCAGCAGCGGGAGGCTGCTGATCTTGGTACTGATGCTTAGTCGTAGCATCCACGGATGGTGCTCCCTCTTCCGTGTTCCCCATGGTAGAGAGTTGCTATTGGTATGATTCTTTCAGTGCACGTTAACAACGAAGAAGGGTCCGTTCGATTTCCGGATCAAGCGGAACATGTTCCTATGACTCGGCGCTTCTGGACCGAGTGGGGAATCTATTCTTTCACCTAAGGTCCTGCACATCCACAACAAAAATACTAGGCGTAATAGGGAAAATAAAAGAGAGAATTGAAATGGGATTAGAACTGAAATTTTTGAGAATTTTTTATTTTTATTTTCACTGAAGCAATTATTAACATAACCAAATTGTATCACTGAAAATAAACGCTCCCCGGCAACGGCGCCAAAATTTGATTGGTCGTTTCACCGGAAGTATATTATCGGTGCCTCAAATTTTTATTAACCCACTCTTAAAACTTTAGTATAGTTTAAGTGCGGGGTTGATCAACAAGGAACTTTAGCAGTGCGTTGGTTTAGTTAAGTTTATAATTATTTTAGTGAAACATGTAGAATTTAGAGTGGATTAGTTGATTTGGATTGAGTAAAACTGTTTTGTTTAATTTAAGAAAATGATTAACAATTCAAAGGAAACAAAAAGTTATTTAAAGGTGTTTTAACAGAAAGAAAAAGTGTATCGGGGTTGTGGTTATTATGGAGTTTTTCTGCAGATTGCTTAAATGTTTGTATTGTTCATGATAATTCATCATTCTAGATTTACTTTTATCACAAGATTCCCTTGGTTCGGTTTCTATTGTTTGGAATTGAAGAAATTGACTCCTTGGTCCGGTAGTCAGTGTTTCTCAATTCTTAATGTGGTTCAGTCCATTTATGAATCGGTGAAACCTTTTCAATGGTCATGAAATCTTCCACTGTTACACTTCTTTTATATCGCTGAGAATTCTTCCCCTGGTCCGGCTCGGAATTCTCAGTAGTATTTAGAAATGATTTAAGAGGAGTAAGAACAATTAAGAAGAACGAACACAACTATCAAGATTAAAACAACATAATACAATACTTCATCACCCACAGCCCCAACACACGGGGTTTAGTTACACATGGAAAGCATAATAGGAACAATACAATTGATACCTAATGAATTCATTATATAAGCTCTGAGGAGTGGTGTCGGTAGGAGGAATGGTGAAACTACAGCACTACGGTGGTTTTGGAATGGTAGCAGTAGAACTTCTCCCCTCCTTCCAATGGTTTTGAACTCCAAAATCTGAAGGCCAAGGCCTCTATTTATAGAAAAATAAAGTACATGGCGTGTATAGAAAGTACATGACTTGTACTCCCATCAACGCGCTTTGGCGCCATTTTCTCCATTGGTAGGCGGCCTAACACGCCATATTTGACTTTGAACACGGCACCACCTGGTAGGTGAGTGTACACAGCGTGTAGCGCCGCTATACATGGTGTGTAATGCCAAAATTTGGCCACCAACCCCTTCTAGAATAGCAGACAAGGCGTGTAGAAATGGAACACGCCATGTCTCCTTCAATGACCACATGGGCATGTAGACTCTTCTCGGCAACAATCTCTTCTAGAATGTAGTACACGACATGTAATGCCGCCCTACACGGCATGCAGGTTCTACCTGGTGACATGGGCGTGTACTTCCTCCTTCGAGCTGTGTCCCTGTCTGGATGTACACGGCGTGTATAAAAGTACATTCTGTGTAGTTTCAAAATTTTCACAGACTTCCCTGGATTTGTGTATTTTGGCCAGAATGCTCCTGAAAATAGACCAGGTCACCAAAATCAAAGTATTTATCTTCTAAGAAGTTGTTATTTGGTGAAAAATTGTTTTTATTTTCAATAATATGTATCAAAATGTATACACAAATCGGGTGCATCAGTCACACATTGGGTCTAAGTATCACTCATGGCATGGTGTAACAATTTTTCTAAAGAGCCCATCCAGAGGTGATCCCCTAGGAACTGAGATCACTCATATGGAAGTAAGAAACATACACAATGATCCCATCCAAGATATAACAGTTATAAAGTCTGGAATATGAAGCCTCATCGACTCATGAGACCGTCCTCATTATTCTGTAAAAAGGAAACCAAGTGTTAATCAAGGCATAAAACAAATTCTTCCTTTTAAATTAAAAAACACTAAAGAGGACAAGTGTATAGCCATGACCTATCATAAAGAAGGAACAAAGTAGGAGGAAACATATACACGCAAGACACAACTCAAGTCTTTCATATTTAAGGAGAGGGACAATCCCATTGATTATTTTAATTACACATAATAAGGCCCAAATACCAAACATGTCACTAATCCAAAAGTGAACCAATAAGGAGAACATTTTTGGAATAGAAGACAATAAACCTCAATATAGGGGTTTTATTAGAAAATATTTAGTTCACTTTAGGGAAACCAACTCCAACACATATTAGGAACATCCCACCACAAGGTGGATTTTTGTAAGAAAGATCACTATTTAATACATAAATAAAAGGGCACACCTAAACGGGTGTCTATAACTAAGGTATACATGATAATCAAATGTAAAAAATTAAATAAACCCTCCCTATTGTGTTTCGGGTTATGGTCATAACCTATAACCCAATAAAAAAGGGTCTAAATAAATCTTAATGTGGTATAAGAATTTTAATTTAGGAAAATTTATAATTTAGAAGTGACACTGGGTATGTACAGTGAATGGAAACCTGAAAACTTTTTATAAAAGATATAAAACTTGAGGGAAAATCTATTGAACACCTACCTTATACCAAGGATCGTCAATACATCCATTATCAAGGCTTGATTCGGTCTGGTTCAAGAGAAATCAATGAAACGTATGAAGAACCTGAAAATAGGGTGAATGATATCACACCAATATAGAAAAACTGAGGTGAATAGAAACTTCGAAATGAAGAAATAGGATTGAATATCTTACTGATTCATATCCAACTTGATTGATGGTGTTCAAATCAAATCTTAGATGAGGGATATATCATGACCCCAAGGTTAGGGAGGTAGAGTGCTCGATGGAGGGAGGAGGAGCCTCATGCGTATTGAGGTAAAGAAATAAATAGAGAAAGTGGTTTAATGTTTTATTAATGGAAAATGGTAATTTCACCCTAAAAATTGGGTATCACAGTTTGGCCACAAGATTATCTAAACCATGCACCAACAGTGTAGCTCCGACTACTTAGAAAACATTACCCTGCAGGGTTGTCCCATATAGTTTAATCAAACCACGTGACAACCATCCATTGAATAGTGCACACCCACTACCTAAGTGGAAAAAAGAATCTAAGCTAGTCACATTGTTTGGGAAACCATACACATCCCATGCAAGTCACTTCTTCTCACCTACTGGTACTGTATGACTTTCATTGGTGGGCCACATGGTTTTTGTCAAACCGTGCACCCTTACTAGTCCACCCCAAACATGAACTTTTGGGGTCTCATGACCCCTAAATTTTATGGAATAAGTGATGGACCCCTTGATACCTTAACCAAGTCTAACATCCACACTTTTAAGTGTTCAAACTAATTTAATTTCATTCTGAAGCGCAGTTTGTAAAATGGACTTTCCAATAAATGATGAAATTAATATTTATTTGGATTTTCATCCTGTCAAAAAATATGTTACAATATAATCTCTCCATAGTAAAGGTTCTTATCTCTAAGAATCATTTGGGAAATTAGATAATGTCACTCAACCTACTCAGGACATAAATTATTACTCAAATGACAGTTTTGCATTTCCAAATGCCTTACACGCCTCTAAGGGTCACCTTAATGTACGAAACATGTTATGTAGAAAATCAAGCAAAAACCTTTTTTTACAAACAGAAACAATGATACGACACCTTCTAGGGCCCATCTTACCTGATACACGACCAAATTATCATTTTATTTTCCACCAGGTTCTAGAATTTGTAAGACCTAAATCGAGTTGCAACATTCCATTAAAGGAACTACCCTTTTATGCATCCCCTTAGCAGTATAATGATGATCATGGAATGACTCAATTCTTAAATATTTGGTCGACTCCTAATATACCTCAGAGTCATGTTTGGGATGAATTTTCATGAAACTTATATGCAGAAACTCACCACACATTCCTGTTATAAAAATGTGTCATTAATTGTTCTTCACTGACCACATATGACAGTATAGAGAGGAAAAACTAGTCAAACCACATCTTTTTGACTACCCTTGAAGCACTCAGTTCAGATGGACAGTTCACTTCAAACGTTAGACCTAATTCCTAGGCACCTCAATATTTTTTCTGAGTATGCTCACAAAATCCTATAAATGACTTCTGGTGACGTCCCAATCCAAAACACCAACTTTATGATAATGTTCCGTAGTACAAACATGAGTGGATGGCCGATCCAACACACTTGGATTGATATCCATTTTAAATATCTCATACGAGCCTTAATGTGGTTTGAAGAAGCCTCAACATCATTAAAAAATTCCAACGGTCTCACTCCATAGAATATCATAAATAAATTTTACAGCAGATATGTCGTCACATGGCCAAATGTCCACTTACCAAGAATTATAACTTTGTCCAAAGAGACATCTTCTCATTGACCAGGTCAAGGGAAACTATTGGTGTCCATGAGTTCAAAAATAACATTTCTAATAGGGATTCCAGGTACTACTTAGGACTAACCTTGATTCTATGTAAAACCACACTTCTATTGTGCACTATGATAGAGACAACTAGAAATCCTAAAAACTTTTAAAACTAAGTGTGGTGTACCACCATTGCTCTATCAGTGTACCCAGACAATGTTAAGATATGGGACATGATTTTAATTTAGTTGAGAGAACACTAAGAGGTCTTGAAAAATTTATAAAGAGGGATAGAGACACGTATACTACATTAAAAAGAGGTGCCTGATATAGTTTCCACCAAACCATACCCGGACATTAAAGGGGGGAAAATCGATCCACTAATGGTCAATGTATTCTAGAAAAAGATCGATTTCACCTGCTAACACATGAAATCCATTACCACGATGTCCTCACTACCTTTGGAATCCCGCAGTAACTGAAGAACAAAATCTAAAGTCCAACCCTAACTAATAGTGTTTGAATTTTTTTTTACACAACCAACCCTTTCATCATCATGATTCCTCATAATCACTGACTCAAAATGAGTGATTCCCATCCAAAAGGTAATTCCAAATGAGGCCAGCCATTTCGAAGTGGTATTTACACTATGGAACTCTCTATACTTAGACGACATTCCATGAAGCTTCTGAAACAAATCTCCTTACCTTAGGAGTGTCTTGGTAATTGATCAATGAAAGAATAACTCAAATACACTTTAGAGAGAGTTAAACTAAAAAGGGAGATAGACTAGTAGATTACAAGTTAACTAGGTTACATTTAATCTCATTGAACACTTGGAAATCCACTCGAGTTACACCCACCGTGTTCTAGGACACAAAACATTAGGTATAGAATCCCAATAAAAATGATCGATGAGCCAATGCAAGATCCTCCATAAAATTTCATCCTGAATAATGGGACTACTAAAAATCTCAGATCCAGGTCACTCTACATTGGAGAGAACATATAAAGGATTTATCCCATCTCGAAGCTTAAACATATACCATTGAACTCTTATGGCTCATTGTACTATTCTTGCACTCGATGAGTATTGTGTATATTAACACATACTACTGAGGGCTTCATGAGGAAAATGTCACATCCGTGAAACTAAACACAGGTTTAATGTCCATATGAATTCAAGTATCTGATGGCCTACAAAAATACTGAACCCAAATCCACATTACCTTATATGTCTCTTAAGTTAAATGATGATTTATTGATACATCCATCACTAGAGAAGAGGAAGAAGTGTCACATGACCAACTATGTGGCCGACCATTCCCTTGGCATGTCTAACCCACTTGAATAGAGAACTTTGTAATGCTCACACACATAACAAAGGTAAAAAAATACACGACTACCCAAAGAAACAAGGGTGTTTCTTTGGAAACTAAGGTCCCTACATAGAAAACGACCCCCGAACAGTAGCATACATTAGAAAAAGAGTAAAAAACACCAAGAAAATTATTTTTACACTTGAGGGAACTACCTAAAATAGGTCATCCTCTTACAGAATAAGAAGTGTCAACCTACCAAGGGATAATGCCAGAAAATGTCACTAGGTTTAGAGGACTATCACTTAGGTTCAATCTATAGAAGAATATGCTAACAGGAAATTTTCAAATTTCTGTTATAAGGAATGTTAAAGGCAACATATATCTAACCTTACTTGAGGTTCAAGATAAATAAACCACTTAATGTTCCCTTTTTATGGCATTAAACCAAAACATAATTAATTCATTATGAATTTAAAGGTTTAGTTTCAAGGAAAATCTAATACCAATTATTAATAAGAAGTGTTTAAATAATACCTAAGGAAAAGCTGACAATTTATATTAACATCCTTTTAAAAGTTATCATTTATTAAATTACCTCTGTAATTAGGAAATTTTATCACCTAAACCCATTTTAAGAGCAATTAATTTACTTGTAAGGCCTCCCACAAAATAAACCTCATATAAGACTAAAATTTATTCTATTAATTAATTAAAGGGGTAAAAATTAAAAGGAAACCAAATTATGTTTACATGAAAAACCATATAACCAGTCATGTGAGCATTAAAAGTCCCCAACACATATCATAAACATACCCCACGGGGTTTAAGATATAAGGAAAAAAAATAAGAGGAGTAATACAATGGTATTGGAAAGCTATTTTAGGGTCCATAGAAGCAACCTGGTAATTTTAAATATTTATTCTTTAAAACACCCTTAATAGTTCATTTATTAAGAAACATGACTTAGCTGACCAACTTAGGTCCAACTATACATTTAGGAATTTTTCTATATGGGTCATTAATCCCAATCAGTAGGTGTACCGACCATAATAAGTAAACTAAAACATTTATGGTCAAAATTGAAGAACTTATATATTTAATACAATCTCTAAAAATATATGGCTAATAATAGATGGTTTGGTTTTATGTGTTACCACCTATAAAATTAAAAAGTTCTCACACACTTTATAAAAGATAGGTAGTTCTCATGTAGCCACAACCATTTTATCTAGGATTATAACAAATTCAATGGCCTTAACATTTATTTATTATACTTTAAGTAGATAAAGTAAATTTATAATGGTTCAATTATATGGGCGACCCTGTTCCATTTCATAAAGCACCCATACACTTTACCAATTGGAATTTGGAAACTATTTAACCTCTAAAAAATGTTTTATCCTTTTAAACCATTATTTCATGGCTCAAACATTTCATAAATGATTAGTGAGGTGTCCCCATCAGTAACCAATTTTAAATTTTAAATTTTAATTAGGATTTATAATCATAACAATTTCAAACGGATTAATATGGTAAGGAAATAGGAAATCATGAAAATTAACCATGGAAGGATACTATATACACTACTATAAATTACATCTATACCAGTTCCCCTATACCAATAGTTTTATCAAACCATTGGAATTAGGATTTTTAGAGACATGTTTCCCAACAGTTTCAGAGAACCATTGGGATAGTAACCCCTATCCCAATGGTGTATTCAAAACATTGGGATAGGGTCCATTCGACCAAGGTATCCCAATTTATTTTCAAAACCATTAGGATAGATTATCCCAAATACAAAATTCCCACTCCAGAATCATTCCCCCCGCATTTTTCCCTAAATGATAGCTCCACTCATCTAAGCATGTGAACCCTTATTCCTAATAAGAAATCTATCCTTGATTCTAGTCTTTTTGTGTTCTTCCACATCAAATCACTAAGTTCTAACTTAGTTTTATTTTCTACCTCCATTTATTTTATTATTTTTTTATTTTCCCTAAACAATGGTTCCCCTCTTCTTCCTCACATGTGGACCCTTTTTCCCATATGATGATCCATCCTTGATTCATGTAATGTTTTGTTCTTCCACTTAAAATCGGTAAGTTATAACTGAGTTTTATGTTCTGCCTTAATTTATTTTTCCTTTTTCATTTGTATTGATATAAATACTGGGTTTTTTGTGATTTGATCAATAATTTTGGTGCTGGATGATTTATTTGGAGGTGTTTTTTATAATATTTTAGTTATCTCAAAGGTTATTTATAATTATAGGTAAAGATTAGTGACATGTCGTGTGTGTAGTGAAAAATAAAATAGCCATTGGGCGAGTAAGAACTCAATGAGGGGTACAATGGAGGGGCTCTCCCATGTATACCATCAGGTACCCAGTTGAGGTTTATTTTTTATATAGTGTCCCAATGATAATTTTTTTAAAAAATTATTTTAAAGAACAAATTTTATTTAAATAAATATCTCATCCTCCTAATCTATTTTTTTCTTGTCAAATATAGGAGTAATACAAGTATCTCTCTACCCATATTATTTTTTATACGTCCATCGAATCTTGAATTTTGGTTAATCAATATATATATTGAGTGTTCTAGTTGAAATTATTACTTTGAGTATCCATTTTTTTATAGTTTCTCATGTCGTATTTTTTTTATCATCACAAATCCAAAACGTTAGTGGGTTTTAATCTTTTCTTATTATTCTAGGATATTGACGTAGATTCATCCTATTATAATGGGATCGTTTTATGTAGATTTTATAGGGTGGATAGTCCCTTAAAATTTATCTAAATTTATTCATTTTTATTCTTGGTATGATGTTCATATTGGGAAAGTGGGTTTGTAAAATAAGTAATTTAGTCAACATGGCCTAGGATTTCAAGTTTGAGTAAGTGAGAATCCTTAGAACCATAAAATATAACATAGTTATGATAAATATTTATTTTAGTTATGTTCCATAATTATGTAAATCAATGGGGGATTCCTATTATTGTAATTAGAACTCATAGAGGGTTCCTACCCCCAAAATTGGGTCTTTTATCACCTTGATAGGTACAACAATGTGGTGTTCAGAAATTCTATCTTGATTAAACAATAAGTGCATTTGATGTGTTAATAATGTCTGCAGGATAATAAAGAACAATTGAACCCAAGTTTTTTAAAGTATTTTGGATTCAGACGATCTTACATCAACGCTTCAAATTCTAATCCCAAATATATAAATATTAAATATAGAAACATTAATTTTAAAATAAAGTTATTTTTTTACAACCATTCATTTTTGATACAGTAGGCACAAACCCAAATAAATATGGACCATAAATAAAAAATAAGTGAAAAAGGATATAATCATAACATATGACATGAGTCATCATAATATTGTAGAAGTAGTCGGTTGAAGATGTTTTAGAGTGATGAAATAATGATTGATAATGTATTTAATGATATATACATACTATATTATTATTTGAATAAAGATTTATTTTGTTTACATCTATAATACTTGATAAAGAATGATAATATTATTTTTTATACATGTTATTACATTTTGGGTTTTATTGTGAAATGAGTGGGAGAAAATATAGTGCTAATAGGGGATGATTCATATCTAATATATAAGTACATCATCCACCAATATGGTCTTTATATAATGATTTTCCATAACATCCACTATGTTTCACAAAATTTCCTATTTTTTTATTTTATGATGATCCCCTAAATAAAATAAATTTAAATGCATTGATCAAACCCTAAGAAATATAAATTATAGCTAACCGACTAAAAAAGTCTAGAAAATAATTGAACAGAACATATCAACCCAATAAACTGAAACCCAATCGAACTAAAAAATCCTATCTATATCATAACTGAACCAATTTGACCAAAACAACTGAATTGAATTAAAATTACCCGATTTAACCCAAGTAGACTTGATTATATCCAAACAACATAGAAATTCATCAAACTAAACGAAAGTTAAAACTAGTGAACTAAATTCAACCAAACTAAAATAAATTCTATAGTAATGATAAAAAATGAACTGAGTTGAAGATTATTTAATAAAACACTAATAGGCATGTACTGACCTATTAAAAATAAAATAACCAAACCCAACCAATATCATGATATTATATTAATAATTTAATTCAATATTAGGGTTTTATATTTATAGTTTTTTGTTATATATATAGTATTTTTTTTGTCCTTTATATTTGGATTCTCATATAGAGTAGTGTGGAAATTATGGTTTTATATAAAGTGAATAATTCTTGTTTACTTAAAAATATTTTTCATTGAACTTAAATCTTATTAAATTGATTTTTAAAAAATAATTATAACATTTTTTTATAGAATCGATAGAAGTTTTATTCATGAAACCGATCAAATCTCAAGCAATCTTAAAAAATAATCAGAGATATTTTTAATTTTTCATTTGATAATGCTTCAGATAATGGCCACATACAATTACCATGTTATAATTGTTTCGGAATACCTTGGTTGATCCATGGGGAAGTTAGCTACCATATAACCAAATATTATTTTAAACAAAATACTATTTGTGGTTTCATAATAGTGAGAAAATGGAATCTCAGAATGTTGATGATCCAAATGAGGGGACTGGATTGGAGAATTTGTTATATGACCAGTTTCCATTAATCTGTTTTCATGATAAAGAAAGGATGTTAACCTTAGAAGACTTTTATACGAGAACACATGATGCGTCTAATGAAAATGATGACTTTGACAGGGTGAAAAAATTGAATGATGTGGTCACGACTCTAGAATATCAGCAAAGTGGTAAAATTAGAAGGATTTAATTTTTAATCCAATTATTTCATGGGAAAAAATGTATGTGATTAATAATACTTCCATCAACTACATTATTAACTTCTTAAAGGAATTACTTCGAGATGATTCAGATATTCCCTTAAACCACTATATGGAATAGAAGTTAGTCGAGGAACATGGATTTTCAAAAAAAAAATTCATTCTTGCCCAAACGTTTACAACCTATTATATGAGAAAACTACTGAAAAAAATTATTTTATAAAATGTGGGACATCCTAATGGAAGCCAAAGGATGATGGAATACCATCTTGTGTTCCACATAAAGTAATTTGGCACCTTCTATTGATATCAAAACTCCAGAATCTTTTCATGTCTGATGAAATATCAATAAAAATGAGATGGAATGATACCAAGAGAAGGAATAATAATGATGAGTTGGTTCACCCAAATAATTTATTTTAATGGAAGATATTTGATTCTTGATATCCTAATTTTGAAGCTAATGTGTGTAATGTAAGGCTAGGTATTTCATGTGATGGTTTTAATTCATTTGGGTAGATGATTACTTCTCACAACACACGACTGATTTTCATATACATTTATAACCTTCCCCCATGATTGTGTGTAAAAAAACCTTTCACTTTCATGAGTATAAACATATCTAGATCTTATGATCCTAAAAATGATATAGATGTATACATGAAACCTTTAATAAAAGAGTTGAAACTTCTTTAGGATGTGGGTGTTTCCGCATACGATATATGTTTTGGAGACATATTTCAAATACATGCTATGCTTATGTGGAGGACCAATGGTTTTTCTGCTTATACTATGATGTATGGATGTAGCATGAAGGGAAAACTATCATGTACTGTTTTTATAAAGAATACACAATCTATAAGACTGAAATATCACCATAGTTTTAGTTTTATGGGATATAAACTATTCATTAATATTAACCATCCATATTAAAATAATCATAAAAGATTTGATAGTTCCATGGAGGCTGACAATCCCTATAATCGTATATTTGGAACTGATGTCCTTAATGAATTGAAATATTTCAGTTTTTCTTTTAGGAAGGGCCAAATGAAATCCCGGAAGAGGGAGAATGTTTCCTGTGAAACCTGTTAAAATTGGAAGAAGATGGGTATCTTTTTTGAGTTGCCTTATTGGTCAACCAATTTATTACGTCATTTAATATATTTAATACACATTGAAAATAATATATGTGAAATTTTTCTTTCAATTCTTATAAATGCGAAGGGAAATACAAAAGATGATTTAAGATCTTGGCATGACTTAGTGGATTGGGGTATTAGGCCATAATTGCATCCTATGTGTATCAATGAAAATAAATGGAAAGTTCTATGTTCTTCTTATGTGATGACACCTATATAAAAAATCAATTTCTGGAAGTACTAGAGACTATTAAAGTTCCTAATGGCTATTTATGAAATATTTCAAATCAGTTGAATAGAAGGGATTTGAATATGAAATCTTTGAAGACGCATCATTATCACATCCTTCTATATGAGTTGATTCCAATATAAATCCACCATCGTTTTCCCAATAATTCAAGGGTTACAGTTTTTTGGTTGTGTCATTTTTTTAAATTCTTTGTGATAAATTTTTTTCTATGTCTTTCATTACAAATTTTTTGCAGAGACACCAT
Organism: Viscum album; assembly: GCA_963277665.1. Classification (NCBI taxonomy): domain Eukaryota; kingdom Viridiplantae; phylum Streptophyta; class Magnoliopsida; order Santalales; family Viscaceae; genus Viscum; species Viscum album. The sequence goes on from OY728145.1 coordinate 127,493,084, forward strand.
TAATTTTTTTGTGAATTAAAGAAAATATTTCCTCCATTATTTTTCAAATTCATGCTGCATCTGACTATCCATATTCCAACCGAAATAATTTTCAGAGGACCTATTTCTTTTTGTTGGATATATCAAACTGAAATAAATATATACACATTGAATTCTTATGTCTAAAACATGAATTGTCCTGAAGGTTCTATTGTGAATGGTTTCTTGGATCAAAATGTATGGATTTATACTCAATGTATTTTTTTTGATATTACAATGATAATAAACATACCAATGAGAAATAAAGAAGAATTTCTTGAGAAAATTGAACAAACTTTTCCATAAATTCCTCAAATAGGAGGAATTCCTGGATAATATACATTTATGACATTTAGCCTTGAAAAGTGGGATATGGAACATCACATAGTTTTGTTCAACTGTGATTTGTTTGATGACTACATCATGTAAGTAAATTGAACATGTTTATCTTATCTCATCTCATTTAATTTTACATATTTGTTAAACTATTTCTATTATTATCTATAGGGAATATAAATATGTGATAAATAGGAAGAATCATTCTTTATCTTTAAGAAGGAGAGAAACTTTTTATAGAAAAGAGTTTTCTTATTGGATTAAATTGACGTTATACATATTTCTATAATAAATTAATAAAATCAATATTTAATTATGATTAATATTTATTTTTATTTTAGGTATTGAAATTTTCTGCTAAATCTGACTGTGTGGTTCGTGAATTTAAATCAATTGTGATCAATGAGTATAGATTTATTATCAATGAATGGGAAAAGAACATGACAACACAACATTATAGTGTTATGCTAACTTCCACAATAGGATGTTATGTTAGTTCATAGAATATTATACCTCAATATAAAAATGTATCATAATATGGAATTGTTGAAATAATAATAATATTGTATTATTACTCGCATGATCGATTCACTATGATGAAATGGTAGTGGTTTTATTTGATGACGAGGAATGAGACATTTAGTGATGATTGTAGATTTTGAGTTATAAGCATTACTTTCACTCTTGCTACCGATGAACTAGATATGTTGGAATAAATGAAAAAAACATGCTTTTTATGTCAAACTTCACTTTCGACTTAAATTGGCTTTCATTATTGAAGTAATTCCACAACATGTTTCTGATGACATGGATGATGGAATGGACACCATACCTACTACCATTGGCCCTGAACCAATTATTACTTTTGATAACTCCCATAGCCCAATTGAAAAAGTTGAGTGTGAACAAGAATTTGTTTTGGGAAATATATAGAATCATCCATCGGTGTACTTAGTTCTTTTGGTGTAGGTCGAATTGGGTTGATAAGGATGTTACTATTAAAATTGATTTAATATTGATTACAAATATTTTGTATCTGACTTGAACTTAATGTGAATTTTCAATATTTTTTGTTTTCAGTTTTGTTTGTGTTTCATTTAATAATATTAAATTGAACAATACTAAAACCTACAAAAAAAACTAAGACAATTAAATTAGTACGAAAAACAAGATGAATTGAAATGGACAAACTAAACTTACTGATATGTAAATCAAAATAAATGAAAATAACGAAATAAACAAAAAATTGAAAAATTACCTAACCCAAGATTTGAACCAAATGACCTAAGATAAATAAAAATGAACAAATGACCTAATCAATTAATAAAACTAATCCAAATGACCAAGGAGAAATAAAAATAGACAAATGACCTAATCAATTGACAAAAATGAATCCACTAGTGAAAGTGAAATAAAAATAGACAAATCACATAACAAAAATTGAATTGGATCTAATTAAAAATCAAATACAACTATATCATACATATGTTGAACTTGTGAATTTGTATTTATTTTTTATTCTTTAAACTTTCTTATATTTTTATATTATTCCCACAAAATTTAAAATTGTTTTTGTTATATCATTATGTATCTTGTATTTGGTTTTACAGGTGGTATTCATTAATTAAGTCATGTCTCATCATTTTTATTGTTTGCATTAAAAATTAGTTATCCATTTAAAATTAATTACATATTTATTTTTAAATGTAAGAAATAATACCTATTAAGGAGATGCGAAGAAAAAGGATGATATATAACAATCACCGATTGAATGAGATAGGCATTCCTCTATTAGTTCTTGTTGTCAGTATTTTATTTAATATATATATATCAACAACATATATTTTTATGTGATTAATTTTTTTTTTAAAATTTAATGCAGGATTCGACTCTCAAGAATTAGTTATTTGATGATCAGCCTAGTGGTCCCAGTACTAAGGCTAATGGTACGAGGGGGTGGTACTATAGCTAGGTTTTCTAGTCGATGTATCCTATTAGACCCTATCCCTCCCATTAATGTACCATCTACCACACATTTTGATCTCGTAGTGTTGTTAGGTACCCATGGGATATTTAGGCCACCCATTGTTTCACCAGAATTTACATATGAGCCTCCTCACCCATCTTTCCCGTATCTGATGATGATTCCCCTTCTCATCCATATCAGGAATTTTACTTGCCATACATGCCATTTTATTTTCATTCTACTTAATTCTCTCTGAGCTACCACATTACATCTTCTTTAACTCCTACTTTGATACAGTATGAGCCTCAAAAGCATACACTAGGACCCACTCCATCTATACAGGGTGATGTTACTTTAGTGTCAGTAGATCTAGTGTTTCCCTTTGATCATACTACTACAAATATATTTTTTGAACCCTAATAAATATTTTTACCACAATTGTTTTTTGTTATAAAATGTATTGATATAGTATTTTTTTCTATAATATCTATATATACTTATAGGTGGTGTGGGAATACATGTATGTGTGTGGTGTGGAACCACCACTTGTAGTTGATGTTGGACTAAAACGAAGACAAGTAAATGAATGAAAAAGGGTATAAATGTTAGAGTTTTATGGAAAAGTTTTCCTAATACTCTAACATCATTCTAATCAGTCCACTCTCATAGAGACAGTTTCCAAATTATGTAAAGGATAACTTTTGGGTACAAATAAGTTTAAATAAAACTGTTTTATTTAATGTTATATTATTATTGTATTTATATGAATTCATATTTTGGTGCCAGCTTTGTTTTAATTTTCCCAACAGTGAGGGTGCTAGGACAACACGACTAATGGAATTAGGTGATATTTAGAGAGAATAAAAATATGAGCTGTATATTAGCTAGCGTGATAGAGTTGATATAGATTTAGATGTGATACCTATCATGGATGAATGTCTTATAGAACATTATCAAAAAATGATTACTCATGGGAAGTGTACCAAGTTCACAGTATTAATAAATTTAAGGTTTTTAAATGAAAATATTTATTTATAATTTTTCTTCAAATATTTTACTTTATATTGTTTCCTACATAAATCATTCAATTTATAAAGTTTTTGTACAATAATAGAGATTTAATATCAACCAAACCCCCACTAAAGTATAATAAACCGAAACAAACATAATCAAATCAAACTATATGTTTTTCTTTTCATCTCCATTTAAAATTAAAATCCATTTTATTTAGTTATAAATTTTATTATTAGTAACCAATTTTCAATTATAGTTTCCTATATTTAGTGTCATTATAGAGGGAGGTATTGAATACTAAAGGAAATGTGCCTCGAGCAAAACTATTTTTCTCGAGCTGAAAGAAAAAAGATGGAAGTGTGGTTAACAAACAGAAATAGCAGGAGATCGTAAGTTTTACTTTATTAATTTTGAAATTTTATATCTATTGTGTAACTTAATAATATATTTATATTTTATATAAGATAATTTAGAGGTCCTTGATTCCTAGGAACCTAAAAATTTTGGGCCAAATGATCATTTACATCAGGTTTTGGGAGATGAAAATCATGACAGAGTACACTGCCAACCTGGGAAAAGTATAGCCGCAATAAGGAATTGGCATGATTGAGGAAATATTAGTAGTACCACCAAGTTGGAGAAGGTTAATGCATGGTAATAACATGCTGAAAAAATGGTCACACTGATGGGAGAATGGGTTGAAAGGGAAAACACTAATTTTATGACACTAATGAAAGTTTTATGTCCATCACTTCCACCACAGATCTCCAAAACATGTGATGCATATAATTCATCGACACATTCATTATATATTTCACCATGTGGTATTATTAGTGGTGTTCAAGATGATTTTGTTCCTTGAGATGGAAATGGGGATAGCGAGGATGATGGTGAGGAAGAGGTCGAGGTTGTGGCAGATGTTGAGGGCGAGTATGAGGTGGAGGAAAAGAACATGGATGGGGATGAGGATGAGGATGTTGATGAGGATGAGGATGAGGATGATGATGAGAAGGAGTCTGATTATAAAAGTGATAACAATGATTGTGATGAGGTATGGATTGACCTGTTGCATTTTTGACTGATATTTATTAAATTTGATGTTTGATGATTTGATGTGACTAAATATATGTGTGATGTTTTGTATGTTTGTTATCACTGGATAAATGAATAAATTTATTCATTTTATTATCATTATTTATTTAATGGTTAGTCAGTATTTGAGGATGTTTTATTGGTTTCATTATAGTTTTTTTGTTGAGAATGTTTTGTAGGTTTCATTTTAGGTCGAGGATATTTTTTTTGGTGTTTTTATTATAGTGGATAGTTAGTTTTATTATTTACTACGTTCTATTTTGATTGATGGTAATTATGATTGTAATTAAATTATGTTTTGATGTTTTGAGTTCAGGTTCCTTACATTGTAGGTAGTTCGGATTTACAGGAAGTGAATTATGTTCTGATTGTAAGTAGTTTTCATGTGCATTGTAGGTGTGGGGTTTCTGAGGTGCATTTTATTGCAGGTATCTCTTTATCACTCAGGGTATAAAGAAATTTTAATTTAGAAACATTAGGTGATAAAGTTCACCCTTCCCTCTCTAGTGATTCTATCCCCTGTGGAGATGTAATCCTTTTTCATTTTAGGTTTTGTTAAACTATTTCACATCAAATATTTTTTCATATGATCTACATTTAAAGTGATTTTTCATGGTGAATTAATTTATACAGAGTTTATAGAATATAAAAAATGAATCTATAATCCATTGGTATTTTCACTCAAATTAGTCCTTTCCCCCAATAGAGATTCTGACCCCTTTGGAGATATAATCCTTTTTCATTTTAGGATGGTTTGATTCACTTGGTTTCTAAGCATAGTTTGGGTATTTATTATTTATAAATATTCTAAAAGCCAACTTGGATGTAGGTTTAGAAATAATCATTTAACTCTATATTTATATCGTTTTTTCATTGACTTATTTACATACAATTGAAACATATTTACCACCACCAGAATCAATATGGTTATGGAATATCTATTCCTTGAGCCTGATGTTGATACTTCTCTATATAATATAACACTTCCTTTACCACCTAAATGATTCCATTTTGAGGTAAAATCATCCCTAAAAATAGAGTGGTAGTAAATATCTTCTTATTTATTTAATAAGGTCTACATTAAGTGGATTACATACTTTTTAACTCATCTTTAAACTTTAATAAATTTATATTAAGATAATATTTATCTGTATCAACTGGCTTCAATGAATCTTACCAGTTACTATAAAGCTTATGAACTAGTTTGTCATGTATCCTGCTAAACTGCTGTAGTGAACTATCAATCTCTTTATCTATTTTTTGTATTCACATCTACCTATGAATCCTTGAAACTCTAAATTAATTTGTATATATCCTTCAATGCATAGAGTAATTATACAATAAAAAACATAAAATCTTCCATATCAAAAACAATTATTTGAAATTATTATTTAATTATTGACATATTATCATTGGAAATTAAAGCTATTTCACCCTTGGATTTCACAAGTTTTGAGAGGGTGTTGTCTTTTAACCAGTTTAGCCAATTAGATCTCCATAGGATCAAAAAGGTCACACCTAACAGGATGCAGGCTGATCGTTTCCAAATACTATGTTGGTTGATCAAATTACTAAACCATTGTCACATAATTATCTGTCAGATAAATTGTATGAAACTCACCATGATGAAATATAACGCAAGATCCATTATTCTTCCCTAGTACCATTTCCCTGTTTTCACCCCTAATAGCACCTGAGACATCTCCAAACCAAGGGAGGTTTAGTATCTATCTTGGGTTGTCTGCTTCTAGAGACACCCTATAACTTCAAATAATTCATGGACTGACATTCTATAATTCCTCAAAGGCCAAAATACTCCAAATCCTCTCCTTCCAGTGAATTCAATAGAACATGAAAATAGTCTTCACAACTACTAACAAAAACACTACAACTTGAATTAAGGCATAACTATGTTCATATATGCATCATCATTAAAATATAAAGAAAGGGTATAATAATCAATATCAAAAACATTTCCCTGACATAATATTAGTGTCACTACAACCTTAATTTCTAAATTGGTCATCTAAACATCATACCCAAAACCCACAAACCAAAATAAATTCTTCCAAGTTAATTATTATTAAAAAAAATAGTTTATAAGAATGAACTCTTTATCACTGACCCAATATCTAAATTGTTAATCAAAAATATACTAAGTGTTTCTAGAGTTCATACCTTTATGTATCCTTCATCACACCTTTATGTAACACTTTTTTTATTAATACATTCATGCATCTTGTAATTAAATTTTATATAGGTGTTGAATTTCAAAGTTGACCCTTATACAGGTCATGGATGAAATTTACATAAAAAATATGAAACTTAGAGCTATCCTTGTATAGGTGAAAGTTGTCCTTATATAGGTCCTCTCTTACCATTATGTAGCAAATTAAATTTTAGATCTTCCCTTAGACAGGTGGAAGTATTATTTTAGCTAATCTTCATTTCAACTCAAAATAAATTCATCTTTCTCTAATTATTATTTAATCCATCTCCAAGCTATCTCAAACATTTATAAACACTTGAAAACACTTCAAAACAGATTTGGGAATTTTATAGATCTTATAAATATCTTCAGATCAATTCTCAAGAAAACTTATAACTCAGATACTCAAAGTTGAGTATTTTCTTGCACATACATTGTGTTGGGGAAAAATCCCTCATGGTGTACCCTCAGAATGTTTTGGGTGAGATTTTGTTTCGTGACAATGCCAGATGATCACGAATGAGAATGGTTGTTGTTTACCAAACACATGTTTTTAAGGTGGCACAGTTTCCTAGTGTTTTCCAAATTTTTGGGTCTCACAATAAGGAGTTTGATATTGGAAAAGGAATGATTTCTTCATAGGAGTGAATGGTATGTAGAACATTGAAGAAAATTGGAAAATGATGAGAACCACGTACCATAAATCATGGGTCATGTACCATGTTCCGGGAATGGAATGCAGAGCAGTGGGAACGGTATGCCGAAGCGGTTTGCAAAATCAAAAATGGTTCGGGGTGGAGGAAAGTGTGGTACGTGGATGGATTGACATTAGCGGAGGAGGTCGACCATGTAGGAACAAATACATTACACAGAATACATTTGAAAAGTGGTTCGTGGGTGGCTTGTGGTTTGCGACAGTAGAAGGATCGGTACGTGGTGAAGATTGGATTGAAGATTTGGTAAATCCTAGATTAGGGGATATTGCAGGTATCATTGAATATATATGAATAGATAATCCCACCGATTACTATTGAGAATTAATATCATTAGAGAACATATTTGTGACCCGGAATTTCAAAAAATCTTGAAGGAAGATAATGAGGGAGCGCGGAGGCTTAAGTAGTTCGCGTGGAAGAAATTCCACTGAAGGTTTTTGTGGAGAACTGAAAACCGAAAAGGACTTGGTACATTGAGGAGGAATCTCCTATATGCAAGAGAGTGAATTCCTAAAGTACTACAGGGAGGGGGACCTATGGTATGTGGAAGCAAAGTCATTCCATGAATAGAGAATAGTTCATGGATAGAGGGTAGTTCACAGAGGCAGAACAAAGGTAGCGGTACGAGAATATGATAACAGTTCACATAAGTGATAAAAGTACGTGGAAGGGCTAATCCACATACCAAATCCTGTACTTAGTATGTGAGAGAGAATGTGGTTCATGATATGAACAAGGAAGATTGTGAAAACTTCCAATCATCTTGAGAAAGTATTTACCAGTACTTAGAAGTACTCGGGAAGGTAGGATTCATCTACGGGTGAAAAGGGACTTCAACAGAGCATCTACCAATAGGTGAGGATGTAAGAATTCATGAAAATGATGGTACCAACATATCCATAAACTGTGTTTGGCCTAAAATTTGATAAACTATGTGTGGATTCCTTTCCAAGAGTAGTGAGAGAAAGAAGAAAAAGATGGTGATCCTTTCAACTGGTAGTGATTCAGAGAAATAGGAATAGGTAGTGACCCTTGGTAATGTAGTGAGGAGAACCTAAAATTTGTAAAGGCAGTGATCCATAGCATAAAAGATATAGCCCTAACGTTTACTCATTATTGGCTGTGAGCCTTAGTGAATTCAATACAGTGGTATATCACCATTGTATAATCCTTGGACATATCCCAATGAGGGTGAACCAGGTAAAAATCATTGTGTTCTGCGCATGATGTCATATATATTCATATATTTCTATGGGAGGAAGAGGTAATTGAGTTTGTTTAACAATTAATCAAGATCCGATGGAGAAAAGTATTAATATGTCATACCCTGATTCACCCCCCTCTCAGGGTATTTGACCTTGTGGAACTAACAATTGGTATCAGATGGAAAGGTTGAAATTAAGTGGTTCTCTCTCAATAAAAATAAATTAAGGTGTTCAATCAAAAAGGAATTCTGATATTTGGTGTAAATAATTTTCCACAATGGAAGAATTTGATACATAACTATTTTTGATTAGTAGGGATGGATTTTTTCACAGCATCTTTGCATGGAATATCAACTTACATTAGTAGTGGTGCTCTATCAGAAGCTGAATGAAGGGAATTGGATTCTGATGCTAAAGGGATCGATGCTTCTGGGGGAGCCATATAAAATGAAATTTATACGAAGTTTATGTCCAGTAAATCATCAAATGAAATATGGGAAAAATTGTTAAATATTTATGAGGGTGACCAAAAAGTATGAGAAGTAAAGTAAAAGGTTGTACGGAACAAGTATGAGGATCTTAGAATGAATCCTAATGAGACTATTGATGCATTATTCAGCAGGATAAATATTTTTTTTGGAATACATGAAAGGTCATGGACAATTCATTGAAAATATAAAGGCTGGGTAACATATCTTAATGAAACTTATACTACAGTTCATTCCTAAAGTTTCATTGTTGGAAGACAATGACCCAAAAGAGTTGACACTAGATAACCTACATAGTACCATTGTAGCATATGAAATGAGAAACTGAGATAACGATGCAGTGAAAAAGGGGAGGTCTAAGGAAGTGGAATTCATGTCCAGGAAGAATATCTCTATTAAAGATAGTTCTTAGGAGGACAATATGGATGATGTGATGTCATTTCTCTCCTCCAATTTGTAAACTGGAAAATAGAAGTTCAAAGGTAAACATCCATTTGCATGCTTCCAATGTGAAAATATATGGAATTTTTCAACAAAGCGTCCAAAGAAGTTTGATGATGAAAATGATGAAAATGATGAAATATATCAAAAGAAGTATTAATAAAATGAGAAAGGGAGGAGGAAAGTTATTCAAAAAGAAGAACCTGCTTTCAAAAGATGATGAAAGTTCAAAATAATCTAAGGTAGAAGAGTTAGAGGACTACAAGGATTATAAAATAGATGATGTGGTGGAAGTTATTAGAAATTAACTAAAAAGAGAAGAAAGTGACAAAGAAGAATGCGGAATTGAAGGAATATTTTACCTTAAGGTTGAATTAGAAGCTTCCCTCGAAGAGGTAGATATTTTGAGATAAAAAAAAGACATCTAACAATATTTTTTGTGAATCCAAACTCTTTATGCAACAACAGGTAGAAGAGAATTCTGATATGAATGAAGAAATTGAAAAACTGAGGTCGTCAATGCCATAAAACATAGAAAAGGTGGTCAAGTAAAAACTCAAAATTGAAGAAATGAAAATAGAAATAGATAGTTTGATTGAAACTAGAAAAGATCAAATCAAACATATTGAACAACTAGAAGAGGAAGTTATCAGTCTACGAAGAACAATTGATGATCATGAGAAACTACTAACACTCGGTTTGACATCAAGAAAAAATATCATATAAGAAATAGATAGGATGGCATTTGAGCTGAGAGGTCCATAAAAACAGAAGAAACAATCAATTCTGAATGATAAGGATAGTATGGGGCTTGATATAAAATAGAAATAAGTTATGGTTCAAGTTAGACAACAAGCACCCAATCCAAGATTAAAGATCGTCTTGGGTATGAAGCCGAATTAGAAGATTCAGATAACCCAAGTCACAACTAGTGGTGCATTGACACATAAGAATGTACCTCACATAAGATTCCATTATTATGGTAAGATGGAATATCCTCAAAATGTATGTTCCTTAGCAAGGAGGTACCAAAGGGAATAAGACCAATGAAGGTGGTCATATAGAGCTCAGAATTCCGGGTTATGATTTGATGGTCATTTTTTTAGTTGGAGAGTACTCAAGCATATGGAATGATATTTCACATCAACATTTCATAGGAATTTTCCGAGGAAGATTATATTTGTTTATAAGAAAAATCCAAATGTATCTACATGTGAGATAAAAATTCAAAATCTATTTGCAGCTTTATAGGTTGTAGATGGATCGTCATATACTATGACATATCAAGATTATCAATCCATGTTAAATACAAGGGTCAAAAAGAAAAGGGAAGAGCAGAAAGTGGTTTAGGAAATTGAATTCAAGGAATCAGATCACACTAGGATATGGATCATTGATAGTGTATACACTTCCTATATGACGAGAAACAAGGATCTAGTGACCAGGACCAGGTATGATAAAGAAGGAATTATATGATTTGGTAATGATGAGGGATTTAAAATTATTTGTTCAGGAAAATCCAATTTTAATATAAAATACATGATATGAGCAGATGTCTTGGTTGTTGAGGGGCTTAGTGACAACTTTATTAGTGTTAGTCAATTGTGTGACTTAGGACATGCCAGAAGTTTTTCCAACAAATTATGTATCATCAAAAGGAATGATGGTGCTATTGTGTTGCAAGGAAAGCATATGAAAGAAAATCTATACCTCATGAGTGGAGAAGAAGAGACGTGCTCTTTGTGCAAGGATGAAGAAAACAAGTTATGGAATAAGTGTCGTGGCCACATAATCCAATGTTCCTAGGAAGATTTGGTTAAATATAATGTTTCTCAAAATCACCCTAGATTATCATGTGATCATACTCATACGTGCAATGCCTGTTAATAGGGGAAGATCATTCTAATGACATATAATCCAAAGGAGAAAAATTCAATAAGATTTCTTGAGTTGGTGCACATTGATGTATGTGGGAAAATTTCACCAAGGTATATTTATGGGAAGAGATATTATGTTCTCTTAATTGATTATTATAGAAAAATGGCATGGGTTCCAATAATCACCCAAAAGTCCAAAGTGTTCAGTTGCATTACAAGATATCGATGAGAATGGGAAAAGATGGTTGGTCAGAAAATCCGGACGATTCGAACAGAAAATGGAACAGAGTTCAAAAATTTCCAAGTGGAAATTTATCTCAAAAAACATTGGATAAGGCATCAAGTTTCAGCAGTAAGAACTCTACAAAAAAATGGAGTAGTTGAAAGAAGAAATCAGATAGCCAACAATATGGATAGAATAATGCTCTTTCAAAAAGGACATCCAAAGAAATTTTGGAAAGAAATAGTAATGACATCTGTATACACTTCAAATAGAGTATTACTTTGTTCAAAAAAGGAGAATACTCCATATGAGTTATGGTATTAAAAAAATCGGTCATTGATGTACTTTGGAATATTCATAAGCAAGTGTTTCATTCTCAATAAGGAGAAACATAGGAAATTTTAATCCCGTGGGGATGAAGGGATATTTATTGCCTACTCAAAGAAAAGAAAATCATATAAATTCTTTAATAAGAGGCTGGGGAAGATAGTTGAAAGTCATGATGTGACTATAGTAGAAAATGAAAAAAATCTTCTACAAATACATGCTTAGACACAAGAGGATAGTGATGAAGATATGAGAAGAACGAGAGACACTCCAACTACCGAGGATGATTTAGAATAAGACTCAGATAATGAGAACTGGGTTCAGACCATGAATGAAGAGCTTGACCAAATTTAAGAAGAATTAAACAAGAGAAATTTTTTTTAGACCAGGAAACAAGAATGTCATCAGAATGAAATGGGTATTTCACAACAAAATGAATGAATATATTGTTTTTATTCAAAATAAAGTATGGCTGGTGTGAAAAGGGTACTCCCAGATAGAAGGCATATATGTCGACGAAACATTTGAACCTATTGCAAGGCTAGAGACAATCTGATTATTCTTGGCCATAGCATTTCAATGTAAGTTTAAAGTTTTACAGAAGGATGTTAAGTCAGTATTTATGAATGGAGTTATATAAGAAGATGTTTACATTGAGAAAATATATGGTTTTATCATTCATGAAGATGAAAACATAGTTTTTCGGTAGAAGAAGTATTTATATAGTTTAAAGAAATCACCAAGAGCATGTTATTCGAGGCTTGATCAGTTTCTAAAGAAGTTTATTTTTAGAATGGTGGATTTGATAATAATTTGTCTTTTAAAAATGAAAATAATCATAGAATGCTGGTGCTGGTTTATGTCATTGACAGAATCTTTGGTGGATCAGATGATGCACAATACAGACAATTTTCTAATTACATGAAAAGAGAGTTTGAAATGTCGATGATTGGGGAGCAGACATTTTTCCTTGCCTTACAAGTGACGTCAGGAAAAAATGGAACTTTTATTTCTCAATATAAAAATTCCAAAGAGGTTTGGAGTGGGTTTGTAATGGATAATTCCAAAGAAATTAAGATGCCTGTTGCTACCCAATTGAAGCTGTCACGGGATAATTCCAAAGAAATGAAGACACCTGTTGCTGGGATAAGTGGTTTTGAGGTGCATTATATGTGTTGGGATGGAGACTATAGAGGAATATCATATTGCTTCCATTTAATTCTAATTATACTATTGACATTTATGTTGAGTTTTGTTATTTTTCTAGGATTTTATGATTATTATTAAAAGATAATAGTTTTTGAAAAAATGAATATATGTCCCACAGGTGAATAATAAAATATGAAAAAATGTATACTGTAATTTAAATTTAGAAAATATATATTTTTCTTGAATGTTTCATTTTCCATGGATATGTATAAAACTTGAGCTCAAGTGTCTTATTTTTCTTTCCAGTGGTGCTCTTTTAATAATTATAGCATGAATACTTAGATATGAATGACTTGAAAACATCTGGATATATCATACATTATTCAGTATATTTTCTGCATTAGTTTTTTTGGAATTATGTACATTTTATTATATTGTATTTTCAGGTGTTTTATTTGTTTTTTAAAATTTTTATATTGTATTGTAGTTTTTTATAGATGTTTTTAGTTTTTTCAAAGGAGGGGAGGATCCAGTATGCAATATTAGAGGTCCTGGGGTCTGCTGTTTCAAATTCTAGAAAAAGACTATACCAATGGTTTAAAAACCATTATTATAGTAATGAAAAACCATATGTATACCAATGGTTATTAATAAAAAATTGGAATAAACTCTATACCAATCGTTCTGTAACCATTGGTAGATATCTATATGAATATTTACAAAAAACCCATTGGTATACTATAATTTTCAATGTCCAATACCAATGGTTGATGGTTAACTCTTGGTATAGGCCTATACCCATGCCAAATCACCCAATTATTTGGAAAGCCATTGGTATAGGATATACCATAAATTTCCCTGCCTATACCAATGGTTTGAAAAAACTGGTATATCATATGTTTATAGCCAAGATAGCAAATAAACCATAAACAACATTCTAATCGCAACACTCAAATCATGGAATCATGGCATAACAATCAAGGAAATAAAATTATTTAAAAACTTAAAAATGTTCTCACCAAGCATGTAATGAAACTCCTAAGAAGGTAAAATCTATTTATAGTACCAAAAGAATATATAATGACATATAAATTTGGAAAATAACACAAATTAAACTTTAAAATTTTCAAATGGCATTAAAATGTGATCTAAATGGAATGGGATATGAATGTCCTGTGAATTTATATGTGCCTATCTTGATGTATATAACTCTACATGTTTACCATACCATGACAAGGGAATTTTTTTATAAAGATCATAAATCAATATGTAGTGGAAGGTACTCTAATAACCCAAGGTGAAATCCAAATACACTATAATAAAAAACAACAAAAACAACAATCCCATACCTAGACACTAATAAGTTTTCCTATATCTTGGTTGATAACTCCTAGACATGGCTATTTACCCAACACTGACATATTCTTAGTGTCCAGTCTACCATCCCAAAATAGTAAGAAAAATGAAAATAAAGAGCCACTAATACCACTTTGTAACATTTCAACCTAACTAAATACTAAACTTGTAGTAGGATCAGATTCCATAGGGCCTCAAGTGCACCTCCCCATATGATAGATTCTACCAGCTAGTCGCTAGAGTCTAATGAAATTATGATGGGGAGACTATACCCTCTAAATCTTAGTAGCACATATTTATGGCCATAAGAAATAAAAAAGATAAAATGTAGAAATAATTAATGAAAAGGCAGGGGAGATTAATTTAATAACTATATAAAAGTGGACACAACCAACAAGGTAAAAATAAAAATGCAAGTCCATAAGATTCTATAAAGGATAAAAAATAAATACACAACAAGTAGTATAGTACATTACAGAAAAATGAATTAAAAATAAAAAAAATTCTCTGAGGGAAAACTCCATGATCATCCTGATTAGTAGCTCAGTACTATGGTTCTAAAATCACATACACAACACACAAGGTAAGAAATATACCATGAACACATGAACATGAAGATATGATCGATTATGCCAGTGAAATGGTGTCCTGAGTAGTGTATGAGATATACTCAATACCACACCTCTAACAATGTCTAAATCATAATCCAGTTCATGTATAAAAAATAAAAATGGTTCATGTGTATCAAAATAAAGCATCAATGTGGAATAAATAAACAACGAAGTAGGATCATGTTTCCCAAGGACATTATCCCAAACATACCTACATCAGCCTAAGATAGAATATATGAATCAAAGGTAACCTGTGTGAATGGTAACATAATATAATAATGGGTCATCATAATTTAGACATCTAAAAAGGACCTAACCTAGACATATGATTTGGAGTGGAGGAAATTCCCTTTTTATTTAATTACTTAACATCTTGCATTTAATTAAAAGGGGGTAATCTATAGTATTCATTTATATGGAATCATGTTCCCTTATATGGTGAACATTACAAAGGAACTCGAGTATCACACTGGGAGTGTAACAATTTCCCAAAGCTGAAGGAATCTATCCAAGGTGATCAAAAAATATCCTCAGAAATATCACTCCCGAAAAAAGTAAAATAACAACCCTTAAGTTCATCCCTAGTTTCTCACAAATGGGGATTGAGTATCACTCGTGGCATGGTGTAACCATTTTACCCCTGATCTCATCCATTTGTGATGCCATGGGAACACGAATCAGTCATATAGAGGTAAGAAACACGCACTGTGATCCCGTCCAAGATATAGTAGGTATTTTCCCAAACATATGAATCCTTATTAACTTAGGAGAATTTCCTTGACATTCCATAAAAAGGAACCCATGTTTCCCTCTAGGAATAATAATAATTATTCCTTTTAATATAAAAAACACCAAATTGGAAATGTATATAACCATTAATTATTATAAACAAGGCACAAAGTATGAGGCCCCATATACAAGAATGACACAACTCAAGTATTTTATATTTAAGGAGAGATCCAAGCCCATTTAATATTTCAATTATATATAATAAGGCACAAATATGAAACATGTCACTAATATAAATAGTGTACTAATAAGAACAACATTTTTGGGATAAAATATATCACACATCAATAGAGAGGTTTTATTAGAAAACATGACGTTGTTATTAAAGAGATTCATTTAGTTCACTTTATGAAATCAAACTCCAAACCCAAGAATGAAAAACCCACCTCATGATGCTATTTATATAAACAAGAATCAACATTAATACCTAAATAAAAAGGCACACCCAAAGATGTGACTTTAACAAATGGAGAAACAATAATAAAATATGAGAAATTAAATGAAACCTTCCACGTGTGGTTCCAGTTGAGGTCAAAACCTATAAGAATATAAAAAATGGGTATTAAGGAAACTTAAGGTGGTCTATGAATTTTAATTTAATGAAAATTTTAATTTAAAAGAAACATCGAGTATGTACTATGTATGATACATGATTTTTTTTATAAAATCTATGAAACATGTGATAAAATCTATAGAAAACCTACCATATACCAATGATGATCCAGATGTCCAATATCAGGTATTGATTTAGTTCATTTTGCGAGAAATCAACAAAACAGAAGAACACCCATAAAATAGGGGGAATGAGATCACACTAAAATAAAAAAGCTGAGGTGAATAGAAACATAGAAAGGAAGCAATATGATTTGAGATATTACTGATTTAGATCCAATGTGATTTAAATCATTCAAATTAAATCCTTGAGGAAGGAGATATCATGATCCCAATGTTAGGGAGGTGGAGAGCTCGAATGGTGAAGGAGGAGAGTTATGTGGCACGAGGAAAACAAAAATAGTGAAAAATATGTTTAAAGTTTCCTTAAGGGAAAAGGGAAATTTCTCCCTAAAAACTAGTTTGAGTGGTTTGGCCACACGATTATCCAAACCGTGAACCAACCGTGTGACTCCCACTTCTTTGGAACCATGACCTTACACGGTTGTCCCACGAGGTTTAATAAAACAGTGCACTAATCATCCACAGAATAGTGCACACACACTGCCTAGGTGGAACTAAGTGTGTATGAAAGGTTCATGGTTTGGTAAAGCATGCATAACCTATGTGAGTCACTTCTTCTCACCTATAGGTTCCCATAATTTTCACAGGTGGGACACACAAGATTTGAGAAAAACATTGATCCCTTACAAGTCCACCTAAAACCTGATCATCCAGAGTTCCATTCCCCCCAAACATGATGGAACACCAAAGGGACCCCTCGGGACATTAATCGAGTCTAAAAAACACACATTGAAGTGTTAAAACTTATAGAATTTCCTTAAAAATTCAATTTTTTAAAATAACCTATCCACCAAATGATGAAATTCAAATTCCTTTGGATTTTTATCATGTCCAAAAATACAGGATTCTATACTCAACATGTTGATATGATTTTTATTGTCAATTATTTCCTTTTTATATTCCAAATAATTTAGAATAATATAAATGTATTTTCAACAAACAAATCTATCTATAACACATTTTCCACTAGATATTGTAAAATATTTACTATAATCATCAACCTTTAATGGATATGAGAAATTATGCCACTATTTACAAAGTCAATTTCATGGAAATCATACCTAAGAATTGATCACTTTGTTTTTATAACTTTTTATGTTCCGAAAGGTGTAACATATAATTTTTAATAAATTACAAAAGAATTTATAAATGATTAAACCTAGATATATATATTCATATGAATTGATTGTAATTGATAATTTTTAAAGTTATATTTCACCTAAAATACATATTTCTACTATCTTGAAAAATTAGGAACCCATTTCTCTGGAATATTGTATTCTCAATCCATTATAAAAAAATTTCTATATTTGGTGTTGATATAAAATGTTTCCGTTCAGTCTCGTAAATATTATTAATTATTCACATCAAAGATAAGTGGTAATTATGATTCATATTTTCAATGGAGTCAACATGTATAATTTACATCATAAAATACTCTTCTCTACTACATAGTTAGGTGTATGGAAATTGATAGTTAAAATCCAGATAATTTAATTAATAAAAGAATAAGGTCATGATTAATATTAAACACAAAGGCCTTAATTGATACTGAATTTCATCCTATATACACATTATGGTATGTAACAACCTATGATTCTAGATCCTTTAAATAGATACTATATTTCATAAATTGTTTCCCATAAAACAAAAAACACAATAAAAAGTGAACTAAAATGAGAAACACCATATTATATTATTATAAGAACAATAAAACCACTAGATAATAAAAGGATATTAATTAATTCAAAATGATTATATTCAGGGGAAAAAAATAAATATTAAAAATTATTTTATTCAAATAAATATTTTTAAATTATTGTGTAATTTACCCTAATAAATTAAATTCACATATTTTAAATGATTATTATAATAGTATATGATATTTCAATATATGAAAAAATATGTTACCATTATTTATGATGAAATGGCCAAATGGTTCTCAATAGTGATAAAAATGTGATAAAAGTCATAATGTCTGAAATACAATTGATATTGGATGTTTGATCATCATACATCATGATATTT
The DNA here is from genome assembly GCA_963277665.1 of Viscum album. NCBI lineage: Eukaryota > Viridiplantae > Streptophyta > Magnoliopsida > Santalales > Viscaceae > Viscum > Viscum album. Next base: position 127,511,664 of record OY728145.1, read on the forward strand.
TCTCAGGGTGTTCAAAGTCAACGAGGAAAACATCATCAAAATTTGGCGTGAATGATGATATATCCATTGCTCTGGTGAAGTATGTAACACCATGAGGTTTTATGAAAAATATTCTTTTAATTTCATTGATATCTTGTGTTTTAAGATACAACAAGATTACCTTCCGCTATACGCAACAACGTATGAGCTTGCAGTATACACAACACTATTCGTGGATCATGTTACACACAATTTTGATAGTAGTTATTCTACGAAACATTGAGTGTATATATATATATATATATATATATATATTAAATTTATTAATGAAATATGGATGGATTCTGTTATACGAAACAACGGAGGAGTCTTCCACAACATGCAACCCTGACATGGCTTGCATTACATGTAATCGCGACCTTCCTAGATAGCGTGTGTTGTACGCAATACCAGGTTTCACTAAACAACGGTATATGGATATAATATTATTATGGACTAGCCATTACAAATAGTATCAACTAAATTTTGAATTTTATAATATTATTATTAATCTTACACATTTTCTAGAACATGTTATAAGAACAAAATAAATGTTTCTGGTAAAATAAGTATTTTTAAAAAAATGAAGTTCTGCCGCCTTTTGATGGCGCACCCACTTTAAATATAGTTTTTGACATGTTTATAAATTCAATTTTACAAAATAAACTTCTTCTTTTGAATTATTATATAAAAATTTACATTGGATAAATTTTTGATATTTTTCTGATAACTTTCATATTTTAATGAATAGTAAAAACACGCTATATTTTAATTAAAAACAACTTTTTTCATCATAATAATTTATATGGATAAATTATAACATTGAATGGCTTTAAAGTATAAATATAATATATTTTTACCATTTAATATAATGTATGTCATTAGCATTGATTTTACCTTGAATTCGAAGGTTAAACCAATTCAATCTTTTGTAATGTTTTAAACAAAAACCTATTTTCTTTCGACAACGGGATTAATTTTAATTTAATTTCAGAAACTTTTTTGTATTGAATTTATAAAAATGGATTCCATATTTGGAATCAGTGGGTCCAAATTATTTTAATAGGCTACTTTTTATTTTTGGGAATTACTAATAGTAACTACGGTAAATTTTATTCTCCATAGTTAAAGGTAAATCGGGTAATTAAGGGTAAATATATTATTATAAAATTACCCTAACACATGCCAAAATTATATTGGATGACTAAAAGTAGACCCATATCACCTAAGAGTAGGATTAGATTCATTTAATGGACTTTTTTCCATGATAATAATTAAATTATTATTAAAACCAAAGACAGTGACAACATATCACTTTCTTAAATCTTATAAGTATAATAATTTTACTTTAGTGATAAACTTAATGAAACTTCGTACACGAATAGTATCTAGAAAGATAATACAGATATATACATCATAGGAATTTATTTAGAAATTTTAGGGATTAAATAAGTATCATTAAGTATGACACAATAGTGATGTTGAAATTATTTTATTAATTCAAATATCAAATAAATGATTTTAAAAATATTAAAATAAATGTTATATGAACTATTTAATGTGATCCAACAATTTTCTAGATACATATGACATTTTATGAATTTATTAAAGCTTTTAGTTCAAACATATCTTCTGTATATATTTTATTTAAATTCAAATAAATGAATAGTGTCAAAATTGACACTATTGTTATTTTATAAAAATAACATATTATAAAATTGTTTAAAAATATCAAAAATAATTAAAAATTACAAATTAAAATTTATATGGTATAAAATGTCATAATGTGTAAAATTATGGAAAATTAACAACACATATGTAATTATTTATAATAATATAAAATTTAGAATATTATTACCACAAATAAAATTAAATTGATAAATAACGATAACATCAAGTTGATAATGTTAAAAATAAATTCCTAACATGCATAAATTTTATTGGTTGATGAGATTACAAACCTATCACATCTAATATATGGATATGATTCATTTTAGATGTTTTTAAGTGGGGATGGGATTTAATATAACTAATATTTCTTATATTTCCAAAGGTGCCCCTCTCCTCCCTTATAAAAGGGAACCTCCTCCTTCTCTTCCTCACACCACTTTGAACCTTCAAGCTCGGCCAAAAACTACCAAATAATCTTCTCCACTTCCCTAGAAACATACTCGAGGTCCTGGTATTCGTCAACGACTAATTTTAGTGCCCTAAGAGGAGGTCTCAAAGAGGCGCTTCAAAGAAGGGGTAATGTCCGTTACCGATTCTTTCAACTTTATTTCTTCTTCCACTTCTTCTGTTTTAGTTGTTTAACTATGAGGTAATACCATCAGTATCACTCATATACTTATATGTTATTATAAGTATTAAACAACCATATTTCACCATCTATCCATCCTACGGAAAACAAAATCACTGCGCGTGCGTACGTACGGAATACCGTCTCCATGCCGTGGTGTAATCTATTTTCCAAAACCACCTTACTTGGATGGGTATAATGGTGAAAGTAATGAATATATATGATTATTGTAAAGTGATATTTATTTTTTAATATTATAAATACACTTTAATATAATTCCACGATCTTGGGAATGATATCATCGCTCGTGCGTACGTACGGACTACCGTCTCCACGACGCGATGAGATTCACTCTCCATGTTACCCATTAAAGAATGATTATAAAGTATATATAATAAGTAATCATCAAATATATGACATAATAATGCTACTGGATTTATTTATATATATATATTTATTTCATCTACTTAATTCCATTCAATTCAATAGGGAAACGAAAACAACATTAATGTGTACGTACGACCTACCGTCTCCATGAATGGTGTATTTATTTCCATTTATCGATCTATTATATATATGTATGTTCTGAATATATATTATATATAAATAATGTTTTAAATTATGGTTGTAAGTAATCATTATCTAAGTAATCATATGAATAATTACATGTTAAAACACGAACGACAAATGAAACGATTTCACCCAAAATGCTACTTTAACATGAATTTACAAAGGAACAGGTAATATAAAGTCATAAGTGAACAATATATGATATAATAACAATGAATATTATTCTTTAATAAGTCAATGACATTATTTGAATCATTATACAGGAGTTTTGGATACGTATGAAGCATATCAGACCTAAGGTAAGAGATAATTATTCCAATCTCATTCTTATCCGAGATTATTTATACACAAGTATTTACTGGGGTTATATATTTCATCCATGATCATAAAATGTTTTTCATAAAGTGTTTAATATTATTACATGTATGTTTAATGGCATGTTTACCCCTCTTTGACTTTTACTTTGTGTTATGGAAGGAATCTTTCTTTTGTTTACCATATGTGGTACTTTTTGACTTTTCCGATAAAAGTACGAGGAGAATGTTTTTTTAACTTATACGGCATGAAAGGATTTTTACGGTTTTATAAAGCCTTATTTTCATGAAGATTCCTCCAAATGATTTCATGACTATTTTAAACAAAATATTTTTCTTTTAAAATTGCATGAAATTTTGTGAAAAGAAAATGATTTTGAAGAAAAAAGGATATTTTCCTCAAGAATTCATTTCAAGTGTTTTATCAAAACCATTTTCATCTAAGATGACATTATTTAACATGTGTATGTTTCAAGTATCATGTCTCTATGATTTACATGGTTTCACTTTTCTTATGATGAAATGTCCATTTGTTTTATATGTATTATGAAATGATGGGATGATGATTATGAAACCCATTTTATTCTTTGGGTTATGATGAATGTTCTAAGTTTATTTTGTGGCACAAGTAAGAATTATTTCATTATGATATGGGTGGGACCTATATCTCCATCCAATTAATTGGGTAAAGATTTATATCTCATGAGATAGACATGGATGGAACGGTAAGTTAATCCAGTTCAGTGTTACAGGACTGAAACGAGGAGTGAAATCGATTCAGAAAGGGACTTTGTCCCCTAAGATGGTCTTGGAAGCAATGCCTTGGCTACTATGGAAATCATAACATGTGCTTAATGGTTTCCAAAATTACATGTTTTATTCCCATTATATTTTATCATGATTGATGTTCCCTTATGGTATATGCCTTACGTACTTCCAAGATTCATGTCTTTGCTCAAGATTTTGATGTTTAGATTTTATGTTCAAGTTTTTGCATTCAGATGTTTATTGATTGTTTTATGTTCTCTATGTTTACCCTTACTGGGCATTTGAGCTCACCCCTTTTATGTTTTATTTTCCCCAGGATATAAAGAAAGGTTTTAGGTAAGAAAAAATGGGATGATTTTTATGGGAGATGTTGCAGATCTTTCACCACGATTAGAAGATTATATTCTCAGTTTCCAAAGACAGTAAACTATTATGGTCCATGTGTGTCTGTTTTTGTTATGTATTAAGTATTCCCGCAAATGTAATGTAATGTCCATGTACGTAAAGCTTCGGGTCTCTACAGTTGGTATCAGATGAAAGGTTTAGTTAACCTTTGGAAACTAGGACGTGAAAACTTTAGTGAGATCCCTAGAGATATTTATAAGGTATGTCTAGGGATGTTACTAAGGTTAAGTATACGTATAGGTTATAGTCCTAGAATTTTACTAAAGATCTTAGAATTAAACCTAAGATGTTTGATATTGAAGGTACTCCCCCTTGATTATGTTATTTTCCTTGTATGATTTTTGCCTCCCACAGAATTATTTTTGTGTTTTAGTCAATGGAGGGAACCAGAAAGAATTCGGTTAACATTGAATCCAATGGACAAATTGGTGACTATGAGAAAAACAATTGCGTAATTCCTAGAGAGAAAGATATTGTGATTATTCCGAATCAGTCATCGCGATATATGATTAACAAGGTGAAATTTAGTGGTATTCCTAATTCATCAAATAAGAGGAAGATAGAATTTTATGCATGTTCACATGTTAAGAAGCATAAAGAAAGGAAGATTGAGATTTCTAAACAAGGGAAGAAGAACCTTGAGGAACACCTCAAATGGAGGGACATATGTTATTTGTGTGGATAAAAGGGTTATAGAGTGACAGACTGTTATGGAGTTCAATGTCTTATTTGTGGAGAACATGGGCATTACCCAACTCAATGCCCTGACCTAAAAAGTTACTTCTAAATCATGGAAGGACTTATTCCAGGACAATCATTGAAGAGGATGGATTGAATTGTTTATGTATTTGTATTCAAGAATAATGTTGTTGAGGTACTTTTATGATATATTAGAATATTTTTGTATTAGTCTATTGTGGTTTTCAATAATTTTATGGTACCGGTAACCATGAAAAGGGATTCAAATATTTTGGAAAGTAGATGATATGCGCATAATGAAGAGATAAAGGGAAAATGAAACAGATGATAGTATTCATGAGCTCATGATTGATTTAAGGAATAAGTGATATCATGGTTTGAGTATATATAATTTTGGGGTTTTGGTATATGGAAAGATTTATCTTTTGACAGCACTCATGTTTTCACCAATATTCAATGGGTATTCAGTTTTTCAAGAGAATACATGATTAAGGCCTTCGAATGTTTGGAATGTGACCAAAAAGACATATCTTATGATATATGGGGATCAACGATGGTATTAACAAGCTTGTTATATGAACTCTCTGGTAACCGTTTTCACTATAATATGAGATTGGAGAGCGGTATTTTGGATAAGCCTAAAGATTGGAATGGATTAGGTTAGACATAAGTTAGTATTGTTTAAGGTTAGAACTTTTTCGATATTAATGTTGGAAAGTTATAATAATGTATTTTTAGGCAAAAGAGGAAAACCTTTAGGACGAGCGACAACCCATCGCGTCAAACAAGGATGTGGGAATTGAACCCACAACCGAAGTGCAGCCGACCTTTATCGCATACCAATGGCCTATAGGAAGTCCCTGGTTAGTAGAAACTAGTTTTATTTTATTAAGCGGTATGATATATGAAGTATAAGTCCATTTTAGGAACCATATATGATTAATCTCACAACAGATGAACTTATGTATTTTTGATAACTTTTCTAATATTTTGTTTGAGACATATGGAATGACCCATCATTCTATCACATGATCTGCTAACACTTCACGAATGACAAATTCAAGTTCATTTCTTTAAGAAATGAAGTGGAAATTGACCAAAGAACGACCAACGGTGAGACTGTACCAAAATCACGAAAGTATTTATTATAATTCCAATCTCATAAACTTTAGGGAAATGATCTTCAAAACCAAAAATGTTTTCCTAGTGCTCTTATATCCGATGAATCAGATGGTACCTTAGATCATCACAAATCTATGGCTTTGTAATTGATGGATTTTTCATAGCCATTTTCTCTACCACTCTCCTTCAGAACTAGATGCTTAGATTTTTTCTTCCATATCCATATTTTCACCTATGTTCTCCTATATGGAAACCCAGTGATGAGTTACTTTGGGTAATCGTTACATTTCATTCTTTAGTTTTTAAAATTAACTTTTAGTATTCCTTTTTACGATGTGGGTTTCTATAAATAGTAAACAATTTATAACCCCGACGAATTTTGAGGGCCAAATTCATTTTAAGGGGGGTAGAATGTAACACACCGAGATTTGATGAAAAATACTCTTTTAATTTCATTTATGTATTGTGCTGTAATGTACAACAAGATTACCTTGCGCTATACACAACACTGTATGAGCTTGTAGTATACACAACACTATTCTTGGATCATGTTACACATTATTTTGATAGTAGTTATTCTACGAAACATTGAGTATATATATATATATATTCAATGTATACATGAAATATGGTTGGATTCTATTATACGAAACAATGGAGGAGTATTGCACAACACGCAACCCTGACTTGGCTTGGATTACATGCAATCACGACCTTCCTCGATAGCGTGTGTTGTACGCAATACCAGGTTTCACTAAACAACGATATATGGTTATAATATTATTATGGACTAGCCGTTATGAATAGTGTCAACTATATTTTGAATATTATAACATTATTATTAATCTTACACATTTTCTAGAACATGGTATAAGAACAAAATAATTTTTTTCGGGTAAAATAAGTATTTTTAAAAAAATGCAGTTTTGCCACCTTTTGATGGTGCACCAACTTTATATCTAGTTTTGACGTGTTTATAAATTCAATTTTACAAAATAAAATTATTCTTTTGAATAAGGATATAAAAATTTACTTTGGATAAAGTTTTGATATTTTTCTGATAACTTTCATATTTTAAAGAATAGTAAAAACATGATATATTTTATTAAAAAGAACTTTTTTCGTCGTAAAAATTAATATGGTTAAATTATAATATTTAATGGTTATAAAGTTTAAATATAATATATTTTTACCATTTAATATAATTTATGTCATTAGCATTGATTTTACCTTGAATTCGTAGGTTAAATCAATTCAATCTTTTGCAATGTTTTAAACAAAAACCCGTTTTCTTTCGACAACAGGATTAATTTTAATTTAATTTCTGAAACTTTTGTGTATTGAATTTAGAAAAATGGATTCCATATTTGGAATTATTGGGTCCAAATTATGTTAATATCCTACTTTTTATTTTTGGGAATTATGAATAGTAACTACAGTAAATTTTATTTACCATAGTTAAAGATAAATAGGGTAATTAAGGGTAAATATAATATTATAAAATTACCCTAACACATGCCAAAATTATTTTGGATGACTAAAGGTCGAACCATATCACCTAAGGGTAGGATTAGATTTATTTAATGGACTTTTTTCTCTGAAAATAATTTAATTATTATTAAAACCAAAGAAAGTGACAACATGTCACTTTCTTAAATATTATAAGTATAATAATTTTAATTTAGTGATAAACTTAATGAAACATCGAAAATGAATAGTTTATAGAAAGCCAATACAAATATCTACATCATAGAAATTTATTTAAAAATTTTAGGGATTAAATAAATATCATTAATTATGACACAATAGTGATGTTGAAATTATTTTATTAATTAAAATATCAAATAAATGATTTTAAAAATATTAAAATAAATATTATATGAACTATTTAATGTTCTCCACTAGTTTTCTAGATACATATGACATTTTATGAATCTATTAAAGCTTTTAGGTCGAAAATATCTTCTGTATATATTTTATTTAAATTCAAATAAATGAATAGTGTCAAAATTGACAGTATTGTTATTTTATAAAAATAACATATTATAAAATTGTTTAAAAATAACAAAAATATTTATAAATTATAAATTAAAATTTATATGGTCTAAAATTTAATAAAGTGTCAAATTATGGAAAATTCACAACACATATGTAATTATTTATAATAATTTAAAATTTAGAATATTATTACCACAAATAAAATTAAATTGATAAATAAGGATAAAATCAAGTTGATAATGTTTAAAATAAATTCATAACATGTCTAAATTTTATTTTTTTATGAGATTAAAAACCTATCTCATCTAATATTTGGATATGAGTAATTTTTGAAGTTTTTAATTGGGTTGGGATTTAATATAAACTAATATTTCTTATATTTCCAAAGGTGCCCCTCTCCCCCCTTATAAAAGGGCACCTCCTCCCTCTCTTCCTCACACCACATTGAGACTTCATGCTCAGCCAAACCATTCCAAATTATATTCTCCACTTCCTTAGAAACATCCTAGAGGACCTGGTCTTCTTCAACGACCAACTTTAGTGCCCTAAGAGGAGGTCTCAAATAGGCGCTTCAAAGAAGGGGTAATGTCTGTTACCGATTCTTTCAACTTTATTTCTTATTCCACTTCTTCTTTTTGAGTTGTTTCATTATGAGGTAATAACATAAGTGTCACTAATATACTGATATGTTATTATAAGTATGAAACAACCATATTTCACCATCTATCCATCCTACAGAAAATGAAATCACCGCGCGTGCGTACGTACAGAATACTGTCTCCACGCCGTGGTGTAATCTATTTTCCACCACCACCTTACTTGGATGGGTATAGTGGTGAAATTAATGAATATATATGATTATTGTAAATTTATATTGATTCTTTAATATTATACATACACTTTAATACAATTCCATGATCTTGGGAATGATATCATCGCTCGTGCATACGTATGGACTACCGTCTCCACGACGCGATGAGATTCACTCTCCATGTTAACCATTCAAGAATGATTATAAAGTATATATAATAAGTAATAATTAAATATATGACATAATAATGCTACTGTATTTATGTATATATATTTATATATATTTATATGTCATCTACTTAATTCCATTCAATTAAATAAGGAAACAAAAACAGCGTTCATGCGTACGTACGACCTACCGTCTCCATGAACAGTGTATTTATTTCCATTTATCGATCTATTATAAATATTTATATTCTGAATATATATTATATGTAAATCATGTTTTACATTATGGATGTAAGTAATCATGATCTAAGTAATCATATGAATAATTACAAGTTAAAACACGAACGACAAATGAAATGATTTTACCCAAAACGCTACTTTAACATTAACTTACAAAGGAACGGGTAATATAAAGTCATAATTGAACCATATAAGATATAATAACAATGAATATGATTCTTTAATAAGTAAATGACATTATTTAAATCATTATATAGGATGTTTGGATATGTACGAAGCATATCAGACCTAAGGTAAGGGATAATTATTCCAATCTCATTCTTATCCAAGATTGTTTATACGTAATTATTTACTGGGGTTATATTTTTAATCCATGATCATTAAATGTTTTTCATAAAGTGTTTAATATTATTCTATGTATGGTTAATGGCATGTTTACCCCTCTTTGAATTTTACTTTGTGTTATGGAAGGAATCTTTCTTTTGTTTAACATACGGGGTACTTTTTTGACTTTTCCGAAAAAAGTACGGGGAGAATGTTTTTTTAACTTATACGATATGAAAGGATTTTTATGGTTTTATAAAGCCATATTTTCATGAAGCTTAATCAAAAATATTTCATGACTATTTTAAACAAAATATTTTTCTTTTTAAATTGCATGACATTTTGTGAGAAGAAAATGATTTTGAAGAAAAAAGGATATTTTCCTCAAGAATTCATTTCAAGTGTTTTATCAAAACCATTTTCATCTAAGATGAAATTATTTCACATGTGTATGTTTCAAGTATCATGTCTCTATGATTTACATGGTTTCACTTTTCTTATGATGAAATGTCCATTCGTTTTATATGTATTATGAAATGATGGGATGATGATTATGAAACCCATTTTATTCTTTGGGTTATGATGAATGTTTTAAGTTTATTTTGTGGAACAAGTAAGACTGATTTCATTATGAGATGGGTGGGACCTATATCTCCTTCCAATGAATTGGGTAAATATTTATATCTCTTGAGATAGACATGACTGAAATGGTATGTTAATCTGGTTCAGCGTTACAGGACTAGAACGAGGAGTGAACTCGATTCAGAAAGGGACTTTGTCCACTAAGATGGTCTTGCTAGCAATGCTTTGGCTACTATGGAAATCATAACATGTGCTTAATTTTTTCCACAATTACATGTTTTATTCCAATGCTATTTTATCATGATTTATGTTCCCTTATGCTATATTCCTTACGTACTTCCAAGATTCATGTCTTTTCTCAAGATTTTGATGTTTAGATTTTATGTTCAAGTTTTTGCATTCAGATGTTTATGGATTGTTTTATGTTCTCTATGTTTAACCTTACTGGGCATTTGAGCTCAACCCTTTTATGTTTTATTTTCCCTAGGATAGAAAGAAAGGTTTTAGTTAAGAAAAAAGGGGGATATTTTTATGGGATATGTTCAAGATCTTTCACCACGATTAGAATATTATATTCTGCGTTTCCAAAGACACTAAACTATTACAGTCCTTGTGTTTTTGTTTTTGTTATGTATTAAGTATTCCTCAAATGTAATGTAATTTCCATGTACGTCAAGATTCGAGTCTCTATAAAAGTAGGTTTCTATTTATAAAATCATTAATAAAAAGAGTATAAAACATGTTTCTTTAAATTAGATATCCATTACACCTTGAATTAATTTTCTTAAGTATTCGATATTTCTCAGGTTCTTCTATTGAAGGGTGTGAAACCTAGGGGGTATGATGTTTTTTCAAAGTGAATAAATTCGACGTACTGTTTCTCTAATTGGAAGATAACCTCAACAGGTCATAGTTTCTTTCATATTATCTTCCCATATAAAGATCTTAAAAGAAGGGTGTGATGTTTTATGTCTATCATGCTGAGGCCAGATATTCTTTTAATTCTAGAATGAAATTCTTATTTTAATACATTTTAAGCATGAAATACTCTAGACCATTTTTGAATTAGAATATTTGGACTATTTCTATTCTACTAGAATCCAATGATCCTATGGGATATTGCATTATCCATTGGATTTACATTAGAAATGGATTCAAAAAAATTTTAATCTATATTTTAACTTTTTGACCAGATTTTATTTTTATTTATTTGTTCATTTTTCAAGAATTATTTCCTTAAAGGGATGGAGTGTGGGATTAAATTGATGATCCAAAAAACGAAATGTAAGAAACTGATAGAAAATTATGGTGATTGGGTTATCACCTGAGTATGGATAAAAATATGTATGATAGGAGGCATGTTGATGATCCATCCAATTGTTTGAATTGGGATATTTCTAATCACAATTAAAATGATGAAATGAATTTTTCCTCCTTGTTTAGTTTTGGAACATCAAATGAGTCTCAGAATGAAGATGTACCAATTATAAATTTGATGAACAGTCAAATCCCCCTAATTATTGGGGTATGTTTAAGGATTTATTGGAAGTACTACATAATGTTGAGGGGAATAAAAATTATGATAAAAATAATGAAGATATTGGGACTAATGAGAACAACCCTTGTGGCGATGGTGGTCTATCTGGGTAGTATTGTGAGCCTGAAACCCCAGATTATGAGTCCTTTAAAGTAATTGACTATCATTTCATGGATAAGGAATAAAATTTATTCCATTAAATTTATTATAAAGGGAAATAATAACTAGGATTTTGATGAATCATTCCCCTTTAAGATTAAGAGACAATAGAAACAATATTCTCATCTAAAAAAACAATGGTGGCAATATCCTCTAAAATGGACCTAAACCATTTAGAAATATTTATAAGGTATAAGAAGCTGAAAATTTTAATTTATCCATGATCCTAAATGATTATATAAATTAGGATTCAAATAAATGTATTAATGAGAAAGATGAAAAAACACTCAAGAAATATTTGGATGGCTTGATTAACTTTGATACATTTATTGAAATTTATAACTGAATGGTCTTAAAGATAGATAATTATTTTGATGTAATCTAGATTTGGATTATAATTCCCTCACTTGGGACTAAATTTCCTTTGGTTATATTTGTTTATTCAAACTTGGATATTTTTGAAGAATTCTATTTTTCACTCCCACTTTGGTAGGGGTCTCCTCTAGTGGCCATTTTTTTGGTCTGTTTGAGAATTCTCTTTATGGAATGAAGGTTACTTGATTTGTAGGGGGTTATATCACCATGTTTATTTGTGTAATTTCACTGGTTTCACTGTTGGATGGTAATTATGATGTTTTTCTAAAGGTTATTCTCTTCTATATCATAGGGTTGATTAATAGACTGCATTTTTTATAGTGCTCGGTGTAAATTTCTTTCTCATTGGATGTATATGCAATGTTCTATTTTATACTAGGATGAGATGTCAAGACCTACAACCCAATTTCGGTTATGATGTTAGTTTTCTCATATCATTGGAATTTCTTGTATTTTTATATTCAGATCTATCAAGGTAATATATACCATTATGTACTTATTTGTTTAGGTTTAATAAATTTTAATAGGGGTTATCAATTTTCTTTCTAAATCCATGGTTTACATTCCCCTATTTTTTACCATTCTTTATATTATAGATTATTATGAAAGGAAAAACACTTAAATTTTTCAAATAGTGTATTTTTATAAAAATTGATTTTGTTTATATATTTTATTTTCATATAAAATGATAATTTTATAATTTTAAGAATTTTAATTTTCCAAAATAAACTTTATTTTTTAATTCATTTTAAAATAATTATCTTGGGGTTAATTTTTAGTATTTTTATTAAATAATTTACTTTTAATAAAAGTGAATGAACATCTTTTACAAAAAATTATAAATTTATGACTATATCAATATATGAGTAAGACCTAGAAGATTATAAGACAATATAATTTATCAAATATTTATTTATAGGGTAAAAAATATATATTTTAAAACATCACTTTGAACATATAAATATTTTTTGAAATATTATAGATCATAGGAAGAATTTCATTCTAATTTTAAGTTATTTATTTTAATTAAATACTTTTATGGTAATATTCAGTTTTTAATTTATATGAAATCAAAATTGATCTTATTTTTTTTGTAACAAACTAATTAATGTAATGAAGTTCAGTGATGTTGATAAATCTTTACTACACATAAAATTTAATAAAAAACACACTTTTTCTAAAAATAGTTTTATGTGTTAGGTGGGATAATAATAAATTTAAATATTATAAAATATATAAATTTTATATGATAAAATTATTTTCATGATTTATATCAATATTTTCATATTATTTAATAAGTTCAATTTCATTTTTGGACATAAAATTATGAATACTAATATTAAATTTAACAACCACGATATTTGTAAAACTATTATTCTCAATGATTTTTTATTAACATTAAATTGTCTTTATCTAACCACAAAAATCAACATTTTATAGAATATAAATTTAATATAATATTTAAATCCATATATAAATATATTATCACTCATCTAATTAGTAATAAAATGAAAATGAGATTAATAACACTTAATACTAAAAAGAACATTTTTCTACATAAGAGTCTTTCTATATATTAATTGTTCTAATTTAAAAGTTAATTTACTATAATATAAAAATTTAATTAGAATATATTGACAATATTTTTTAAGAACATGAAATTTTTTTTATACATTTTACTATATTTTTTTAAATAAAATATAATCTACTTAGGTAAAAACTGGTTACCAAGATAAAACTACAATAGTAAAATATAAAAATCAAGTATTAAAAGTTTTCAAAAAAGTTTAGAAAATGTGGGGAAATGGGTTTTTAAGGATTTATAAACTTTATATTACCCCAAACCCATTATTTATCAATATTTTAGCCTTTTACCTTTTGAGAGTGTCATTAAATTATTTAAAAATAAAGGATTTCTGAAAATATTCCCTTCTCACCACTTATAAAAAAGAAAACTACACCATTTTATTCCACAACCATTACATTGAATTTATTTTTTAAAATAATAAATATTTATACTCCTAGAAGCCTATATAAATCTAATTATCCTCTAGTCACCATACATAAGCCAAATTTTTTAATTTACATGTATATACTCCAGAGAATGTTCATGGTACCAAAGTGAGTATTACTCACTCTTTACCTTTTATTCATAATATTTATCTTCCAAAGATAACATAACTATAGTAATATAATGGATTTAGTATTTTTATTATACTGAGTTATTATATATTAATTAGAAAAAACAATTATTATTTCCCTTACAACCACATAGAAAAATAAACGAACATTAACCAGGCGTTGTGCAGGCTCCCACCTCCATGAAGTAATGTTTTTCAATTTTCATATTGATTTTATTTATTTATAAAAAAATTAAATTATTATTAAATAAATTATGAAAATTCAAATAATATCAGAAATATTATTTTATAATGATATTATACAATTCATTAACGATACTCACCCATCAAGATATTGCCTGTTCTTTTTTCGGGTTTGTTTGACCACCTATTTGAATTATGCTATAAAAATATAACATGGATTACTACAAGAACATAATTAATAAAATTATTATAATTTAATAAATAAATAATTATTTTTTTATAATTATATAAAGGTTATATTATGTATTTTACATATTCTATTTGTTCTCCGTAATTACGAAAATAAGACGAAACCAATTCATTTTTTACACCAGCGTAAGAAAAAAATATATAATAAAAAATGACATATGATAATAAATAAAATATTTTAAATGATATATATATATGAATAATATTTTTAATAATGTATATAATAAAATATATTTTATTATTATAGAATGTAGGGGCATGGGTAGAATGAATTAATAACATGGTAAGGGTTTCTTATCTCAATTTTCACCCCTTTAGAAATATTTATTAGGACACACCATGATTTATTTGGAATAGAAAATATAATTTTATTTTAATATTTTTTGTCATCATTATATTATATTATATGATATTCAATTTTAAACTCCATGTTCTTTCTATCATGGGGGTTTGACCCAAGAATTACAAATGTAGTAAGTGTTTATTGTGTGAAATGTTTTTAGACAGGTTTTTATGAGCCTAATTTTGTTTACATGGTGTATTTTATAACTATTTATTCATCACAACAAGAAATATTTTTAATTTTTGGTATTATAATTTCAATTTTAATCTCTATACAATTCAAAGTGTTTTTTAAATGTTAATCGATCTGTAATAACTTTGTTGAGTCAAATTAATTATCCTTTATCCATAAATTATCTAGTTTACTGTGGTCTTCTAAGCCATTTTTTTATCCTCCCAATTTCTTATGTATATGTTATTTTCTGTTTTTAACATCTTTCTTACTGAAATTATATCTGAAATAAAAATTTGATTTTTGAAATAATAACTCCCATTATTTCCAACAGATCTTTTCCACCATGTTCATGTTTTCATTCCCACCGAAGATTCCTACTATTTTTGGGAACTCTAATATGGATTATTTTATATGTTGCACATAATTATCTTTGTCTATTTTCAAATGGAATATATAATAATCATTTTATTATATTGTCTCTTGAAAAGGGTATTTAAAAATATTTAAAATGGTTTTCTGCCCATTCTAAATTTATTTCTATATCTTCCATTCCATATTTTATCTATATGACATTTATTCCTTTTTCAAGACACCATTATTAGAGATTTCTTAAAAATTAATGTTTTATTATACCTTAAATATTTTCTTTCAAGAAATTTTTAAAATTTATTTTCGAAATATATTGGTGAATATGTTTCTTTTACTTTATAAAAATAAGAAAAAACATTCTTTTGAAATAATTTCGTAAGAATTTATTTCCCCTAATTATGAATCTTGTTTTCCATTATTCATGGTTTAAATAGAAAATAATTTTTCCATTATCTGTTGAGTTTTATTTTAAAGTGTTTAAAATAAAAAATTAATATTTTCACCATGATTTTAATATTAAAATTAAACATTCTTATAAAATTATTCTTTATATACCGGTTTATTCATTACCCTTGTTTTCAAAAATAAGCAATGTTAAATCCCTATAAGATAAATTATTCAGAACATCCTTTTTACTGATTAATAATATTCATTTTATAACCATAATTATTATTAAAATACCTTCCATATGTGAATACCCTATTTCTTATTAATTTGATTGGATGGTTCTCACCTAGATGTTACACATGGATTGATTGGAGAAATTATTGACTTAGTAGTATATAAATTATTTATATAGTCTAAATACCAATTTTCTTATTATGTTGAATGAATGGTATTTACCTAGATTGTTACTACATATATTTAGATAATCATTTATTTCACATAGGTATATCGTGTTAATATTTTTGATGGAATTACAAATGTTCTCTCTATTTGATTCCATTTAATTGTATTTACTTTCCGGTGGTTATTTATAATTTCATAATGATTTATTTTATATGTAATAAAATTGTATAGATGCTTATGGGTGGGGTATTAAATCACACTTCATTTCATTAGTTTATTTTTATATCCCATGATATATTTAGGTTTGTAAATAAAACTTTTATTCACAAAATCATGGGCATAATGATTTTTCTCATATTTTTAGGTGTGGACATTATGGGTTTACTCACATTGAAGAATTCCTAATGAATTTTCTCACAACCGTTTTACTATTTCTATGTTTGTACCATATATCCATGTTTTTTCCTTTAATTATGCCTTTATAATATGTCATTATTTTAAGGATATGATACACTCCTTGTTTATGAATATTTTATAAGATATTAATCACTTTTATTTTATCCTATACATTATAAAGTTATTTATTATTTTTGATATTTTGATTATAAATTTATGTTTTATTCTAATTAAACCGACATTATCTTATTATTCTCACTTATGATATTTGATTGTTATTACTTATTTTTACCATTATTTATCATCTAATCTCACCCATTTATTTAGTTTCCATTTCCCAAGGTTATAATGAAAAGTAACACATAATATGTGTCTATAGGTGTATCTTGTGCTAGTAAATTCTCAGATTGTTTGAATAATTATTATGGATTATGTAGTTTATGAAATATTGTAAAAAACATCCATTATTTTAAAAATACATGGGTTATTGTAGTTAATGGTTTCTCATAATTCTCTAAAAAATAAACATAAACGATAATAGGAATGTATTATAATGAAATATTTTATTTATGTCATGTAATTATGAGTTGGTTAAGTTTATGGTGCATCATAGTTGGTGTCAAAATAAGGTTTCGATAACATTAGTGGTTAGGATTTCATTAGTTTAAGATAACTTTAGAGTCCTAAACAAAATTCAAGATTAAAAAGTTAAGGTTGATCATATTTAGAAAGGTATAGAGTAACCATTTTGTTGGTTATAATGAATATTTTATGTTTTTAATGACTAATATAAGATATATATAGGGAAATACCTTGGAATACGTATTTTTATAGGATAACATCTTGATGTTTTTGTGATTTAGAATTTGTGTGGTTGTCCGGAAAATAAAATCATTATCTAGATTCTACTATTATATTAAATCTCTAACTCTAATGTGAATTTATGTAATAACCACGAAACAATTTGTTTAGAATTAATCAATTATCACTTGGTTAATGGGAAATATGCCCAATTTCACACCTAGTTTTACACACCAGAGGGGTATGATTTGGTTAACTCACATTCTCGTTACAAACCAATATGAAAAATAGGAAAATATTTAAGTTATGAAACTATAAAATGAATGAATGTGGATAACTTAGATTAAAAATTTGAGATTCAGAAGTTAAGATAACAGATATATGATTTTATGTATAAATTTTAATTCGAACTATTATAGAATATATTTCACAGTTTTTTTAGATTTTTATATTATAAAAAAGTTAAAGTTAATTTTGGAACAGTTATTTTTTAGGATTTGGCTAAGAATTATTGTTGAACCTGACATAAACAAAAGTATAATGAACATAAAGTATCAAAGGATGAAAGAAGGTGTCATTGGAGGATACATTTTTGGATTATGTTTTTATATTCATATGATCATTTAATTTTGTTTTATTGATAACCATTTTGGGCTTTAGTGTTTGGATGAAACAATAATACATACATGAAGCTGATAATGGAATTTATATAGAAATAAATATGTCTAATGACCAAATAAGTAAGTATACTTAAATAGTTGTTAATATTAGTGTATTACTATTATATAAAAGGTGATATTCCTAGTCATACCTAAGGTAGTGAGGTTGATATTTTTATAAAAATTAAATCTTGATTCTCTTAGATATTTTCCTTAGTGGGTGATATTTATTGATGAAATTATAGTATATTATAAATATTATGAGGATTATGTAAAATATATGAGTATTATTCTTTAGTATTTATACTTCAGTGGTTTGGAAACATATTTTTAATGGAAGCAATAACCTTCAATTTTTTTTTTTGAAAAGGCTATATTTTTGGGGGAAACTATTGAAGAACACATGATTTAGGTATGAACAACTCTTTAGTTTAATGTATGATTTATGTTTAGGTAATAATTTGTTGATTGATTTTGAGAAAATTGAGTTAGATAGTATTTATATACTTATAATTTATTATTGATTATACAAAAAATTTATCCATGCTATTTTTTGATAATTTTATCTCATTTTTGTGATTATGATATATATTGACTAGTGTATAACTTTATGAACCAGTGGTCAATAAATATAAAGGTTAGTGGTAGATTTAATTTTTAGATAAATTTATAATATCATTATGGTTTAATTTCTTGAAAATTAAAATGGTTTTGTGAATGTTTTTAATGGAGAATATATGATTAGGGTATATACATACTTGAATATATGATTGTATGAATGATTACTATTATTTGAGGAAAGAAAAACAACATGATATTGACTAAGAGATTAAGATAGAAATCATATTATAATATATAACACAAATAATTAATATTTTAATGATAACCTCACAAAATTACATCGATAAGTTTTAATTAAAAATTTACATGCTAAAATTTCTTTATGGTGGTAGAATGAAATGACCTGATATTTTGTATCCTTGGAATTGATACTATCTTTTATAACTTGCATCACACCCAACACTAAACACGCACATAAATGAAATAAAATGATCCAAAATATTTTATATAATTATAATCACAATAAAACCTGTCATATATAAAATGATATTTATCAATTTAAAATGATTATATTAAGAAACAATTAATATGAAAAATGTTTTTTTTCTTCCAAATAGTTGTTTTTAAATAAGTTTTTAATTGAAATTAGTAAATTAAATTCACATATTTTAAAATACTATCATACTAGTATATTATATTTCAATATACTAATTAATATGTTAACATTCATTAAATAATATATTGGTATTAAATAATATTAGAAATCCTTAACTTTAAAAAAAATCAAAAAAATCATTTTTATCTATATATTTTATTTCCATTTTAAAAGTTAAATGTTTAAATTTTTATTTTGATTTTATTAAAATTAACATAAATTTTAAATTTATCATTTAAAAATTATATCAGGGTGAATTTTAAAGATTTTAACTAAAAAAAAGTTTTATTTATGTAAATATTGAAAAATACAGTTCTTACAAAAATTGTAAATTTTATGAATGTATCAATATATGAGATGACCAATAATATTATAAGATAATTTATTAGAATAAATATTTATTTATAAAGTTAAACTATGTATTTTAAAATATTATTTTGAACATGGAGAACACCAGTTTAATATTTTAGAACATATGTAACATTTCATTCTAATTTTTAATGAATTCTTTTTAATTAATCATTTTAATGGTAATATTCATTTTTAGATTTCAATGGAAGACAAATTAATCTAATTTTATTTATAATATAACAATTTTTATCCTGAAAGTGAATCTTATTGATAATTGTTTACGACACATAAATCTTAAGCATAACCTGTATAAAAATAGGCTATAGGCCATATGCATGGGACTATAGATTATAGCCACGGGAACAACTGCCTTGGCTCTTATTGACATGGATATAACCAATTGGATATATCCATTGGAATATGCCCTGTTTTTATTGGTGAAACCCATGCAAATATTAATTTTCCAAATACATGAGACCTGTAACCACGAACAGCATGCCCGTGGCTGTTGGGTGGTTTAAAAAAAATGTATCCATTTGGTTTCAAAATTGGATTTTACATAAATAATTCAGTTCCGTATACAAATATTATTTAAGTATCATATATATATATATTATATTGTTGCCACATGGGTAGGTTGTCATGGCTATCTATAGCATATAACCACAATCTTCGATCTCCTGTGGCTATAGGGTGTTGTCATGGGTGTTTCCTGTGGCTATAGGATGTGGATACAAATAGCTCATGTCCATAAACACAAAAGTTTGTGTCTATAGAGTTTTTGGTATGAGTTTTTAGTGAGAGTACATAGTGTTAAGGAATATAGGTGTAAAAAACCAACATTTTCTGGATATTTCTCAATCTTGTTTACAGGTACTCTATTTTCCTTATTTTGAGTACTTTTTGTTTGGGTATTAACTTGAGGAGTTATTGCATAAAATTTATGAAAATTGGAAGGATGAACGGTAGTCCATTATAGGTGCATGGTTTTCCCAATCTGTTCACCCTTTCCCAATAAATTGTGTAACCCCTGATAGAGAGGGATTACATGGCTGGAGCACGATTTGATAAACCGTGCGCCCCTACCAAGGAAATTGTGCACCTAATTTTTATTAACCTAAAATTTGGTTTTAAAATTCCCGAATGCAGAATTTTATCCTAATATCAACCATAGGTCAACCATAACCTATTTCACTACTATTTTAGCATCCCAGATGAATTCCTAAGGCCCTCGACCTCCATTCTTGGCATTTCAAAGCCCAAATTTCTTATCTGAACCTCTTCTGAAAAGAGATCCTCATCCCAAATGGTTTAATTATTCTCTACATTATCATTTGGTGTGATGTTATTAATTAATTGTTTGGGGTATAGATATTGTTTTTAGGATCTCGATCTAGTTTTGTTGTATCTAGATCTAGGTTTATAGGATTTAATTTCATTTGATTTTAGATCTGGGTTTCATATTTATGTCTTATTCATCATCACGATCTTAATAATTCCATTTCTATTAGGGATTTACATTGGTCGATATCTCGTTAACGAATTGAGGTTAGTGGTCTACTATTCAAATAAAAAATTCTGAACTTAAATTATGTGTAGGTAATTGTATAATTTCTATAGAATTATTTAGAAATTGAGTTTTGTTAACAAAAATAATTAATTTGGATAATTAATTAATTAATTAATTTTGAAATTAGATAAATTGATTTGATTAGTTAATTTTATAATTAATATAAGGACCCGACCTTAAACATATATTATTATAGTGTTTTTAAACTAAAATTCACATTTTAGTATCTGTTATGTTTAATTTTTAGAGAATTAAGACAGAATCTTACATATTAAACTCATATGTTACAAGTGGACACTTATACTATGTAACCATTTTTTTCACAAATGGAAACCCTTTTAAAACATAACACGATTTCTTTTCAAGACTTTGATTCAATAATTTCATTATATCATCTTCTTTTTCCTTACTAATATTAAGACCCATGAAGAACATTTAAAAACATGGGATGGGAAAAAATATCATTAAGGGACAAAAAGAAAGTAAAGTTTTAGTCCTACGAAAACATGAAAACCCATTAAAAACATTTTCTTCAAAACTCTTTAGAAAACATTGAAAAATAACATAGGTTCCTTGAGAAATCATTACCATATCACACATAAATTCACTATTATAAATAGAATGACCATTCAGTTGACTTCCATCTCCAGAATACCCAATGCATTGGAGAGCTATAATGTGGTGCACCCTTCGTATAAGCTGTATCGGGCTCACATGTCCTTCATAAGAAATAATGGTGATCAACCCTTCGTATAATCTATATCGGGATCACCTATCCTTAATTAGCTATATTGGGGATAAACCCTTAGTATAAGATATATCAGGATCCCCTATTAAATATCCAAGTAGAAATTCATAAAAAAAATTAAATTTTCAACATGTCACTCATAAAATTTCATTTTCATTCATAAGACAACCAATCCATTTTGAAAAACAAATTTAAAGGATTTATAAAAAATGTTTTTGAATCAAAGTGTCCCATACCACTTTGAAACCTTTTAAAGAAATTTGATAATTAAAATTTTAAAAAATTTATGTCCATATAAATAAATCCATAAAATGATTTTTACAACATGGGAATTAAATAAAATTATTTTATAATAATAAATCATAAAAACAATAAAACAAGGTTTTTAGTTAAAAATTCATTTATTACTTGAGAAACACATCAACAAGAATCATTAAAAATATCATTAAAAAAATTAAAAATATCATGAGAATATAGTAATTCATGATATGATGTGTCAAAAGGGTTTTATATACACCTTATAGGATAATAAATATACATAACATCCTGATATTCCTCAATGAACGACGATTGGGATGAAGTCCCTTACCTTGAGTCCGACTTGTCTCATTCATTATTTAATTTAATGAATAATAAACATAGGTTAATTTTTACTTGTTTCAGAAACTTTTTCAAGTTTAATATTAATTTTATATCATTTATTACCCTATAATAACAATTAGTTAATTATTTGAGTTCATATTAGATGTTTTGTCAATGTTCGATACTTGAGTCAAAAATGAACTAGTTATGATTACATATTGTCTAAATAGTCAAATGTACATAATATACCAAATTATATTCATTATTTAAATGAAATATAAATTTCATATATATATATGTGTGTGTGTATGTGTGTGTGTATTTATAATAATCCATATTATTTTGAGATACAAAATAACATACATCGTTCATGGAGACTGTAGGCCCTATGTACACATGAATGCTACGTTCATTTCCTTTTCATTTTAGATAAATTAAAAATAAATAATAAATAGGTATATTATCATTCCATTATAATATCCATGTTATATATGTTACCTATTATCATTAATTCCATCCTTTATAAGTTCCATGGATGGGATGAACGAGTCATATCACTTTGAGGTGGCAGTAGTACACACTTCCCCAAATAAAATTATCATATTCAAACAATATGGAAAGCATAAAGGTATATTGAAAATAAAAATGAAAGAATAGTAAATCCAATAAAAATATAATATATATCATATATAAATACAATACCTTAATAATGTCCACCATGAGAGGTGGTGGGAGAAAATTGAACTATCATCATTTCGTGAGGCTGTAGGTCACCATACCCAGAAACAATATGTTCTATATCAATTAGATAGAGGTTTGTGTAATTTTAGGTCAAAAAAGTATCATAAAAGACCTAGTATATTTATTACACTGGTTTTATCATAATATAATGGAATAAAAATAGCATGGTGGGGGGGGGAGAAGGAAAATAAATTAAAGAAGATTGAGAAAAGATGTTACCACTAAATCAGGTAACTCTTTTTGATTTGAGCCAAAAGGATTTCTTGAATTGCCTTATGCCAAATGTAAGACTTATAGGAGAAAATTTGGAATTTTTGGAGATTATATGAGCATAATTTGGATGATCCAAGGGGTTTTATATGTGTGAGTAAGTGGGTAGAACTTGTGGCCTTTTATAATAGGGAGAATGGGAACTTTAGGAATGTCTTGAAATTTTTTTATTAGAAATTTATTTTCGAATTACAATAGTTAAGAAGTAATATAGTTTTAGGATAAGATGATTATATATAGAAAGTATCTCAACCAATAGGTTTTAGGCATGTTTATGTCCCAAAATTAACCATATCTTTTAGCTTTAACCCTTAGTTAAGAAAATTAACTCTTACTATGTCTTCTTGTATTTTCATTATATATCGTTGCTATAGTTACTATAAACTGGAAATAGAACCAAAATTAGATCACTAATGAGATTTTTAAGATTATATAAGTTATTTGGAAGAATCAAATATTTTTAGAACAATTATATCATTTAATAAAATAGTTTTTTTAAAACTCATTTATGTCAATTTGACACTATTTTGTAATTAATTTTAGTGAAAGTCAAAACAACTTGATTCCTTCAAAACAAATGAATTAACTATTACCTAAAATGTGAATATAATAAAAAATATATGTGGATGGCATAAAAATGATCAAATTAAATGTATTTTAATATTTATAATATCATTTATTTGAATCTTTAATTAATAAGGTAATCATTGTATCATCATTGTGTCAAAAAGAAATTTATTTATTTAATGATTAAAAATTATAAATAAAATACCCTGATGTAGGAAATCTTTTTAGATTTATAATTAATATTTATAGTTCAATAAAACACATTTATAAACCAAATTAAAATCAATTTAGTTAGGATATATATGTTTATGTTATATTTCCCTTTTCTTTACAATTAATATTATAAAATGTTATTATCACACACAAGTGGTTCCATGGGGTCCTAAAATAGAACTAAGGACACTCATGGTCATCCATATCTCATAGTATATTAGTATGACACGTTTTTGGGTAGTTTTATTGTATTATAATCTTATTATTCACTCTTATTTACTGGATTACCCTTTTACCATGGTAAATAAAAATAATTACTGAAGGTACTACTCATAATGTCCAAAAATTAAAGGTTCCTATTTTCAAAATTTTAAAATTCGGATTGAAAATATGGAATCCATTTTTATAAATTCAAAACACAGAACGGGATTCAATTAATTGAAAATTAATTCTTTTTGTTAAAACCAAAAAGCAGTTTTTTTAGAAGTAAAAACTATTAAAAGATTGATATGTGTTTATGTCCAACTTAAATGTTAAATTACTTCCAATGATAATAATTGGATTAAATTTTAAAAACAAAATCCAATTACACTTTAAAATGATTTTAAGGTAAATAAAACTATATATATAAATTATATGAAAATGATTTTTTGAATTAAAATAAAGTATTTTACACTATAAAAAAAATATGTATTTTATCATAAAAATACCAAAATTTCAAATGAAGTAAATTTTGATTTATTGATTCTGAATAAGATTTTTTTTATCAAATAGAACATATACAATATAATTTTTTTAAAAAGGATTTTCCATTAAAAGGCGGTAAAACAACCTTTTAAAAATATCAGTGTATTTGATGCTTAAAATTAGGTTCATTCCCATTTTAAGACTCTAAAATTCATTGAATAAATGTAAAAACTTTTAAAAAATATGTAAAATCATAATATAGTTAATTCTGTTCATTCCCGATAATACAACAGTTAGGCGTTACCTACCATTTAAAATAATAGTACTATTGTTGTATTCTTATTCAGTAAAACTCAATGTTGTGTGCAATGTTAGATTTTGGATAAACCCTTTATTGCGTGTCAGATAAGATATTGTACAAAGTTTCTCCTTTAAAGTTAAAATAAAATTAAATTAAAAAATATTAATTGATATGAAAATGTATTATTCTAAAAATATCAAGGATGTTTCATCATCCCCATTTTTGGAAATTGTATCCTCACAAATATAAAATTGTGTTGAGAAACTTCAATGAAAATCCCAAATCTGAAAAAGAATCTATAAAAATATCACTTTAAAAGAAATAAATATAAGTAAAAAGGTCACCTGAGATAACAAATACTTGGATTCCATATAGTAAAGAATATATGTGGATGAAAAACTAACCATCCTATTCTAAGAGAGAGTGATTGAAAACATGATCCCGAGAAAGTGAACAACCAGAAAAAAATAAACTTGTTATGGGTTAAATAGTGTTTGATTTCCCAGTAGGAAAAGTAAATAGAAAATGTTTTTGTTTTAATATCCTTTTAATAAAGTTTATTAATTATTTTACTACTTAGAATTAGAACATAGTTAAATATACTTACTTGAAATATAGAGTATCATCCATTAATCAATTTCCACCACACACTCATCTTTTTATTCAAACAATGAATATTAAAGATGGTTTTTTCACACCTGAAGCACTTTAATCAACTTGTAAAATCTCATATCATCCCTAAAATTTAACTATCTACTTTTAAAAAGTTTTTACATTAACCAAAACCTATGTGGTTAGTAGAATATCAGATTATCCCCCAAAATAATAATCTGTTATATGGAGGACTACTTTTAGTCTCCAAAATTCATCAGTAAAACCCAAAGTCTACATAGACCATTCAAAAAAATATTTCCTTAAATTTATTCGAGATAACCCAAAATAGGATTGAAACCCAAAATTCAGTAGAATTTGATAACATAATATTCCAAATAAATCTTAACATTAACTTAAAAATAACATCGAGAACTCTTAAAGTCTCATACTGAAAAGTATTAAACACAATCACATATTTTCCATGATAGTTTAATCATTTCCATAAATAACCTAAATCACTATATATCCATAATAGAAACATAGATTCTTTAAAAACAATATTAAACCACTAATCCTCAAATGAAATCACATTGTATTCCACTTTCCTTAGGCATATAGTGTTTCTAAAAGAGGTAACATCTTCCAAAATAACATTTAAAATGAAACATGATTTATTTTCCAGACACTTCTTTAATAATTTCATCATAGCATCTTCATTGTAGTTACCAATTTTAAGACCAATTTTTTTTTAAAAACATGGGATGAGAAAAAAAAGCTTAGTAAGGGACATAAAGAATGCAAATTGTTTGTCCAATGAAAACATGAAAACCCACTAAAAGGTTTTTCTTAAAAACTCATTTGTAAGCATTGAAAAATCACATAGGCTCCTTTTGAAATCTTTACCATATAAATTTTAAATTCACTCTTACAAATGGAATAAACACATGGTCAAATTCCATCTCTAGAATACCAAATGAATTTGATATCTATAATGGGGATCACCCTTCTTATAAGCTATATTAGGATCACCCATCCTTCATGAGCTATAATGTGGTACAACCCTTCATATAAGCTATATCAGGCTCACCGATCCTTCTTGAGCTATAATGGGGATCAACCCTTCGTATAAGCTATATCAGGATCAACCGTTAAATTTACACGTACCAATGCATAAATGCATTAAATTTTCAACATATTTCTCTTAAAATTTCATTTTCATTCATAAGATAACCAATCCATTTTCACAAACCAATTTAAATAATTTATATATGATATTTTTGAATAAAAGTGTCCCATAAAACATTGAAAATATTAAAATAAATTTTTAATTATCATTTTAAAAATTTATTTCCATTAAAATTAACCCATAAACCCATATTCCAAACCTGAGCATAAAATAGAATTATTTTAAAAGATTAAGTCATCAAAATATTAAAACAATATTTTTAGTTAAAAAGTCCCTTACCACTTGAGAAACACTTGAATAAGAATTATTAAATAATATCATTAAAAAAGCCTCCAATAGTATTATAATATAGTAATTCATGATATGACATGTCAAAAGGGTTTTATATACACCTTATAGGATAATAACGGCACATAAAATCATGATATGCCTCAATGAAATGAGATTGAGACGAAGTCCCTTAACTTGAGTGTGACTTGTATCATTCATTCAATAATTTACTGTATATTAAACTTAGGTTTATTTCTACTTGCTTAATAAATTTTTTCAAGTTTATTATTCATTTTGTATCACTTATTACCTTGTTATTAAAATTGGTTACTTATTTAAGTTCATATCCGATGTTTTGTTGATGTTTCATACTTGAGTAAAAAATGAACTTGTTATGATTACAAATCATCCATATGGTCACAAGTCCATCATCTCCAAAATTATATTCAGGAGTTAAATAAAATATAAATATCTTATATATATATTTTTATGTATTTATAATAATCCATAGTATTTAGAGATAAAAAATGAAATGCACCGTTCATGGAGAAGGTAGGCCGTAAGTACGCATGAACACTACATTCATTTCTTTATCATTTTAAACGAATGAAAAATAAATGATACATATATTTATATATATTATAATTATTGTATAATATACATGTTATATATGTTACATAAATTTATTAACTCCATCCTTTATATGTTCCATATATGTCATGAACGAGTCATATCACTTTGAGGGGGCAGTAGTCCTCACCTCCTCAAATGAAATTATCGTATTAACAAATTATGGAAAGCATAAAGGTATGTTGTAAATAAAAATTACAGAAGCATAGAGACAATAAAAATATAATATATATCATATATACATACATTCCTATATTAATTTCCACCATGAGAAGTGGTACTAGAAAATTGAACAATCATCATTTTGTGAGGTAGTAGTTCGTTGTACACAAAACAATATTTTCTATATCCATTAGATGGAGCTGTGTGTAAGCGTAGGTCAAATAACATAACATAAAAATATCCTAGTATATTGAGGATACAATTTGTGTCATAAAATAATAGAATAAAATGAGTGTAGGGGGTGGATAAAGATAATAAATGAAAGAGTCATGAGAAACGACGTTACATTTAAACCGGGTAACTCCTTTTGATTTGAGCCAATAGGATTCTTGAATTTACTTTCCCAAAAGTAAGGATTCTATGAGTAAGGTAGGGATGTTGGGAGATTATTTCAGAAGAATGTGAATGATCCACGGGGCTTGAGAGGTGTGAGTAAGTGGGTAGAGTTGGTGGCCTTTTATAAGATAGAGGAGGGGAACTTTAGGAAAGTCTGGAAATATTATTTTATTATAAAGTTATTTTTGAATTATAATAGTTAAAAAGTAGTAAATTTAAAGGATAAGATAAGGATAGGTCGAAATACTCCCATCCAATAGGTTTTAGACGAGTTTAGGTCACAAGATTAACTTTATCTTTTAGCTGTAACCCTTTGTTAAAAACATTAACTCTTACCATGTCTTCTTGTATTTTCATAAAAGAAGGTTACTAATGTTACAAAAAAATACCAATCGAAACAAAAGTTGATGATTAATGAAATTTTCAACATTATATAAGTCATTTGGCCAAATATTAATTTTTTGGACTATCATATCATTTAATAAAATAGTATTTGTTTTAAAAACTTATTTATGTGAGTTTTGACACTATTTAGTATTTTTTAGAGTCAAAACAATTTGATTCCTTAAAAAAATGAATTAATGCATCCATAACATGACAATTTTATCTAAAAAATTAGTTTATGGCATAAATATATTCAAATTAAATTTATTTAAATATTTATAATATCATTTATTTGAATCTGTAATTAATAAGGTAAACACTGGATTATCATTGTGTCATAAATAACTTTATTTATTTAAATTCTAAAATTTATAAATAAAATACAACGATGTAGGAAAGATTTTTATATTTCTAATTACTATTTATAGTTTATGAGATAATTTATATAAACCAAATTAATATTGTTTTAGTTAGGAGATACATGTTTCTATTTTATTTCTCCTTTATTTAATATAAATATTATAAAGGTTCATTACCACACCCAAGTGGATCCATGGGGTCCTAAAATTGAACTAAGGATACTCAGGGTGAGACATATATCATCCAATAGAATTAAGACATGTGTTATGTTAGTTTTAAATTATTACAAAATTATTTTTACCCTTATTTACCCGATTTACCCTTTAACCATGGTAAATAAAGAAAATTACAGAATTTACTTTTCATAATGTAAAAACAAAAAAGGTCCATATTTACAAAATTTGGACTTTATGATTCCAAATATAGAATAAATTTTTTTAAAATATAAAACACATAGGTTTTAGTAGTTAATTTAAAATTAATTCCCGTTTTTAAAACTATAAATTGGGTTTTTGAGAAGTAAAAACTATCAAAAGGTGGTCATTTGTTTATATCCAATTTAAATGTACAATTACTTCTGATTTCTATAATTTGACTAAATGATAAAAAAAATCCAATTAAACTTTAATAACAATTAAAAATACAATATAAATCTATAAATAAATTATATGAAAAGGATGTTTTGAATTAAAGGGCAATAATTTTTACTATTCATAAAAATATGGATTTTATCAGAAAAAAACCAAAATTTCAACTGAAGTAAAATTTGATGTAATTATTCTAATGATGAATTATATTTTATCAAATATAAAATATAAAATTGACAAAAAATATTTTTAAAAAGGTTTCTCTATCAAACGGCGGTAAAATGTCCTTTTGAAATTATTAGTGTATTTGATGCATAAAATGGGATTCATTATCATTTTATGCCTCTAAAATACATTTGATAAATGTAAAAACATTTAGCAAATTTGTAAAATCATAATATAGTTAATTATATTCAGTACCATCAATACAACGACAAGTCATTATCTACCATTTAAAATAATAATAATATTATTTTATTATTCTTCTATATGACTCAGTGTTGTGTCTAGCATATGATATTGGAGAAACCAATTGTTGCGTGTCAGGTATAAAATCATACAAAGTGTAATATTTAAACAAAAATTAATATTAAATTCAAAAATATTAATTGACATGAAAATGTATAATTCTATAAATACATGGGATGTTATAATTAATTAGTGAGATATTTGGATTGATTTTTTTATTGGAATAATTAATTATTAAATTAAGTATTGGTTTATTGACATTGTGAATTGATTAATTAATTATTATATTAATTAATGGATATTGAGGTGTTTATATAATTTATTGAATTGTATTAATTAATACTTGAATTAATTAATGTGTTATTGTGATTGTGGAATTGAAATAATTAATTGAAGAAGTAATTAATTGATTGCTATACATACTCAATTGATTGAATTGGGTTAATTAGTCTGTAAATTAATAAACGGAATGTTGTGATTGTGATAGATATGATATTTTGATACTTGTGATTCTGTGATATACGTGTGTGGGACATGATCTACTTCTTCAAAAGCATGTGGTGAAAAAAAATTTAGCATACTTGTATGGGACTTTGTCTGCCCCTTCCAACTATGGTAGTGATGATTTTTTTGATATAATCATGTGGGATATGGTGTGAATCTTCAAAATAACATAGTGATAATTTTTTTGATAAATAAGTGTAGGAGATGATCTACTACATCAAAATCCCACAGGGTCCTAGGCATATAGACCCATATCGAAAATGTCAGTGTTAGACCCCAGTTACAACCAACAATATTATAATTGAAAGGAAATGGATAATGGAATCTCGTGTGTTATGATGAATTGTGAATTGATTATGTGATATAGTTTAGAATCAATCACGGGATGAAGAAAGTATTGATTGTATGGGTTTCCATATGAACATGGTGGTTCGTGTGGTTAAATAATATATAACTTAATTAATTTAAACTATTTAATTTATTAATTTTATTTATCGATTATACAACTGCATACACTGTTTTTTTTTCAGATTTTGATTTATAATCCACTGG
This sequence comes from Viscum album, assembly GCA_963277665.1. Lineage (NCBI taxonomy): Eukaryota > Viridiplantae > Streptophyta > Magnoliopsida > Santalales > Viscaceae > Viscum > Viscum album. The sequence continues at coordinate 127,543,495 of OY728145.1, forward strand.
TGGTGGCCTAATAAGTTTTACACACACTCTACTCAGTCTGTATGATCAATACCCAAATAGATTTCATGGTTTCAATATAGGATAATGGAAAAGGCCCTCTGTTAGAAGGATGAGTCAGGATTGAACACAGATGAGGTAACCTGATTTGGTATCGAGACCCACTTGGGAGTTACTTGTTTCTTTTTTTATTTTGGGGTTTTTGTGTTGAAACATGAAATGCACTTTGGCATAACATATCGTCTGTTTAGTTTTTATATTTTATTTCCTATTTTGGTCATCATGTGATACTAGTGTTATTCTAGTCATGGTAATATATATTGATTATTTTTTTAATTTTTTTTGCTAGTAAATTACTCAAATAAAGTGGGATATAGTCTCCCCATGATCCATATTAGACCCTCACCACTAGTCGACAGCCTCTGATGTTTGGGGAGGCGCACTTGAGTTCATGAACCTGTCTGAAATAGGGAATCAATGTGGGGCACCTAGGTTAGGATGTTAAAAGCCATATAGCCACGGGCTACAAGACTATTGTAGAGGTATCTTCTTACACACTAATAGTGGATTTTTTTGACCAATTTCTATGTGGATCTATTATCAGGGTTATTGGAAATCAAATAACCACATAGATTACCCCCATTTTATATATTACTATAGATCTATGTCTATTATTTTATTGTGTTAAAAACACTCTTTTTGAAAAAAAAAACGATTCTATTCATTATGAACAATAATAATAAAATTAAATTTTATAAATTTATTTTCATATTTTATATCAACCTTTTTAAATTATTTAATAAGTTCAACTTAATATTTGGAAATAAATATATGATTACTATGATTAAATTTAATGACCATGATAATGGTAAAACTGTTATTTTCAAATATTTATTTTGTTAATAATGTGTTATTTTTATCTAAAAAATAAATTTATATCATTTAAAAATGACTCTATTACAATATTTAAGCCTATATGTAAATATTTTATCCCTAATTCTATTATTAATAAAAAATAAATGATATTTAGAACAATTAATGGTTTAAACAACATTGTTTTTCAAAATAGTTTATCAATGTATTGAATATTTTAATTTTGAGGACAATATTATATTATATATAAGTTGGGTTAGACTATATAGACCCTAAATTTATATTTATAATATAAAAATTTTGTTATAAGGGTTTTATAATTTTTTTAATAAAATATAAACTACTAGGGTAAAAATAAGTTATTGAGATAAAAATAAATTTTTTAAATGTATGAATCTTGTGATAAAAGTATTTAAATATGTTTAAAACATATGTCAAAATGGGTGATAGGGTATTTATTGACATTATATCACCCCAAACACCTTTATTTCTCACTTTTGGAGACTTTAAACCATGAATTGTAACATTTTATTATTGAAAAAAGGGTGTTTACAAAAGAACCATTTATTCACTAGTAAAAGGGGTAACTTTCACCCCATCATTCCAAACCGATTCCATTAAATCTATTCCTAAAAATAATCTATTTTTTAAATATAAACCTTTATTAATTTAATTAGCATCTTGTAGTCATAAGTTAGCTTAATATTATTATTTCAATGGAGGCTTTCAAGAGAGAGTTCAAGGTACCAAAGCCAGTATTACTTACTCTTTAAATTTTGTTCTCAATATTTATCTTCCAAAAAAACACTAAAAAATTAATATTATGAACTTGGTATATTTATTATCTTAAATTTATATTATATTAAGGAAAAAATAATTATTTATTCGTTTACATCCACTTATAAAGACAAAAAAATGTTAATTGTGCAGCGTACATCGTGCGAAAAACCACTATTTATTCATTTCCATACTTATTATATTTATTTACCCAAAATAGATAAAATATGAACTATAAATTTATAAACATATGGATAATGTTATTATTATTTTTTTATAATGATAATATACACATAACCATACTCACCCATCGAGATATAGCGTGTTTGGGTTTGGGGATGGTTTAACCACCAATTTTGAAAATGCTATATAAAAGTTTCAGTGATGACCATGGGAACCTATGTATTAAAATTGTTATAATTTAATAAATAAAATAGTGATAGGCTTAAAATTATTTAAATCTTATATCTTATCATCATTGTGTTGAGAAATGTATTGTTTTCAAACAATTCAAAATAATGTTTTTTTAAAGGGGGAGATTATTTTAAATAATACTCTGTCTCTTTATGATGATTTTGATGCTCACAAATACCCTTAATTATTTACTAATTATTTCGTTGAGTATTTTGCAGGAATTTATTTTATTTATTTATTTCATATAACGAGATTTCATACTTCATTTATTCCGAGATCAATTTTAGCGCGTTCTGGAATCACTGTAGCGCGAGATCAATTTTAGCGCGTTCTGGAATCACTGTAGCACGAGATCAGTTTTAGCGCGTACTGGAATCACTGTTCATACCCTACGTTGATGAACGTAACGTATGGATGAAAAGTTTACTTTTTATGTTAAAAGAAACATATGGTTAAGGAACCTTACGTTATTTTGAAACGTATGGTTAATGAACCTTACGTTGTTGAAAAGTATGGAAGAAGAACATTATGTTTGGAAGGAACCTTACGTTTTTGTTGTTGGACAAGTATGGAAGAGAAACCGTACGTTAGTTTTCAGTGTTGAGTTTGTTTCTCAAAAGTATGGATCATCAACCTTACTTTTATAATCAACCGTACGTTCTTTGGAGAGTTGAAGCAAGACAAAGTATGGATGATCAACCCTACGTTTGAATGCTGAAGAGAAAGTATGTATGTTCAACCTTACGTTCTGAACCTTACGTTCTGAACGTTACGTTCTGAACCTTACGTTTGTGAACCTTACGTTTGTGAACCCTACGTTTGGAGCCACGTCATCAACCCTACGTTTGGCGTCGGGATATTTTTGACAGACGATATTTCCTTTTGCATTGGTCAAACAGGCGGATTATTAAGCGGATTTCGAGCCGATTCTTAAGTACAACTTTGACTGAATTAAAGACGATTTACAACGGATTAATGATTGATTTAAACAGAGCTTTTTATGCCGATTCTTTAGGGGAGTTACAACAGCTCTGTTATTTCATTTTTTATATCGCGAATCTAAAGGATATTTTCATGGATCTATTTATGCGGAAGATTTTCTCAGATTTGGATATATATGTTCTATCTTGGAAACTTCAGATATATATATAGACAGGAAAGTGTATGAAATATATAGATTGATCTTTTAACGAGCAAGAAACAGAGACTGTGTGAAGGCGTTCTTTTCTGGTGATCGAGAAGAAGTGTAAAACCTTTATTACCGAAGGAAGATCTTAATAGCAGATTCACGTGTTCTACATCAACTATCTGTTGTGAATATATTGCTGCTGAAGTTGTGAAGTTTCTTGTAATATCTATTGCAACTGGATTGACTCAGAACTGTTTTGATTACAGATCTTTATTTTCTTAAGACGACGATCTATCTACTGTCAATTGCATTCTGTTGCAATTGTGAAGAACAACTGGAGAAGTGTTTTCTTTATCGAAACCCTTTTTATTTTTGAGTGATCAGCTTCTCGTTCTAAGCTGTTTGGGTTCGTGTTTGAACCAGGAAGGCTGTGTTTGTCTGAAACTTGTAAAGGTGTCAACTTCCTGTACTCAGTTGTGAACAGGTCTGTGGAAACGAGGACCAGATAGTGAAAATCGCCAAGCTCGTGGATTTGAGCATTGGTGGAGTGGACTAGGGGCCTTCTGTTCCCCGAACCAGTATACATCCGTGTGTTCATGCTTTTACTTTTTCCGCTGCATATTTAATCGTGCTAAAGCATAGTGGACAGAATTTGTCTAAATTGAAGAGTTTGTAATAATTTTGAAAAGACACAATTCACCCCCCCCCCCCCCTCTTGTGTGTAATCCGTAGATTCATATCCAACAATTGGTATCAGAGGAGGAGCTTATTATTTTTAAAGTCTTGTCAAGCTAGAAGTATTTAAAGATTATACATAGTGTATCATGGCTGATATGAGAGAGGGAATGTCAATGGTCAGAGCACCTTACTTTAATGGAGATAATTATGGCTGCTGGAAATCACGTATGATAATTTATCTGAAAAATCTTGGTTACAAAGTATATTCAAAGATTCTGACTCCCTATGAAATTCCTGAAAATCCCGATACATGGAGTGCTGCTACAGAGGCTGAGTATGACATGAATTCAAAAGCTATGAATGCAATCATCTGTGGTCTAGGACCGGATGAATTTAACAGAGTATCTCAATGCCCGACTGCATATGAAATGTGGCAAACAATAGCTGTTGCTTATGAAGGAACAGATAATGTAAGACAGATGATATATGCAACTGCTAAATTAAAATTCGATACTTTCAGAATGATTGAAGGAGAGAGCATCACTCAGATGAATGGAAGATTGACAGAAATTTTCAATAATATAACAGCTCTAGGAGAACCAATCAAGCAGGCTGATCAAGCGTTAAAGGTACTGAGAGTACTTCCTACTCGATGGAATGGAATCTCTGCAGCAATCAGACAATCAACTTCTGTTAAAGATCTAACTATGAGAGAGCTGATTGGTACATTGATGATGTACGAGGCTGAAATGCAAGATGAGGTAAATGAGCATAAAGTCTACATAAAAAGGGAAAATACTGCTTTGAAAGTGACTTCTCAACAAAAGGATAGAAGGATGAACAACAGAGAAGTAAGTTCTAAATCAGAAAGCTCTGATTCTTCAAATTCGGATGAAGAACTGGCTCAACTAGCCAGAAAATTCAGAAAGTTCTACAGTAAGAAGAAAGACTTCAAGAAATCCTTCAAGAAGGATAGCAAGGAAGTGAGATGTTATGAATGCAAAAAGATGGGACATATCAGACCGGATTGCCCAAAATTGAAAGATGCAAAGAAGAAGAAATTCTTCAAAATAGATGATTATGATCAGAAAGACAAGAAAGCTATGAAAGCTACTTGGAGTGTTTCTGAAGACTCAAGTAATTCTTCTGAATCAATCTCAGAGAAGGAGGAAGCCAATTTAAAAGCAAATATGTGTTTCATGGCTGAAACTGATGAGGTACACTCATACTACTCCTCTGACTCAAATAATGAATCAAACTCTGAAACAAGCTTCTCAAATAAAAAACTTGCAGCTTACTGCAATATGCTTGAAGAAAGGTATGACTCATTATTTAAAAAATATAAATCTATAAAGAACTTGCATAAATCTATTTCAGATGAGAGAAATACTTTGCTAAAACAACATAAGGAATTAATTGACAAATACAACTCTGCTGACTCAAATAAAATTAATTTTGAATCAAAAATAAAAACTCTACAGGATGAAGTAGAATCTTATAAAAAGGCTGCATTAGTTTTTACAAAAGGAGAAAACGCCTTAAATGAGATACATGGAAAAACTGTAATTAAAAAGGAAAGGTTTGGATTTGGAAGTAAAGAAGAAAAACCTAAGTTATACAAAAATTATATTGTTCCTAGCACTAAACAGGTTATTTCTAACTTCTGTGGAACAAAAGGTCATATAGCTAAAAACTGTTTTCTAAGACAACCTCAAATATGTGGAATTAAGAAAGCTTATATTTCCAATGATCTATATGATTCAATCAATTTTAAGAAAACAAAGCAAATCTGGATACCCAGATCACTGCTTGCTAACACTCCTGGACCCAACAAAATATGGGTACCAAAGCAATTTGTTTGAATGTCTTTGCAGGTAGCAGGTCACCAAAGAAAGAAAGAAATATGGTATATGGACAGTGGCTGCTCAAGACACATGAGTGGAACTTCAGCTAATTTCTCTTCTCTTACTCGAAAGGAAGGAGGACTTGTCACCTTTGGTGACAATGCCAAAGGAAAGATTATTGGTATTGGAACATTTGGAGATCCAGAGACAGTCTCAATCAACAAAGTACTTTATGTACAAGGGTTAAAACACAATCTGATAAGTATCTCTCAACTCTGTGATGATGGATACACTGTTGATTTTACTAACAATAGTTGTACTGTTTCTAAAGATAAATTGTTTAAGTTTAGAGCACCCAGAACTGATAATGTTTATACTTTGGATTTGTATTCCTTGTGTAAACAAAAAGTAAACTGCTTAACTGCTAATATAAGTGAATCCTGGATCTGGAATAGAAGACTTGGTCATTGAAATATATATTCTTTACATAAATTATCTAAGAAACATCTAGTTTCTGATTTGCCTAGTCTCAAATTTGAAAATGACAGATTCTGTGATGCATGTCAGCTTGGCAAGCAACACAAATCATCATTCAAATCTGTTAATAAAGTTTCTACAACTAAACCTCTAGAACTTATCCATATGGATTTGTTTGGACCTTCAAGAGTAGCATGTTTAGCTGGTAAATTATATGTTTATGTATTAGTTGCTGATTATTCTAGATTTACTTGGATTTTCTTTTTGAAATTTAAAAGTGAAGCTTTTAGTTTATTTGAAGGTTTTTGTAAATCTATTCAAAATGAAAAAGGTTTTAATATAATCTCATTGAGAAGTGATCATGGTGGAGAATTTGAGAACCAGGAATTTAATTCCTTTTGCTCAAACATGGGTATTAAACACACCTTCTCTGCTCCAAGAACATCTCAATAGAATGGGATTGTAGAAAGAAGAAATAGAACTATTCAAGAAATGGCTAGAACTATGTTAAATGAATATAGCCTACCTATATATTTCTGGGCAGAAGCTGTTAATACAGCTTGTTATATAATGAATAGAATTTTAATAAGACCTATTTTGAAAAAGACACCCTATGAACTATGGAATAACAGAAAACCTAAGGTAAATTATTTTAAAGTTTTTGGATGCAAGGTTTACATCTTGAATACCAAAGATAATCTTGGTAAATTTGATCCAAAATCTGATAAAGGTATTTTCTTAGGATATTCTGCAACCTCCAAAGCTTATAGAGTCTATAATAAAAAGTCAAGGATTGTTGAAGAATCAGTTCATGTGAAATTTGATGAATCTGATCCTTTTGAGAGAAGGATAGAACAAATAGATGAACCTGATTCTAATGAAAACATGAGACTTGAGAATTTAAAGAATGATTTTGAAAATGATATAAAAGAAATTCATTCCAGTTCATAAGAACATGACACTGAAGAACCTTTGAATGTAATGCCTAGACAGTCTAGAACCTTAAATAATCACCCTTTAGAATCTGTGATAGGTGACTTAGAGACTGGTATTCAAACTAGAAGAAACCTTGGAAACATAGTTGAATTCTCTGCTTTCCTATCCCAACAAGAACCTAAGACCATAAAAGAAGCCTTAGATGATGAGAGCTGGGTAATAGCAATGCAGGATGAATTGAACCAATTCAAGAGAAATAAGGTTTGGGAATTAGTTGAAAGACCACATGATTATCCAGTAATAGGAACTAAATGGGTCTTTAGGAATAAACAGGATGATCAAGGGATAATAACTAGAAATAAAGCAAGATTAGTAGCTAAAGGATATAATCAAGAAGAAGGAATAGATTATGATGAGACCTTTGCACCTGTAGCCAGGTTAGAAGCCATTAGAATCCTTTTAGCCTATGCATCTTATATGAATTTTAAATTATTTCAGATGGATGTTAAATCTGCCTTTTTAAATGGTTATTTAATGGAGGAAGTTTATGTTGAGCAACCTCCTGGTTTTGAAAATTCTCAAAAACCAGATTCTGTTTTCAAACTTACTAAAGCTCTTTATGGCCTTAAACAAGCACCTAGAGCTTGGTATGAAAGACTAAGTTCTTTTCTTTTGAAAAATGATTTTACTGTTGGACTGGCAGATCCAACACTCTTTAAGAAAACTGTGAAAAATAATGTTTTGTTGGTTCAAATTTATGTTGATGATGTAATTTTTGGATCAACCAATAAAATTCTTTGTCATGAATTTTCAGAATTAATGCAAAAAGAATTTGAAATGAGTATGATGGGAGAATTAAATTTCTTTTTGGGTCTTCAAATATTTCAAAAAGATTTTGGAAATGTTTTAAATAAATGCAAATACATTACTGATTTACTTAAGAAATTTGGACTTGAAAACAACAAGCCATTTACAACTCCTATGTGTACTAATATAAAACTTGATTTGGATGAAACTGGAAAATCAGTGGACAACAAGTTATATAGAGGTATGATTGTTAGTTTGTTATATCTTACTGCTAGTAGACCAGATATAATGTATTCAGTATGTCTTTGTGCTCGATTTCAATAAAATCCCAAAGAATCCCATTTAACTGTTGTTAAAAGAATTTTTAGATATTTAAAAGGTACTATTTATCAATCTCTGCTTTATCCAAAAACCTCTGATTTTAATTTAATTTCATATTCAGATGCTGACTTTGGAAGCTGTAGATTAGATAGGAAGAGTACTTCAGGAACATGTCACTTTTTAGGGAAGTCTTTAGTATCATGGTCTAGTAAGAAACAACACTCAGTTGCCCTGTCAATAGCCGAGGTAGAATATGTGTCTGCAGGTAGTTACTGTGCACAGGTGTTGTGGATGAAAAACACTCTTATGGACTTTGGATTAAATTTCAATAATACAACTATTTTATGTGATAATACTAGTGCAATTAATATTTCAAAAAATCCTATTAGTCATTCTAGAACTAAGCACATTGATATAAGACATCACTTTTTAAGAGATCATGTGTTTAAAAAGGATATATTTTTAGAATTTTTAAATACAGAAAATCAATTAGCAGATATTTTTATTAAACCACTTCCCACGGAAAGGTTTGAATTTATTAAGGGGGAGTTAGGTTTATTTAATTTTAAATAGTTTTTTTTAATCTTATTCTGTTTTCGAATTCTGCTTAATTTCTGTTTCCCGCTATAAGTAATTTTATTTTGTTTTAAATAAAAGTAATGATTAGTGATTACACGGGAATCAAGGCTGTCAGAACCGTTTCACCTTCTAAACTACTTCACCTTTTTCGGAAACCCTTTTGAAAACCTAAAACCGCACATCTGCTCCAAAACCCTTTTCTGAAACTTCAAACCCTAAACTTACGAACCTTCAGAAATCGTTGTTGGAATGGCAAAGACTAAGCGTCCAGATGAAGCCGAGAGCAGTGCTGCAAAGAAACCTAAGGTAGTTAGTCGGAAAATACTGCAAGGTAAATTCATAGATTTAGAGTGGCTGTTTGAAACTAATTTACTGTTGAAGCAAGCGTTGTCGTTTCAAAGCCTTGAGCAAGCTTTTAATAGTGAAAATTATGAGTTTCTATATGAGGCAGAAATGAGACATTTCTTTAGAACTGTTCAGTTTAGTCTTGGAGATACAGAGGATAGTTTATTGGCTCAAATAGAGGATAAGGACTTTTCAATATCGTCTGTAGAGATAAGTCAAATTCTTAACTACCCTCATGAAGGAGTTTTTCATTTCGATTTACGGAATATTGGATATTCTGTACATAAGTCTGAAGACATTATGTCTTTTCTGTTTGGAACCAGAGTGATAAAGAAGATGTTTATTAAGGATTTGGAGCCCGATCAGAAAATTTTGGTAAAATTTGTTCAGACTGGTTTAGCACCAAGAATGGCTGAGATGGAGAATATCCTATACCCTGACATGTACATAATGTATCTTCTGATGTGTGATATTAAGTTTAATTTTCCTCGGTTTATGATAAGATATCTGAGTTACTGCTGTCAAAGTGAAGCAAGAATGTCCTTTTTCCCTTATGGAAGGTTCATTTCTTTGTTTTTGTTTAAAAGAGGAATGATAAGATTGGTAGATGCTGGGGTGAAATGTCACCACAGTAATGTTTTTAATGTTGTAACTTTGAGGAAAGTAGGATACTTCTGGAGCACAATTAAAGGAAAACTCTTACCTGTTGGAGATGAGGAAAACTCGGAGAGTGCTCAGGCTCAACCGGCTAAGTCCAAGGAGGGACAAGCAGAATCAAGAGTTAGTACAGTGGCAAGGAGAATTCGTTTTGAGATGGAGGAAGTTGAGGAAGAGAGAAGTAAAGAAGGACTTCAATCTAGAAGGAAGAGGTCAATTGATGAAGAAATTATCTCTCCTGCCTTGAAATCCTCTGAACCGTTATTTTCTTATTCATTTGTGAGAGAAGCTGTTGTGGAGCAGACTGCACCGATAGAGGAACCAGCAGCTCAAACAGAAACTCAAAAAGAACCTCAATCTGCTGCTGTGGCTGTTGAAAAAGTAATTCAACAAGAACAACTTATGGAGGCAGTGCCTGGTGAAGAAGTGGCCCGACCTCAAGATTTACATGAAAATATTGTTCTTGACCAATCAGTAGAAGTCAGAGAGACTACTGTTCGTAATGAACATACTTCGGAAGCTAATATAGAGGTACTTCAGGAATATTTTTCTGTGGAAGAGTTTCAGGCTTCAAAAGATAGTTCAGTGGATCAACCTTGTCAGGACAAGGACAAAGAACAGTCAGATGCAGATTCCTTACCACTTGCCCTGCTTCATCAACCTAATTCTGGACATGAGAATCGAGCAAAGGGTGCCCCTGATTTGAGAAAAGAAGAAGTTATTGAGTTGTACAAGCATATCTCTCAGTTAGAATCTGAGAATGTTAGTCTCAGAAATTCTCTGAACTTAGAGCAGTTGAAGTTTCAGAAGCTGAAAGAATGTACTGTTTTAAGACAGGAAGTAGATTTGTTTAAGACCGATATGCTGCATGCTGTTGATCAGTTAAAATCAGAGATGGAAAAGAAAGATGATTTGTCTGAGTTGAAGATTTACATGGAGAATAAATTTGAGTCTGTTGCAAATAGTGCTGTGAGTGAATCAGGCTCTTCACCTGATTTGATTCGGAGATTTCAAGCAATTACTGCAGAAATGAGCAATATGAGTGACAGATTACATGATCTTCAGTGTAATAGTGCCCCTTTGTCAGTTTTGCTAGATAATCAGAGATTTTTAGTGGATCAGTTACCATCTAGAGAGCAACCGATTAGGATTCTTTTGAATCAGTTATCAGAAAAACTGGCTCTTTTTGTTGAAAAAGAAGAAAGAATGCATGAGTTTTTCAGAGTTAATTTGATTGAAGATATTCATATGACTCAAGAGAACAGAGATCTTATCATCAAGTTAGGAGATGAGATGATGAAGAGGCTCAGAGAACAGTTTACAGAGATAAAGACCGCGATTCAAAGGAGATAGACACCTTTTTCCCTGTCTTATCTATGAACCTTGATTCCTCTGTATATCACAATCGTTTATATATAATAGCTTGTGAATGAAAATTCTTTTCTTACTTCTTTTTTGTTTTGTTGTTTATTGATTTATGATTGAGTTAGCCAGTATAACAAATTCACTTATTCATACACAGTTAATTATAGCATTTACTTATAGTTCAGTGCAATATTGAATGTGTTCAAATCCATAATTTTTCATTCTTTTTGATAACACAAAAAGGGGGAGAATTTGGATAAACACAACATTTAAATTCATTTGTTTCCTATGAAGAAATTTAGATATATGGGAGAATTTGGATATATACGACATTTATCTTTTATCTATTTTTAGCTGAAAATTTATTTTTATGGGGGAGAAATTTTATTATAGTTAAATATTGTTTTAATCCTTTCAAAATTCTAAAATTTTATAAAACTAATTTTTCAATAAAGATTGCAATTAAATTAGTTCTATTATTTTATGGGTTTTGTGATCATCAAAAAGGGGGAGATTGTTGAGCAATGTATTGTTTTCAAACAATTCAAAATAATGTTTTTTTAAAGGGGGAGATTATTTTAAATAATACTCTGTCTCTTTATGATGATTTTGATGCTCACAAATACCCTTAATTATTTACTAATTATTTCTTTGAGTATTTTGCAGGAATTTATTTTATTTATTTATTTCATATAACGAGATTTCATACTTCATTTATTCCGAGATCAATTTTAGCACGTTCTGGAATCACTGTAGCGTGAGATCAATTTTAGCGCGTTCTGGAATCACTGTAGCGCGAGATCAGTTTTAGCGCGTACTGGAATCACTGTTCATACCCTACGTTGATGAATGTAACGTATGGATGAAAACTTTACTTTTTATGTTAAAAGAAACATATGGTTAAGGAACCTTACGTTATTTTGAAACCTATGGTTAATGAACCTTACGTTGTTGAAAAGTATGGAAGAAGAACATTACGTTTGGAAGGAACCTTACGTTTTTGTTGTTGGACAAGTATGGAAGAGAAACCGTACGTTAGTTTTCAGTGTTGAGTTTGTTTCTCAAAAGTATGGATCATCAACCTTACTTTTATAATCAACCGTACGTTCTTTGGAGAGTTGAAGCAAGACAAAGTATGGATGATCAACCCTACGTTTGAATGCTGAAGAGAAAGTATGTATGTTCAACCTTACGTTCTGAACCTTACATTCTGAACGTTACGTTCTGAACCTTACGTTTGTGAACCTTACGTTTGTGAACCCTACGTTTGGAGCCACGTCATCAACCCTACGTTTGGCGTCGGGATATTTTTGACAGACGATATTTCCTTTTGCATTGGTCAAACAGGCGGATTATTAAGCGGATTTCGAGCCGATTCTTAAGTACAACTTTGACTGAATTAAAGACGATTTACAACGGATTAATGATTGATTTAAACAGAGCTTTTTATGCCGATTCTGTAGGGGAGTTACAACGGCTCTGTTATTTCATTTTTTATATCGCGAATCTAAAGGATATTTTCATGGATCTATTTATGCGGAATATTTTCTCAGATTTGGATATATATGTTCTATCTTGGAAACTTCGGATATATATATAGACAGGAAAGTGTATGAAATATATAGATTGATCTTTTAACGAGCAAGAAACAGAGACTGTGTGAAGGCGTTCTTTTCTGGTGATCGAGAAGAAGTGTAAAACCTTTATTACTGAAGGAAGATCTTAATAGCAGATTCACGTGTTCTACATCAACTATCTGTTGTGAATATATTTCTGCTGAAGTTGTGAAGTTTCTTGTAATATCTATTGCAACTGGATTGACTCAGAACTGTTTTGATTACAGATCTTTATTTTCTTAAGACGACGATCTATCTACTGTCAATTGCATTCTGTTGCAATTGTGAAGAACAACTGGAGAAGTGTTTTCTTTATCGAAACCCTTTTTATTTTTGAGTGATCAGCTTCTCGTTCTAAGCTGTTTGGGTTCGTGTTTGAACCAGGAAGGCTGTGTTTGCCTGAAACTTGTAAAGGTGTCAACTTCCTGTACTCAGTTGTGAACAGGTCTGTGGAAACGAGGACCAGATAGTGAAAATCGCCAAGCTCGTGGATTTGAGCGTTGGTGGAGTGGACTAGGGGCCTTCTGTTCCCCGAACCAGTATACATCCGTGTGTTCATGCTTTTACTTTTTCCGCTGCATATTTAATCGTGCTAAAGCATAGTGGACAGAATTTGTCTAAATTGAAGAGTTTGTAATAATTTTGAAAAGACACAATTCACCCCCCCCCCCCTCTTGTGTGTAATCCGTAGATTCATATCCAACAATTGGTATCAGAGGAGGAGCTTATTATTTTTAAAGTCTTGTCAAGCTAGAAGTATTTAAAGATTATACATAGTGTATCATGGCTGATATGAGAGAGGGAATGTCAATGGTCAGAGCACCTTACTTTAATGGAGATAATTATGGCTGCTGGAAATCACGTATGATTATTTATCTGAAAAATCTTGGTTACAAAGTCTATTCAAAGATTCTGACTCCCTATGAAATTCCTGAAAATCCCGATACATGGAGTGCTGCTACAGAGGCTGAGTATGACATGAATTAAAAAGCTATGAATGCAATCATCTGTGGTCTAGGACCGGATGAATTTAACAGAGTATCTCAATGCCCGACTACATATGAAATGTGGCAAACAATAGCTGTTTCTTATGAAGGAACAGATAATGTAAGACAGATGATATATGCAACTGCTAAATTAAAATTCGATACTTTCAGAATGATTGAAGGAGAGAGCATCACTCAGATGAATGGAAGATTGACAGAAATTTTCAATAATATAACAGCTCTAGGAGAACCAATCAAGCAGGCTGATCAAGCGTTAAAGGTACTGAGAGTACTTCCTACTCGATGGAATGGAATCTATGCAGCAATCAGACAATCAACTTCTGTTAAAGATCTAACTATGAGAGAGCTGATTGGTACATTGATGATGTACGAGGCTGAAATGCAAGATGAGGTAAATGAGCATAAAGTCTACATAAAAAGGGAAAATACTGCTTTGAAAGTGACTTCTCAACAAAAGGATAGAAAGATGAACAACAGAGAAGTAAGTGCTAAATCAGAAAGCTCTGATTCTTCAAATTCGGATGAAGAACTGGCTCAACTAGCCAGAAAATTCAGAAAGTTCTACAGTAAGAAGAAAGACTTCAAGAAATCCTTCAAGAAGGATAGCAAGGAAGTGAGATGTTATGAATGCAAAAATATGGGACATATCAGACCGGATTGCCCAAAATTGAAAGATGCAAAGAAGAAGAAATTCTTCAAAATAGATGATTATGATCAGAAAGACAAGAAAGCTATCAAAGCTACTTGGAGTGTTTCTGAAGACTCAAGTAATTCTTCTGAATCAAGCTCAGAGAAGGAGGAAGCCAATTTAAAAGCAAATATGTGTTTCATGGCTGAAACTGATGAGGTACACTCATACTACTCCTCTGACTCAAATAATGAATCAAACTCTGAAACAAGCTTCTCAAATAAAAAACTTGCAGCTTACTGCAATATGCTTGAAGAAAGGTATGACTCATTATTTAAATAATATAAATCTATAAAGAACTTGCATAAATCTATTTCAGATGAGAGAAATACTTTGCTAAAACAACATAAGGTATTAATTGACAAATACAACTCTGCTGACTCAAATAAAATTAATTTTGAATCAAAAATAAAAACTCTACAGGATGATGTAGAATCTTATAAAAAGGCTGCATTAGTTTTTACAAAAGGAGAAAACACCTTAAATGAGATACATGGAAAAACTGTAATTAAAAAGGAAAGGTTTGGAATTGGAAGTAAAGAAGAAAAACCTAAGTTATACAAAAATTATATTGTTCCTAGCACTAAACAGGTTATTTGTAACTTCTGTGGAACAAAAGGTCATATAGCTAAAAACTATTTTCTAAGACAACCTCAAATATGTGGAATTAAGAAAGCTTATATTTCCAATGATCTATATGATTCAATAAATTTTAAGAAAACAAAGCAAATCTGGATACCCAGATCACTGCTTGCTAACACTCCTGGACCCAACAAAATATGGGTACCAAAGCAATTTGTTTGAATGTCTTTGCAGGTAGCAGGTCACCAAAGAAAGAAAGAAATATGGTATATGGACAGTGGCTGCTCAAGACACATGAGTGGAACTTCAGCTAATTTCTCTTTTCTTACTCGAAAGGAAGGAGGACTTGTCACCTTTGGTGACAATGCCAAAGGAAAGATTATTGGTATTGGAACATTTGGAGATCCAGAGACAGTCTCAATCAACAAAGTACTTTATGTACAAGGGTTAAAACACAATCTGATAAGTATCTCTCAACTCTGTGATGATGGATACACTGTTGATTTTACTAACAATAGTTGTACTGTTTCTAAAGATAAATTGTTTAAGTTTAGAGCACCCAGAACTGATAATGTTTATACTTTGGATTTGTATTCCTTGTGTAAACAAAAAGTAAACTGCTTAACTGCTAATATAAGTGAATCCTGGATCCGGCATAGAAGACTTGGTCATTGCAATATATATGCTTTACATAAATTATCTAAGAAACATCTAGTTTCTGATTTGCCTAGTCTCAAATTTGAAAATGACAGATTCTGTGATGCATGTCAGCTTGGCAAGTAACACAAATCATCATTCAAATCTGTTAATAAAGTTGCTACAACTAAACCTCTAGAACTTATCCATATGGATTTGTTTGGACCTTCAAGAGTAGCATGTTTAGCTGGTAAATTATTCGTTTATGTATTAGTTGATGATTATTCTAGATTTACTTGGATTTTCTTTTTGAAATTTAAAAGTGAAGCTTTTAGTTTATTTGAAGGTTTTTGTAAATCTATTCAAAATGAAAAAGGTTTTAATATAATCTCATTGAGAAGTGATCATGGTGGAGAATTTGAGAACCAGTAATTTAATTCATTTTGCTCAAACATGGGTATTAAACACACCTTCTCTGCTCCAAGAACATCTCAACAGAATGAGATTGTAGAAAGAAGAAATAGAACTATTCAAGAAATGGCTAGAACTATGTTAAATGAATATAGCCTACCAATATATTTCTGGGCAGAAGCTGTTAATACATCTTGTTATATAATGAATAGAATTTTAATAAGACCTATTTTGAAAAAGACACCCTATGAACTATGGAATAACAGAAAACCTAAGGTAAATTACTTTAAAGTTTTTGGATGAAAGGTTTACATCTTGAATACCAAAGATAATCTTGGTAAATTTGATCCAAAATCTGATAAAGGTATTTTCTTAGGATATTCTGCAACCTCCAAAGCTTATAGAGTCTATAATAAAAAGTCAAGGATTGTTGAAGAATCAGTTCATGTGAAATTTGATGAATCTGATCCTTTTGAGAGAAGGATAGAACAAATAGATGAACCTGATTCTAATGAAAACATGAGACTTGAGAATTTAAAGAATGATTTTGAAAATGATATAAAAGAAATTCATTCCAGTTCAGAAGAACATGACACTGAAGAACCTTTGAATGTAATGCCTAGACAGTCTAGAACCTTAAAGAATCACCCTTTAGAATCTGTGATAGGTGACTTAGAGACTGGTATTCAAACTAGAAGAAACCTTGGAAACATAGTTGAATTCTCTGCTTTCCTATCCCAACAAGAACCTAAGACCATAGAAGAAGCCTTAGATGATGAGAGCTGGGTAATAGCAATGCAGGATGAATTGAACCAGTTCAAGAGAAATAAGGTTTGGGAATTAGTTGAAAGACCACATGATTATCCAGTAATAGGAACTAAATGGGTCTTTAGGAATAAACAGGATGATCAAGGGATAATAACTAGAAATAAAGCAAGATTAGTAGCTAAAGGATATAATCAAGAAGAAGGAATAGATTATGATGAGACCTTTGCACCTGTAGCCAGGTTAGAAGCCATTAGAATCCTTTTAGCCTATGCATCTTATATGAATTTTAAATTATTTCAGATGGATGTTAAATCTGCCTTTTTAAATGGTTATTTAATGGAGGAAGTTTATGTTGAGCAACCTCCTGGTTTTGAAAATTCTCAAAAACCAGATTCTGTTTTCAAACTTACTAAAGCTCTTTATGGCCTTAAACAAGCACCTAGAGCTTTGTATGAAAGACTAAGTTCTTTTCTTTTGAAAAATGATTTTACTGTTGGACTGGCAGATCCAACACTCTTTAAGAAAACTGTGAAAAATAATGTTTTGTTGGTTCAAATTTATGTTGATGATGTAATTTTTGGATCAACCAATAAAATTATTTGTCATGAATTTTCAGAATTAATGCAAAAAGAATTTGAAATGAGTATGATGGGAGAATTAAATTTCTTTTTGGGTCTTCAAATATGTCAAAAAGATTTTGGAAATGTTTTAAATCAATGCAAATACATTACTGATTTACTTAAGAAATTTGGACTTGAAAACAACAAGCCATTTACAACTCCTATGTGTACTAATATAAAACTTGATTTGGATGAAACTGGAAAATCAGTGGACAACAAGTTATATAGAGGTATGATTGGTAGTTTGTTATATCTTACTGCTAGTAGACCAGATATAATGTATTCAGTATGTCTTTGTGCTCGATTTCAATCAAATCCCAAAGAATCCCATTTAACTGCTGTTAAAAGAATTTTTAGATATTTAAAAGGTACTATTTATCAATCTCTGCTTTATCCAAAAACCTCTGATTTTAATTTAATTTCATATTCAGATGCTGACTTTGGAAGCTGTAGATTAGATAGGAAGAGTACTTCAGGAACATGTCACTTTTTAGGGAAGTCTTTAGTATCATGGTCTAGTAAGAAACAACACTCAGTTTCCCTGTCAATAGTCGAGGTAGAATATGTGTCTGCAGGTAGTTACTGTGCACAGGTGTTGTGGATGAAAAACACTCTTATGGACTTTGGATTAAATTTCAATAATACACCTATTTTATGTGATAATACTAGTGCAATTAATATTTCAAAAAATCCTATTAGTCATTCTAGAACTAAGCACATTGATATAAGACATCACTTTTTAAGAGATCATGTGTTTAAAAAGGATATATTTTTAGAATTTTTAAATACAGAAAATCAATTAGCAGATATTTTTATTAAACCACTTCCCACGGCAAGGTTTGAATTTATTAAGGGGGAGTTAGGTTTATTTAATTTTAAATAGTTTTTTTTAATCTTATTCTGTTTTCGAATCCTGCTTAATTTCTGTTTCCCGCTATAAGTAATTTTATTTTGTTTTAAATAAAAGTAATGATTAGTGATTACACGAGAATCAAGGCTGTCAGAACCGTTTCACCTTCTAAACTGCTTCACCTTTTTCGGAAACCCTTTCGAAAACCTAAAACCGCACATCTGCTCCAAAACCCTTTTCTGAATCTTCAAACCCTAAACTTACGAACCTTCAGAAATCGTTGTTGGAATGGCAAAGACTAAGCGTCCAGATGAAGCCGAGAGCAGTGCTGCAAAGAAACCTAAGGTAGTTAGTCGGAAAATACTGCAAGGTAAATTCATAGATTTAGAGTGGCTGTTTGAAACTAATTTACTGTTGAAGCAAGCGTTGTCGTTTCAAAGCCTTGAGCAAGCTTTTAATAGTGAAAATTCTGAGTTTCTATATGAGGCAGAAATGAGACATTTCTTTAGAACTGTTCAGTTTAGTCTTGGAGATACAGAGGATAGTTTATTGGCTCAAATAGAGGATAAGGACTTTTCAATATCGTCTGTAGAGATAAGTCAAATTCTTAACTACCCTCATGAAGGAGTTTTTCATTTCGATTTACGGAATATTGGAGATTCTGTACATAAGTCTGAAGACATTATGTCTTTTCTGTTTGGAACCAGAGTGATAAAGAAGATGTTTATTAAGGATTTGGAGCCCGATCAGAAAATTTTGGTAAAATTTGTTCAGACTGGTTTAGCACCAAGAATGGCTGAGATGGAGAAAATCCTATACCCTGACATGTACATAATGTATCTTCTGATGTGTGATATTAAGTTTAATTTTCCTCGGTTTATGATAAGATATCTGAGTTACTGCTGTCAGAGTGAAGCAAGAATGTCCTTTTTCCCTTATGGAAGGTTCATTTCTTTGTTTTTGTTTAATAGAGGAATGATCAGATTGGTAGATGCTGGGGTGAAATGTCACCACAGTAATGTTTTTAATGCTGTAACTTTGAGGAAAGTAGGATACTTCTGGAGCACAATTAAAGGAAAACTCTTACCTGTTGGAGATGAGGAAAACTCGGAGAGTGCTCAGGCTCAACCGGCTAAGTCCAAGGAGGGACAAGCAGAATCAAGAGTTAGTACAGTGGCAAGGAGAATTCGTTTTGAGATGGAGGAAGTTGAGGAAGAGATAAGTAAAGAAGGAATTCAATCTAGAAGGAAGAGGTCAATTGATGAAGAAATTATCTCTCCTGCCTTGAAATCCTATGAACCGTTATTTTCTTATTCATTTGTGAGAGAAGCTGTTGTGGAGCAGACTGCACCGATAGAGGAACCAGCAGCTCAAACAGAAACTCAAAAAGAACCTCAATCTGCTGCTGTGGCTGTTGAAAAAGTAATTCAACAAGAACAACTTATGGAGGAAGTGCCTGGTGAAGAAGTGGCCCGACCTCAAGATTTACATGAAAATATTGTTCTTGACCAATCAGTAGAAGTCAGAGAGACTACTGTTCGTAATGAACATACTTCTGAAGCTAATACAGAGGTACTTCAGGAAGATTTTTCTATGGAAGAGTTTCAGGCTTCAAAAGATAGTTCAGTGGATCAACCTTGTCAGGACAAGGACAAAGAACAGTCAGATGCAGATTCCTTACCACTTGCCCTGCTTCATCAACCTAATTCTGGACATGAGAATCGAGCACAGGGTGCCCCTGATTTGAGAAAAGAAGAAGTTGTTGAGTTGTACAAGCATATCTCTCAGTTAGAATCTGAGAATGTTAGTCTCAGAAATTCTCTGAACTTAGAGCAGTTGAAGTTTCAGAAGCTGAAAGAATGTACTATTTTAAGACAGGAAGTAGATTTGTTTAAGACTGATATGCTGCATGCTGTTGATCAGTTAAAATCAGAGATGGAAAAGAAAGATGATTTGTCTGAGTTGAAGATTTACATGGAGAATAAATTTGAGTCTGTTGCAAATAGTGCTGTGAGTGAATCAGGCTCTTCACCTGATTTGATTCGGAGATTTCAAGCAATTACTGCAGAAATGAGCAATATGAGTGACAGATTACATGATCTTCAGTGTAATAGTGCCCCTTTGTCAGTTTTGCTAGATAATCAGAGATTTTTAGTGGATCAGTTGACATCTGGAGAGCAACCGATTAGGATTCTTTTGAATCAGTTATCAGAAAAACTGGCTCTTTTTGTTGAAAAAGAAGAAAGAATGCATTAGTTTTTCAGAGTTAATTTGATTGAAGATA
This sequence comes from Viscum album, assembly GCA_963277665.1. Taxonomy (NCBI): domain Eukaryota; kingdom Viridiplantae; phylum Streptophyta; class Magnoliopsida; order Santalales; family Viscaceae; genus Viscum; species Viscum album. The sequence continues at coordinate 127,564,156 of OY728145.1, forward strand.
TTCATATGACTCAAGAGAACAGAGATCTTATCATCAAGTTAGGAGATGGGATGATGAAGAGGCTCAGAGAACAGTTTACAGAGATAAAGACCGCGATTCAAAGGAGATAGACACCTTTTTCCCTGTCTTATCTATGAACCTTGATTCCTCTGTATATCACAATCGTTTATATATAACAGCTTGTGAATGAAAATTCTTTTCTTACTTCTTTTTTGTTTTGTTGTTTATTGATTTATGATTGAGTTAGCCAGTATAACAAATTCACTTATTCATACACAGTTAATTATAGCATTTACTTATAGTTCAGTGCAATATTGAATGTGTTCAAATCCATAATTTTTCATTCTTTTTGATAACACAAAAAGGGGGAGAATTTGGATAAACACAACATTTAAATTCATTTGTTTCCTATGAAGAAATTTGGATATATGGGAGAATTTGGATATATACGACATTTATCTTTTATTTATTTTAGCTGAAAATTTATTTTTATGGGGGAGAAATTTTATTATAGTTAAATATTGTTTTAATCCTTTCAAAATTCTAAAATTTTATAAAACTAATTTTTCAATAAATATTGCAATTAAATTAGTTCTATTATTTTATGGGTTTTGTGATCATCAAAAAGGGGGAGATTTTTGAGAAATGTATTGTTTTCAAACAATTCAAAATAATGTTTTTTTAAAGGGGGAGATTATTTTAAATAATACTCTGTCTCTTTATGATGATTTTCATGATCACAAATACCCTTAATTATTTACTAATTATTTCTTTGAGTATTTTGCAGGAATTTATTTTATTTATTTATTTCATATAACGAGATTTCATACTTCATTTATTCCGAGATCAATTTTAGCGCGTTCTGGAATCACTGTAGCACGAGATCAATTTTAGCGCGTTCTGGAATCACTGTAGCGCGAGATCAGTTTTAGCGCGTACTGGAATCACTGTTCATACCCTACGTTGATGAACGTAACGTATGGATGAAAAGTTTACTTTTATGTTAAAAGAAACATATGGTTAAGGAACCTTACGTTATTTTGAAACGTATGGTTAATGAACCTTACGTTGTTGAAAAGTATGGAAGAAGAACATTACGTTTGGAAGGAACCTTACGTTTTTGTTGTTGGACAAGTATGGAAGAGAAACCGTACGTTAGTTTTCAGTGTTGAGTTTGTTTCTCAAAAGTATGGATCATCAACCTTACTTTTATAATCAACCGTACGTTCTTTGGAGAGTTGAAGCAAGACAAAGTATGGATGATCAACCCTACGTTTGAATGCTGAAGAGAAAGTATGTATGTTCAACCTTACGTTTTGAACCTTACGTTCTGAACTTTACGTTCTGAACCTTACGTTTGTGAACCTTACGTTTGTGAACCCTACGTTTGGAGCCACGTCATCAACCCTACGTTTGGCGTCGGGATATTTTTGACAGACGATATTTCCTTTTGCATTGATCAAACAGGTGGATTATTAAGCGGATTTCGAGCCGATTCTTAAGTACGACTTTGACTGAATTAAAGACGATTTACAACGGATTAATGATTAATTTAAACAGAGCTTTTTATGCCGATTCGTCAGGGGAGTTACAATGGCTCTGTTATTTAATTTTTTATATCGCGAATCTAAAGGAGATTTTCATGGATCTATTTATGCGGAAGATTTTCTCAGATTTGGATATATATTTTCTATCTTGGAATCTTCGGATATATATATACACATGAAAGTGTATGAAATATATAGATTGATCTTTTAACGAGCAAGAAACAGAGACTGTGTGAAGGCGTTCTTTTCTGGTGATCGAGAAGAAGTGTAAAACATTTATTACCGAAGGAAGATCTTAATAGCAGATTCACGTGTTCTACATCGACTATCTGTTGTGAATCTACTGCTGCTGAAGTTGTGAAGTTTCTTGTAATATCTATTGCAACTGGATCGACTCAGAACTGTTTTGATTACAGATCTTTATTTTCTGAAGACGACGATCTATCTACTGTCAATTGCATTCTGTTGCAATTATGAAGAACAACTGGAGAAGTGTTTTCTTTATCGAAACCCTTTTTATTTTTGAGTGATCAGCTTCTTGTTCTAAGCTTTGTGGGTTCGTGTTTGAACCAGGAAGGCTGTGTTTGCCTGAAACTTGTAAAGGTGTCAACTGCCTGTACTCAGTTGTGAACAGGTCTGTGGAAACGAGGACCAGATAGTGAAAATCGCCAAGCTCGTGGATTTGAGCGTTGGTGGAGTGGACTAGGGGCCTTCTGTTCCCCGAACCACTATAAATCCGTGTGTTCATGCTTTTACTTTTTCCGCTGCATATTTAATCGTGCTAAAGCATAGTGGACAGAATTTGTCTAAATTGAGGAGTTTATAATAATTTTGAAAAGACACAATTCACCCCCCCTCTTGTGTGTAATCCGTAGATTCAGATCCAACACATTGATCTCCAAAATTATTATAATAAGTCACCACTGATTTTATTTTCACACAAACAGAAGAAAAAAATACATAATAAATAAAAAAAATTTGATAATTAATGGCCTATATGAAATGAAATATAGAAGAATAATAATCATAATAAGGTATATAATAAAATTAATTTTATTATTCAAGAATTTAGGTGCATTCATATGAAGAATCAAGAACAAGGTAAGAGTTCCTTATTTGAGTTCTCACCCCTTGATAAACATTTCTTATCAAAAAAATGTTTTATATGTAATGGTATATATAATGAACCTTTAATATTATTTTATCAATATACTCTTATATTTTATGACAATTAATTTTCATTTCTTTGTTATTTCTCTCATGGGGGATTGACTCAAAAACTATAGAGTTCGTAAGGATTTGTTGTCTCAAAAATACTTTCTTTGAGGAAAATTTATATTATGAAACTAATTTTGTTTATATTGTTTTATACTACGAATTTATTCAATAAAAATGAAATACATGTAGTTATTGGTATTATAAGTTCAATTTCAACCTCCCTCTTTTTAAAGGTTGTTTTTATTTAAATTTTACTTGAACCGTATAAATTATATTGAATTAAATTGTTTTTCCTTGAGTCATAAATTATCTATTTGATTATGATCCTGAAGCCCTTTTTATCCTCACAATTCCTTTTTTATGGTATTTTAAATTTTAATAATCCTTATGAAATACATTATCAAATAAATATTTTTTCAGTAAAAAGAATAATTCATATTCTTTCTAATAATTATTTTCCTTCATATCCATCTTTTTCATCCCACTAAAGTTCTCCTCAATTTTTGGGAACTCTAACATGGATTATTTTCCATCATCATAATAATTTTATTTAAATATTTTCCAAAAAAACCTTTTTATTATTTTAGTTTTCAACAAGGACATTTCAAAATCTTTGAAACATTTTTCCATCCTTTCAAAATCAAATGTTCTATTTTTCTCTCTACATTTTAACTATAAAATCATTAGGTATTTTTCAAGAGTCAATTATTGGTTATTTATTAGAAAGTAACATTTTAATATTTTTCAAATTTTTTGGTTCTAATTTTTTTGAAAATTAGTTTTCAAAATACTCTGGTAAAAATGACAAAAGACATAGTTTTTATAAAATTCTCATGAGATAAAATTTCTTGTAATTTTAACTTTTATTTTCTATTATTTGGGGTATTAAAAAGAAAATTATTATCCCATTATCATATTATTTTTATCTATAATGTTCTGAATGAAAAAAATCATTTTTATTATTCTTTACAAAGTAAAATAAATTATTCTTCTAAAAGTGTTCTTCATATACCGATTGAATCATTTCCTGTGTTTTTAAAACTGAAAAATATTTAATCCCTATAAGATAAATGATTCATCACTACCATTGTGTTTTGAAATAATATTTAGTGTTTAACAATATTTATTTTTGTAATGGATTACCTTTATGAATAACCTTTATTTTATTACTTGGATTGCAGTGTGTTCATATATATTCAGTACATCGATTGATTAAGGAAATTATTGACTTAACTATATTCTATTAATCTATATGGTTAAAATACCATATACCTATTATCTTTATTGAATGTAATTTAAATATATTTTTTTGAATATGTTTGGAAACTCATTTATTTTCAATGGTTATATTGTGTTAATATCATTGACAGAATTTTGAATGTTTTCTTTATTTGATTCCATTTGAAACCCATTTTTTACCATGGGTTATTTATGATATAGTGATTATTTGTTTTATGTGGAACTCATATGTTTTGATGATGATGGTAGGGATCTATATATTCCTCTAAATAATTATTTTATGTTTATATATAATGATATAGTCAGGAATAGACATAATGAGTTCATTCACATAGGAATGAGCATAATGAGTTTTCTCACATTTTAGGAATGAAAAGAATGTGTTTGTTCACAGAGGTAAAGACATAATGAGTTTTACAAAAAGTATTTTATATGTATATGTTTGTTACAAATAACCATGATCTTCTTCATATTATTCCAGCTTTATAAGATTCCATTTATTTTCAGGTTTTTTACACTCCAAGTTTATTCTTTTTTTTATTTATTCTACACTTTTTTGTTTTCTAAAGCCTCATTTCATGATATATGACCCATTATTTATTGGATATAACTTTCTTATGTATCATTTTTGTTATCATATTCTTATATTATGGTCACTTATTAGATTTTATTATTATCACTTATGTTTACCCGTATTAATCATCTGATGTCATCCCATTATTTTGGTTTCATTTCCCAGGTTATGAATAAAAGTAATAATTATTATCTATATTTAAGAGAATATTATGTGAATAATTTATGGGAAGTGTTAAATAATTATCATGGATTAATAAATTGATTTATTAGTATAAAATGTTTACATTAATTGAAAAATCCATGGGTCTTATTGGTTAAAGTTTTTTTCCAAATTATCTAAAATTATAAATCAAATATATTGTGGGAATTTCTTGTAATGAAATATTTCTTTTAATTTATGTAATTATGATGTGACCACATTCATGGGGTGCTATAATGTAAACTTATAAATTGGGGGGGGATAATTTTTTTTATAAACAATCTTATATGGTTGTTTCTAGACATCATGTTTTGAAACTACTAGTAAGATGAAGTTTTGATAAACCCTAAAAGGGTGAGTGTGTTTTAAATAAAATTTCATATATTCATGATATATTTTACACAATAGATATTTAAACAATCTCTATTTGAAGTAATTTTCATTATATAAATACAACAAATCTTAGAGTGATGATTCAAAAATCAATAACACCTTAGAGGATATTAAAAATAAATCTTCTTTAAAAGAATAATGTGAATAATATAACTAATTAAAGGTATCCTCTAATTTATCCTATATAATGATCTTTCTTCATATCTATATGAGTACCTCAACTAAACCTATTTTAAGTAAAAAAATTTCTTTTACAAATTGGAATCCTAGATATGTTTACCCAATGTAATACTTTGATCAATATGAATAGTTGATAACAATTGTTCAAAAAACTAGAACATTATATTATCTTTCTCCTAGAAGCCCTTGATAAATTTAATTGGAAACACAATTAATAAAATATATGTTATAATATTTTTGCAATGAATACTTCACAATAATGTCCTTTGAAAACCCTAAGAAAACAATTACAATGATCAAAACTATCTCAGAAAAAGTTAGTTACACAGATTCAAGAGATCAATATAAGATCTTTATCTATCAAGATTCATACTCAACATACTTATAGTCCATGATGATATTAATGAATTTATTATAATTTTCGTAGTGGTTGAATTCCACACTCTTGAGGATCAATTATAAATTCCATAAATTTAGGTTTTCCATACTGTTATGAATTAAAAAACACTTCATAACTTTCAAAGAAGTTATATTTATGATGATACAATTTTCAATCATTTAGTTTAAGTAATTTGGAAATTAGAATTAGATGTTAAAAATTTCACACTGAAATATAATTTATTTTTTACCATATTTTCAATATTTCACTGAAAAAACACTTAAATACAAACTTCTTGTTAAAATGAATTAATTCACAATTTATATGTGATTTTAAAAACTAAATATAAAATGAATCCTTTAATTAACAGTACTTTTCTTGTTTTCATTTTCATAATTGTTTTGAGTGTATTGAAAAATGATGGTAGTAGGAAGGGGGTTGAGCCTTTTGATCCCTAACACCTTTTTTGTAGCTATTATGAATTATATTTTATATAATATTTGTTAAGAATTATTATAGATTATACTCTAAATATTTTTTCTTTTGATCATTTATTCAAATTTATGTATTGTTTTTATTTCAATGAAAATAATGAATATGTAGTGGATTTTATGTGGGATAAGACTTGAGATAGTGATGTAAATGATTGGATAGTGATGGTGAGGGGACATGTTTATTTATTAATAATAAATGATTTTTTCAGGTATCATTGTTGATATATTTTGTTTAATACATTTTACTATATTCACCTGAAAAACACGTTGTTATAAAATATGTTTTTATGGTTTTTAATTGATTTATATATAATTAAAATTTATTTTTATTTATTTATTTTATTGTTTAACAAATTTTTAATATAATATATTAGAGCTAAAATACCCACTAAATAATCAAATGGAGACTTTTTTCCAAAATTATTCTAAATATAAATCCACCAAAAAATTATTTAATGATGATTAATGTGTTTTAATTTGCTTATAAGTTAATTTTATTATATAAATAACTACTAAACATATAATAAAAACTATAAATTGTGTAAAAATGGTAGTTCAATGAACCATAATGGAATAGAGGGGAATCATCATGAATATTGTTTTTGAAATTATACATGATTTTTTAATAAAATTATAAATATGTTAATAAAAATTTATAGTCATAGAAATGTAAATAATAGATATATTATAAATATTTATTTCCCTAGGGTTTTTGGATTAGTGAGATATCATTTTTTCTTTGGAGCGTGAATAAATTTACCACACAAAATATGTTTATCCACCCCCTAAAGTTATTAAAAAATATTTATGAATGTTTTCTCAAGAGTGTGAAAAAAATTATACTTTGTGGACAATAATTTGAAATAATTATCTGAGACGCACTACATTAAAATTTTTTAAAAAGTAAATGAGAATATTTTAGAAGATAATTTATCTTGTAAACTAATATTTATAAACTAAATATCATTCAATTTCTATGAGTTTTGACATATATAATGATTGAATTGGGCGTATAATTTATTATGTTTTGTATATTTTGAATTCAAAAATCTAAAATTCAATAAGTCTTAATAACCGTCATTTTAGTCATATGAAAGTATTTATAGAATCAATTTATTAAAATATTGATTTATTAAATTCAAGTTCTAAGAAGTATAACTGAACTCCATTTTAGTCATTTGTAAATATTTTTTTTTATTTTGGATTTTATTCATGATTTTATATATATATATATGTGTGTGTGTGTGTGGGGGGGGGGGGTATAATACAAATTTACACCTATCACATAATTATTTTATAAATTGTGGTATTGATAAATCTAATCTAATTTCAAATGTGAATTACACTTAATTTTTTTATAACCAGTTCTTATTAGTATATAATCTTCCACATTCAATGTGGGAAATAACCCACATTTATTTAATGAATTATATATATAATAGGCCACCATTTTTATTTTTTAATTATTGTTTCTATGAGAACACACTTAAATTCACATATATATAATAAATGTATATTTCAATTTAAACTATTACTAGTATTAATATCTCAAGGAGTCATTATATTTCCATGTTATTGAAATATAAAACTTGGTAACATATAAGATAAACCATATATACCTTAAATATATTAATTTCTCATGAATATAGTATCTCTAATTTGAGTCAATTTATATGGTATTTTTATTAGATCTTTTTTAGGAGCTCTATAAAAAATAAACTCCATAATTCCCATAATAATTGTCACCAATTATTACATATTATAAGTGCATAATTATAAGTTATTTTCATTATCAAAGCTCAAAACATGTTGAGTATTAATATTTTTTTAAGAGTATATAATTCATTATCTAATAATAATAGGTCACACTATCTCTATGTATTTGATGTTATAATAACCAACCTCAAAAATCATTTTTGTATGTTTTTTATTACATAGTAAACAATTTAGTTATGGTTTATCTAAAAAATGATATGAGTTTCCAATACCAAATTATTTATTATATGAATTTTATCAATATTTTATTATTATTTAATTATAAAATCTCTCTCATTATAGATTTTATAATAGAATATGATATATTCTTGTTCCATATTACATAAAAAATGTAATGTATCCATCTTATAACATCTGTCTCACATAATCATATATCAATCTAATATATCTATAAATTACATTATTTTATTAAACTATTTGATCATGGAAATGTTTTTTTACATAAATAATTGAAAAAATTGAAGGCATTGGACATGACTAATAGTTAATGAAGAGACTAGGTTGATGGATCCTAAAGAATCTTCCACCCAGAATTTTCATACTGAAAAAGTCTAATTAAAGACTATATTTTATAATATATATCTCTATACCTTATCACATGGATTAATGAACTCCAACATCCCTAATCATGTATCCTTTTTCAGACATTTCAATAATAGTAAGAAATAAACTATTAAATTCCTCTACTAGTGATCGATTACTGTTCTCGCACCCTAAATAATGTTTTAAAATTAAATGCTATAATTATCATCACTTTTAAAGAATAATAATTAAAATACTTATCCTAAATTTTTAATATTTAACTTATCAGGAAGTTAATTATTATTTTCCAAATTTCACTCTAAAAGACAAACCCCTTAAATCCATAAGTTCTATAAATATAACCATTGGATTGACCACTCAGTTTCATATAATACAATTTTTTTCTTATATGATAAATAATTCAATTATTTTTTCAAAAACATATGGAAATTTAATGGATTTAATTTTAAAATACATATATTTTCACATGAAGTTTACCCTTAAAAAATTATATTGTATTTCCAATATGTGTTTTTTTCATCATCTTTTAGTGTACTTTATAGATGTAGGAGATTTAATAACTACTATAAATATTATCTCAGATCCCATTATTGTCAACACAAAAACTTTCACTGAAGCTCATCCATCCATGGATCATATATACCATTTGGTCAAGGTTTAAAATCCAATTCAAAGATCAATTTAAACTATGAATAGTAATAGTATATTTTTCCCATTCATTAGTCTTTAAAACGCCACCCACTTACCCTTATACTTTTCATGTTCAGGGAAATTGTATTTTTAAATGTTCATTGAGCTTTTATATTATTGAGAATATATAAAATGTTACCCTTTCTAATAAACTACTAAAGTAAAATATAAATTTAATAATTATGAAATAAAATATTTAACATGGGTCACAATTATCTAAGTTATATGGTTATAACATACTCTTAAATGGATAATAATAATTACTTGGAGAGGAATTATATCTTGAAAGATAACTTTAAGGTCTTATTAGATCTACCAAATGATATAACTCTTAGAAATAAATATTTGGACTCTAATTATGATGGTAAAAGATATTAATATTATCTTCCTAAGATTAAAGAAAATGATACCAATAATATCACCAACCAATCTACAAAAGAAGGTTTGAAAACATCTTTTCCTTATGTTGGTATAAAACTATTTTATTCTAAAAATATTTTGGAGCATGTTTAGAGTTAATCAAAAAAGAGGAATTTTATAACCTTCCAATTGACTTGGGGAAATGTGAATCTATGTTATACATAGATAAAGAAGACCCCAAACACACACCTTATTGATTTTTTCATTTCTATAGAAAATCCAAGGATGTTAAAGAGAATAACTATTCTTCTCATTCCAATCCATTCTTTGATTACATCAAGTATCATATGTGTATTAAGTATTTTACAACCATTTATATAAAGTTAAGTGATAAAATATCAATCAATCAATAAATAAATAATCCTATCACTATGTGGGGTATAAAATAATCCTCCAATAAAGTACCTAAAAATAATTTCAAATATTAAAGCACTACACCTAGAATATAAGAAGTTTTTATCACTTATTAAGATAGAATAATAGGATTTTTAAGGGTAAAAATAATTCTAGACTTGATATCCTTAAATATATTAATAACCAAATTAAGAACAAAAAATATTCTCATTAGTTTCATCTCTTTAAATTTTCCAAAAATTATACTAAAAAACTCTATTGTTTTGGGAATCTTTAGGAAATATTGAAATTACACTTGATAATCTTTCAGTCATATAGAATAAAGAACAACTCCATTTAGAAAATCATAATTTTTGTTGTATAATTATTTACTCCAAATAAACCTAACAAAAAATATGAGTCATTGGTTATTTTTTCCAACTCTGACCTTTTTATATAAATAAGTGTCATCAGAGGAGGGATTTAACAGTTTTTGAGAATTCTTATAACATTACTACTCCTTTTACCTTTATCTCCCCATCACAGAAGATTCCAAAACTATATCTATTTAAATGAAATCATTAAACCCACAAATATAGAAGGTTAATATATCTTGTATGGTTTTTTTATCTAATTGGATGAATTGGGGAAAATTATATAGATAAATCATTTTATACTCTCATTGGAATTTTCCTATTGACTTTAATTTCTTCCAACATAATCGCCCCACCATAGATGATAAGATTAATTTTTTCAAAAGTATCTCTTAGACCAATTATCTTGATAAATCCTTCAAATGTTACTATATATCAATCCAAACCCTACAATTTTATTTTGAAATATAATCTATACTGGAGATAATAGTCTTTGGGGAAAATTATGAGCATTTTCTGAAAATCATGATAAAATTAAATTATATAAAATATCATGGAACCTATGTACTTTTAATAATATTTTTATATAATAGTAAATTTAAAATAATATTTTGAAATTAAAGAGTCTAATTATGAGCATAATTCATTAAATGATAATCATGAAAAAATTTATAAATCTATAGGTTGTCTTACAAATTACCTTAATAATGAATATACTTATAAAAACATTTATAATTAAATAACATAATCATAAAAATCATAACACTAAATTAATATATGTTTATTTAAGGAATCAATGTAAATTTACTTTCATTGGAGTTATCAAAAGTGTGTGTAAAAAATTCTCTAAATTTTTGAATAACACTAAATCCAAGTATTTTAGTTGTTTTTTTGTATATAATGTTGAAGAATTTAATATAGATAATTGAATCCTTGAAAACATCCCAAACCAGTTTTAGAGTCCTAGAGGGGAGTGCATAGTAATGATGATTGTTTTTCCAAACTATGTGGCTTTTCCTCAAACCTTGTAATATGGGATAGAGGAATTTCACTTGGTCACCACATGGATTGTCAAGTCATGTGACAAAACCATATAATATTTCTGGTATCCTAGAAAGGAAACATAGGTGGAGTAATATTTATAAAATTATGTGACCAAACCATTAGAAACAAGTTAATTATTTTAATGTTTTATTTTTAGACCCACTATAAATCTCTTTCACTTCATTCTTCTCCTAGTGGAATAATATCTCAACCTAGGGGACTCTTTTTTATGAGCCATCACCTCTTAATGATTGTTTTCGAAATATACTTAGTTCTTGGATATGGATTTTCAAAGGTTTGAACCTATTACTTTTCATTATTCATTGGTCTTATAGATCTTTTAATCTCTCCTTAAAACATCTTTTCAAATCAGGGAAGTTGATTATAGATCAATGTTTTGTGAAATAAAAAGGGTATCTTATATATCTTTTATGTAAGTAGATTTTTTCCAAACCATTGGTTATCATTGTATGTTCTTTAGGAATGATAGAGGAAAGTTGTTTCTATCATTTACATTATTCTACAATTAGATTAATTAATTATTCTAGGTTGGGAGACATCGTTAAAGGTATTATATTGATTTTTAGATCCCACTTCATCCTTTAGTGTTTTCAACCCCTTAGAATTGTTAGAATACCATGCATTAAGGTGGGTGGTTTCATTTCAAGTTCTTGTTTTATAAATTTTGAAAGCTCTCCCATTTCATAATCTTTAATCCAAAAATTGATAATATCATGATATATTATTTCATGAAATTCTTGTGTGGTGGATTTGATAAAAAATGGATTTCCCACTTTGTGTTTGATAAGGAATGATTGATTTCAAAGAACTGCTGAGTTGTTTAAGAAAATTTTATTTCAAATAATAGTTTTCATGTGATATAGGGTTATGGAAAAGTTTCTTGTATTGTGATAATACATTTTGAAATGTTTTTGTAGGAACAAAAAATGGGGCCTTGGGTTATTTAGCGGGGGTTGGAATCAAAACTTATCATTGATTTTTAGGGGGACTCATTAGGGAACTACTATACTCTATTAGTGGGAATGTCAGGGAATGGTTTACAAGACACCATAGTGGGGAATTTAATTTTTGGGTGTTTATATGATCTTTTGGTCTGTATTATAGGTACATTGTTAGTTTGTAATTTTCAATATTGATAATTTTAAAAGAAACATAACAATCCAAAACCAATATTATTCAAAGGATACATTCAAAAAATCTTTGATTTTGAAATAGATTTATGAATCATGCTTGGGAAATGTTAAATATTTTGTTTAAAATCTATTTGAAAACTACTTTTTGAATAAATATTTAAAAACTATTTAAAAGGGTGAATTTCTATATTATATATTAAATTGTGTTAATTGTTTCATCATATATATTTTTTAAAATCATCATATTTATATTATATTATAAATAAATCATATGAAAAATTCAGCGCGATCCCACTGGGCATGTTGTTATTACACCCTACACATACTCATGAGTGTGTTTAGACCATGTTTTTTTTGATACAGGAAAAGAAAAGGAACCATAATGAGTAATTTGGTTATCTTATTTAGATATAGTTGTGGTATCTAGTGGTGAGATGGTGGGATGTTACTATGTCGATACGTGGAGAAAGTATTCATAAACATTTTTTACTTTTAGTTTTATTGATGGATCATATACTTGTCCATTTAATTTTTCTCCTTTGTTGTATCACTACAAATATTTGATTTTGTTTATGGAATGATCATATATTGATTCATTCCTGATATATTCCCAATTTATTAGTTCCTTCTAGTTGGGAGAAATCAATACCAAAGTTGTTTTGATTCCCTAGTGCTGGTCAATAGCCCATGGGGATCGAGAACTCCCCTCGAGTCTTATTATGAGTCATTTCAAAGCCTTGTTTGATGGGTCATCCAGAATAGTTTATGAAAAATTGGTATCAAATGAGGTTTATTCTCAATTTTCTGAGTATTACAATATTGTTTTTGATAGGAGATAGACTTTTTGGGTCTTAATGGGTATGTTATGAGTCAGTTCTTGGATAGATTTCACCTTTATGTGCCTTAAGTTACATAGGATGTTTAGAATTGTGTCTCTTAGTTAGAGTTATGACTTTAGTTTAGTTCCTTATCTGTGTTCTATTATTTTAATCTAGTTTTTCTCCCTTATTTGATGTTAACTTTTCAATCCAGATATTATACCATGCCTCCTAAAATACTTCCTCATGTTCCCAAGGCGAGATATATAGATTATGCTTCAATAAGGAACCTTCCAATTTATTAGTCCCTTATTGAAGATTTATTAGGGGAAATTATTATTGTCGACCAAAAATTAAGTCTTCATCAAACTTAATATATGCAAGTGAAAAATGGAAGTAGATGACACAGATATCATGCTCAAGAATTTCATATCTATAAGCCTCCATCCTTTCAGGAGATGAATGTCCGCCATCATGGAAAAGACTAATTGGAGAATATTGTTCAGGTCTTTGACTTCAGGGTGACTCCAATACCTCTTAAGGTGAAGTATACTATCTTTAATCAAGAAAAACATAGTAATATGTTGTGGTATGAAATGGTTCATGTGAAATAATATCATGTTTTAGAGTGGAGAGAAGTTAATACCATATTATTTCAGAGGGTCTACATAGAGCACATAACTATGGAAAAGTGTATGGAATTTTTCTCTATTTGGTAAAGTGATAGATCAATGAAAAAGTAATCCAATATCTTTTATGAATTGGTTTATTTTTTTTCCTGAGTTTTTAAAAAATTACAAGGCAATGCCATACAAATTCCATATAAGTTTGGGCCCACAAATTCATTATATATTACTCATACATAACATTTTCACCAATTTAGAGGTATTGGATAGAGCAATTGTAGTAGTGATGGATCTAGAAGAAACATAAAATTTTGTTGGACTTCTGCCACCACCTAGTGAAAACATCAAAGGCTCGCGCAAGAGGAATATTAAGTTTCTGAAGACTCGTAGAGGTAGCAGTGGAAGCTCATAATATAATACTTCACCACACCATTAGTAGAAGTTGGAGGTGTTTCTTTGACTTGATATTAGCATGGATAGAAAGGGAACACTATGTATTATTTTTTGACACTATTAAAGAACTATAGTTTTTATGGTGTCTTGGTCTATTAATAGAATTTTTATTGATACCTATCTACACCTTATTATGGATCAATTATAAAAGGTCTAAAAATATCTTGGTCATAGTACAAAATTTCTAAACATATAAAGATTCATACACAAGAATATAGAGTAACGAGGTTTCACAAGTTAGAGGATTTTATGGTGGATGTTTATGAGGTTTTATCAATAGTCAGATGTACAGTATTTATTTCATTATCTATAAAAACTTCTCTATTTAATATGGGTGATTCTCATTCCTTTATATACACTTATTTGGTCGAACGTTTTGTACTTCCATTGAAAATTAATCAATTCATTATAGAACTGGTGATGCCTCTTGGGAATAAAAAAGAGTAGGGTTTTTAAGGCCCCATTTATAATTTTTTGATAAATGATATTGAGATAGATTTGGATTTCTAGGTTCATGAATTAGATTTATTTAATTTGATCATTGTGGTTTTCCATTGATCCCGGGCTGATTTATATCATCAATGAGTGCCCCTTATAGCCTTGGATGAGAGTTATCAAGTTTTTCATAGTGAATGATATCTTATGTATATCCTAACAAGCCTCCCTTATTCAGAATAAATTATTTTGTTATCTATTTTGTCAATTGTGTTTAGGGATTCATCCTTTAGTTTTGATCTTTTTTGGTGGTTAGGTATTTCCCTAAATTTTTACTTGATTAATTCTTTTATCTTTCTCTAGTAAGGGAGTTGTTATTTTTTATCAACATGGTTCTTGAAACTCAATTGATCTATATACCTTTAAATCATACAGAAAAGACCTTGTTGACATATTTGAATTTTCAATTGGATGATTTAAAAGTGAATGTATTTATTCTTCATAGTGTATCTTCTTATACAGTTTTTGTAAATTTTTCTTAGAAGGTCGACCAGACTCTTCATCATTATGTAGATTATTAAAATATTAATCAGATAAAATTAAGAATAAATATACTTTTCCTAATATTTATGTCTTTTTTGAACAATTAAAATGTGAAATTTGGTTTTCAAAGATAGAAGTGTATTCCAACTATAATAATATCAGGGTTAAGGATTTATATATCACAAAGACCATTTTCTAGAGCATGCATGACCACTTTGAATATATTGTGATTTAATTTAGTTTGATTGAAACTCATTAAAAAGTTATAGTTATAATAAACTAAATATCCATTAATTATATTTAAATATTCATTATATGTTTCATGGAATATATCCTAGTTTAATTAAAATATGAGGAGATACTTGAATAATATTTCAAAATGGTTTTGGGAATCTTGAGGAACAACCATACTTATGAAAAAATCTTTAAATGATACTTATTGATATATAAAGTGAATTTTCTTGGACATGTTTTTTTGGAACATGCTATCCGTCAATTGTAAGACTGTGAAGGATTTATTTTTATGGTAATTACCTCATAATGTCTTTAATATATGAATATTATATTCTTTATATTTTTATTAATAGAGGATCATGATGGAAATTTAAGCACATTCATTACCATTGACATATCTTGGTAAGAAAATGATGAAATTATTAGGTGGCACAAACTTTTAGACATCATCTGATGAATTGAAATGATGTGTGACTTCAAATTCTATCTTGATTTAACTGAATCTTCTAAATATTATGTGGTGTATTTTGATTGTTTTAGTTCCAATCTGGGACATTGAACCTTTTACAAATATCAGTTCTCTTAAGAGTTATGATATTCCCCATGGGAGAATAAAATTGTAAAACTTTTAAATACAATGAGAATAAATTAATCCCTGATATAACATGTAAAAGTAGTTATATATACAAATCATAGAAGAATATTGGTGAATACCATTAAAGTATTCATGTTGGAAGGAAATTGATATGAAGTCCCTTACCTTGAATCTGACTTTCCATGTTCATTATTATATTCTTGAGTAATAAAAATATGTTAGTTATTTACCTAATTAAAAACTTTGTTAAAGTTTATTATTCCTTTTATTTAAATCATTATCATGTTATATATAATTATTTAATCCATCATGTTTATTTCAGATGTTTTGATGATATTAATCTTAAACATAAAAAATGACTTCAATATGTTAAATCCAAAAGTAAAATATAATTATGAAAAATGAACTATGTTAGAATCATGTAGATGGTAGGCTGTATATACGCATGAAAAATATTTCCATTTTTGGAAGATCTTTTTAGAAAGAATATAAGTATTATTTTATATTTACCGAATGATAATTAGATAATTAATAAAAGATTATTTATTTAAATATTCTTACATATATCATCCATGTGATTTGGTGATGAGAAAATAATCACATTGCTTCATGGATGTAGTAGTCCACCCGCACACATGAACAATGTTATCATTTTTCATTGAATTGGAATGTTCAAGTAAATGATCTATATTATCTTTTTAGAATGATAAATATGTCATTAAAATAATAATTACATCATATATATCATATATATTTATTAAAATTATCCTTATTTATATCCATGAAAAGCATAAATGAAAAATGAATCGCATCACTTTATGATGGGGTAGTTAGCTATGCACACGAGCAATGTTTTGGGGTACTACAAAGAATTTAATGTAGGAAGGTACATGTTATATAATTATTCCTGAAGTATATTTATGTTATAAATAATATATATATACTTAAAATAGATCAATATTTCAATTCATGTGAGGTGATTATGAAAAACGAATCACATCGGTTCGTGAGGTGGTAGTCTTCTGTTCACAAGAACAACGATTTTGTTTCCCATTTGATAGAAGATGAGATAAATTTTGTTGATTCCATTAAAATATAAGCATTTATTCAATTTGAGAAAATTATGTTACTATACCACCATAATTAAATAATAATTTAAATATTTGTAGGAATAAATAAAATAAAATTTTTATTTAAGCATGATACATCTTCTTTGGACAACCTCTTTAGGTTAACACCAAAACCCTTCATATGATGGATTTATGGTAAAAAAAAGGATCTAGGGAAAGGGTACGGAATTGGGAAATGTATTTTTATAGGTATTGTTATAGCTTAAGGTCCTTGAAGGTGTGAAGATGATAAGAGAGGTGGTGACCTGTTATAAGTGAGGTCAGTGAAACACTTGTAATATTTGAAAAAAAATGGTGCACCCATGTTTTCTATAGGAAAAACGGGATGTAAAATTAAAAATTATCAATAATTAGACATTATATTGTCATAATAAGTCCATAAAATATATTTAGTCATGTTTTTAGATCATTTTAATCTTTACCTTTCTTGTTTAACCCCTCGTAGATCCATTTTTAAATTAACCACGATAAAATATTTTCACAATTCTCACTATTAATTATCTAGAAAATTATGTTCAACATATTAGATAATATAAATAAATCTTACAAAAATAATTGAATCCAATTAACCAAATTAAATTCATATAAGTGGAATAATATAATTTAATACTAAACCCGCACATGTGATGAAAAAGATGTTTTTCAAGAAGTGTAGTTTTTTCAAAACTAAGATGATTTTTTATTAACTCTATGACTAGTAATAATCATTTTATTAATATAAAATAATATTTATTTATAATTAATATATAAATTTTATTTTATAATTTCCTATTATGGGTTGTTTTAATTAATTAAAATATGGAAACATTATGCACATTAAAACAGTTTTTTAGAAAAAATAATTTTAACCCCAAAAATAACATTGTACTAAAATAAAATATTAATATTGGTGAAATATAATTATCTATATTACATATCAATAAAAAATTATTATTTTACTTAAAATAATACTCAAAACATAATGGTACTTTTCAATTACTTAATTAATTTAAAATAATGACATTTTTACAAAAAATGATATTTTTCACTATTTACTGGAAAATGAATATTTTTTGAAAAATCACAAAATATCCCCCTAAGTTAATTTTTATATGATTACTTGAAATATAAAATTCATTTTTTCAAATTCAATATCAATAATTTATAAAATATAAATTTAAATAAATTATTATAAGAAAAGAAATTAATTAGAACTCTTCCCCTTTTGATTTACTAATTAATTAATATTGTTATAATGAATATTACTATATAATTCAAATTAATAACCATGAAAATGATTTATTATATTTTTACTTGTGTTTTTAAATTCTTTACAGTTTTTAAATTTTCATTATCACCATCTTATTCACTTATTAAACAATTGGGAATATATTTCACTAATTGCATTTTTAGATTCCTATGTTGCATCTTCAACCATATGTTTTTTCTTGAAACCTTAACTTAATGATTTAACATATTTTAAAATAGTTTATCTCTATTGATAAGAAAATAAATAGTTTACTGTGCATAATAAAGAGTATCTTTCAACTAAACTACTTTAAAGATCAAAATATAAGATGAATATAACACAAATTTCTTGAACATAGATACATGAAATACGATGTGTACATGGTATAAACTCAAAGGTAAGTCCACTCGGTAGAAAAATGATCCCAATGTCTAGAATATTTCATGTGTTCTAATAAAACATGGACTTAACACCATATTTTCACCAGGACATATAACAATTTTCCTAGGATATACATTAAGAAAAACTTGATCACCAACAATGAAAGAAAAATCTTTCCTCTGATTATCTGTACAAATTATATGTTTTCTCTATTCTGTTCTCATATTATTCTCAGTCAATTTCACTTTTTTATCTATTTCCTCTACCAGCTCTAGTTCTATGAGATTCTTTTCACATAGTTCATCCCATAATGCGAGTGTGCACCATCTATTTCAATATAACGCCTCAAATGGTGCCATCTGTATAATGTAATGAAAACTTTTATTATAAGAACACTCAACCAACAAAACATATTGATCCTAATTTCAATTGAAAAAAATTAAATTAGAATGTTGATTTTATTCCACAATCTAATTTTTATTCTCATACTGACCATCAGTATGAGGATGTAAGGTTTTACAAAAATTTAATTCAACACCCAAAGACTTCTAATGTCCTTTCCAAAAACTAAAAAAATATGGGATAACAGTCAGAGACAATGGGGATATGAACACCAAGTAAACTAACTATATCCATTATATATATTCGTGAAAGATGATCCGAAGACATAATATCTTTAATGGGAAGGAAATGTAAATATTTAGTTAATCTATCAACAATAACCCAAGTCGGACTATTAATTAGAGATGTCTTCGGCAATCCCACCACAAAATCCCATGAAATATTTGCCTATTTACACTCAAGAACTGGAAAAGTTTGGATCATATAATTAGGTAACATTTTTTCTAATTTAAATGTCCAAGAATAAAAATATAATTATAACATCAGCAATAGATCATTTCATTACATACCGCTTATAATATTGCTGAAGGTCTCAGTACATATTAGTACTACCGGAATGGACCAAAAATGGAGAACCTTGAGCTTCCCTAAACAATTATTTCTTATATTAAGAATCAAAAGGCATATATAATACTTTTAAAATACCAATAAATCATTCTTAATCAATACTAAAATGAATAAAATTATCATTATTAATAGATACCAACTTTTCCTATATAATGTGATCCTCCATGAGATCTTACTTAATTATTTTTAACAAAGTTGTCTATACAGAAACCTAAAACAAGATATAGGATAACTATACACACACAATTTCTATGGAAATATTCCTAAAATCATTATCCAAAGGTTAATATTCTAAATGTATCATTCTTAATATATCATTAATTTTCCAACATGAAAGATTTACCACTTTTTTTTACCTTTATAGGATGGTAATGAATCATGTAATCATAATCATGGATCTATTCAAGCCAAATTCTCTATAACATATTAAATTCTTTCAAAGTGAATATATACTTAATTTTTTTGTATTAGTATATATTTCACACTTCGATCTATACAAATGATTGCTCTAATTGTTTAAAGAAAAAACACCTCAGCTAATTCCAGATCACGTTCAGGGTAATTTAACTTATGAAGTTTCAAATGAAATAAATTAAAATCAATTACATAATTATTCTACATAGGACACAACCAAGTCACAAAAATGAAGAAATAATATAGAATAAATTTTTTCTATTTCTGAAAGGTATGGCCAAAACTAGATCATTCACCAATCTTATTTATAGATTCTAAAAAAAATATCACATTATTTTATACAGAAGATGTTAACTCATTTTTGAGTTAACTTAGTTAGTGGACTCGACAAACTAGTATATTTTTCAATAAACCATTGTTAGTAAACAGCCAAACTAAGAAAAATAAGAGTTTCTATGAAATTTTTTGGTCTTGGAAAATGCTCAATTTTTTTTGTTTTAGAAGGTTCGATAATAATGACTTATTTAGAAATAATGTTCCCAAGGAAAGAATTTGTTTTCATGTAAAATTCACACTAACTAAATTTCCTTCAGCGATTCCTTTCTTTTATGGTTTGAAAAAAATATCTAAGAATCCTTCACGTTCCTCCTGATTTTTAGAATATACCAAAATATCATCAATAAATGCAACCAAAACCATAACTAAGAACTCATGAAAAATATATTCATAAGGTATCTAAATACATCTAGTTCATTGGACAACCCAAATTGAATTACTACACAATCATAATTCACATATCTAGTCCAAAATGAAATCTTTGGAATATCTGACTCCTTCACCGTCAATAGATGATACCCCGACCAAAGGCAAGTCATCAAAAAATAATATGATCCATTAAGATGACCAAACAAACCATAAAAATGAGAAAAATGATACTTGTTCTTAATAGTTTTGTTGTTCATGTCTCTATAATCAATGAAAGCCTCCTTAAACTAACTTTCTTAAAAAAATATGATCAACCCAAGGTGAAGTTTTATGATAAATGAAACCATTATTTAATAACTCTTGTATTTTATTTTTCAATTCTAAATGTTTTACTCAATCCATTTGATAAGGGGGTTTAGAAATAGGCATGACATCATACACTAAGTCAATAGTAAACTGAACCTCCCAATAATGAATTAAACTTTGTAAATCATTTGAAAAAACATTCATGTATTAATTCACTATAGACACATCACTAATTAAAATAGTTTCATTCATCTCAACAACAAGAGCTATGTAAATTTGAATACAATATGTAATATATTTTTTATATTCTTAATAGGTTATAAAAACTATGAAATCATTTAATTAAAATTTCCTAGCTCTGCAATATATCTTATCATAATAAACCAAAATACCATCCATAATAAGAATAACATCAAACTCCACTATGGGTTGTTCTACTAGATTTACAGGAAAGTTCATGCCACTAATAACAATAGGAAGGTCCTAATAAATCATTGTTACATTAATAAACCCCCAGAGTTTTCATAAAAAGTTATAAATTCTTTCAATGTGGTGATATTCCAATTTTTCTTGAAAATATCTCAGAAATGAATGAATTCATAGATCTATAGTAAAGAAGGGTATTTTAATTGTTTCAATAAACATGTAAGATACTTTTCACCACCTCACTAGATGGTCCAAAAACAATCATGTAAGTAGAAAATGATATTCTACACCTTTATGTTTCTGATCATGATGATTTCCACCCGGAGTAAGTAAATTTGGGCACACGTTAGCATAATGTCCCAACCCATTGAATATAAAACTTCTTATTATTGACTAGTTATTTATTATCTCATTCTCGGATTATTAATGACTCTTTTATTTTCTTTCAAGACCCATCTGACCAAATGTAGCACCCCAATAAATTCAAATGGTACATTTATTTATTTTTTTATAATTTAGAAGAATGGTTTTTAATTATGTATTTTATGAAACTAAAATATTTTGTGTAATAAAAATACGTTTTATTTAAAATTTTAAAATATTACTGTTCAAGAAATATTACTTTTTTAAGTAAATTTATTATTTATATATGTTAAACTAGAATATTTTTCAAATTTAAAAAGTATGTTATAATATTTAATGTTTTGAATATTTTATTATTATATTTCAAGAAAATTTTATTTATTTAAAATCATAAAAAATTCTTAATTTAAGTGTATTTAAATGTGTATATTAATATGAATAATTTAATATTTATGATACTAATTATAAATTATGTTTTTACTATTATGATGAAATAAATAAAAGGTTACCATTATAATTTATTTTAAGATTTAATGATAATAATAATAATTATTATTATTATGTTTTAAATTTTTTAAGATAATATATTTTATAAATATATGGAATTATTTTATATCTAGTTTCTAAAATTTTGATATTATAAATAGATATAATTACATTAATCTAAATAAATAAATTAATTATAAATATAAATATGTTAAAAAATTTAACATCTAAATTAATATAGCTAGGTAAATACAATAATGGGGTTTATATATTTACAAAAATATTAAAACATTTTTTTACGTTTTTAAAAAATTACAAATGAATATATCTTAAAAACCACTACATATATTGTTTTAAAAAAATGTTAAACTAATTAACAAATAATTATATAAAAATATATATTAATCATGACATGGTATGCATTAGGAAGAGATGCATGTCACACCAAAAAAATAAAGATATAAAATTATATAAATGATCATGACTTAGACAAATGATAAGAATTTGGTGAAAAAATAAATTAAGAAAACGTGTAATAAGAGAGAGAATGTGAGAGAATATAAAAAAAATAAATTCATGAATAATTTTTTAAAAAAAATAATAAATGAGTCTAAAAGGAGAGAATAAAGTGATTTAAATAAAATAATAATATAATACCAATAGCGTGTTAAATAAAAATGTGAGAAACATGAATGAAATAACGTTAGAAAAAAATGATAAACAATGATTAAAATAATAAATATACTATATTATTATAATTACATGATTGTTGAGATGAGAAATATGTAAAAAAATAAATGACGACCCGTGGATGTGTTTTTAGGGTCTTTATTTTGGTGTTAAAAATAATAATAATAGAAATACCTTATATTATCTAAAAAGCTTAAAACACCTATAATTTTTTTATATAAATTTAGAGAGCCATTCCTCCATTTTCATAAGACATGATCTTGACAACTCCATTGATAAAAAATGATATTTCCTACCTCCTTCATTCTCCACTATCAAGTAAGGGATTTATTATTTTTAATTTTATTTTGTAAGGGAGTATTTTGGTTTATCAAATTATGATTGTTTTAGAAAGAGTTACATATATATGTGTATGTATACATTCATATAAACACATAATTAACTTATTATCTTAAGTATATATATATATATATGTATATATATATATATAATTTACGAGTTCTTATTTCAAACATAATTTCCAAAATTGATGTTTTGTAATGGTTTATCTTATATTATTAAATTATTGACATTTTACAAAGTTATATATATATATATATATATATATCATTTTGTGTGTGTGTATGCATATAAACACATATTTAACCCTCATTTTTTTCAGAATAGATGAGACTGTGGTTTTTTTTTGAAAACTTAATTTCTAAAACCTATGGTTGTTAGGGATCTATGTTTTAAATGTTTTTGAATATATATATATATATCAGTATATATATATATGCATATATATAAACATGTTTAAGTATATCTAACATTATTTATTTTTTTAGAAGTTATATATGGTATTACAACTGTCAAATTAATAATGTTTAAAATGTATGTAAAAGTTTATTTTCTATAATCTATTTATTTACAAAATTAAATGTGTTCCTTGAAAATTATTATAATTTTATGTGAAATTATAAGTCAACATATTATTTTATTTTAAAATTTTCATCTACATCCCCTGACATGTCATGCCTAGATAGGTATGATCATCATCTAGCTCATATGTGACATTCCACGCATTATGAGATCATGCACACAATTATTTCATGTTTCATATGATTATAGTTTTCAAATAGTAATAGCTATTACAAACATGTTATTCTATTAAATGGTTTTAGAAAACTCTTCTAATGTAATGTTTATGATATTTTATAAGAAATAATATTTTATTGAAAAGGAAATAATTCTATGTATGTGATTTAGAACTGATTTGGGTTTGAACTGAGAAATGCAGTTCCATAGATAATGTTTTAAAAAATGACACTAGTTTGATGAATTCTATGATATGGGGAGTAAACCCAAAATAATTAAGGGAACTTTATTCCACATGTGTCATGTTTAGTTCCCTTATATTATGGTTTTTAATTTTAACCAGCCAAGTATAAGGGAATAATCCACCATTAAATTATTATTTTCAATGTACAATTCCCAAATGATTATACAAATATAACTATTTTATGAAATGTATATTTCATAAATTATATGGATTTTTAATGATTTAGAAATCAACCATGAAGTTTACATATTTAAGTATATTTTCAAAATAAAAAGAGTAATTATAGAAAAAATTCGTTAATGGTTTTTTCATAAACATTTTTAAAACCCCCTTAATGGGTATATTTAATGCACACCCTAAATATTATAGTCATTTTTATTTGTTTAGAAATCTTATTGTAATGTAATTATTTTTTTGAGGCCACACACTGAAGAATATTTTATTATTAAATTTAAAAAATTTCCCACTTATGTGGGAATGTATTATTGGATTATAATTCTCCAAAAGAAATACTAGTAATTTTCCACATTTGTGTAAAGTATTGTGCAATTTTACAATTTCTTTTTATAAAAAAAATTGTGCAACATGTTTTTCCATTGAATCCTGAAGTGCATGCTCGGGGAGTTATACTTGGTATCATAGTAACAATCTATATAGTTTTATAAAATTAGAACAAATGAATAATTTATGTGTATCGTCTTTTGTAAAATTATTTTTCAATTTTTTATAGTTGAATTATGAGAACACAATTCAGTTAAGGGGGAGAATGTAACACCCCAAAAAATTTAAACATTACTTTTATTTTAATTTTTTTTATAATTTAAATTAATGAGTTTTAATTATTTTTTTTATGAAACTAAAATATTTATTATAATAAAAATATGTTTTTATTTAAAATTATAAAATATTAATTTTCAAGAAATATTATTTTCTATAATTAAATGTATTTTTTTATATAAGTTATAATATATCATTTTACATACTTTAAAAGTATGTTTTAATATCTAATGTTTTGAATATATTATTATTATATTGTAAGAAAAATATTTTGATTTAAAATTTTGAACAAATATTTATTTAAATGTATTTAAATGGTTATATTAATATAAATAATTTAATATTTATGATACTAATTATAAATCAAATTTTTTCCTTTTTGTTGAAATAAATAAAATCTGATCATTATAATTTTTCTATGATTTAATGATAATAATATTAATAATTATGTATAAATCATTTTTTAAGATAATATATTTATAAATATGTGGAATAATTTTATGTCTGTTTTATATGATTTTGATATTATAAATAGATATAATTACATTAATCTAAAAAATTAATTATAAATAAATATATATATATATGTTAAAAAATGTAAAATATAATGTAATAAAATTAAAAAAATATAATAATGTTTTTTATATATTTATAAAAATAGTAAAATGTTTTTTTGTTTATGTTTAAAAAAACTCTAAATTAATATCTCTTAAAAGATGCTACATAAATCCTTTAAGAAATGTAAAAGGAATTAAAAATTTATGATATAAAAATAAATAATATTCATGACATAAATTACATTAGGACGAGATGTGTTACATAACAAAAAAGGGATAAAGAAATAAATTTATATAAGTAATCATGACTTAAACAAGTGATAAGAATGTAATAAAACAAATAAATAAAGAAAACATGTAATAAGAGTGAGATTGTGAGAGAATAGATTAAAAAAATCATGTATAATTTAAGAAAAAAGTAAAACGTGAAATGAGTCAAAAAGAGAGAATAAAATGATTTTAAAAAATGATAATAATATATAATACAAGTGTCATGTCAAATAACAAAAGTGAGAAACACAAATAAAGTAAAGTTTAAAATAATAGTAAACAATGATTAAAAAATAAATAAAATATATTCTTATAATTAAATTATTGGAGAGACAAGAACAAACTAAAAAAACAATCGATGACCCATGTTTGTGTTTTTAGGGTCTTTGAATGATTTTCAAAAAAGTAATAATAAAAATACCTTAACTTCTCTTTGAAGTTTGTGACACTAGTAATTTTTTATAATTTAAGATAACCCTTCCTCCAAAGTCATAAGACATAGGCCTGACCACTCCTTTGATAAGAAAGCAGGAGATTTTCTTCCCACTTCATTCTCCACTAGCAAGTAAGGTATTTATTAGTTTCAAATTTATTTTGTAAGGGTGTTTTTTATTTTATCAAATTATGATTGTTTTTTAAAGAGTTACACACATATGTGTATATAGATATGAATATATACACATATATAACTTATTATCTTCAATATATATATATATATGTATATATAAGTTAAGGGTTCTTGTTACAAACTTAATTTCTAAAACTGATGTTTTGTAAGGGTTTAATTTATATTACCAAATTATTGTCAGTTTACTAATTTATGTGTGTGTGTACCTATATAAACATCATTTGTTTTAGAATAGTTGATATTAGGGTTTTAAAAAAACATAATTTCTAAATCCTATGGTTGTAAGGGATATATGTTTTAAATATTTTCAATCCATATATTTATATGCATGTATGTATGTGTATATATTTATATAAACATGTTTATGTATAGCTAACCATGTTTATTTATTTTCATAAGTTATACATGGTATTACATCTTTCAAATTAATAATGTTTAAAATCTATGTAAAACTATATTTTCTAGAATAACATTGTTTAAGAATTAAATGTGTTCCTTGAAAATTCTTATCATTTTATGTTCAATTTTAAGTCAAGCTATTATTTTTTTTATGAAAAATTACATCTGAATCCCCTGACATGTCATGCATGGATAGGTATGACCATTATCTATCTCATATGTGATATACCACGCATTATGAGATATTTCATGCACTTATTTCATGTTTCATAGGATTATAATTTTCAAATAGTAACAGTTATTACAAACATGGTATTCTCATAAATGGTTTTAGAAAAAATGTAATGTTTATGATATGTTATAAGAAAAATTATTTTCTTGAAAAACAATTCTATGTATGTGATTTAGAAATTATTTTTTTTAGAAATGAGAAAGGAAGTTCCATAAAAAATGTTTTATAAAATGGTATTAGTATGATGAATAATATGATATGGTGAGTGAACCCATAATTATTAAGGGAACCGTGTTCCACATAATTCATGCCTAATGTCCTTACATTATGTTTTTTAATTATGGTCTACCAGGTATCAGGGAATAATCAACTATAACATAATTATTTTCATAGGATAAATCCCAATTGAGTCACAATAATAATTATTTTATGAAATGTGTATTTCAAAAATTATATGGATTTTCAATGATTTATAAACCTACATTTAAGTTTATATATTTAAATATATTTTTAAACAAAAGGTTATTTTATGAAAATATTCTTTATATTTTTTTCATAAACATTTTCAAAACCCCCTTACTGGGCATATTTAATGCTCTCCCTTTGTATTATAATCATTTTTAAAGATTTATCAATCTAGCTGCAATGTAATTATTTTGTAGAGGAAAGACATAAAATAGTTTTTGTTTAATATATTTTAAATTTTGTACAGTTGTGTTGGAATGTATTATTAGTTTCTAATTATCCAAAACCTAGACCAGTAAAGATACTCTATTGTATAAATTATTGTGTAATTTTAAAATTTATTTTTATAAAAAATTACAAAACATGTTTTGGCACCAAATCCATAAGTGCGGGCTCGGGGCGTTATACCACACTTACTACACCGGTAACACTTTCTAGATCTTGAAAAAGATTCCCCAAAATACCCTTTACTAAACTTGGAAGTATGTGGGGGTATTAACTCCAAATTTATTAGTTGGTTGTTTCCCTTTTATTTCCCACCAATTCTTGTTGATTAATTTTATTATCTCATCGAACATAAGTGCAGAAAAACACCATTTCATGTTTTTAGCACAATGAACCAATTCATCATAAATTTTATATTAATATGTATCAAAATATCATCATAAAAATGGTTTAAATAATGAGTAAAATATATTCATTTTACAATCACTGGAACCAAGATTTTCATTCCCTTTGGTATTTTTAACCAAATACCAACATCAATTAGCTTCACCTTCAAAATTTTATAGGGATAGAGTTACCTTTTGATGTTCTAAACACCCCATGACTTCGTATATATTCTCAATAGAATTGATCCTTCATTCAAATACAACAAGTTTAGTTGATCCACTAAATAATATGGGATTTTGTATCATTAAATTCTCTACTATTGACATGTTCCTCTTTGGTAGATCCTACTTCTCCATAGAATGGATACCAACGCCATTTATAGATTGTTTCAACAGATCCATTATTATAATAAAATATATGGTTCTAATTCAAATCATCTAAGGATGTTTATTTAGATGTATATTTTCTTCTTAGTGCCTTCCCACTATAGATTCCCAATTTCTTATATGGAAAACCATTATGATCAAACAAATTTCAGTCAAAGAAACATGGAAATATTCAAATTCTAAATCATTTGAACTTTACCACAAATGTAAAATATTTCAATAGAATGCTATTCATATAATACTATCCTTCAAATTAATACAACCCAGCATTTTATGCCTACTATAAGGACACAACCTTAAACATTACAAAATATTTAGTTTTTATTCACAAATTATTTCAATTAAATTTGAGGATCTTTTTTCGAATTATAGTTTGAGATAATTAGGCCATTAATATTACTAAAAAAATCATATAAAGTGTAAAATTACAATCAGAATCCATTTTACCATAATCTATTTTTTAATAAATAGAACATTATTTATTTTCATGAAAATTGTTCAGGACTTTTATCTCAAACACCTCATATCCTTTAACCATAGTTAAATCCAATGGAAATAATTATAAAAATATGGTACGAGCATAAAAATATCAGTAAGGGACATAAGAATAATAAATCCTTTAGTCTAGGGAAAAACATTAATAACCATGTAATGATAACCATTATCTTTAAATTCCTTTTAAGGTATGAAATAAAACTTTTCACATGAAATAAATACAAAATTTGTTCTCAATGAAATCCTTTAAATCCCTTAAAAATAAAATACAAACCCAATGGGTAAACTTATATCATAATATTCATAAAATTCTTTCAAAACACTTTTAATTGGAATAACCATACAAACCAATTCCAATATAAATCTACATAGAATGTAATCATTACCCAATTCATTTGAGATCTCTAATGGGCCTCACTCTTCGTAAATGTTATATATATTATACCCATTTTTCATGAGAAATAATGTGGTGCAACAATCATGACCTGTTCCTATGGGGACCATGCGACAACTCCACAAGCCTATATCCATTAGACTAGGGGTTGGTGACTAGCATAGAGTAGAAATATCACTAACATGGGAGGCATTTCATGTGGACAAGTAAGCACACACAAATATCCAATCCTACAATTGATGAAATGTAAAAACACTATGTAAACCATTCTTCCAAAACACTATAACACACAACCAGAGTGTAACAGGAAATTAATGTTTAGAAAGTTAAGTTGGGATACAATACAAGACCAAAAAAAGAAAGAGTCCACAAAAGTGAATGCACAAGTTCCTAAAACTCATTCCCAGAAAACCCTACCTAATGGGTATGGTACTGGTCAGCTGTCAGGAGTTGTAGAAGCACACCTCAATGGTCTGGTATCTCTAAGCTCCACATGGCCCTACTACACCTTAGTCATTATCAAAGCATTTATCATCTTCACAAGACACAACATGTGTGGGAAAAGTTCGTGCATAGGTGAGTAATGCAATAATCAGTAGGACACCATGAAACCAAAAAGGAAACACTTCAAGGGAATAGTTCCACCATCTATACATAGGTATATTTCTGTAACACATATACATATGATATCGAGATATTAAAATAACTAACCAAAAAGCAAAGTGTTAAGTCACATCTAATCACTTCCATATGATTCTGATTGTGGCACAATCATTTCATAAGAACTCCCTCTTCAAGCCATGATATCGTTAGAGACTCTCGTGAAGAGGTCTCGATAATTTGGGCTCCACCCAAAGATAAATACACTAGTTAAAGATCATAATCTACAGAGAGGGTATCATTCCCAGATAATACCGACAACCCAATCTGTATAAGGCCAAAAATAGGGGACCTTTATTAGAGAATACCAAAATCCATGCCGATGTGGCTTTTAATGTTGGGGATCCTTCTTAGTGAATACCAACCACCCCATAGATAAGACCCAATAGATGGATGACTAACACCCTACTCTTGGAGATCATGAAAGTTCCCAAAAAATCCCATCAGGGGTGATAGAGGATCACTCCAGTCCCAATAGGGGATAACATAACTCTATTTAGTACACATCATATAGAGGGGACTATTATCAAGTGATGTGGATGTAATAACGTACTAAAACCACATGGAAAGACCTAAGGAAAATTCTTCACCTATACTGGTCCAAGATAAAACCCCAAAAATCCACCTCAAAAGTACCGCCTCGTTACATGGTTTCCAATTCCATAGACGTCTGGTCAAACATACCTTTTGTTTGAAAGTTAAGACCATTTTAGTGAAGCCCGACTCAGGTCTGGGTCTGACCAGAAATGACCCAACCAACACGTGTGGTATGGAACCTATATCCCACACATGTATGACCTAGACACATTCTCCCTATCAACACACCACCACCACATTCAATGTGGATGGACATCGTGTCCTTCGGCTCCCGCACGACCCGCGCCGATACGAGCAACACACAGACCCCTGGCTGTGTAAGCTGCCCCCTTTACTGCATCCTCAGACACTGCCTGCAGCATCAACCTAACCATGGGATCCCACGTGGTCCCGCCTGGACCAAATTACTCATCCCCCTCTGACTACCCCACCAGCGGCCCGCTGTCCGCCTCACACTCCGCCTGGGCTGGAACCACCAGGCCACATCTTACCTTCGCTGTCGGCCACCCCACCGGCGGCCCACCTAGACTAACCAAATTCACTACTCTGATCATTGGTATGTGTCAAAATTTTGTTTTACCATAAGCCTCTATCTGAACAGAGTTGTGCCACACCTTCACCATCTCACCTCTATGGTGTCGTTGTGGCATTTGATCTTTGGTCTCAGGTTGTTACACTACGAATTGAAGGACCAACAATCATCCACTCATATGACTATAAAGAAAACCAAGAACATGAAGGACATTGTAGGAGAGAAAGATCATGGAAAACACCAGGAACAAACCCCGACTATTTTTTTATTTTATCCTTGTTATATTCTATAAGAAGAATCAAGAAACATAACAATCTTTAATCAAAACAACCCTGAAAATAAAATCCCACAATAATAAACCCAACCTGCAATACACATGACCCATGAATCAATCCGTTCATATATTGACTCACGTTCTTCATAAGGATAAATAATGGGGAGGAACCAAATAAAAATTCACACCATATCTAAAGTTGGAATGATCATTGATGAAGTTAAATGTTGCGTTGTCGTCGTTCGTCAATCCTTGATCCGTCGAACGTAAGGTTGTGTCAATCCTCCATCATTTTCAAATGTTTTTTCTATAGGTTATTCTATTTAACTCAAAGGAATTCCATGTTTTTTGTAAATCCTAAATTCATTTCAAAGAGCCTATTAAAAGAAAAATGATGATACATTTAATAAAATATTTTCATTAAAATATTTTAATGATGTTTACGTCCAAAAACTAACATTCACAACCGGCCTACGTTGGCCAATGTTAAGCCCCACCTAAGTGAAAATCGCTACTCTAAACATGACGGTTGCCTTGGATTTCAGATCCCGGCACCCTTTTAGAGGTTATTCCACTTTTTTAGGAAAATCGCTCATGGAAACTATTAGAAACATAACATTTTTCAATAAATTATTTAGGAACATTGGGCCTCAGAATCACACGCCCTCTCTGCACATGGCATCATAATTTTTCCAAATTAATTTATGAAAATAAAACTAGAGAAAATCTGTGTCATTAAATTCTCCCCACCTTAGAGATTCACATTCTCGAAATCCAAAACAAGGGATACTAAATAAAAAATACGAGGGTAATGAGTAGGAAATTGAGCCTCCCACTCGCATGTGATCTCTGGAATATTTCCATGATTCCACTGAACATGCACTAGAGGAATCGACCATCCACAAAGGAACATACCTTGTCAATCCTTTATCTCAATTGGGTACTCCAAAAACAATTCTCCAACTTCGATGTACAACTCTCCCCTGTCAATGACGTGTGATGAATCTTGCAGGTATCTCCTCAACTCAGAAATGTGTAAGAATTCATTCACCCACTATAACTAAAGAGGTAGATCCATGTGGTTATACACCTCTCTAAATCTACATAGTATCAGGAAGCGGTCTATGAACCATGGAGATAGCTTACAGCCCTAAACAAATCTCCAAAACCTGCATCGAGGTGAGATCCGAAGGAACACGTGGTCTCCTTCATCAAAATCCAAAGTACTCTGCCGCCATTCAGTATAGGACTTATGATGGATATTTGAAATCATCATCTGCTCCGAAATGATCTTCACCTTCTTTATAGTATCCCACACCAACTCTATGTCCATGATTTCTGTCTCTCCCAGAACGGTCCAACAAAGTAGTGACATACATGGTCTCTTGTACAAGGCCTCCAAATGTGCCATACAAATGGTGGAGTGATAAATGATGTTGTATGAATACTCCACCAGTTTTAGGTGATCCTCCCAGCTATGACCGAAGCCCATGATGCAAGCCCAATACATGTCCTATAGAACTGAAATGGTCTTCTCCATCTGTCCATCCCTTTGCGGATGAAACTCTATGATCAAACGTAACTAAGTCTCAAATTCCTCACGAAATCCCTTATAGAACCAAGATGTAAAATGACCATCATGATCTGAAATGATCAATGATGGAACTCCATGAATCCACACTATCTCATTCATGTAGAGGCATCCCAAGATATCTACTAAATTGTGCTCCCAAATTTGTAGGAAGTGGGCCAACTTGGTGAGTTGGTCAACGATCACCCATATAGTATCATTCTCCCTAGATGCATGTGGTAACCCTATAATGAAGTCCGTCGATATACAATCCCACTCCCACTCTGTCATCTCAAGTGGTTGTGAAATTCTCACTAGAACATGGTTCTTATCCTTCACTTGCTGACATGTGAGGCATTGTGAAAAAATCATTACAAATACCTTCTTTATCCCCAACTACCAAAACTGATGTTGAAGGTCCTTGTGCATCATTTTCACACCAGGATGTACTACCAAAGGGGATGTGTGAAACTCCCTTAGAACCTCCTTCTAGAATTACACCGGTACTACTGTGTTCCCTCTGAAGGGAAAGACATGCTCTCCACCTTTCAAATATCCATCCGGGTCATTCCCTATGGACATCTGAGAAACAAAGAGCCTCACAGTCGATATCCCCAAGTTGTGCTTCCCTATCTCACTGTAAGACTGGAGGGGTGAAAACCATTGACTAGTGGTAATAGTCTCCATCCCCATCCACAATGGATATCCACAATGAGACCAAATTCTCTGACCCCTCGCTTAGCAAAAGGGAAATGGATATACTTATGAGAGAATCCACCACCATGTTCCCCATACCAGGAGTATAGAAAATCTCATAGTCATTTTCCTAGGGGAACTATTGACACCACCTCTATCTCATGTTTAGCTCCTTCTGATATAAGATATACCTAATACTCTTGTGGTCATAGTAGACAATAAAACACTAACCGAATAGGTAGTGTCTCCACATCTTTAATGAAAAGACTACTAACACTAGCTCAAGGTCATAGGTCACATAATTCTACTCATGTGGTCTCAACATTATTGAACCATACGAAATCATCACTTGAACCTAAATCAGGACACAACAATGTCTGGTCCCTGATGCATGACAGAAACACCACGTAGTCTACACCCTCCTCTAGTAATCTCAATATGGTAGTGCACGTCAATCAATGCCTCAGCTGCTGAAAACTCACCTGGTACTTCTCCATCCATAAAAATGGTTTCCCCATCCATTTAAAATCCATAATGTGTGCTTCTACTCTAGAAAATTTGGGTACAAAACTGTAATAGTGCCCATCCAAACCAAGGAAACCCCACAACTCGATAACTCTCTTAGGTGGATCCCAAGAAAGAGCCTCCTCACTTTTTGCTGGATCCAATATAACTATAGCCTCTAAAATGAAATTTCCTATAAAATTGACCTCTCGAATCCAAAACTGACACTTAAAGACTTTCCCATAAAGTTGGTTTTCTTAGAGTATGTCCAAGACCAACCTCGTGTGTATCTCAGGATCCTCCTTCAATACCAAGTACATGAGGATGCCATCAATGAAGACCACCATGAACTTGCCTATGTAAGGATGGAAGATCCAGTTCTTGAGTCCCATGAACACTTACGGGGAGTTTTTCAAATCAAACTACATCACCAAGAACTCGTGGTGGCCATACTGACATCTGAAGTCTAGCTTGTATACATCCTCATCCTGTACACACAGCCAGTGATAACCCAATCTGAGATCTATCTTTAAGAACCACCACAACCCTTTAAAATGATCGAAGAGGTCATCGATCCTTTGTATTGGAATTTTTTTCTTCAAGGTCACCTGGTTCAAGCACTAAAATTCCACACAATACCTCAAGATCTCATCTGCCTTCTTGGTAACAAAACTGCCGCTACCCACGGTGAAATAATGGGTCTCACAAAGCCCTTCATTTACAGGTCCTCCAACTAGACCCTCATATCATGAAGCTATATAGGATCTATCTTATATACATGTGTATATATCAATGCGATACTAGGCTATAGATCAATGTATAAGTCTACCTCAATGTGGATAGGTAATCTAGTAACATCCTCTGGAAAGACGTCCTCATACTCTACCACCATTGTAGGAAACTGAGGACTCCTATCATCTAGTGCACCAAGGGTGATGCTATCCAAATGATGGGTAATAATTTGTACCCTCATATAAGTAAGTCCATCCCATGATTAATGTATTTCCTTTTCACAAATAAATAAAAACCAGATCCCATCACCATGGGCACACCACACTCTGTGCCTAAAACAGCCAATCTGAGCATGAACTATGGATAAGTAGTCCATACCAAGAATGAAATTGTAAGGCCTCAACCCTAATACCAAGATATGAAAACCAAGAATATTTCCTCTAAGAGTAAGGCCGCACTACGAGAACTAGAGTGTGATCATAGAATCCACTCCCATATGAGTCTCTAAGCATAAGGGTTGAGTTAAAGGTTCAACTGGAATATTCGAGCCCCGAACAAGATCCATTGTAAGAAATGAATGACTACAACCCATTTCTATCAAAACTACAGCTAGTTTGAAAAAAAACAGATCATACATCGACTTATCCCTAGAGTCTCAGGGTCATAAGTTCTCCATCACAAAAAGTTTGCCTCATCCCAATCCACTAGCTCCCTAAAAATGGCATGGACGACCTAGGGGTGGTGGCGGTAATAGTTCAAACCTACACCCACCTCATATTTACACACCTAATTCTCTGTCACATATTCTACCCTACAAACTACCCTGCTTCCCTCTCTACCTCTATCTCAATGATCTCTCAACCATCCCCCAATCAGTTGTACATCGAGCAAGGCGATATGGTGCAAGATTTCCCTAACCGATGCATGCGTAACACCATCTATCTTTGGGATAACTCAAGATTCACTTGGATACCTCCACCACCGACTTGATATCCTATGATCATATTCTAAAGTTCCCAAACTGCTTCGGTCCTTGTGATTTCCATAATCTACCTACTTCTGAAGTCTTGTCCACCTGGTGCCAACTAGTAGCTCCCACCACTGGGGCCTCCTCTGCTAGAAAGGTCTCCAATAGTAGAGATCGCTTCAGTATCACAACATATGTAGGAACACAAAGGGATATCATGGAGTCCTTGATCTACCGAAGTAATCCCTACTTGAAGGTACGATCCCTAAGCAACGGTTCTCGCACTATATCTGTGGATTAGAAAGAAAGATCAGTAAACCTCACTGAGTTCTACGCCATTGCTATATTGCCTTGCTACAGATGCATGATCTCCTGTATGAATATTGATCACAATGTATATATAAATAACTACACTCTAAAAGATGCTCTATGTATTCATAATAGGGAGTTGACTCATCATGTTTCTGGGTCACTATGATCGACCATCGCCCCAGAGAGCCTTGGAGAAGACTCACGACAAGGACTGCCATTTAGTCTGCAGGTGTCCTCAAAAGGAGAAAGACATGTGTAAATACCTCCAGCAAATTCTCAGACACCTGGGGGTATGTCTCACCCTGAATCCTAGGAGGTCACTACATCTAGAACTCACGCAACACACTAATCCTTTGTGCATCCTCATCTAGTAGTACTTGTACTAATTGTTTCTCGACGTGTGGTACTACAACTAGAAAACCACTTGAAGGTTCCATCGTTTGTACATGCCCCTATACAGATGCCTCTTCACAAGGTGGGTCATCCTCATGGCCACATAATGGAATCTAGGATGGTAATCTACATAGTGGAATCAAAAAATAAAACAAGACATATGATGTTCAACAAATTAAACCTGGTGAGTTGACTTAACAAGGAATTGAGGACACACCCAAATACTATATAATTCATGTAATATTGTTCTCCTCTATAATCAGTGTTCTCATGTTCTCATGTACCGAGTTGAAAATAAAGTGTCTCAAGTTATGGTGTATGGATACATCGTCCGCGACACCAACACTTGATTCCTTGACCAAAAAGACGAACTTGAAACACTCAACAATGATTCCCCAAACCAACTTCACAGACTCTCGGTCCCTAAGTAGAGCTAAACCTCTATGATACAACTCATTCACTACCCATACCAATAGGTAACTTTCCAT
Source organism: Viscum album (assembly GCA_963277665.1). Taxonomy (NCBI): domain Eukaryota; kingdom Viridiplantae; phylum Streptophyta; class Magnoliopsida; order Santalales; family Viscaceae; genus Viscum; species Viscum album. The sequence goes on from OY728145.1 coordinate 127,601,778, forward strand.
AAGTCCCTCATCCCACCACTGATAAGTCAGTGGCTGGTGAGTAGCACCGACTAAGCATATTACTAACATTTGAGGTGTTTCCTATGTACCAGTATGAACAAAAAAATCTCCAAGCCCACCATTTCTGAAATGTAAAAACAAAATGTAAGCCATGTGTGCAACCCACTAAAACCCATAACCAAAGTGAAACTGGAAAGTAAAGTATAGAACGGTAAAACGGGCCAGAATACAAGCCCTCCCAAAGAAAAAGTCTGAAAAATTGAATGAAAAAGTTCCCGAAACTCATCTGCAGAAAAACCTACTTCAAGGGAAAGGTACTTGTCAACTATATAAAGTTTTTGGAGCACACCCTAATGGTATGGTCTATCTAAGGAACACCTAGTGCTAGTCCACAAAATACATTGTAAATGCATCGATCATCAACACAAGACATGACACATGTGGGAAAGGATCATGTAGGGGTGAGTAAAACAGTATTCATTAGGACACCCTTAAACCACAAAATAAAATCCACAATGGAAAAGACACAACAAAAATAATACAAGGGAATAGTACTTTCAGCTCTACATAGGTATATGTATCAAACATATATACCAAGGATATCTAGATATACTCATAGTCAGCCACAAAGTAAAAAGGTATGACACAACCAATCACGACCAAATGATTCTTCTTGAGGGGCGCTTTTTTCAGGAGAACTCACTCCTTGATCCATGATATCATCAGAGACTCTCGCAAAGAGGTTCCACAAATTTGGAATCTTCCCAAAGAAAAATAAACTTTTCAAAGATAAAAATAAATAATGTGGGATTCTTAGTAGAGAATACTAACAACCAAATCTATATTAGATGATAACGTATGGGATCATTCTTAGAGAATACCAAAATCCCTACTAATGCAGCTCGTAACGTAGGGGATCCTTCTCATAGAATACTGAAAACCATATTGATATGGTCCACTAGATGGAGGAATAAAACCTACACATGAAGGTCACATCGATTCCCACAAGACTCCATCAGGGGTGATAGAGGTTCATTCTGGTCACATGGTGGGATATCATAACTCTATCTGAGACTCTACCTCTAGAGGGGAATACTATCCAGTTATGTGGACGTAATACCATACTAAACCCCTGAAGAAAGAACTAGGGGAAACTCACCACATATACTAGTCCAATATAAAATCCCACTAAGCCACCTCAAAATGACTGCCTCATTGCATGGGTCCAACTCCATAGATTTATTCTCAAACAGACCTTTCGCTCGAAAGTTACAACCATTTTAGTGATCATAGTCCGACTCATGTTTGGTCTGGGTCTGACCTGAACGGACTCGGCCCCAATCGAATTGGCCCGACACACTAGTCCATTGGGACTAACCAATAGTAATACTAGGAGTTAGGCCGCACGTGCAGTCTGAACCCCATCTTCTGCACATGGCTGACCCAGAAGTGTGCTCCTAGTCAATGTGGCACTACGACGTTCAGAACAGATTGCCACCATCTCCTCCAACTCCCCCATGTCCTATTCCACCACACGCTCTAAGAGGACACCCAACCTTATACATGGGACCACTTTTCCACATCCTTGGATGTTGCTCGCAATTCCATTCTAACCACATTCTTCCATGTGGTCCCTCCTAGGCCACGTTATGCCTCTACAACCGGCTTCCCTACCGGCGGCCCGCTATTAGCCACATGCTCCACCTAGACTGGGAACACCAGGATGCATCCTGACTTTACCATTGGCTACCCCACTAGTGACCTTACACTCTTCTTAGACTGGCCCCATTGGGCTACATCCTACCTTTACCATCGGCCTCCCTTCTGGAAGCCCTCCAAGACAGACCGGAGCCACTACTCTTGGTGCCATTGTACGCTAGATCCTTGTTCCACTATATGATGCTGGCTTTGCCATGTCATGTCACGTCTTCATCATCACACCTTCACATTATCATTGTGGTGTTGGATCTTCTATCTTGGGTTGTTTCACCCCAAATGGATGATGCAACAATCATCCACTCATAAAATCATGAAGAACACCAAGAATACAAAGAACATTAGGGGGAGAAAAAGCACGTGGAAGAACCCTTGGAATGAACCTCCACCTTTTGTTCATTCTGGCCTCATTATATTCTGTAAGAATAATCATGAAGCATAAAAATATTTAATCAAAACAATCCCACTAATAAAACACCACAAGAATAAAACCAACTTGCGATACACACGACCCGTTAATCAACACGTTCGTTGATTAAATAACGTTTGGTCGTAGGGATAAATAATGGGGAGGAAGAAATCAAAACTCATACCCTACCTCAATTTGTAATGACCATTGATGAAGATTGATGTTGTTTTATCATTGTTCTTCGATCCTTGATCCTTCGAACCTGAGGTTGTGTCAATCTACATCGTTTACCAATGTTTTCTCCATAGTTTGTTCTCTCTGAATCAGAGTAATTCCATGTTTTTAGTAAACCTTGAACACCTCACGAAGATCCTATTAAAATAAAAATGCTGCCGGGTTGACTAAAATATTTTCATTAAAATATTTTAATCATGTTTACATCCAAAACCTAACATTCATAGTCATCCCGTGCCAGCCGATGTTAAGCCTCACCTTAGAAAAAATCACTGCTCTGAATGCAATAGTGCCCTTAGATACCTTATTTGAGAATCTGTTTAAATTTTTTTCCACTTTTTTTAGAAAAATTTCTCATTTGCAATATTAAAAACCTAACATATTTCAACAAATTGTTCTGGGCACACTAGACTATAGATACACAGACCATCTCAAAACCTGGTCTCAAAAGTTTACCAATTAATTTATAAAAATATAACTAGAGAAAATATGATTCATTAAAGAAATAATTTTTATAATATTTTTCTAGTTCGCTTGTGAGCTATAATGGGGATCAAACCATCATATAAGCTATATCCGGTTCAACAATTTTTCATATCATTCTCAATTACCATATCAGGAAAATATTTTTATCCTTCTATATTCTCATCATAAAACCCTTTGTAAAACACTTTTTCACCCATATTCAAATCATTTTTATATTATTAAAATCATATTTCATTTTTAAAACTCATTTTCAAAACAATAATACCTAGAAAAATGGAAAGAGGTTTTTTCTTTAAAGAAAAAAATTGAAATATTGTAATGGAATTTATACATTAAATAACATTTATGGTGGTGGTAAAATTAATTTTCATCATATGTGCTAAAATAGATCATTCATTTTGTTTTATGTCAAGATACACTACATAAAACATGTGAAAAGATTAATTTTGAAGGCCTTTGAAAGTATGTAAAAAGCGACATAAAATTTCCTTTATAAATATTTTAATTCTTGATAAAAAAATTGATCAAAACATTTTAATCATGGATGTGAAAGATAAATATTTTGAAGGAAAACGTTAAAAGAGGATTCTTTGTAAATGAAATTACCTTACCGCTCTAACAACATTTGAATCATATGCCCCATAAAATAATAACATTAAAAGAACTTCTTAATATATGTAAAATAAATAAATTCATAATAAAACTTGTCAAATGAGTTTTATATAAACCAAAAAGAAGAATATATGTGTATAGCATCAAAATATTCCCCAAAAAAAGAAAATTGAGATGAAGTCCCTTACCTTGAGGTTGAATCATCTTGTATGTTATTTAAGTTAATAAATAAAAAACTTATGTTAATAATTTAGTTGATTATGAAAATTCATAAAATTGATTATTTATTTTTTTCTTATTACCATGTTATACATAATTACTTAATTAATTAATTTTATGTTGGTATTTTGGATGATATTTATCTTATATGTCAAAAATAAAATCTGTAGGTTGAATATAATCCAAGATGTAATTATTTAAACATCTATTGAAAATTAATCATGAAATAATAATAATTTTTTAAATTAATTTTTAATTTTAAAATAAATGAAGAAATATGGTTATGAAAAATTAATTGCATTACAATCATGGAGATGGTAAGTCATACATATGCAAGAGTAACATTTCCATTTTTAAAGGATCATTATTGAAAGAAGTTAAGTATTATTATTACTTTAAAAATTTGTAATCCTATTATAAATATCATATTATCCATTTAAATATATATATATATATATATATCATTCCTTTGATATGGTTATGAGAAAATAATCACCTCTCTTCTTGTTGGTGGTAGTCCACACATTCACACAAATGACTTTATCATATCACAATGAATGGAAAGGATAAAGTAAATTATATATATTATCTTTTTTGAATGATAAATATGTAATTTATATCATAATTGTGTCAAATATATGACATATATTCATTAAATGTATCCTTATTACCTTCCATGAAAAGTGTTACTGAAAAAACGAATCACCTTACTTCGTGAGATAATGGTCCGCCATACATTAAAATTATGTTTTTGTATACCCCATAGAATTGAGAGTAAAATGTATATGTGATATAATTATTAAATATTTATTTTCATTTTAACAATAACTTGTATATATATATACTTTAGGTCCATCATTATAGAAATCCATTAGTGTAAATTTTTAAAAATGAACCACATCAGTTCATGTGGAGATAGTTTGTCAAACACAAGAATGATGATTTCATTCCCCATTTGATGGAATAAGAGACAGGTTTAGGTTATTACATTAATATAATAATTTTTTTTATACGAGAGATATTTTTCTTCATTTTTTATTATTTTAATAATATTTTAAGTTGGTGTAAGAAGATATAATATAAAAATTCTTGTCTAATCATGATACCTCTTCTTCAGACAACCTCCTTAGGTTAACACCAAAATACTTCTTAGGAAATATTTCTGACTAGAACATGAGATATAGGTTATGTAAAGGAAATTAAGGAAGGTATATTGGTTGGTATTTTCAAAGATAAAGGGATTTTAGGTTGTGAAGAGGAGGAGAGAGTGAGTTTCCTTTTATATGCAAGGTGAGTGGCACACATTTAATTTTCAAAATAAAAAAGGGGTACCCACGTTTTACACATGAAAAAAGGATTATAAATAGTCAATTTTCAATAATTTTACATTATAAGGCATATAAATGGCCATAAAATATATTTTATACACGTATTAGGTATTTTTAACCCTTATCGTTTTTTATTTTATCCACCCCATTAAATTAGTTTTTACCTTAAAAGTGATAAAATATGTTTTTTTATTTTTACTAATCATTTTGAAAACATGAATTTTAAATTTTAATATAATATAGTTAATTATTATTAAAAATATAAAATCCATTGTACCAAATTCAATTCATGTATGTCGCATTATTTTATTTAAAATTAAACCCACAGATGGACAAAAAAGTGGGTTTTCAAGAAGTGTATTTTTCAAACATATGATGATTTAATATTAATTGTATGACTAGTAATAATCATTGTCTAAATTTAAAATAACTATTATTTATATTTAATTAATCAATTTCATTTATATCACTCCTAATTAGGGTTTTTAATTAATTTAAATTTAGAAACATTATTCATATTAAAATGTTTTAAGGAAACCCATTTTTAAACCAAAAATGTACTTATACTAAAATAAAATATAAAGATGGTTGAAATTTAATTATGTAGATTAAATATAAATAAATACTAATAATGTTACTTAAGTAATATATATAACATAATGTTACATTTATATGACATGATTTATTTAAAAAGTGAGATTTTTAACAATAAATAGTATTTTTACTATTTTCTGAAAAATCAATATTTTTTATAAAAAATACAAAAATTTAATCCTAAGATAATTTGTATATGATAATTTTAAAAAATTAATTAAATTATTTCACATTAAATTTCTATAATTTGGAAAATAAACTTTTAAATAAATCCTTATAATAATATTTTTAATTAAAACTATTTCAATTTTTATTTATAAATCACATAATATTTCTATAATGAATATAACTATCTAATTAATATTAATAGACATGAAACTGATTTATATTTTTGTTTAATAGGTTTTTACAACAAATAATTAATATATATGTAAGTAATTATTGTAATTTAATAGTGTAAAATTTAATTTAAATGAATAATATTATTGAATAAGTGATTAAGATGTTTATATTTATGATATAGGTGATTGAAACACTTTCATGGTATTCTCGAGTAATGGTTATAGTTTTCCCATCTCAAATTTCTTTACTTATGACATATTATATATTAACCACAAATATTTCATTTTTAGTTTTTATTTTACTCCATGGATTTGTTCTATTAGAATTTTCATGAAATTAAACTGATTTACAAGCCCATATCATGTCTTATCTTTTAAGAGATTTTTATTTAGAAGTTACCTAATTTTTAAGTGTTTTTTACAATATCACAATAAAATCGAGGCTATATATGTTAAAAATTATATTTTTTTTATTTTTTTATTCAATATATCTTAAATCCAATATATTTTATTCTCTTATGATTATTTCTAGTGTTTGCATGTCTTCACACCATTTCAGCTTCCTTTGGTTTACAATTCTATTGAATGGTTTCCAATAAGTGGAAATGAACATATATCATTATGTTAGTTGAGATTATTTCTACACCTTATAAAAATTCTCTATATTGATTTATATATGTCCTTATATTCAGATAAATCATTTATTAAGGTCACCTAGCACTATCATTGACATACATTACAACATTTTATAGGAATATATTTAACATTTTACAAATAATTCATTTTCTAAGGTACTTGATATTATCTAATGAAGTATGAATGAAATATATTTTCAAAACATTTTCCATATGAAATTATTTTCTTATAAACACTTTTAGTTTTATTTAAGAAACATCTACTTCATGATTTTATGCTTTTATAAGATAATTTATATTCATACTATTTAATAAATTATTTTCTTTTAAAGTAAATGTTTTAAAAATCCAAGGATATTTTCATTGTTAAAAAAAGATGTTTTCTAACGATATTATTAAAATATTTTTAATTTATGTAGAATAATTTGATTTTACTTATGGTTCATTAGGGATATTCTATAACAATTCTATCCATATTATTTCTTCAAATTAGTTACGATTATGTGTTATGATAATTTTATGGAAACCTGTTTATTTCATATAAGTAAATATTTTACATTGGAATTATGATGGTTTTTAGGAATAAGTGGCACAAAGTTGTATGTTTTATCATTATTATACTATTGGTTCTATTATAACACTTTGATTCATTTTGAAAAGTGTTATATATAACGATACAATGTGTAGGAATGATTTTATTTGTTCATAAATTAATTAGTGGAAGTCATTGGGTTTATTCAAAACACAACATGTGGAAATGATTGGGTTTTCCCATAGGAAAATTCATTGAAATTACTATGTTAGTTCACAAGGTAATTAACAGCTATGATTATTTTTTCTCACAACTAATGCATTGGAAACATTGGGTTTTCTGAAAACTAAATGCTTAGGCCTAATTGGGTTTACTTATAGGAAGACACATTTAAATGATTGTTTATAATTATTTTATATAGATGCCATATGAACATGATTTAATTTATATATAGTAAATAGATGATATGAAGACATGATTAACTTTATCTATGTTCCTTAGGTGATATACCGAAGCGATTGTGTTTTGTTACATCCTGGAACTAACTTCCATATAACCCCTGCCCCAAGCCCAGTTGGCCACATGACCCCTCGCGCATCTCCCCGTAATCTAGGGGCTGCCGACTAGAAGTAGGGGTGGATGGTAGTATGCTAGGGGATTCTATACCTCCATTTCATAGAACATGACAAATACAATAAAGAAAAATAGTAGCAGAAGCATGAACAATCAGATAAGTACAATAAGTAGCAGAAGCATAATTAGATACAACTAAAGGCAGAATAATTGAATAAAATAGTAAAAGACTCATTAGAAGTGTCTAATACAACATGTATTCAAGTAATTCTAGTAAAAAAGTTAATATTTAACTTGAAATATATATAAAACCACACAAGTACAAAATAGAACAAAAACAAAAAGTTTCTCTATAGCATATCGAGCCTAATTCCGATCCTCTACTCCTAAGATCCAACTAAATAATAAGAATTAATAACCATAAGAGTGGTGCTTTCTACTTTTTATACCTATAATAAACCATTATTCTCGGGAGCCAAAGGTGGCCCCAGTAGGGTGTGAGATAAACATCTCAGTAGGCCACCACCATTGGTGTCTACGTTTAATCTGAGTTAGTGATCATAAGAAAACAATGTGCATGTACAAGAAAGAATGTAATAAATGATGAATGAATAAAAAACCTCCCACTCAGGTCCCTAAAGGACACCTAGCGGGTTTACCAACTTTAGCCTATAACTGGCATATCTGATCATTTCACTTGGTACACACACATATATGGATATAAATTGTTATGTATCAAGAATTTACTCTTAGACATCCTATTCTAGGGAAGCTCTCATGGCCTAACACTGGCCCAACCCCAGGAGCTCTCTTGGTCTCTTGAAAATACACATGGGATCTATCATGGTCTTCCTTACCTCATGTTTCTCATAATCCATGGGTCCTCAAAAAGAAGTTCTCACAGTCTTCCCACTAGGGATTTCAAGGTCCCGTAGCTCCATGACCATAAGGAATAACATTTATAATATGCAGGGCATAAGGTATGCACCTATCATGCCCTCATCAAGTCCAAAACCATGTAAGATGATCATTCATTATCACAAGTATAATACTTAAGGCTTAATATCTTAAGAATTTATATTTAAATCTGAAACAAGGATTAATCAAATATTCATTCATTTCATTTCCAGGGAAGGAATTCATTACATGTGAACCAATTATTCAGGAAATATCATTCACTTTACATAACATGGAAATCCTAATCACAAGAGCCTAAGAATTTACAAAGGTCATATAAAATAGTCACATGGTAAATTTGGAAATTCCTAGAATAAGAGATCCAAACACCCATGGGGTGTTTTGGGTTCATAAAAAAATAGGATAATGTCAAATCAATTTAAAACCAAGTCACGAAATATAAATCATAATTTTACATTTAGAGAAACTGGCCTAAAATGGAAAATTTGGATGGAACACCCCTTGGGTGTCAATATAGTGATTGGGTGGTTTCTAGACACCAATAAATGGTTTAACTAACCTAAGTAAATGCACAAGGGTCAATTAGAAATGAAGGAATCCACACACCAAAGGAGCTAGACAATGGTTGTCCCTCTACATGATGGAATAAATTCAAAATAGAAAAAATAAAATGAAAAACTACATGTCCATCTACCTTAGGGCAATAGATGATGTGTCATTTAATATCTCCCACGTATTTGAAGCAGGTTGGATGTAACGTCCCAACCCCAGTTACCCAGAGTCGGTGCATTATTACGTAACATTGGCATGATCACAAAAGATAATGTCTCTAAAGACCAATTAGTTTATTATCCTTGGAAACACTAGATACATTCATAAATGTTACATTACATCATAAAGTGAAAAGATAGAATAACATGGTCTCCATAGTCCACACTCATATCCCCTTCATACTATCCCTGCAGGTCAGTCATATAATATTTCTTCACATCCTGGGAAAAATAAAACATAGAAAGGGGTGAGCTCATATTCTCATAGAGGAAAACAATATAATGGAAACTTTCATAAATAAACATAAACATTTAAGGTAATGTATAACTAATACAAAAGCCTTTTTAAACATAAACTTCAGCATAATATGGAAAAAGTAAAATTAAATTATGCCATTTACTTATTCACATGGATATTCTACTAGTCGAGTAATCACATGCAATATCTATAACCAATTTTATAATGATGGAATGCATAATTCCAGACTATCATAACCACATAGTCAATGCCATGTGCCAAGACTGCAAATAATATTTTGTCCAGGCCTCATGCTAAGAAACTTATTTGTCTCATGAGACCTCCCGATGCATCGAGGAGCTATAGCGGGCACCACCAGTCACTTATAATTTCCAATGCATTCATTATATGAAAAGGTTTAAACATATCATAAACTATAACATAATCGTATCCCATAAAACATGTATAAAGGAAACATAACATTTCCACATTTCTATCAAAAGATATCAATAAAACACATTGATATAATAAAAACATTGTCAGAAACATTTTCAATACCAAAATAAAAGAAAAGAAAAACATGGTATTTATTTTTAATTTAAGAAAAGTTATGGCTTGTAGAGGAAGCTGAAACTCAAATAATGGTCATGGCGGCGGAGAAGTCATTGTCGCCGCATACATACGACAAAAAAACATTCCCTTTTTTCATTTAGTAAAATTCTTCGTATAGAAAATATTCCTTTTGAATAAACGTAAAAGTCAAAGGTGTTTATACACCGTATAAAAGAAAATCTTGTATTAAAACAAAATATGCATCAGTGAAAGAAGATTGAGACGAAATCCCTTACACTCGTGTCTGACTTGACCCGATCATTCTTTAATCTCCTGAATAATAAATTATACTTAATTTCTAATTTATTAAGAACCTTTTTCAAGTTAATTATTCATTATATACCACTTATTACCATGTTATGAACATTATGTAATTATTGAAGTTAATAACGGTCGTTTTGTCGATCTTTGGTACTTGAGTCAAAAATAAACTTCTTATAATTACAAGTTGTTCATGTGGTAAAATATCCATTATATCCCGAATTATATTCATTATGAAGATATCATATTTATCATATATATCTAGTATATACATTCATTCATAATATTACATAACATTTAGAGGTAATAAATGAAATGCACCGTTCATGGAGACGGTAAGCCGTACGTACGCATGAATGATACTTTCATTTCTATTTCATATTTAATGGAGTGAAATCATAATGATATAATGGTATATTATAATTCCATTATAATATAATATATAATATCATTTACTCCATCCATTATACGTCCTACATTTGGCATTAACGATTCAAATCACTTTGAGGGGGCAGTAGTCCGCACTTCCTAAAACGAAATTATCGCGTTTACCCATAATGAAAATCTTAAAGGTATGACATAAGTGAAAAATACAGAAGAATAAGGAATAAATAAACATAATATTTATCATATATGAATATAGTTACATATTAATGGCCACCATGATAGGTGTTAAAAGAATATTGAACAATCATCGTTTCATGAGGCAGTAATTCACCACCCACAAAAACAATATGTTCTTTAACCATTAGATGAAGGTGTGTGTAATTTTAAATCAAATACTTCTCATAAAAACATCCTAGTTATTTAATATTTTGTGTTGTTACAAAAAAAGGAATAAAAGGAGTTTAAGGGGTTGGAGAAGCAATATAAAACAAAAGAACATAAGAGAAGACATTACCTTAAAATCGAGTAACTCTTTTTGATTTGAGCCAAAGGCTTCCTTGGGAAGGCTTCTGCCCAAAGTGAGGCTTCTAGGAGTAATATAAAAAATTTTAGAGATTATTTGGGTAGAGGTAGTCTGAGTCAAATGGCTTTGATGGTGTGAATAGGGTGGTAGAGTTGGGGGCCTTTTATAAGTGGAGAGGGTGGGAAGTATTGGAAAGTCATGAAATGTTACATTATTATGAAATGATTTTAGGATTTTAAAGGTCCCAAAATAATATATTTATAGGATATGGTGATAAGGGTTCTATGTCCATCCATCCAATGGGCATTAGACAAGTTTAAGTCTTAGATTTTACCTTATATTTTCATTTTATTTAAATCGTTCATTAATGAGGTAATCACTGCATCATCATGGCGTCATAAATAAATTTATTTATTTAATGTCTAAAAATTATAAACAATTATCATGATATAGGAAATCTTTTATCTTTACAATGAATATTTATAGTCTAAATGTTAACATATATAACCCCATGTAATAATTGTTTTAGTAAAACAACACATGTTTGTGACAATTTTATTTTTACTTTAAATAAAAAGTTATTAATGTCATTTTCTTACCCAAGTGGCTCCATGGGGTCCCGAAGATGACCCATGGATTGTCTTGGTCGGACATGACTCATCCAATAAGGGAAGGACAAGTGTAAAGGTAATTTAATATTATTATAACATTATATTTACCTTAAATTACACTAATTACCTTTAATCGGAATTAATAAAACTTAAAAGTAACTATTCACCAAAAATTATTTTCATCACATTGAACCAAATTTTACTTACTAATGACAACCATATATGTTGGATTTTTGAAATTCAATTCACAGAAGTGGTAATGTTTCATTTAAACGAAAAATTAGTTTTTTAACCACCACTTAGTGGTTTCACTATTCATCAAAAATTGAAGTTTTTCAGAAAAATACCAAAAATTAACCCTAATCTATATTTCATATTCCTAATTAAAAAATGATGTCTGTTTTAAAAAATTAAAAACATATAAGTTTAATTAATTAATTTAATAATTAATTCTAGTTATTACAACAAATAGCGTGTTTTTAAGAAACAATATATATCAAAAGATTGACAATTGTTTATGTCCAATTTCAAAGAGAAATTAATTCTAACGAACACCATTGGATAAAACGGTTAAAATGTATTCTAATTAAACTTTAAAACCACTCAATCGTATAATTTATCAGTATAAGTTATTTTGATTAAATTTGTTTTTAAGTATTTTTCACTATTCATCAAAAATTGGATATTCTCAGAAAAATACCAAAATTTCAAAATAAGATAATTTCGATATTACAAATCCAAAAATGAAGTACATTGTGAAATATAATATTTATATAATTTCAAAAGGTGGGTATTACTATTCATAACGGCTACTTTGATTGGTCGCGGTGTGTTAGAATCTCGAACATGCATACAATGAAAGCTATTGTATTATTGAAAGAGAAGCGTACCATGGATGCTTGGGGTGTTACATTGGAAGATATCTATGTTTTAGTCCAATTCCTTGAAAATAGGGAGAATGAGCCTAAAAACAAACTTCACAATAAATGGAGAAATTTATTAAGAATGTTGGAGTATGTGAGGTTAGACTAACTGCAAACACTTAACTCGGATCAAAAATCAGTCGCGTGATGAAGGAGATATCCAAAATCCAAGGTGGGGGAGTTTTGAGATTCAAAGGGATGAAAACTTTAGGTTCTTTCCATAGGAGGGAGGAGAAAAATGAAAAGTTATAACATAAATTAAGGTAGGATAAAAATGGTAAAATTTCCTCAAGATTGGGCTCACTTGGTTTTCACACCAGGTTTTCCATACTGTGCATGAAGGATTGTTAGCCTTAGGTAGTAGTCCAAACAACCATGTGAATGGGTCTGCATGATTTACACTATCCATGCGACCCATACTGCAACCCATTTTCTGGACCTCCAGGCTTCGAACTAGACCCAAACGCACTTCCAGAAAACCCTAGGATATAGCACACCATTAATACGAGAAAAAGGAATTATTCGAAGCAAAAAACCAATGATTCATACCTTGGTCAAAAGGTAGTTCATTACAACCTTTCCTCATTATAGAAACTCATCCCTGAGTTGTCTTTCTGAGGGTAAGGCGGTACTATCAGAAAAGTGTTCCGGTCACTAAGACTGTATATCAGCTTCCCATTCACATGTCTCATCCTGCACCCTATTTGGATACCGTAGCAACTATACAATAGGATCAAACCCACCTCAAAGTATTTTTATGCTCTGATCCGTAATACAATCTGGGTATTCTACTATGGAAGTATCCATGTAATGATTAACCTCATCATGCTAAAATATGTGAGATGGGTTTGAATAATATTGACAAATCAGAGATACTTGAAATACTTCATGCATAGACTAATATATCTGAGGATGTTTGAACTAGTAATACAATAGGTTGATCCATGTCACAAACTTGAAGGGCCCCACAAACCTCGGCTATAGATTACCCTACCTCCGAATACATCTATACCCCATCCTAGATGCAACTTTCAAGAACACAGGGTCTCTGACCTCGAACTCAAGATGTCTATGTTGATTGTTGGAATAAGACTTATGTCTGGACTGAGCTGTTAACATGTGCTTATTAATTAGATGGACCTTTTCGGACATTTCCTTCCAATGATGAGGCCCATGCATAGCTACTTCCCCTACCTCTATCCAACATAGAGGCTAGTGATGAGGCCTACCATTCAAGGATTCATAAGGATCCATCTATATGGTAGCGCATAATCTATTATTATCGACAAAATAAATGAGGGTAATAAGTTTCTACCAAGAACCATCAATGTTGAGAATGCATGCACGAAACATATCCTTTAGCACCTAAATTGCACTATCTGTTTGTCCATAAGTGTGTGGGTGATAGGCCGTTCTGAAAAGTGCCTTCATACCCTAGGCCTTTTGTAACTCCTACCAGAACTATGACATAAAATGAGAATTCATGTCACAAATGATATAATGAGGTTCCACACGAAGACATACCACCTCCTTGATTTACATTATTCCTAGAACATCTACATAAAAGGCCTCTTGCATAGGTACAAAGTGTGAGACCATTATCAGATGATCAACAAAAACCCACACCACATCATTTACATGAGGAGATCTGGAAATATCGGTAATAAAATTCATCTAAAAATCAACATATTTACACTTTTTAATGGAAAATGACAGAAGAATCCCTATTGGATGCTGATTTTGCCTTCAACTACTGGCTGGTGGAAAATCGTGTAATGAAACCTGAAATCTCACATTTCATACTAGGCCACCAATATTGATGTTGTAGATATTAATAAATTTTTTTGACACCAGGATGATCCTCCCATACTAGGGCATGTAAATCGCTCATTATCTCCTCTCTAATGTATACTAGGATCCATAAATTCCCATGGAATAAGAAATTATCAACCCCATCGTCTGTCCAACCAAAAGATTTATCGTTATCTTAAACACTTTTCTTTAGGAAAATTCCTTTAATATCATATTTTTTTCTTGACCTTACATGTACTAGAAGAGTAGATTTCACTAGTAAGGCTGAGAGAATAGTAAAACCATGATCCTCTGGAATATCAAGGTGAATCTATGAGAATAAGGCCATAAGCATCCATTCTTCACTAGAATCTTGAACCACCTAGGTCTATGTATTCCCACTTATAGCATTATCATCAAAATTCCATTTCCCGGGAGTGTAGAAAAGATCAAAAAAATATTTTAGGTACTTACCCTAACTCCACTTCTTCAGATTCAGATCCCACTGAGTGATAATGTAATTGAGGATTTTTTGGACCATGAACACCACAAAATGCTCTCCCAAGTGGTAGTGTCTCGAAAAGCGTAAGGAATATATAACCGTAATGAGATCGATGTCATGCTTTGGGTAATTCTTCTTGTGAGGCCTCAACTGACGAGAACCATACATAACGACTCACTCATCCTGCATCAGAACTACACTAGGCCTGATGTCTAATCCTTCATAGCAGACTGTATATTCCCTTCCTAGATTTGGTAGAATTAGTATTATCTCTAAAGTAAGTCTTTACTTTAACATTGTAAAGGACACTTCATAAGATTCTTACCATTAAAATTTCATACCCTTCTTCATCAAACTCATAAGCGGCACTGAAAGGGGTGAGAATTCCTGAATTAATCCGATACAAAATCTAGCATGCCCTAAGAAAATATGAATATCAAAGGCAGTCCTATGATTCTACCAAGAAGATACAACTCTCACTTTATATGGGTTAAAATTAACTCATTAATCTAAGATTATATAACCTATTATGTAGAATTTTTTGATCAATATGTGGAATTTACTAATATTAGAATAGATATGATACTCTATCAGAATATTCAACATGATCTAAAGAAGTGTTTCAAGATCGTTTATAGAGCATGAATACACTAATATATCATATATGAAGACAAAAAAAATAATCTAGATATTGGTGGAAGACCCAATTCATTAGAGCCATGAAGACAACAAGTACGTTCATAATTTTGAATAGTATAACCAGGTACTCGTATAGACTATACCTATTTCTAAAAGCTGTTCATGGTCTGTATGATGTTATGACATGCACCTGGTTATAGCTTGAGCTCAAATATATATCTAAATACACCATTAATCCTTGAATCTAATCAAATATTTCATCTAGGCAATGGATACCAGCTCTTGATAGTCAGTGGTTCAATCAATGGTAATCCATGAAAAGCTTTAGGGTACCTTCTACCTTCTCATCAAATAGAATTTGAGAATCCCCAGGAGAAGTGATGGGGTGTATAAAACCATTTTCCTCCTGATCATTCAACAGATTCTTGAGCTCCAAAAGATCCTTATTTCCATCCTATAAGGAGGAATGGTCACGTATACTTCTCCGGGCACAAGATAAACAACAAACTCTACCTCTCGCACTAGAGTTAGGCTAGAGAATTGTTAGAAAAAAATGCCGTTGAAATGATCCACTACCAGAGGAAATATAGAGGGTTGTAACCCTTGGTCATCGAGGTAGAGGATGGAAACCTCTTTCGTAACACTACCCAACCTATGCTTGTCGGGTCCTGCTTGTGTCACATTGAGACCCCATTCTCCCTTAGGTACATGTGTAATACCATATAATGATGTTGAAATCACCCTAAAATGATAGTAGTCAATATGGAAACTATATGTAACTAACCAGCCCATTCCGATGACCACATCAAAGCCTCTCATGTCAACGACCTACATGTTCTATTAGGAAATGTAATTTCCTATTTCAAGGAGGTAATTATGATAGAGGTGAACGCCCTATGAATGGATAACTATGGGTGTATCTTGATTCATGAATCCATGATAGAACTCAACATGAAGGACCATACTCATAGTGATTTCATTAGATATGAATGAGTGAGATACACCTGTATAAATCCTAGTAGACACTAAAGTGGCGGATACTAGAATAGTACCTCATACAGTAGATGGTCTGGTGCTCTGCTCCTGCAGTGTAGGCTGGATTGCATGTAGCTGGCTTGTACCACAGCCCCGAGTTACTACCTAACTACCTTGATCTGGCCCATTTTGTTCAATTTGAGAATCATATTCCTTATTGCCTTTACCTTGGAAACTACCTCAGTCTAAATGACCAACATTATTCCAGCAACCTAACTATCATGATCCTGCTGACCCGGCTCCTGACCGAGGAGTAGGTGCAGATACCTACTCACTAGGCACTGAAGGAAATGTTTTTCAGAAATTCTATATATATACAATCCTACCACATCCTATACATTATAATGGATTCTATGGAAATTGTGCTTTAAAGATCCCTGATTATTCACACTGGTGGCAGACATAAGAACTATCAGTGGTAGGAGCCTAACTACTGCTACCACCTAGAGATTCTTAGAAATGCAACTTCCACATAGAAGAAGATCCATTGGAAGCCTTATATGCCGAACGTCCTTAGATTTTACCCTCAACATCTCTCAAATTTCACTTTGTGATAATGGTCTGGTAGATAATTTCAGAAATAGTTGTCCACATGAACACATTGAATTGTGACAAGATCAAATAACACAACCCATCCTCAAAACATCAAGCAGCCATCAGATCATCAGCACCTTGAGAATGAGTGAAATGTTGTAGCTTAGTGAAATGAGATGAATGAACTATAACTAACATGGTTCTATTCCATAGATTCATGGTCTCTATTGCTTTATCTACCCTAAGAGTTTGGGAGAATAAATATTTGTAGAAGACATTCTGGAAGTCGGAGCAGATCATAACTCTATGCTGGCCTACCAAGGGGATCAAATACCACCACCTCATGGTTAAATCACGTAGTATGTAAGTATCTAGATTAAAAAGTTTCCTTGGAGGCATCTCTAAGTGTTTAAAGATAGAAAAAAATCACCTCAATCCATGTCTTCATAACAAATGGTCCACAATCCACCAAGAAGGTAAGAAGATGCTACTGTTGAAACTTGCAAGTCAACTCTAGCATCCTTGGGGTAGGTCACACTCCTCCTTGTATAACCTGCATCATACATAAGAAACCCTCCAGAAACTGGAATTCAACACCCATATCAAGCATAAGAGGAGGAGACATAGGTAGCTCGATTGGAAGAACAACTAGCAGCTAAAGCCCCACCACCTCTAGTACATGATTGTCGCCACTTTTGGGGTGTGCAACTTGAGAAAGTCATTGTGGAATAATGCTACAATGGAAAACCGACGTCTTAGAAGAGGTTTTTTTGAATATTTATTTCATGAAACTATGATAGGTACTAAATACTAACAATAATAATGAACACACCTCTCTACCTCCTTCAAAAGTCAGAACTAGATGGTTTAATAATCCCAAACAGGTCAGGAGAATGGAGATACACCAACTACCCACTACTAAGGATGGTACCTGGTTAAGTTTCATTTTAAGTAATGTGTAAGATGTATGGTCTTAAGTTAAAGGTTATTCCGCACTATAAAGTATGTTCATTTAAAAATTAAAGGCATTTATGTTGGATAAAGCCAATGATATGTCATTTTATGGCCCATACACCTTATTCACCAGAAGATGATACACACTTGGGAATCATTTTCACATGAATTGTGTGAATAAATGTGATTTTACCATTCTCAAATGATTGTGCTACCTAAAATTCCATTTTCCAATCCACACCATGAGCCCGTTCGACATCATGCCCCTAACACATCTCCCCATAAGCTAGGGGCTTCTGACTAGTTGCTGGGGTGTGATTGTAGAATGGAGGGGAGGATATACCCCCATGTCAGAGTACACAATGGATGAAACAAAGATAAATAATAGTATAATCACAACCAATTTGATTAAAAAACAACAGAAGCATTATTAGAGCAAAAATTAATTTGAAGGTACATCATTCAATACATGTGAAAAAATTAATCAAGAAATTTCATTCACTTCACTTAACATGGAAATCCCAATTCCAAGAGAAAAAGAATTCACAAAGGCCATATCAAATAGTCAGATGTTCAATTTGGAAAGTACAAGACAATGAGATCCAAAAACCAATGGGGAATCTTGGGTTCATCAAAAAACACATGGTACTATGGTCAAATCAATTTAAAATCATGATGGTCAATATAAACCATAATTTTACATTTAGGGAAACATTCTAAAATTGACAAATTTGGATGGCACACCCCTTGGGTTTCCATATAGCACTTTGGTGGTGTATAAACACCCAAACAAGGATGAGCTAACATAATTCAACATTCTAGGGTCAATTATACATAAATTAATCTACACAATAAAGTAAATCAGAAAAGGCCATACATCAACACGATTGAATAAAAACAAAATTACCAAAACAAAAATATAAACTATGTGAACTACTCCCTTAGGGTGGTAGAAAATGTTTCACTTGATTTACAACATAGATTTAAATAAGGTTGTAAGAGATCAGAGTTTTATCCCAACAACCTAAAAATAAGGTGAATGGGCATACAACCAAATAGCACAACAGATGGAGATATTTTTCTGAGGAAGGATGAGCATGTGAGGTTAGACACACCTTAAGGGTTCCAACGCATCTCCAGAATAAAAAATCGTTCTCTAGATAAAAGAGATATTAAGAATAAAAAGAGGAGACATTTTTAGCATCAAAGGGTTTAAAACCATTGGATTAGTCCATATGGGGAAGGAGTAAAAATAAAAGTTAGAACATAAATGAAGGGAGTGGAAAATGGTAATTTTGCCTCAAAACTGGGCTCGAACGGTTTCTGCACATGGTTCTCCAAACCATACCCAAAACATGTTGTATGGATTTTCCACCTCCTGCGAGGCTACACAGTATATGCACAAGGGTTACCAAACCTTTTGTAAACTATTTGTGAAGGCTTTGCAACCTTCTGCAGCAGGCCACATGGCTGTGAGCCTGGGTCCACATAGTTTACACTAACCATTATGCCCAGCCTACAACCCATTTCTTGGACCTATAGACCCCAAACTAGCACTAGATGCTCCTTAGGACTACCCTAGGTCGTATAACCCCATTACTATGTTAAAAAAATGATTCAAAGAGGAAAACCAATGATCCCTACCATGGTCAAAATTTGTGTCATTACCTATTTATCAATGTTAACCAGATGACGAGAGTGAATGATTTTGTTTGACTAGGTTCACAATAGTATGCATCGGAATGATTGTGATTATCTATGATCATAATGTTATTAATTTTTATTCTTTTTTTATATGACACATTATTTTGCTGATGATGTGTTTTCATGATTATTGACTCATGTTTCCACACTATTATTACTTATTACGTATGTTATTTGCAAATATTTATTCTACGATTCATGATATGTGATATATGTTTTTTGGGGTATGATTCTATTTTCTCCAAGCATTATGATTATTTTCTCATACCCATATGCTAATATTATGATCAATTTCGATCCTCAGTTTCTATATATAATTTTTATCTTTTCTAAGCATTTGAGGACACACATTTCTTATTTTTTTATTCCCTAGAAAACAGAGGTGAGTATTAGATACAAAATTTAGAGAAATATAACTTGTGTTGATAATCTTATGGGAAATGTTGAATACTTATTTTTTAATAAGAGGATCATATAACTAATCTCCAAAGGCTCTAATACATTATGTTATAGGATCGTGTGAAAATTTGTGAGATGCTATATTTATAGTATCAAGATGGTATAAAATATATTAAATCAATTCATGGTTATTTTATATAAAATATATTTATTAAATATTGTGTTCTTAGCACGGAACTTAAGAGTGTAGTTCTGGGGTTCTTCCGTTGGTATCATAGTGTGGTAGTTATTTTTGGTTGCCATATTATAAATGATAACATGTTAAAAACCCAAATATATGTTTGATGATCAAAAAGTGGTATAGGATGAAACTAAATATAATATATTGATGTAAAAATTTCGTAATTTATAACCAATTTGGACTGATTTCCATAATCATTTGATTACATACTCTGATTATTATTTTCTAAAACTCACACTAACCACTTCAGTTTTAGAAAATGGTTGGAACCTAGAGGAATAGAGTTAATAATGACTATAATGTATAATTAGATGATTGTATCAATGAAAAAAGAAAATGGGATGGGATATGGAGTGAAACAATTACATGAAATTTTATCTCAGGATATAAATAATTACCTTAACAATGTTTCTCTCTAAAACACACTGAAGAAGAAAGAACATACTATTGAATATTTTATGCATCAATGACAATTATCCTTTAGTGAAGATTCTTATCCCATAATTGCTGAGGAATGGATTTCCATGGAAAAATATATATTTTATATTCATTATTTCCCATAAAACAAAACATTAATATTATGATATCTATTGGTTGGAATGTGAAGCGTAACGATAATTGGCTTTGATAATGAACCTGAGGCTAAATAAGGAAATCAAATTTATGAAATTGGTGGAGTTTAAAGTGTTATTCTACAATAAAAAAAATTCTTTAATATAATTACAAAAAAACAGAGAAATTATTGGTGCTAAAATAAGAATGGAAAAAATCCATTAGTACCAAATTTGGAAGGTACACATCCAGTGTTATTATTTACCATGAAATAAATATTAATTATTTCCTCAGTGGTTTAAAAACAAGCCTTGAAAAATCATTAACCAGAAGTGAATTTGGTAGCTACAAAGAAAGTGTTTGATGTAATGTTAATATGGGAATGTAAACTTGGGAATCCCATTATTTTCATAGATTTTGTGACATGAAAATGAATGGAAAATTTAATAGAAACACTAATGATAAAATCCATGGAGGCAAAAATAATCTCACTTTCAAAAAAGTTGGGATGAAGCACTCATAATTTTTTTTGAAAGGATTAAAAAAATGTTTTAAGGGTGTATGGGTTATAAATAAAGATATTTGTTATACAAAAGGGATGAAGATGTCATAAAATGAAACGGATCAGGAAAAGGTCCCAAATAACACACCAACCACACCATAATAATCTAAGTATGAGGAGTATAGACATTGTGATAACTAGTGCACTGATTCAAGTTCTAATAAAAAATCTACATTAGAAAACTACTAAGACAAGGGAATAAGGGAAGGATTATGCAATGAAAACTACTAATGTAGTACAAAAAATAATGTGGTGAAAGGAACACTCATCATCCACTGAATAATTTAAATTTTCCTATTTGATTATTTATCTACCTACTTATTCAAATATTGAAAATTTTATAATTTTATCAATGATTAGATATGTAATTGTCAATGAAAATTACCAATTTTACAAAAATTACAACTTAACTCTATAAATCATCGTTGATAGATATTTGTGGGAGTATATTTCCTAAAAATTTTATTTCCACCCTGTTAATCGATGTATATGTGATATTTTGTATAAGTTAGATATCTCTACATAGATTCCTTATTAATATTCAAGATATGGAAGTAATATTTCGTAATATAGACAAACCCATGATCATATAATAGTAAAATATTGAATATAAACTCCTTATGTAAATTACATCCATTATATGGGTACTGATACCCAATCATATGTGGTGTTTGAGTCAAATGGTTATTACGAAACTCAATATTAAATATATGATTACTATGAGGAAAAAATGATTTTACATGTCCAACCTAAGGTATTTTGGCAGATATATCATTTAGAATTATATCTTGTGATTTTTATATAATATATCTACCCTTATCTATTTTCACAATTATGTGATAATTAAATTTTATAGAACTTAATTGTTTTAAGTGGGGTAGAATGTAACACATGAAGATTTTAGTATTTATTTTCCTTTCAATAAAAAATAAAAAAGAATAGATTATTTCTCATTGAACACTAAACTAAAACAAAATGTGATATATTTTATTGAGATAAAATATTAAAAAAAAGATAAATAATAATAAATTATTATAATTAAACATGAAACAATATTAAAGTACGTGTGGAATAAATCTACATGTAAATAAAATACTAGGAAAATGAAATCATTTTCATTTTGGGTTTTGATGAAGATTATCAACCCAATTACACTTAATGAATAAATTTGGGACAATAGAAATATTATAGTCTTGTTGTGATAGAATTAAAAGAATATAATTAATTCTTCTAAGAATTTATGTAAGTCTAGACATAAGAATAAAATACTATTAATACATATATGGTTGTTGGACATATAATGATTGGAAATACGATCATTTGAAATATGGTCATTGGATATATGGTTATTGGGTATGAATGTGTCTATTAGGTATAATAATGTTGTTTAATATTTAGTAAAAAATTTAAAATAATATAATTTAAAAATATGAAACAATGAAACAATAAATAATATATTAATTTAAAATATTTTTCTCTAAATATATTTTTATGATTTTTATATTATTATGGTTATTATTTTTATAATTACCAAATAATTCATTACGATATTTATAAAATTTATAGAAATATTATAATACAAAGTATTAATAAAATTTAAATTTTTATAATATGAAAAATTTATTTTATTGGGATACGTTTAAAATTATTTGATATAAAAAAAGGATAATTTTGAAAGAACTTTTTTTAAAGTGATGTGTCTTTTTATATTAACAAAATAAACTGACAATTTTAAATTAATTAATTAAATGAGATGTTTAAAATTATAAAAAATATATTAAAAAACATTTAATGTTTTATTAATATGAAATAATATTAATAGAACTTAATGTTTGAAGAGTCATTTTTCTACAAAACAATTTTTTATATATTTTTTATCTATTCTGAAAGATTAATCATAAAATATTTATAATTTTAATTTTATTTAATGGATTTAAAATTATTATTTATCCTATTTAATGTTTTTATGGGGGTTTATCTTATATGTATAGTAAAAAACTATTTACTGTGGTTAAAAAAAGTAAATAAGGTAAAATAGGGTTAAAAGTGACATATTGTCATTGCATGAATTTAGTTTTATAAATATTATATTTTTGAAAGATAGAAGTAATTTTTAGGTGTTGAATTAAAATATTTATTTCTTATAAATATTTCCTCATATAACTTAACTAACTCTTATGTGATTCAATTTTTACACTTCAAGTAACTAAATTTTCCCAGGAAATGTCCATAACTTTCACTTACCTAATGAGATCTCCGTTAACCCTTGTAAAAAACTATTCTCTATCCAATCCACCTCGAATAAATAACTAAATTTTTTATCATAGGGATAGATTCTATTTTTGGGAGGATCTGATTCTATGAAGGATTCCAATTTTCTTCATTTAAATGGACGACATTGGGAGAAGGAGGAATTTCATTAATGTGAGGAACAAATTATTCTTATTTGCCTTTAAATTACCTTAATATATCCAATATTCATAAATTCCATTATCCATTATGAATATGTTATACTAAAATAATTTTACTCAATGAATATTATATTACTATTATAAAACTCTATACTCTTACTCATTCATTAGTATAACCGATTCTTGTTTGTGTTTGTTCAACCACCTGCTTGAACGATGCTACACTAACATCACTATCTATAACATAAATGATTATCAAGAAAATAATAATAATAATATATGGTATTAAATAAGAAATAAGTTTTTTGGTTTATGAAATGATAATATTAATATTTAACTAATTATAAATATACTATATCTTGTTAATTTAAATTACGAGAACAAGCATGTTATGGATTTCATTTCAGAGAACCTCACCCAAAAAACCCATGGGATGAACCAAAGAAATCATAAATAATTATATAACTTATATTATATATCCTTAAATAATATATCAATGATAAAATTTGTGTCAAATTATGAGGAACAACATCTCCATTATCAGACTTATACGAAACAATCAAAATTACAAACATTTGATGATGAAAATAAACAATAAATAATTAATATATGTTTAATGAATGAAAATAATTGAACATTATAAAAGGATATAAATATTTATAAATTTATAAAATACGTTATTAATATGTTTATGTTCATTTTTTGGCCTATAGAAACTGTTTCATAGATGTTAGGATTAAAGGTAAGGCTTTTCTCATATAAATTTCTATTTTTTGAGACGTATGCCATTCTCACCACCCATATTTATACGGGTTACATAATAGCAAATGGATATGTTTCATTATATGTTTTTGGAAACTAAAATGATTTATTATCCCATCCCATCTTTTCATTTTCAAGTGATTTAACTTAAATGTTACCAAAACCATAGGGGTTTTCCTTTCAATATCGCATTCAAATTGAAATTATATAAGTAGGAACTCATATTTTGATAAATATTTTGTCATTGATACCATATAACCTATATATTTATTTTCATATAATTGTTTCTATGTTTTAATTTTCTTTTTAACATTTTACCGTCCTATTGTTCATAATTTAACTGAAAGGAAGTCTGTAAGTGTATCCAACCTTATCTCTTTTTGTTTGTTGGGGATATTTCTCCTCTATGTCAATATTATTTATATTTATTTGAGGAAGTCATTATATACACTTAAATTATTTATTTTTATTAATTTATAATTTTATTTACTTACTTTATAAATGATTTAATGGAGAATTCTTAATATTTTTTTGAATGAGTCATTTTTAATGAGTTTGAATTTCTTTATAAAAGTGTAAAAGGATTATATTTTTTTAAAAATGTCCATAAGAACGCATTTTTAAAACATCATTGTTGGTTTTATATAAAATAACTTGTATATATGTTTTTTTTTTAATTTTTAAATAAATTTATAATTAAATTATTTTATAAACTATCATTTTAATGTAAAAGTTATCAAAATAAAAAGGCATTTCTTCTTATATTTAGTATAATTGTTTTAATGCTCATATAAAACTAATTTTTTGTGAAAATACTATGATTTTTATTGATAATCACTAGGGAAATAATCTTATAATTCCATCCTTATGATTTCTATAGTATAATTATAAATATATATTGTGTAAATATTTATGAAACCCATTTTTTGTCACTATTAAATACGATACGATGAAATTATGAGGTTTTTTTTGTTCTAGGTGGAATAGATTTGTGTGCTTTATCATTAGAAAATGGGTGGGTCCATTTTATCCCCCCAATTAATTTGTTAAATCTTTATACCATATGATTTAATGAGTGGTAATGATTATGTTTTCTCATTACATAACACTTATACAAGACTAGGATTGTTTACAATATAATGTGTGGGCATGATTTTGTTTTATCAAAACATAATGAATGGCCATCATTGGGGTTTTCATAAGGTAACACATGATAATGGTTGTATTTTATCTCTACATAATGTACATGTATTATTTGGGTTTATCACAACCAAATATGTCTCATTGATTATTTTTTATCACAAGATAAGGTTTGAATAGTATTTCAATTATATATTTTCACAAGATGATGTTTGGAGATGATTGAATTTAGCTATTTAAAAATAAAAATTACCGAAAATATTTATTTTAAATATGTTTACAATATGATTCAATAATATGATTGTATTAAGCTATATTCACAAAATGATACATGGACATGTTTGCATTTATCTTTGTTCAAAAGGGTATTTATATAAATGACTATGATTATTGTTGTTCATAATGTTATAATTTCTTATTATTATATATTTTCCACATTATTATAACTATTCTATGTTTTCATGACTATAGGATCCCATTTGCACACTCATATTACTCATGCCTTATGTTATGACATGATATTTATGTTATGAATCATGAATTAAGATATATGTTTTTTGGGTATGATTATCTATTTCACAAACCATGTTTATATTATCATAACCACATTTTCATTTTATTCCCACTTATGTTCTTTGTTCATTATATATTATCTTTATCTTTACTGATAACCTCATAAAATCTTTTTCTTATGTTTCCATTCCCTATGAAATTAAAAAGAGCATTAGGTATAAAATTTATAGATGGATTGAATGTGTGGAGAATATTTTGTGAAATGATAAACCCTAATTATGATATATAAATATCATGTATCTAATCTCTAATGATGCTAAAATTTTGGGTTTTAAGATCATGTGTTAATTTTTCATACGTACTTTATTTAATATGAAGACGATATACAAATATGTATTTATGTTTGGATTATCAAAGTATATTTCAAATATAGTGTCTAAATTTTGTGTTTTTTCATCTGACCTATGAGTGTGTGTATGGGGAACTTCATTACCAATGAAGTTAGAACTTTAAATATTTAAATAGTTTTCAAATATCTATTACCAGTATTATCATCTTGATATAAACTTTTATATGAAAATATCCCAAACAATAAACTAATATAGGAAAATATAGATTCAAATTTAGTTTCACGCTTCTTCCTCATGGTAATTACTGATTCTTAAAGAGTTTAAAATTTCCTCACTCTCTCCTTAACATAAACATTAAAGACATTGATCGAGTTAGATTGTTCTTTAGTATTTAGACTAAAATAAAAAACTTCTCTAAATTTTTATTGTGAGGTGTGTTGCTCAAAAATAACCATATATAAACATGTGAATTTAGATTTAAGTTGGTTAAAATATCACAAGTACTCCTTAAAAAATTAACTAAACTTTATATTTTCATTCTATTATATATATTAAAATCCTAAATTGCACATTCAAGCTACACATTAAGATAAAAAAACCCTATAATTGATCTATATACTTGATTATATATTGGCCCTTCCCAATTATATTCATTATTATATCCCTTAAGACTAATTTTAAATTAGATTAAAAACATTTAGTGTTATATATTATCTCATACTTCTTCCTTAATCGTAGTATTTCCATTAAAATTAATTATATATGAATTTAAATATTTAAAATTATTTCTAAGGAAAACATCCTAGGATAATTTTGAGTTAAATTAAACACATAAATAATCATCAAGAATCCTAGAACACCATGAAGAAATTGTCCCCCTCCTTTTCAAACTTATAACAAATAAATGGATGTATACCCTTAAGTATTTATTTGACATGTTTAATGATGGTATCAACTAGAGAGGGAAATTCACAACATAAATCTTCTCCACCTCCTTCATAATTACCAGTTTCAGGATTCTCTATGTATTTGAAAGGAATCTAGTATTATGAATTAATTGATGATGTTTACTATTTTACATTAAACTATGACACCACTAAACAATATGTTTTAATCATCAAGTAATTTTTTTATCAAATCATGATTCACATTTACTTATCCACCATTATACCATTATTTTTAACTACATATGGGTTTAAATTTATGTATATAAGAACCAATTACATTAATTATTTAATTCCATTTAATTTTTTTAAATACTATTAAAAAGGTACATTTCACTTATTTGTTTTGCTTTATAGGGAAGGGGGAGGTGAATTAGGATGTTTTGAATGAAATTAAATCCAAATAGGAAAAAATATAGAAAATAAGGAAAAATAGTGGAATGAAATATCAATTTTTAAAAATTAACCCATAAAATTAGTTTGTGATTCTTATGGGTATAAATGTGAGATACAACAAACACTAAGAATATTATTCCTTGTTAATCTTTTTTTGGCCCAAAAGGCAGAATCATTATACAAATATGAATCTGTTCATCATATGGATTATAACTATATAATTTGAACGTATCTCTCATTATAGAACTCTAATGAATTATAATTTTTATTGGGGTAATTTTAAGAGTCTGAGAAATAATTCTTATTTTTTTATGATATATACTTTTAATATTCCAAAATTGATATAAAAGCAGTACTGTATAATTTGTGTATAAAAACTACCATATCACATGTTTTATAAATTGACACTATGGTTTCACATTTGAAATTCATAGAGGGGGGAAACATATAATTTTTGAGATTCTATAGGGTTTTATTCATTATCATATATTTTTTATAGTTCCATATCACTAAATGGGTTTTGAAATGAAGAAGGAGAACCCCTTATGCCTCCTCTTTCTCTCAATGGAAGTATAAATGGTGGACGATCTTTGTAAGGGAGGTATACACATAGAGATGTTATTATATACTATAATTTTATAAATGATTGTTATATTTTAGGTGTTTTTATTTTCCTTTTAGATTTATCCTAACTCATTATTTGTTATTATACAAATCCATGATACATTTTAATGAAGAACATTATTAATTAATTATAAATTGATTTACGATTTTATATGCATGACATGCATTTTTAAGATTAGAAAACACAAGAATAATATTATTTTCCACAAATTTGAGATTTAAATGTGATTTTATAGTATTTATAACCAACATCATTCTTCCAAATATACAATTAAATTTTATTTCAATGTTTAATTATACGTGCATTGTTTAAGATTATTAGAGGATTACTAAGATCTTGGTTAAACATTAGATAAATAATTATATCAAACCTAATAATATTGTTAGAAATGGTAAAATTAAATTAGGGGTATCAAACTCATAATTATTAAATTATATTATATCTCTCAAGGGCCTAGTTATTTTAGAAATTACATTTCTTTATCCATGTTAGTTTTCTATTATTTTTTAATTTTCTTCAAACCCCCTCTTTTATCTTTTTATTTATAAAAAATGTTTCAAATGTTGTCTTTAAAACTTTTAATGTCCTTAGATCATGTAATATAGGGTTTTCTATATGACATTTAATCATTTAAAATAAATTTATTTGATAAGTAATGATAATTCAGTCAAATTTTAGCACTATTCATGGGGATCACTATAGTCTAGAGTATATATATCTTTAGATGTTTGTTATAATTATTATAAATAATATATTTTCTTTATTTTATTGGTTCTATTTTTATAAATAAACATTATATTATAAATTCACTTTTTTTTCATGTATGGTGAGTTCATGTCTGATGTTATGTACCTCAATGATAATTCTTTTATTACCATTCTTCTTTAGTTTAATTTCCCCTTGATTTTTATACTTTAATAAAAATTTAATGAAATGGAAATGATAAAATTGAAAAGAATTAGAAAAAAATAAATAATGTTTTTTAATCAATAATTTTCAAATTCTGGAGGACCTATGGACCACCGATGAATATGAATATCTTGTAGAAGTCAATTCCTCACTTGAGTATGTTATCCTTGAGTAGATTGGAGAGTTCATTTACCTAACTTTTATTTTATGTTCCATAAAATCAAAAACACTTCTCTTGAGTATATAAATAATTATCCTATCTATTTTCCCACTTCTATCTATTTATAAATTGATCCTGGAATCCTTAACAATATATTGGTGTATAAAAAATCAATGATATGAGAAGTTATTTTTATTCTCTAAATAATCCCATCTAGACATACATTCCCATTTTTATTAATTCTCAAGGACATACTAAAGAAAAAACACTTCACATTTTAGTATATATATTATTAAAATAACTAAATAACTAAATTGTGTGTACCATGGTTTTATGATGTTATGTAATAATATATATATATATAAACACACACGCACATGAATGAATGTAAAACACATAGAGAGAAACACATGTTATATAAAAATAAAGGTGTTGTGTCGTATATAATTATATATGTAATTATTAAAACCAAATAATATTTTTTAATATAAACATGTAAAATATATTCATAAATACTAGGAATAAATCATATTTTATGTGTTAAATGAATATGTGGGAACTGAGTTGTCAACGATATAAATCCTTTCTTGAGAATCAGTTTATGATTTATTATTTTCTTTTCAATAGGAAATTAATACTTATGAATACCATTTGTAATGTTAAAAAAAATAAAACAATTTCTAAAAATATGATAGGGGAATGAATTTGAACCTGTTGGTAAAGGAAAAACCATGGAACCAAAAAACTTTTATGTTTGAATCCCACCCTAACCATTAGAGTCATACCCTTTTTACTTTTTCTCATCTAATAAGTAGAGAGACTGTATATAGTTTGAGAATCTTGTAGTATGAGTGGATTTATTTTAATAAATATAAAATATCCAAAAGATAATAAAATGTATTTGGAATAAAATATTCTCTAGTGGTTACGGGTGACCTGTCAGATTGAACTGATCCCAAGTTCAAAACAAACCCCAATCATTAGATAAATGTTGATTATACTTTTTTAATTCATTAAGTGAAAGTTGTGTATATATATTCCTGAGAAAAGTATGTTTTTTTAAAAAATATTAATACTGTCTTATTAGTTGTTGATATTTTAGAAAATAAAATAAATTAAAATCATAAAAAATAAGAAGGTTGTAAGTTTTCTTGAATTTGGTTTGTTTTTTATGATTTTGGAAATTTTTATGTAGGGATACTCAAATTAAATTTCTATATAAGAATGGAATCTATTTGAAATTCATGTTAAATTTTCCTATTTCATGTTGATTTATCATTTAACAAAAATTTATTTCATTGTTTTCATGAGATTATGAGAAAGGATTTAACAATAATGGATGTTTCCAAAAAATTGGTATTTTATCAATGATATGACCAGTTGTATCTATATAAAACTATTGAGATATTGATATTGGATATATTTGTTTTTATGAAAAAGTTATATCATTTAATATCTCTACATGTTATTAAAACATTCATGAAATGTTAATAATTTATACTTAATTTAAGGTATGTATATGTCAATTGATTTTTTTCCAGCTTCAAAAATCATTTTCCAACACATTCATTTCTTATATTCTAAATTTATTAATTGGTTTGGATTGGAATATTGTTTATACTTGAATTCTACCCCTAAAATATATATATTTTCAGGTTCAAAAAATACATTTTTTATGTTTTCATGGGTGATACATTCCTTTTCATTTGGCGTGTGAAAAAACTAATTTTCTTAAGTATAGTATAGTGGTTAACCCCAGGTAGTCTCTGGAGAAGAGTTCATAAATAATGTTTTTTTTCAAATTTTTTATTTAATTTAAATAAAATTTATTTTATTTTACTTTATTAAATTTTCTTTTTAAGAAATAATATTAAAATTCTTATTATGTAACAATATTTGAAGAGTGATGATTAGGCCAGGCTTGCATGATCTAATTTTATGGGTATCATAGTCTACTAAATTTTAACTAATCTTTATATAATAGATAGTAATATAGAGATTCCAATATTTATTCCCTATCACCATTGTCCAGATAGTGAATTTATGAATAACCCTAACTAATAACATATTGTCCTATTCTCATTCTTATGTGCATGATGTTTCAGTGGGTCCCTTTGTTTAATTAGGGAAATCCCTAATGTGGTACTATTATTATATATAATTACCAATAGTTCCTTCTATAATCCCACAAACATTTTAGAAATCACCAAGAAGTCAACACCCAAACATATCTTGTTTGATCGTATATATATACAAGAATTGGGAGGAGGTAGATATGGATCATCAACCAAGTTAAATTTTTTTTAGAATTTTATGATAACATAATTTCATTTATAATGAAAAAATAAAATTAATAATTGAAATTTGTTGGTAGAAGAAAGAAAGGGTTTTATTTACTTAAATCATACAAGAACTAAAGAATATAAGGTCAACCTCCCCTCTCACGATCACTAGAAATAAGTACCCATACATGGATAATGTAATCAAGTTGATGTATTATAAATAAGACTTTTCAAGAAATAATGAAAATAAAGAAAAGAAAATAGAGAAATAAAACTATAGTTGGCCTTCATCCAGTACATACCCTCTCTATGAAATACCTTTCTCAATCACCCTAAGTATTCTATTAATGAGTATCAATCTAGATCAAGTAGGATAAAATTACAGTAATTACGATAAAAAATCATTCTGGTTCAATCTCAGGGTTAAAAAGATATTACATGTCATAAAGGATTAAATATGGCATTAATTCTTTCCAAACTCTATATTTACTAGTACTATTAGGTAATTTCACATCGTGAATTGTCTTATTGTGATTTGAAATGTGTGGAGTAGATACACTCATGGATTTATTCATTGTTTGAAATCTTCATGGGTATTCTATGGATGTTTCAGCATGTGACACATATGTTTCACACTACAACAAATATAAATTTTATTTATTTTGACCTCTTCCATTATATCTTATTCCACCTCACCTTTCCCGATGACTTAATATTGTGAAAAGTGGACTCACATTGTGAATTGTGAATTTAAAGACGATTTCTCTCCATTCCAATTTGATTCTTTATTTTTGAGATCTAGGTTCGGGCCATGAGTAATCCTTTATCATAGGACATCATCTATACATTGATTCCAACAATTTTGTGCCTTTTTTCTATAAAAAATCGTATCCTACCAAAAAATAATAAAATAAATAGATACATAAATGTTTAATAATTTAATGTGCGTGAAAAATTGTTTTATATTAAAATAATAATGAAATATATCTCTCTTTCCATTCCCTCACACTTAGAACTTTCATATTCTCTAGCATGTAATCAAAAAATACATAAAGTGAAACAAAATACTACCGATATTCGAATTCTATATAAATTAATAAATAAATTATAAATGGGGGATTAACTATTAATGTTCCTTATTAAACATCAATTCAAATTCACACCTTCAAAATAATGTAATCAACCCAGGAATTTTAGTTTTTTCCCTTTTTAAAATGGTGGATCTTTTCTTTTCTTTATTCATATATCATAACCCATCATTAAAATGCATGAAAATTAATGATTTACCTCTCGATAGATCCTTTTATCTCATTAATAATTATACAAAATCTTGCATATTTATGATCATACGATTAGTATACGATTGTTTTCTATAGGCTTTAAAAGGATATACATTCTTCAATTTATAAAGAAAAATTTTATGTAAAACCACTAGGGATTGAAAAAAAGTTTGTGATGACTCTTATGCTTATGGTTTGTTTGGATTTATGTTCAAAACATTGAATTTCAAAAAGAAGTTTTATCTCTAAAGCATACAACATGATATCAAAATCAAAGTGTACAGAAAATATACCCTGTAATATTCAACTCCCAAATTATATAACTCAATGTATAATCTTGATAAATGTCTGTATAATGAACTATTTTCACCTTGTAAACCATTTTTCTTTTGTTTTAAAATGTTATTATATGGATAAATCTCATATCTACCACCTATCCCCACTTGATAAAATCCCCAGTCTAGTGATTATGTTTTTTCATTTCCTTGAAACACTTCCCATTTATTTATTTTTGTTAATTGTTTCCTTCAAAAAGGTGAATAAATAGACGTAAAATAGAGGTAAAATGATCTTTTCCAATTCAAAAAATATCACCCACACATTGTTTTAGAACATAATACATCCCTCAACTAGGACTTCACTCTACCCCACTTTTCAACATTAGAATATCATGAGATATAAATAGGGTAGGGTAGTAATGGATAAAAATGGATTGTAATTTTTCTCATTAGCAGTGAGTTTATTCACAGATTATATGTGATATATAAGGATTAATGTAAAATCTAGGACCAGGGATAAGGTATTTCACAAAAAAATTCCTAAATCGTATTAAATGTGATTTTCCATAGTCATAGCTTCAATAAGTTCCATTGTAAGTTATAATAGGTGGCGTTCCCAAGATCAGTCAATAAATATGAATAAGAAATAAAAGAAACACTTTTTTTCTAAAAATACTCTTAGTAATAGATGATATGAATTTTAGGAAATCACTTGTGGCAAGAAATAATAACAAAAAGTTAATTCACATAAATATATGAAATCAAAATTATGAAAATGCTATAAAACATTAATTTACCTAAATTGAATAATTCTATTAAATCATGATTCATCAAAATTTACATCCCAAGCTTCCATTTTATTGTTCGATTCCCATTTTACTCATTAAATCTCAATAACATAAAAACCTATAACATTCCATCATTGGATTTCAGTAAAATTCATGTCTCATATACCAGTAAATTAAAGTAAGTAGAACAATAGTGGGCATGAAAATTTTATTTTAAGGATCAAAAGTATATTTTCAAACAAAAATATAATGATATAAAAATATAATAAATTTAAAGGAAAACTACCCATAGAAATAATGGTGAAGTCAGGTTTCATTGGTCATATACATTTAGTTTTTTATACCCGATTCTCAGGAGGTGACTAATTTTTACAGACCTAATATATAATTCATATTTATATTTTACATCATTTCACATCGTAAATTGTCCCTAACATAGAATGATTTCCATTTTTATGATGTGAACTCAGGTTTCATGATGTGAAATTTATGAAGTTTATCCAATTTATTTTCCTACCTAGAATAAAATTAATTATGGGACAAAATAATAACAACAAAAATAATAAATGATAGTTTATACATATTAAAAATACATAAATATGAATTAGGGTGAGAGTGAACTTAGAAAAAATGGGCATTTCCTCCCTCGAACACCTTTTTTCAATGTTGTTGGATGGAAACAAAAATTGAAAATATTTAAATAAATCCATAATTATAAGATTCCCCCCTAACAAAAAATTAATGTAGTTTCCACAATTCATTTATTTTTACTATTCTGGTTCATAGATTTAAAATGGAATTACTTCATTCAATCAAATCTAAAGTAAAGGTACAACCTGGTAGGTTTTTAATGATAACTAATGTGAAAGAGTGTAATATATTACACTGTTTCTTGAGGTACTTTCCCATTGAACTACTTCATTAAATTCACATTTATAGTGAATGGGTTTTATCCACATTCCATTATTGATCTAAACAACCCCAAAATGGAATACATAAATAATAATATAATTTCCTTCCCATAAGTAATGAAGTTTACCCAACATCAGTTGGTGTTGTATAACAAAAATTTACCTCCTATTTTTAAGGTTTTTTATTAAATTTTCATATAATAGGATATCCTTGTTCTTTCTTTTTAAATCATATAATTTTAAAAACCTTCTCATATGATCTCCACTAGCTCACACTCATGTAATATTATTTCATTTCTATCTTTTTCACTGTCTAGATTCATCTATCTCACTACCCAGTAGAATTTCTATTCCAATTACTCATAAATGTGGAACATATTCCAATAAATCAATCTATAAAGAATAATTATTAGGGGTTCTTTATAGGTATTCCTATAATCCAATATGTTTTCTTCATTAATTTGGCTCCAATACTTCTTTTTTGGTTTGATTAACTTTTTTACGGTGCCATTATTTATCTATTGGAAACTACTACTTGGTTTTTTATGTGTGGTAGGGTGTTTATATTTTATGACAAAACCATAATTTTTATGTAATACCTCAATTTTCCTATTGTATAATTGGGTCCCTAGATCACTGATGATCTCTTATGGTATTCCAAACCTTCAAAATATGTCAAACAAATAAATATACAAGATAACCTTAGAATCAATAGTAATGGTGTATTTTTATTCCAGTAACAACAAAACATAATATTTAAAAAATTTAATATATTAATTACTCATAGAAATTGGGATCTTGAAATGGAATTCTAGGCCCCATGCCTCAAAATTTCACAAAAGGTAATTGGTTTTGGTGTATTACTTCTATTTTATGATATATTACCAGAAAAAGGTAATTTATCACATTTTTTTTAAAATTCAAAAGCATATTTTAATATAGTGGGACAATAAATTCCATATTCAAAAAATATTCATGCTGTCCAATAAAGAGAAATGTGTCCTCCACAAGATAATTTGTGAGATAATTGAAAAACTAATTCTATTTCTCTTACTAGTATACATCTAATTAGGATTTTTTCATTGAAAATTTTCCATAAAAATGGATCTTCCCAAATATAAAATCTCATGTCAGATTTGATTTTATGATTTTCATGAGAATTATTATGATATTGTATATTATATGTGACCTTCTAATTGAAAATGTTGTCATACCAAATTACTTCACCATCCATGATATACTATTTTTTCTTGGTAGTATATTATTGAGTGGGTTATGATATTGAATTTATATTTAAGAGGCATGGGTAATTCTACTAGAATGACTTTCCACTTAATTTTTGGGGTCTCTATTGTATTTAATTTATATTTATAACTCTTGTAAAACTTATGTATATATCACCATCTGCGGATTAACATAATCACTCTTCATCTGATATATGAGATCTTCATGATTATAAAAACAATACTTTAGTTCCAATAACATTAGATCTAAAATTTTTAAGTGAAATATTTACTATTTGGAACACCTTATTGGTGGTTGTGTAGTTGATCTATGTGGCATATAATTTCTTGGAGGAATATGAAATAAATTTTTTTAACTATTATTTTTCTATGAGAAGTATGATCCTATATCATGGTTTGATGCATTACAGAGCATCTCAAAAGGATAATTCCTGTTAGGTGTTTGCATTATTTATGATGATACTAACCTTTTCTTAAATTCATTAAATGAATCACTAAAATCTTCATTATCATTAAACTCAAATTATTTTAATACTAATCTTAAGAGAGTGAGATAAATCTTATTTAAATCTTTGATAAATATTCTATAAATTATTTCATATCCTAAAAAAGTTCTAACATGTTTTAAACATATTGATATAGAAAGAAATTTATTACTTCAAATTTTCAATTATGTACCATAGTTTTATTCTATATAACTATGTACCTCTACACTATTAATTTTTTTGACCATGAAATGGAAATATTCAAAGATTAAAGAAACATTTCTTAATACAAATTTTCTAAGTTTGAAGCAAGATTTTTTAATACAAAATTTCAAAACTTTTCCAAAATCTATAGAGAATGATAAAAAAAATTTAACAAAAATAGTGAAGTTATAAAGATATATATCTTGGAAGTGATCAATATGATCTTAGAAAAAATTCACCATGCACTGTGTAATTTTACATGGGTAGATTAATATCCTAATAGTAATCCTCTTATACATGAAATTGAAAAAATGGAATGTGTAGGTTATTTTCACCTAGTATTATAGTGTGATTGGTACCTCAATGTATCTTAATGAACTATCTAAGAAGAAATTATGTGTTTTCCATGGCAATCTTTCTAGAATTTTATTGACGAATGAGTTTAGAAAATGGTCATTTAGAGTAACTTGATTCAAATTTATGTAGTCAATTCCAACTCTTTAGCTATTTTGAACTCTCATGGGAATTAGTTCATTTTGTTTATTTTTAACAATGGTCAGACCAATTTTATTTTGGACCACATGGATGGGGATAAACCACAATGAATAAGATATTGATTAAATGATGTAAGTTTTTTTGTAAATTATATATATATATTTTTTAACTACCTCAATGATGGGGAGATTATGTATTCATTGGGGATGTAAAACTCTTTAGGAATTTACTTCTAAATATTTTTTATGAGAGAATAATTTGGGATTTAATCGAGGTATATCATCTAAACTCCATC
Source organism: Viscum album (assembly GCA_963277665.1). Taxonomy (NCBI): domain Eukaryota; kingdom Viridiplantae; phylum Streptophyta; class Magnoliopsida; order Santalales; family Viscaceae; genus Viscum; species Viscum album. The sequence goes on from OY728145.1 coordinate 127,640,085, forward strand.
TTATGGATTAATTTTTTTATATGACCAGTATGTTTTTTTCTTGGTTTTTGGATTTATTTTTTGAAATTATCACTAGTAATTTATATAATCCTATAAGGAAAAGATATATTAAATAACCTAGTAGTGGACTTATCTCTACATTGGAGATTTTATATAATTTATTATTGCTTGATGGATGGTTCATTGCCAAAATGGACCAAAGGCCTTATTTTTATTTTATTATAGATAATCCCCCTTTTAAGGGTTGAAGGGGAACCCGTACATGACCCATAGGCCCAAGGCACCAGGCCCGACATAACCCTCAATACATGACCCGTAGGCCCTGAGGTATACCAAGCCCATTACATAACCCGTAGGTCCAGCCCACTAGAACGTCCTCTCCCCAACATCTTGAAATATTTATCTCCTTTTCTCCCCACATTTCATTACACATCGGCTATCATTTCCCCGTACAAAGCTGCATGGTGCCTCGTCCCGATGGCGACTGACATACCCTCTCATTCTTCCAATCTAGTTATCTTTGCATCTAGTGGCTTCTACTCCTGTTTATATGATCCACATCTGGGGCCTGGTCTATATGAACTGGGCAACTCCATGGTCTATGTGACCCTAAGGCCCTGTGGCCCGAAGGCCTTGGATGACCCGAAGGCCTTGGAGACCAAAAGGCCCTGAAGAGGAATGTGTTTTCCTAATGTTCCATTGTATGTGTACCTCCATTAATATTTATGATGGTTTTATCCATCTTCTTGAATGGTATCCTAAAAATGAGGGATGAGTGTGAGGAACTCATATCTTCTTCGATGTTGAAAATATATAATTTTATGGGGAATAAAAACAAATTTCATTCACAAGAACATATGCTAAAAATGCAGCTGGTAATTTTGTGGATCCATTTGAAATATATACCACCACTCTAGTGGGATTATGTTCTCACATATTTAAATATTCAAGTATAGAGTGAGGCATGATGTGTATTGAATCTAATAGGTCACACAAAGCATTGAAATGTTTTAAGGATCTAATAATGTAATTAATAGATAATGTCTCTAGATCTTTACATTTTTTTGGTATTAGTGGAGTGATCTATGATGAGACAATTCTACATAAGTTAATTCATCCACTTAAATATAATTATTCTCTTCTGGTTGTATAGTTCATTTATATTTTCCATATATTTAGCGATTTTTTGGATTGATTCCAACAGTATATTATTTATCTCTTCCTTTCGAAATGTCTCCTGAATCTCTCATTGAAATTTATCTAATTATATCTTATTAAACAAATTTAATTCAGAATAGAATACATGCTGAATGTATTTATTTTTTATATATTTCTTTTCTAAAATAATCTATGGTTATTCTTTCTTATACTTGATACTTACTTCATATTACTTCTTATCCTCCTCTATCATTTGGATTAGTGAATCTTAAAAATTCTTATTTGAACTTTCATCCTTACTTATAAAAGTTTTTCTTTTTTTAGTTTTAGGTGGATGAAGATATTTAAAAATCTATGATTTAATTATCTTACTCCCTCATTGGGATTTAAAAATTTTATTGCATGTAGTATTCCTAGATTCATGGTTAAAAACACTTTAATATTTTTAAACTTTAAGGTCTAATATTTTACTGTGGTCTTCATCTCTTCAATATTTTCCCCATGGTGGTTCTATAAAGAACTTTTTGAAGGTTAATCATATGGTTTTTGTTAAAATGATTATGTCTGATATGTTTTCTGTTGGTATTTCTATTTTCAAGACATTTGGTATTGTTACTAATATAATGGATGTTGAGTTCAACACTGGTTGGAAAATGGGGTCTAACTTGATTCTGTTGGTTTCCATAACCTATTTTGGACTCGAGATTATCTTTCCATGATTGGTTTTATTGGAATTTCTTCATATTAAAGGCTAAAACATAGATTTATTTCCGTTGCACATTCATACACTATTTAGTAAAATTATAAGGTGAAGCACATAAACCACATTTTAGAGATAAATGTTTTATTCTAATTGCTTGCGTAACAACCATTATTCTAACTAAACTAGTTAGTTAGTCAAATTTAGTTTCAAGAAGAGATGATGAGTCATAATTTCATACCGTATGGATACTACTATGGCCTATACCTTTAATAATGATTTACTATGAATCTTGATCAATCTTTCCAATTGAACCACTATAATATTCTGGATATTTTCAATCTGGGATCCCTTTGAGTTAGAATCTTATAGATTTGAATCATTTTTATCAAGATTTGGTAATAGAAAGAGGATGTTTTGGTCTTCAATTTTTTGATGTGGGAATTTGGAAAAGTGTTTCTTAAACATCTCCCTATTTTCTTAATGATTATCTTTGATAAACTACCAGATAGTGTAGATTTATTTTCAGATTACACTGCTCTAATGTGTTTTAAATTATATTAACACAAACCACCTCATTAGATCTTCCCATTATTTCACTCCTCCAAGATATATATTAAACATACATTATTTAGAATCTCTCTCGAGTGTGAATGGGAATTCCCTCCACTTAAATATATATATTCCATAACTCCTCAAGACACAAAGATGGAGAAGGCAGTGGTAAACTATGGGATAGATCAGACCGGGTCTTGTGCAATAATACCATGAATAATTTTAAGAAATTGAATATTATTAATATGAAATTCATATTTTTTTGTGTAGAAATTTTAAAAATTTAGTTTTGAAGATGGAAAATTGAGGTGCATAAATATCTTTGATAGTATAGTTCAGGTTCTCAGCCATTTTCTTAGGTTAAATGTGAAAAATTAGAGAATCAATTGAATATGAAAGTGTTATTTTTTAAAACTACTTGTATAAATTAAATTTCCTTAATTTGGTTACTTTTGTTCAATTATTGGATCAAAATAAATTCGAGTGTCTGTTAAGATTCAGGTCATATAATGTTAGTGTTGGTCGGAGTGTGTAACTCAAGAGGAAGGGTGGGGGTGAATTTAGTTCATAATAAAAATTCATGTTAAAAAATATTTCAAATAAGATTCCCAAATTTATAATAAATATATCCATCTAAAAAAATTGTAGTTTAATATAATTAGAATCTTTTAAGAGATTTATCGAAACTTGATTAGTGATATGTTAAACGAAAATGAAATTTATGGTAACATTTGAAATCAATTTACTAAATCAAATACTTATATAAACACTGGTTATGATTAAATATCATAGTCGGTTTTATCTATATTAAAAAATATATATTCTAAATCGTTGCAAGGAACAAAAAAATACATAATAAAATTAAACAAGGAGTTCAGTCTCAAGCCATGACCTAATCCCCTTAACATGGAAATCAAATGCTAACAAGTAGATTATAAAAATATTATATGATATTAAAACTGGATCAGGTATAAAACTAATAACTAAAAATATATATAGTCCACATATGTACCAATTCCATTATAAATGTGGGATGAAAAATAAATCAACACACACTGGGACCTCTTCCACAAACATGTTGGTAAACATATGGAAAATGGAGTATAGATAATATCTAGTATTTTTATGTTATGGCACTAGATATAGTGTGCGTAGATAAATAATAAATACAACACACAACTCAAAATTAAATCGATAAAATTGAAAGAGAAATCTATATGATAAAGAAAAGATATAGATGCCAATTCTGATATGCTTTAGATGCTTGAGAATCCTTATACGTGTTGTGTAGCAGAGATTGGGCTATTTCTATGAATGTATAATTAAAATAAAACTTCATGAATCTCTTTTTCTATGAATATAGTAAGGATTTGATTGTTCAGTGTACTCCACTACTTCACAGTCAAAATTTAGGTAATTACGTAGCCTGTAAGATCTTGTAGAATGATACTTCTAGTACAATGCATGTATATGTTTTCTCTTTTCCTGCACCAACACATGTGTGAGACTTTTTTGAATATAAATCAATGCATGATGGAGAGTCCATTTGAATAACAATCTTTACAATCTTCTACATCATCTTACTAAGGTTTGACATAGAATTTAATGTTTCATTTCGATTAATAAGAATAATAATTAAAATAATCATCAACATTGACATTAATAATATATCTATTGTAATCATTTAATTCAAATTTCCGAGAATATTAAGGTTGTATCATGTCTAGTAGTGAGTCATGCCAATAGTGAGTCAGAATGGAGGTAGGTCATTTGGAGGTTGTTCATCCAATGATTGGTCATCTGAAAATGAATAATGTTAAATGGTGAATCATTTTCAATAGAAGGTCATCCCTGGAAGTGAATCAACTATGGAAATAGGTAGTGTCCGATAGTCACTACTTCTCAATGCCGAGACAATCCTGACGGTAGGTACAGTATAGTGGTGACTCATTATCAGCAGTGGTCAATTCTAATAGTGGATCTTTTCTGGTGGTGACTTATTCTCAATTATTATTCATTATCAATGGTGATTGAATCTTGGAAATATGTAAATTTTGGTTGTGAATCTTATCAAAAATTTCCCAATATTTCCTCAAACATCCTTATATTATAAAATAAAATCATAAAATAGTAAATCCATTAAAAATTTAATAAACATGATTTGTGATCATTAAGAAAAAGTTGTTCAAATAATATATATCATTCTAATGATCACAAATCATGGAATTTTTTAATCAATGTATATAAAGAACATTGGCATAAAATAGATATGTTTAACACTTTAAATGTATAATGTAAGGGTTTGAACCTAAATTTTAATCTTTATAAAATAATATAAATAAATAAATATGGTATCAAAGAATAATATTAATGTGGATAAAAGGCTCATAATTAGTCTTATAAAATAAATTCCATATACATTCTACCCATTTAGGTATTATAAAAAAGTGAACATGATAAGAGTGATCCCATTATTGAACTATGTAATTAAATTACATCCAAAAAGAGATACAACAAAGTCACAGAGAAGTCCCTATCCAAAAACTTGTAATTTCAATCACTCAGAGTCTAGGTATTTTCATCATAAGGTGATTTTAACTTATCAAGGATTGTGGTAATATAGGCAGAAGCCCGAGGATGACGTATTGGCTATTGGGATTAAAGTGTAAGTGGGTTTCTCTCTGATGACCACTGGACAAAGATGTATGAAAACTTCCAGAGGAGACAAACTAAGAGCCTAGAACTATGTAGGAAATAGAGAATTGGGATTTCTAATAATAGCTTGTCCGAAACACTGTTGGTCAGTAGCAGTAGTTTTCAGATAAGTATTTATTGGAATTTCCTCATGAGAAACTACAACTGTTCCATACACATGCAGAAAAGTATTCACCAGATTTACGATTTCAATAATGATATTTCCTTATTGATCCATGTTACTAAATAATTCTTTATTCCCATCCATAAACAACTTTAGCACTGGTTTCATCACCTTCAAATAGTTGACATGGTCCTCAAAGGATTCTATACATAGTGGCATCTGAATATTCACCTTAAGAATCATTAAGTGAGAGTTTAGCTCATTATTAGTGTAGATCCTAGAAAGGTAATATTTTATGGATTTGGTAATTGTTTATCGATCATCTCTAACATTATTTAAGAATTAATGTATCCTATTATAAACATGATTACTATTATGTCAGATATGTCTCTAACTCTCCTCAGGAGTACCATGAAAATCTTATGACAACATGAAGGTACTCCCAAACCATTAACTGAAACAAATCAATAGCATGAGAATACAGGGGATGTGGATCACTTGATGTAGGAGCCAATAACGATATATTTTACACCCTATACAACAAGATATATAAAATAGAAGAAAAGGATGTATTCCAATCCTCCATCATAGATATCAAGGTCTCCAACTCAATAACTAACAGTCTATTCTATATTTTAACCTCATGAAAATGATGAATCATTTTTGGATGAATGTCACACACCAGATGCTTGAAAATGTTTCTAGTATCATGATCACTGAGATGTGTGACTATAGGTGGCTAAGACCACAAAATCATACAAATATAAAAAAGAATCATGTCTTTAAAATATTTTATATCATGTTTGGAAATAGTATCAACATGCATAGAAGAACCAAAATAATACAAGAATGTAGCATCTCCCTCAGAAGTTGTCACAACAACCTCTTCTGGCTTCAGTTTAGAAGGAACACCTAAATAAAATCTATATGGATCTCTCGCTACATCTATCTTCTCAACCAAAGATCCCTTAGGATCCAGATCATCTCGAACTAGGGAAGTATGTCCACCATTCATTTTTGGATTTCTCTCATCAATTTCTAAATTAGTATAGTCCAATCCAAGTCGCACATATATTGGGACTCCTTCCTAGTCATCCAAATCTATGAAATCTATCATGGAAGAAGACAAAAGTGTAGTCCCGACATATTCACTATCCACAGGATCAACTCGGTGACTTAACAAACTATGAGCTTCCTCCCACTAAACCAAGGCTATTATCTGATATCTTACACCTTCATCAATATCTTATATGAAATTTGGTCTTCACTCAATCCTTGAAGCAATTGAAAAAACATGAGATGAAGGATGTCCATGAGTCTTCTCATGATCATTAGGACCATCATGGTAAGATCCACCATCATTTCCATCTCCATCTCTATCACCATCTCCTTTATCATGATAATCAACCTCAGTTCCATAATATTGATTTCCCATATCATATTTATCACTATTTTCATTATCATCACTTCCATTATCAGATACATCAAAAAATTCATTAGAATAGTTTAAAGAGTAACTTCTAAACGTTTCTTGTCATGGAACTTCTATTTTATCCTCAACATCATATTTCTAACATAAAATATTTTCTATAAAAGGTAGAGAACCATGAAGAAGATTTTGGACTAAAAGAAATAAAAGTGTTCTTAGTAATGTCATAGTAAATTCCCTCCTCAAATGAAAACACTTCCTTATCACCAGCTGCATCATCTTCCTGTTCTTCCTACTCATATTCAGAGTACTCTACTACCTCATATGGCTCCATGAGAAAATAAATGAGGTTCTTTCGTTTATTAGGGTGATTAATATTATTAAAATACTCATATAAAATATCAACATCAACAACCCATTTCCTAAATCATGGGTTTTGGTTTATCTTCATTATCTTACATATAACTTCAGTCTGGAAAAGAACTTCCACACATTACTTTAGATTCTTTATCCCTATAAAATAACCCTTTGGCCTCAAGAATGGTTGAAATAAACTTTAGTTAAATTAGGGAGTATGACTTGGAAGACGTATTTCATATCTCCCTCATATGTACCATCAAATACTTCTGTGTATTGATTTTATTTCATCTTTTAATTATTTAATGAAAATATAAATCATAGTATCTCATTGTGTTGAAGTATCCTTTCCTCGATCATAACTTGTGTGCTATATAAACCAAAATATAAAATTAGACTCATCACAAAATTCATTTTACCAGGTCTTCTTAGGTTGTAATCTCATGCATGCTCTTCTAAAGCATTTTCATATATAAAAAAATCACTATCACTTAGAATTGTCCCTTGATATACATTCAAAACACATCAATGAAATGCTTAAAGAAAACATTCCCCTCATTTAAAATAGAAAAATTACTTCTATCCATCTATAATCAATCTAATCTAATATTTATATTACCTATAACTAAAATCAATGTGTTAACAAAAATGTTTTAACAACCTTTAACAAAATGACCTCTCATTATTTGAGAACAAGTCCATCTATCCTTGGTCCTGGATCACCTTACACACTATAGATCTTCTAGACAATAAAAATTCAACATTTAATTCTTTCTGAGTAGATAGTTTATGATTCATCAGTTGTGGTTTTCATGGATCTACAACAAGTCCTCTCAAATATTCTCTATGCTTCTTCGAAGGTCATGACTCCTTGAGAGTTGAATCAACATGTGTCTTCACTCTAAAATTTGTAATTGATTTGGATGCTCTAGGAAATGATAATAGAAGGTGAATGGTATGGAGATATAGAGTAGCTCAGAAGCTCAAAACTCATGTGGCATGAGGGATAGAGTGTGCTAAAAATAGGCTAAGTCCCCAATTTATATCATTTAGTGATTTCAAAATTTAAAATTGAAATAAAAAATTTAAATCAAAAAATAATTAAATATTTAACTCTAAAATAAAAATTATTAATAGTTCCTAATTACAAACAGTAGGTCATTCCCAATGGTGGGTTTTCCAAAAGTGGGTAAATTCCAACATCGTGTAATTTCCAAAGGTGGGTAAATTCAAATAGTTGGTAATTTGCAACATTAATGTTTAACCAAAATTTATCATCCCTAATTCGTTTTTAGGTAGTTTAATCTCAGAAAATTCAACATCTTAGTAAAAATATCAGCAAAGATAATGTTTAGTTTCTATGAATTTAAGAGTTTTGTCAAATTTTTAAAATGATCTTTGAAAAAAGTGAAGTCTTACATCAATGTGATTTTTATATTGTGATAAATAGTATTCCTAGAGATAATTATTGCACCCGTGTCTTTAAAATTTATAGGTACATGATAGGACTGATATCGAAAATATATTATAGTGTGATTCATCACTAAAATTTGAGTAGAGAAACCACCTAACATAATGTAATCAACTTTACTAGTAGATGCTAAAAAATAATTATGTTTCTCAATACTCTTTGAAACTACAGACTTTCCAAAAATATGACATGTTTTAGAGGTTCATTTTCTATCTACTTTGAAACCATAAACATCATCATCTGAATAACTCAATAAGTCAAATTCATGTCCTCTAGGGAAGAATAATACTAAATTAGTTTTATAATTGAGGAATTTGAAAATCATTTTAAAATCAAGTAAATTTAACTCTTTTGGGTATTCCTAAAAACAATCACACATACATCTAATGATGATAATTTAAGACTAACTAGAAGTTAAGTATAAAAGACTTATTATCCGGCCTCTGTTAATAGTTTAATTCATTTGTTTTCCATATTCCCGAAGTACCAACTTATGGGTGGTACCCATGGTTGTGTCACAACTCTTAGTGATATCTAAACAAAACATTAGAGAGGATATTTGGAGTAATTAATTTTATTTAAAATAATTCCTTCTTTATTTTCCAAAAACTGAAAACCATGAAATAATTTATGTTTGACCATTAAACTCATTTGAAATCCCCTTTTCATCATCTTTGAAAAATCAGTACATAATGTTTTTGTTGAATATCCATAGGTAATAACATATAAATATATTTTAATGACAAAAAAATATTTTGATATTATTTTTATTAAAAAGGAAGGATCGATAATATATTTTAAAAGACCATTAGATATTAGTAAAGAACTGAACCTATCATTATAAGATATATGAGCCTATTTTAAACCATATAAATCTTTTTTTAATTTGAAAACATGACTTCAAAAATGATAAATTTGAAAACCAGAGGGTTTTCATTAAAAACATCCTCAATTATATAACCATTTTATAATTAACTTTTGACATCCATTTGAAATAGTTTGAAATTCAAATGTTCTACATAGGAATTCAGTATTATAATGGATTTATTTTTAGATACAAGAGAAAAGGTTTCCTCATAGTCAATACACTCTTCATGAATATACACTTGTGCAACTAGTCTAGCCTTATTTATTACTATGGTGCAAGATTCACCAATGTTATTTCAGTATATCAATTTAGGTCCAATAATAAAAATGTATTTAGGTCTAGCCACAAGTTCCAAAACATTATTTATCTTAAAATGGTTAAGTTATTATTTCATATCCATTATAAAGATTTCATCATTAATTTCATAAGTGATGTTCTTAGGATCATGAATTGATAAGAATGATGATGTTAAACCTAATTACTAAGAGAATATTTAGAATTTTTACCTCAATTTAGGTATCCTAATACAAAATCTATGGGGTGGAATTTATTATTCCTAATATATCTTTTTAGAGAAGGTCTAGTTATCTCATTTTCATCTATAGGTTCATGTTTAGGTTATAAACGTTTCTCAGAACTGGATGATTTTTTTCATTGTTTTGTAGATGTGTCAGAAGATTTATCATTTATGTCCATATTTGATAAATCAGCCTCAAGACTCTATAAATGATTTTTGGATCATGTGGATTTCTTTTATCAATCATGAAATAAATATACTCTTCCATTCTCCGAGTTATCTTGTTAAAAATCTACATGATTTAATAAGTTATATAGAATAAAAGGAATTTCCTTCTTTACTCATGGAGGTAAATTTCTCAAGATTACCCTTATTTTTAAGAATTAATACTTTTCAACCAAAATATCTAAATTAATTAACCCTCTAATTTCTATTACTAAAAATTTTGTAATGGGTTTTCTTTAAGAGAGGTTTAATTAAGACTCTATTAATTATATAACAGGAATATTTATAGTGTCTTAAAATAATTAAACAGGAAGGTCATATTAATTAAACGTCAATATAGAAATTTAAAAAAGTTTTCTATTTATCCTTTATAAAAACCCATTCTTCTAGGGGCACTAGGAGTAAAAAAATTGTGAGTTCAACAATTTTTTTGAAGAAAATGATTCAAATCTTTGATTTTCAAACTCCCAACCATGTTAAATTATAAATGTTTTAATCCTAATTCCACTAATATTTTCAATAGATATACCATAATTGGTATTGTAAGAATATGATTCACTTCTGTGAGCTAAAAAGAATACCCAATTATACCAAGAAAAGTCATCTATAAGGAAATATACATAGTGCTTCCCATCTAGACTAGAATCTCTAGATGTTTCAAACAAATCCAAGTGAACCAAATATAGGGCTTGAAAAGTTGATACTTATTTCATTCATTTGTTTGATATTTTGTACTCCTTTCCTTTTTTACATTATTCACTCAGTTTATTATTTGTGAATTGATGTTTAGGTAGTTCTTTAACTAACCCTTTATTAGTTTTCTTTCTTTGTTAGTAAATGTTCCAGTGGCCTAGTATCCTATTCAAAATCCATGTTTCCTTAAAAAATAACTTATATAAGATACATTTTGAGACATTAAAGGTTCTAAATTAACTAAATAAATATTTTCATTTCTCAAATATGTAAGTAATGAATCATTTTTGGAATAAAAAAACTACAATCATTTCTTTCAAATTTCACATAAAACCATTATTACATATCTGTGAGATGCTATGAAAATTCTGTTTTAAAACATCAATAAATAAAACTTTTTCAACATAAAATGAGTAAAAATTACTAATTTGGGCTAGCCCAATTATTTTCCCTTTATGATTTTCACTAAATGTGATATGTCCACCCTCATAATTTATCAATAAAATTTAAGTTAGAGAAATCCCCATTCATATGTCTAGAAAAACCACTATCCATGTACCATTGAATTTTACTGTATCTCTTCATGAAGATTCCTGAAAAATAAGGTTCTACTAAAAAAATGATTTTGGTATGGAAATCAACCTGGGTCCAGAAATGTTAGTAATTAAGGATTTAAGAACTCATATTTTCTGAATGTGTTTCCCATATTAAGACATAAAACTTTTGGAAATAAAAACACTGTTATGTCTGCTTGAATAATAACTATCAACTGAATATCCAAAAATAGATTTAAGAATAAATGTGCTTTTAAAAATTCTTCATTATCCAGGTTGATAACCTGGGATACTAATTTACATAGGTTAACTAGTTTTTATTTGTATTTGAGTGAGCGTTTCTCTACCATTAGTTTATATCTATAATTCATTCCTCAGTTTCTCATTAGAATACTTCAATTAATATTTTCTTTCAACAATTAATCAATTTTTACTTTTTCTTCACGAAAATCAAATTTTATATTAATAGTTAAAGCCCAATGAAACTTTAATTTTTTTTACATATCTTTAATCGCATTAAAATTACATTCTAGAATGTCAAAATATTCAAATAACACTTTAGTTGAAATATTTTCATCATTATTCACATCTTTATAATTTTTAGAAACATTTAAAGGAGAAATAGTAATTGGAAGGGATACCTGATATTTTTTTCCATGAAACACATGTTTTCTTTATCATGTTTCACTTTTTATCGAGTATGTTTCATTAGAGATTTATTCATAATAATTCTTTGGGTTTTTAATATATTTATTGGACTTACAATCCCTGTTATCATACTTATTTTTATACTAAATCTTGGGATAATCATCTTTGAAATTTCCTTTCCTCTTATATCAATAGAAGTTGATCTCATTTTTAGTATCGTCCCTAATATAGTCCATTTTAAAATGTCCTCTAATATCATATATTTTTTAGATTGGTTTTCTAAAAAAAATATTCTTGATGCAAAACCTTTTAAACCTTCTAGACAAATGGTCCTTTTCTTCATCACTACTTACTGGTGATTTTTCATCCTTGTAACTTTCATATTGATCTTTTTCTTTAGATTTTGAAGTAGTAGACTTGAATGTAATAAAATTAATTTATATTTATCTTCCTATTAACTTTTCAATTTATGTTCCTCCTTGTACATCATTAACTTACCAATCAGATCATTAACATGTATCTTACTAATATCACAATATTCTCTAAACAAAACTGAGGTTCCTCTCTATCTCTTTGGAAGACACCTAAACTATCACATGAATTGATATTTTTCAGGGAACAAATTTTCTAAGGAAGTAATCACATTAACCATCTCATTAAATGTGTGATACAATTTCAAAATAAGCCCATGAGGTTTCATCTTAAATGTATTATATTTAATTGTATAAGTACTTAAACTTATTTCTTTCAAATTAATCATTCCTTCATGAGAAATAGCTAATGTGTCCCAAATTTCATATGATGTTATGCAAGAAGATACTCTATTAAAATATTTATCTCCTAAAGCACAATAAATGGCATTCATGGCATTAAAATTATTATTTTCACAAGATTTATTTTCATCAACCCTTGTATTTCTATCAGTTTTAGGTAATTCATATTAATCTTCAAAATCAGTCCAAATTTCAATCACATGCCTTCAATGTACATTTTCATCAATATTTTCCATTGAGAATAGTTAGTTCCATTAAAGAAGGTAGGAATATTGGTAGAATAACCTTATTTTATATTATCTATTTAAAGAACTAAATTTATAACTTACTAATATTTAGGATCTTTAAAAAAACTACAAGCATAGTTAAAAATATTTGTATTCCTTTGATATCAAGTGTTGGTTGGAGTGAGTAATTCAAGAGGGGGTGGAACTGAGTTTCCAATAAAAAATTATTTTGTTTAAATAAAATCCCCCAATTATAATAAATACACCCAATTAATCAAAATATTAGTTTATTATAAATTTAATCTTTTATGATATTTCTTGGATCTTTATTACCGAACAATTAAACAAAAATGAAATTTACTTTAACTTTTAAAATAAATAAATTAATCAAATAATTATACAAAAAATAGTAAATATTAACTATCAAAAAATGTTTTGTTTATAGTTTAAAACAAATTTGTTTTATTTTTTTGAAAAAAACAAAACTCATAATAGAATTAAATAAGGGGTTTAGTATCAAACAACAAAAAATCCCCTTCATATAGAAATAAACTACTTCCAAGAAGATTATATAAATAATATATAATCTAAAAACTATATTGGGTATACAAAAAATGGTAATCCATTAGTCCAGCCACGCATGGACCTATTCTTTAATAAGCATGGGAAAAAAATTAACTCATATCACACATGGAACTCTTCCGCAAACATGTGGATAAACATATGAAAATTTTACTAAAGTTAATATCAATTATTCTATAGCTTTAGTATAAGAGGAAGTGTGTGTTGATAAAAAAAGAAAAACCATGCACTACTTGAAATTAAATACAATAAAGAGAAAGGTGAATCTATAAGACAAGAAAAATTCAATGTTTTTTGGTTTTATACGCTCCAGATGCTTGAGTCTCCTTGGATGTGAATTAGAGAGGTTCTTAATAACTTTCTCTAAATGTAGCAGTATAACATAACATCATAAAGATCCATTTTTCTGATTATAATAAGGATTGTACTGTTTAATGTACTCCAATAGTTCACAATCAAAATCTTGGTAGGTATGAAATGTGTAAGATATCATGGAATAATCCTTATAGTACTCAGAAGTTTCTCTCTCTCTAAAACATCACTTTCTCATGAGGGAAAGTTATTTGAATATTAATAAATTCATGATGGGGAGTTCGTTTGAAGAACAATAGTCATGTTATTATGCATCCTCACATAGTGGTATAACATAGGAATTAATATCTCCTTATAATAGTTAAGAATAATCATTTAAATAATCCTTATCATTAACATCAATAGTATAGTTTTTGGAAGTATTTATTTTAAATTTCATATAATAATGAGGGTGGATCATGTCTATCAGTGAGTGAGGAAAACAGTGAGTCAGGATGATGGTGGTCATCTGGTGGTAGTTCGTCTTGCGTTATTTCATCTTATAGTGAATCATGTTCAATGGTGACTCTTTTTTACCGGAAGGTCATACCTGGGGGTGACTTATTACCGGTGGTAGGTAGCATGTTGTGGTGACTCATTATCAGCGGCGAGACAACCCAAATGGTATGTAAAGTTAGGTGGGGACTCTTTCTTAGTGGTAGTTCAATTATGGTGGTGACTGTTTTCTGGTGGTGACTCATTCTTAGAGGTGATTCATTCTTAGTGGTGAGTCAATCATAGATATAGATAATTTATGACAATGACTCTTTACAAAACATAGAAAACATTACATCAACCTACCTAATATTAGAAAATGATATCATAAAATAGTAAATCTATTAAAAACATAACTAACATAATTTATGAGCATTAAATCAAGGATATTACACCTATGAAGATGTTTTGAGGCACTAAATCCCTTAGAAGATAAATTTTATACACAAAATTTCCTGTGGCATGTAAAAAAAATTAATTTCACTTGGCATTGTCTAGTTTTTACCCCAGGTAGTCTCTTGAGAGAAGTTTACACAAAACGGGTTGACATTTTTTTTAGCCGATATAATGAAAAATTAATTAATTTGTTTTTATGTAATTGAGTTTTTAGGAAATCCTACTAAATGAATTATTTTAAAATAGTTGATAAATAATGATGTTTAGGTTGAGAATGTATAAACCTATAGAATTTCTATCGTGGTTTTAAAATTTTTACTTAATCTCATTCTTGTGACTGCTAAAAGCGAGATACCTCTATTGATTACTCTTTCTCCCTTGTCCAGATAGTGAATTTTGGAAATACCCAAACTGAAATATATGATTGGTCTACTATCCTTCATATGTGTATGGTGTTGCAGCTGGTATTTTGATTAATTAAGAGAAATGCTAATCAAGTATTGTTATTTCCATTAATTACTAATAGTTCCTTCCAAAATTCCACACGTGTGCTGTTGCTTTCAAAGAACTCAGCACCCAACCCTAGCATATTCCATCATATACAAAAAAGAATCAGTTAGTAGGAGATATGAATAATCGATCCAAGAATTAGAAAGGAACAAAATCTTACCCCCCCACAATGATAGGGGGAAGTAAAAAAAATTAAGAATAGAAATCAGTTTGTATAATAAATAAAGGGATTTATAAAATTTAAGCATAATGTAACACAAGAATAAAAAAATATGTATATCCCCATCTTTCTTGGTCAATAAAATGACTACCCCTCTATGTTTAGATTAATCAAGTAGATACGGGATATGGAAATCACTTCAAGAATGATCAAAAGAGTGAAAATAAAATAGAGAAATAAAACTACAGAAATATGCCATTAAGAGATTCCTCTCACGGAGTGATCCCTTTTTTAGTCCCACAAGTGTTTTATTTTTGTTCTCTTGCCTAAATTGGGTAGGTTAATGTTCTATTAAATCCAATAATAAAATATTTCAAGTGTAATTCTAGTGATTCACTGGAGTTACGTGTCATAATAGGGTGGTAAAGACATTAATTATTGTCAAACACTATATTGTTTTGGCCTTCTAAGGAATTTCAGATTGTGAACAGTGTTTTAGGCATGTGAAATTAGTGGGCAGGACAATTTCATGAGTTTATCCACTCCGTGTGAGTTCCATATTTATTATTTATAATTGTAGTATCATGAAACATATAAACTTTCTCTATTTTCCTTTTTTTAATCACATCTTCTTCTTCCCTACCTTTCACGATAATTTCAACCTACGAATAGTTTTCTCATGACATGAAATTTTAATTTTTATAAGATTTCAATCCATTTCAAATTGAATATTATTTTTTTAGCTTCAGGATTGGGCCTTAACTTATCCTTTTTTATTTGAAATCATCTATAAATTGAATTAATCACTTTTATGATCATTTTCGGTCCAACCTGGTATCATTCCATAAAATAGTAAAATAATTAAATAAAAAATAGTTTAATCATTTAATGTTCATAAAATTTTGTTTTATATTAATATAATAATATAACATATTTATTTTTCATTAGGAACCCAAATTGATGATTACAATCACATGAAATTCAAGATACAAATATCATCATAAGAACATTATAGAAATTTTTTAATAGTTTACATCCATAAACCCTGTTTAAACTCCATTCAATGGAATATTACCTATTTTTTAGATCATATTATATGGTTTCCTTGAATTATAAGTTCATATTTTCCCCAGTATTATTAAACTATTCCAAGTTATTTGTTCCTTTATTAAGTCAAAATTTTAAAATGGGATTTTGTTTATTGATCCAAGGCATTGGTTCTTTATTTGTAGATACATGAAGATATATTTCATAAATTATAATAGAATCCTGTAGTGAGGCATTGATGTCCAAAAACGTTTCAATATAGTTTATCTGCAGTTTAATAACATATCCAAAGCTTTTTCTAGATCAATTTCTTTTCCAATGCCTTTTTTTACAATTTATATCAAATTTGAGTCTGAATAAAAATAGTTATGAAACCAGCCATTAGACCCTTAATTAAATTGAAATGATCTGTATTATTATGAGTTTTATGTTCTGTAGGATCAATTGACCTTTCTGCATCTTCAAATCATCCTCTGGTCATGGTTCAAATTTAATAATAATCCATTGATTTTATCTCACCTATATTTATAGACATTCCCCTTTTCTAGGATATTAAACTCATGTATTTGATCATAGGTGTTTAATAACTAATATAGTGATCACCAATTTTGGTATATTGGAATAATTTTCTATGTTTCTGGTTTTTGTACCTTTTTCACCAAATAACATCTCATATCAAATATTCTATTTTTTATTTACTTTTTATTGCAATAAAAAATATTCATAGCTTGACAATCTGATTCCTAATTTATGTTTTCCTATATAGTATCTTATACCCCATGATGATCATTAAAATATTCAAATGAACATACTAATACAACTTATCTTCTTTCTTTGTTTGTGGATCCTCATCACTTGTTTGTTTCCTATTGAACTTAGACACTACTATTATATATCATTTAAATTATTTGTTACACATGCAATCCTTGGCTAATATTTGAATAGTATTATTTATTCTGACTTCAAAAACATTCTCTTACACAATATTTTTATAAAACAATAATGGAGTAAAACCCAACACTAGAACATTATAGTTGAGTCTAGAAGTCCCAACATTAATTTCAGTTTCTTGTGTGAGAATATATTAATGATCCCTCATACTATAGGGGGTCATTATAAGAAACCCTACATCCAAAAGAACGATATATAAAGAGTTATTAGCCTTTCCATCTATGAAATATAATAAATAACCTAATTTTTTTAGAATAATTCCAATCAATGGGGGAATATTTGTTCAAGGGACCATTTTTTATCACTTGGGAATAGGTCAACACACCATCTAACTGACCCGAGTCAACCTAACCAGCCATCGCGGTACTATTCAAACATGTGTTTCTATAATCCATATATATATATATATATTATTACCTTAATGACTATATTCCAACCTACCTTTAATCAACACCCCTTATTTCTTAGATTCACGAATGCATAGTGAAGGTGTCCTAATCGATTTTAGGATTAAAATACTTACACCAAGACTGAAATATCACCATCTAGAGACATAAAAACACCTCAATAACCTATATCCAATAATATTAAACTTTTGTTTTAGGCACATCTATTTCAATAAAAATATGGGGATCTATGGGTTGATAGTGTGCCTTTGATCTAAATTCAAAATAGAGGAATATACTAACCAAATTACATGAAATTGAATGAATTTTTGGATTTTAAAAAGGACTTTGAACCCTAAAAATCATATTCAAATCATCATGGAAGGGTAATACTATTTATTTTCAAAGATTTAGTCCTATATGAACAATTAAAAATAGATACCATTAATAATACACATGGATTGAGACCAAGTGAAAATAAGTCATTATTTTATCAGAAAGTAAACTGTCAAATGTTGAGGGTATAACAACGCAACTATAAAATTATCTTTTATACCCCATGAACCCTTGATGGATTAGTCAAAACCATAAACATTAAGGAATATCCATCTAAAGCATAAAACAAAAGAAAAATCATGGAGGGAAAACACCATAGTGAATTTCAATTGCAAGAGTTGAATGTAAATAAGAACTTCTAGGTCACATAAAAGGGATAAGTCTATATATCACTAAAAAATAAATAAAAATTTACTCCCCCTTTATAAAGGAAGAAGTTTAGGTGTAACAACCATTGAGACCCCCAAGGGAATCATGACCATGAGAGAAGTTGAAATACAACACAACATATAGGATTAAATAAAAATGTTTTACTTCTAATAATGATTAAGTTATTGGAATGCGAAATTATTTTACAAATATTAATATTAGTTTCATCAAAAATAAACTAGGTAATATGAAAAAATATATTTACTTAATTGAAATGGGAAGGATAAGCATGAAATCATTATCAAACAAATAAAATATAATTTTACTGTTTTAGTTGACACCTAAATTTCCATAAAAGACTAATACAATTAATCTATTTTTAATTTTAGTCTAATAAAATTTGTGATACACTTATTTCCATATTTTATAAAATTGGATCCTTTGTGTAATATTTTATTGTTCATATTTATACCTTGAATTATATTACAAATGTATTCTAAATTTTTATAAACCTCATAATATATTAATGTATATATTATTATCTAGAAATAATGAAATTAAAATATTCCTAAGATTGTAAATATTTAGGTGTGGGTGTGTGATCAAAATATGATTTGTGTTTCATTTTACACCATTTTACCAATGTTTCTAATAAATTTGGGTTCAAATTTCCCAATATAATAATAAATTGAACTCTCCTTTTAAATTATTTAGTTAATGTGAAATACCTTTTAAAAGAAAATTTTCATATTTTCATATTTTTTCAAGGAAGGTAGAGGTGATAAAGAATATCTAATAAGAGCTTAGATAAATACAGGCTAAACTATACAAAAATCTAAGAATGAAAGTGGATTGAAATTACAGTTCTAAATGATCTATACATCCAATTTGGGTGAAAGAATATGGGTGAATCCATTTATTAGAGGGCTAAAACTCTGTAAATTTATTTATCTTATTTATTTAATTTAGTATCCCAAAAGGTGAAATATATTTATAAATAAAAAATATTCATAATGAAGATATAAGTCTACAGTTTCCCAATATCTCCCATTCTATAACATCAATGACCATCACATATATTTGATTCCTATTAATAACTCTCATGTTTTTTATAAGTCATAATAAAGCCTTTGACTTTTCCATAACTTATATTCTAGTGATATAGAAAAATCTACATAAAAACATTAATACTAACCTTGGATTCTAAATTTACACAATGGGTACCTCATATATGAGTTTTACCTGGGGGATAGTCTATGTAGTTACCTTAACTGATCTTGATGTTTTGAGAGACACTTATTTTCATAGGGAGATCATAAATATAGGAGGATATCCACTCAATATTATTTATTCATTACGATGATGAACTCAATGATGGGAAATCATTACAAGAGAGATATACAGTGTAATAGTTTGTGCCCTAGAACAAAATATCTTTTTAATTTTGTTTAAATATTTATTGAAATACATGAATATTTATAAATTTATTCCAACATTAGGAGTCTTCTTATATGTAACATATAAAATGATTTTTTTGATTATTAATTTATCCATTTGACTCTCTAACATCCTATCAAATATATGGTGTTTTTACATTTTTATCATCCAAGACAATTTTTAAATAAATTATTATTTTTCTTTAAGATGAGTATTTTTGACTATTAATTATATTGAGAAATTTGATGTGTTGGATGTAAATTATATTGGGACTGATATTAGGATTTAATTATTTTTAATTTTTCAGGGATTTTATTTCAAATTTTTTTGGTCTATTTTTAAAATACTTTATCGATGGAATTTTTTAATTAATTTATTTTAGTGGAAATGTTTGCATGTTAGCATATGTGTGGTCCTCAGAAAACATATTTATCATGAAATATAGATCGATAAAAATTACGATCACCTATATATCCCAACAGAATAAAATGAATTCCGATATAATGCATAGTTTATACACATATTTATAGCCATAAGCTTTCCATAGAAAATCATCAACACTTAAGCACCCCATTCCAAGCACGTTCCTTGCCTGAAAAAACTTAAACTATCCCTCACACGAAGTTCCAAGAAAAATATAGATCCCTATATAATCCTTTTAAGCCATAATACCTAGAGAAACCGTCCAATATTTTCTTCCTTAGATCACACATCCTAACTCAAAGAATCCAACTGTAGATCTCTCTGAAAACCGAAGAGAGAGCCCTACACTTTTAATCTTCAGTGAAATCATAGTAAAAATACCTCCTAAAAACCTACACTTCACAGGAACATCTATACATCATCCTTCTAACTAATTAAGAAGCCTAAATGATATTGAATGAGTAAGACAATGAATTCAGATTCAGACAGATTTAACTAGATATTAATGATTTTCATTTCTTGTTTGTTCCCTGTGTTAGTTTATCCTTCAACATAAAAAGGAATTTTCTTCCATAATTAAATGAATTTAATAGCAGTATGTCTCACACATCATGTGTTTTATCAAATTCAAATATGCACCGATGCCCAAATTGTAATAGGTATTCTTAGAACAATCATCTCATCTATAGTGTCTGGCCTTTCTACTTCTTCAAGGAGTCCAGTCTTGAGTTTGAGCATCTTAGTAGGAATTACAGTAGACTAGACCCACAGATTTTATGTCCCAATGTCTCAATCCCAAACATACATTTTATTTATTCTTAAACCATCAACAACATGCATCATTTTCTAATCCCCTTATCGAAGTATTTTCATAACAATTATCTCTAGAAACACTTGTTTTCCACTATAACTACAATAAAGTGATGCACACCATCTTATCATTATAATTGAAGGAATATGAATCTTGATCATTGGGTAAATCCATAATATTTATATTACTTATTTATTCTTTATATTCTTATTTTAATGGATAAGGTATGTTATTAAAAATGATTATTGGGAATGTGACCGAGAATTCCCACCTCTATGGTAGGAGTCTGGATACTTCTTCTTGTTCCAGTTTCCTAATTTTATTTTTTTTATTGTTTAGTAAATTAAAATTCTATTATCCTCTTTCTTATTGTTTGTTTTTTTAATTATTAATTCATTCCATAATCATGATCTCTCAACTCTATGATAAGAGAGTACTAACCCGAGGGTGTGAATCTCTAGGGGGAGGTCCATAAATACATGACTCCAAATTCTGTTTTTTCTTGTTTTCATTCCAAAAAATGTTAATTATTTGCCCTCCCTTTTTCTAGTTTTATTCATATACTGTGTAATAAAGGGAGTATGTGCATGAGAATCCAATAATGGATTTTGGTGGCATTTGAATACATTTATAATGTTGTGGAATATTCATCATATGTAACAATAGAAGTGGTAAAACACGATGTACTTAGAAGAATTTAGAAAGTACACAGGATATTTTAATATCATTATAAAATGGTGACTCATTATGTTTATTGATTGAATTATCATTTGGATGAAAGAAATATAGATGAACAATGAGTATTATGACAAGATGAACCTTTGGCTCATCCTATTTACCCCATAAAAATTATTTAGTATTTTCATGTCTTGTATTATTTTTATGCACACAAAACATAAAGACACCCATACACTTGATTTTAGTATTAAAAATAATCATTAACAGATATTAATAGATGATTGATATTTTTGAAGATACATCACAAAATCCTTGGGAAAATACCTCGTTCATCCCATTGCTACATTCATGAGTTCTAATAACTCTGTTTGATCATAACCTGTGTAGAGACCCAGATTTCCCATGGAATTTTTTTAAATACATGGGAATTTTATGAGTCCACAGTTTCTGAAGGTTCTTGATTCTGAGGCCCGATGCGTCAGGAATCAATTTCTGAAGTTTTATTCAGGTACATTTAGTAAACGTACGAGCGGGATTTTATAACTCTTTAACCGGTGCTCAGAACCGAAATCTGAGGGCACCGTTGAACACGCAACGTCCGTAATTTCTCAGTGAGACCTTCACCGTAGTTTCATTCTAATGTGAATGGAAGTTAAATATTCGGGTTTTTAATTAAATTTAATGAAAATAAATTATTAACTTTATTTTTATTTTGGTGGTTGAAACCTCCAAGTGGAGGTTGGAGGTGGGGGCCCCCACACTCGAACCTCCCATGGGAGGTTATGGTGGTGGGGCCCACTTGAGTGTAACCTCCCTTGGGAGGATGTTATTAGGTGGGGCCCACCCGAGGTTGTTAACTCCTCTAACCCCTTTAACCGCTTAAAACCCCCAATTAAGTGGGGGAGACTCTTCACATTCCCCCATTAATTTTTGAGCCTCCAACCTCATTAATTAAATGGGTTGTCACTTTTAATCAATCTCATCATTTTGAATTCATTATTCCAACACTATAATAAGATGTGTTATATTATTATTATGGGGTTTGCATAAACATTGGTTAAGAGAATTAAGGAGACGAGGAGCTTTTGGAGAACTCTCCAGCGAAGAACATGAAGAACGTGAAGAATGAAATCTTCAACTTCATCACCTCTGAACACTTCCCGACAAACAAGTTTGAGAATTGGGAGTGCGTGATGAACGTGAAAAACGACGAATCAATGCCCGCCTCTTCCCGCGACATCGTCTATGAACGAAAAACGAGGTATGGGGGTTTGAATTGTTATTATACTAGTTTTTCTTCTTTCAAGGTTATGGTATGATAATCACCGATTTATATCACTGCAATGAGGAGGGATTGGGCCGCATGAACATGGTCGGACCCTACCTTTTACTTGTTCATGGTTGATGACGACGGAGGTGGTACACGCGGCGACAACAACGAAGATGGTGAACAAAGGCCGCGCTACCCGTGGCCTCTGCAAATTGCCCCGCTCCCGCGGCACCCCGAAGTGCTACCCTCTACCTAGCGTGCAGACTCAGCGCACTACCCGCATCCGGGCATGCTGCCTGGCGCACTGCTTGGCGCCCCCGCGGCCTACCGGCGGCTGCCCGGTGCCCCCGTGCCCTGCCGACGGTCTGCCCGGCCCCAGCCAGCGGCCTGCCCAGCACCGATGCGCCCCCGACGGCTTGCCCAGCCCCTGTCGGAGTCCTGCCCAACACAACCACGCACTCCTAGTGGCCTGCCTGGCACCTACCTGTGGCCTACTCGGTGCCCCAGTGCCCTGCTCGTCGTCCCCCCCCCCCCCCCCCGCGGCCCCCTGACGGGGTCTACCCAGCGTGCCGCCGCGCTGCCCAATGCACCCGCAGCCTGCCCGGTGTCTAGCCAGCCTGCCGGAACCCCAATTTTCCTTCCACTGGCCTCCCGGTGTCCGACCTCCCGAGCCATGCCCCTCATGGCACTGGACTAACCGACCCCCCGAGCTTCTTACGTAGCGACATCCGAGTCGAACCGCCCTCGTAGTCCGCTCGGCCGGGCCCAGTGGACCAGGCCTGACTTAGTGGGATGAACCGCCCAACGGGCTGGGTCAGACCCATCATGTCTTTCTGGGTTGACCCAGAGTGGGTCAGCTCAGACTGGGTTGGGATGAGTCGGTATGACTAGGTCGAACCGGACCCGGGCACGCTACCGACCCTTTGCTTACTTTGACCATATCTTTGGCACCAGACGTCCGTTGGACGAACCATAAATGGAGATGGTAATATTGATGAGAGATGGTCCCATTGAGAAGACCCCACTAAAGTTCGGGGTATAGTTGATATACGGTAGGGTTGGTTTGTACACGAATCCAACTAGGCCCCCGGGACTAAAAGGCTAATAACTAACAGACTCGATGTCCGATTGACGCGCCCTCTGTTGCGTTCAGACACCTATGACGTGGAAGACCATTGAAATAATTTTTTGTGGCACATCACGATAGTTCTAGATTTGCCCAGTAGCTCATGAAGCGGATCCTTCTAGTGACGAACAGACAGAGTACGAGCACCTAGTAGCTGACAGACCTGACGACTGCTTGACCGATTCGACTAGCCCAGTGGAGAGCGCCTGGTAGTTGGTGGCAGACTCATGGTGGAGGAGCGCCTCTTAGTTGGAAGTAGACCTACGGTACTCGAAAGGAGGAGTACCTCTACATGCTATTAGGGGGAGTGCCTAGTAGTTGGCGGCAGACCCACAACGGAGGAGGGCCTGGTTGTTGGTAGCAGACCCGCGGTACGTGACAGGAGGAGTACCTCAGCAGTCCAAGGTTAGTGAGATGTGCCCTGGTGTCATGACAGGCCGATTGTTCTTGAAAGAGGTGGAGTTCTCCAGCAGCCGTGGTTTCGATAACTAAAATACTAGTTTGAGCTGAGTCAATGACCTTTGTGTTTTCCTCATGATTTAGATGGGTTACTAGATAACTTAGGTATATGTATGGGTATATACCCAATTAATGGTTATCCGTTGATTCAGAATTTTTGGATTATCCTTGTTAGATTTTGTGATACCTTGAGGGTCTCAGGATCCCTACTGAATATCTTTATACTCACCCCTGCACGAGCTATGCCTACACCTCGTTGTGTTGGATAGAGAAGACAGACAACGCTGACCGAGGTGAAGTGTATGAGGATTGGACGACACACGAAGGTGGACCTCACGACGAGACGGTACCCAGAGCGGACAGACTTGCGTAGAGCACTGAGGAGGCTATATATACATACCCATCAGTTAGGATCAATGGTGGATGATCCAGGAGCTTTTAGACACCTTCCAGCTGTTTGTTTTTTAGTTGTAACTATTTCTTCTTTTCCTTGTACATTACTATTGGGCTTGTATTTCCGGCTCCTTTTACTTTCCAACACATATTTTGTATGCAGTTTCTACTTCGTGTTTTACTTCCAGTTGTGTAGTATGACTGTGTGTGTTTACTTTTAAAAAAGGAAATGCCTTCCCAACTTAGGTATTTATTCCTTTAGTGCTAGTCGCATGTCCCTGGCCTATGGAAGGCGGGATTGGGGTAGCCACGACATGAGCCCCAAGGATGGGTCGTCAAAAATTGGTATTAGAGGTTTTAGTTCTACTGCAGATCTTAGGACTCTGATATTTCTTTTCTGTGAAGCAATAATGTTAAGGGTACCGAGTGTGGTTTTCAGTTTCAGGAGTCCAGTGTTGATGCAGTGACCAATGTATCCGTACACCAGGACCCTAACTACTGATTTCCGACTTAGTGCACAAAAACACTGATTGCGTGGGTGTATAAAAAGTTTTTCTTCAAGTTAGATCAACCAGGTCATCTCACCATGTATAATCCTATGACAGTGTCGCATCTGTTTCTTTCAGGATGCCTCCCCACGGACGACAAGTTAGAGCCCTGAGAGTTCTACGCACTGACAAACCGCCGAGCGACGAGGCCTCAGTGGATGGCCCCTTTCCAGTTTAGGCACCAGTGGAGGCACCCGTGGTACCCACACCCATTGGGCCACCGATGCCACCAGCCCTAGCAGCAGACGATGCATGCCACTTGAGCACGCTACACGAGTTCTAGCGCCAGAGGCCACCCAGGTTCTGGGGAGATACGGACCCACATGCGGCTGAGGATTGGCTAGAGGTTATGGCGAGAGTCTTCCGACTAGTATGGACACCAGTAGACTACATGGCAATCCTTGCTGCTAACCACTTTTAGCTAGCAGCAGGCAGATGGTGGAGCCTGATGCTCCAGGTCCACGACGAGGTGACCATACTCTGGGCATACTTTGATAGCCTGTTTCAGGCATTGTTTTTACCAGCCATGCTTCGTGTGGTGTTAATAAAAGAGCTACTTCATCTGTAGCAGGGCAGTAAGATAGTATCGCATTACTCAGCAAGGTTCCCTGACCTATTGTGCTACTCCACATATATGGTATAAGACCCATTCTTCAGGTCCCAGACCTTCGAGAAGGGGCTCAGGAAAGATATCAGAGCTCCGATGATCCCCCTCAGCATTACTATACAGGAAGGAGTGTTGGAGAGAGCCCTCCTAGTGGAGAGTTTCCTTGTTGAGTCATCTCCAGCAGGGAGACCCACTACTATTCAATATGCTATAGAGTCTTATACAGCTAGAAGTAGACAATTGTCGTGGAAGTCCAAGAGGACCCGACCTACAGGTGGATGACATCCCGATTCAGGATCGGTTGTGTGGGGCACCTGGAGTGGATACAGAGCTAGTCATGCCAGGAGCAGGCAATGTTACTCATGCGGCGAACAGGGTCACATGGCTTGTGACTGTCCGACCTATCGTGCTAATGATTATCAATCAGTTGAGGGACCTCCCAGGCAAGGATAGAGGTTTGATTGAGGCCGTCTGCAAGGCGCAGGTTGACATGGAAGAGGAGCTGGTTGAGTAGCTGGTGGCGGTAGACGTTATGAGGTTCTACCGCCGCCACCACTAGGAGGTCCACCCCGACAGCAAGGAGCAGGTGGACAGGGGAGAGCTCATCTTTAGGCAACTAAGGCATACGACCATGGTGCTGCAGATATGATTCAAGGTATAATCTTTGTCTATTCCACGTTAGCTGCAGTTCTTATAGACATAGGTGCCAATAATTATTTCATTGCCACTTCCCTCATTCAGAGCTCAGAGATTCTTACGGAGTCGTTGGCTCGATCCTTACAGCTAGAGACTCCTATAGGATTAGACTTGATGATTACGCACTGGTGCTGGCAGTGTGAGCTTTCAATAGGGGGCGATTTCTTCTACTGGGATCTTCTCGTAGCGGCATCTAGGACTTATGACATCATCTTTGGTATGGACTGGTTATCTATAGTCCATGCTCAGATCGACTGTATTAGGCGCAAAGTGCATTGTGTCTATATGGATTGGACTAGGTTCACCTTCACCGGCGATAAGGGAACCTTTACAGTGTAGGACGAACTTACTCGAAGGAGGGTAAAACCGATCACTCACTAGTTGGCCTGCCTTACCCTCAGAGCAATTGATGTGGAGAGTCCGACGTATCTTGTAGTGGTGGGCGAGTACGGGGATGTTTTCCATGACGATGTTCCAGGACTACCTCCATACAGAGATGTGGACTTCTACATTGACCTGTACCCCGGGACGACATTGATATCTACTCTAACATATCGGATGGCTCCCGCTGAGCTTCCTAATCTACAGGAATATTTAGAGGAATTGCATGGTAAGGGATTTATCTGACCCAATGTTTCTCCCTGGGCAGCCGAGATTCTGTTCACCAAGAAGTCGGACGGGAGCTTGAGGCTCTTTTTTGACTACCGTATCCTGAAGCAGGTGACCGTGAAGAACAAGTACCCACTCCCTAGGATTTATGACCTCTTTGATCAGCTCAAGGGATCACGATGGTTCTCTAAGATAGACCTTAGATCAGGCTATCACCAGTTCAGAGTTCGAGATGAGGATCCGTAGAAGACGACCTTTAGGTTTCGGTATGGCCACTATGAGTTCATGGTTATGCCCTTCGGTATAACCAATGCTCCAGTAGTGTTCATATGTTTCATGAAGCAGATCTTCCAGCCTTACCTCGATCACTTTTTCGTAGTATTCATCGACGAAATTATGATCTACTCAACTACTAAGGAGGAGAACGCCTACCATTTGCAGGTACTACTGGACACACTCCGAGAGCACCAGATTTATGGTAAGCTCTCAAAGTGATAGTTTTTGATTAGATAGGTTCACATTTTTGGGCACGCCATCTTAGAGGATAAAGTTGCTCTGGATCTTGCAAATATTGAGGCGGTACATGATTGGGATCCACCTAGGAGTGTGATGGAGGTACGAAGTTTCTAGGGTTTGGCTAGATACTATCGGAGGTTTGTTATAGATTTCTCCAGAGTTGCAGCACCACTTTCTTCCATGATGAAGAATGGTCAACCCTTCATGTGGTCGAAGAGATGCCAATAGAGCTTTCAGGAGTTGAGGTACTGGCTAACTAGTGCCCCCATATCGAGGCTTCCAGAAGAAGGCATAGGGTTTGTAATCTACTTCAACACATCAAGGACCAGACTCAGGTGTGTCCTGATGTAGGAGAGAGAAGTGATCTCATATGGTTCTCAGAAGCAGAGACAACACGAGCAGAACTACGCTACCCATGACCTTTAGTTAGAAGCAGTGGTCTTCACCTTGAAGATGTGGCTGCACTATCTGATGGGTGATAATTTTACCATATACTCTGATCACAAGAGTATCAGGTATATCTTCTCTCAGAAAGACCTGAAACTGAGACAAAGTCGTTGGCTTGAGTTCCTCTAGGACTATGACTTCGAGATAGTCTATACTCACGGGAAAGGGAACGTTTTTGCAGATTCTATCAGCAGAAGATCAGGCATTCAACTTTTAGGAGAGGCGACAGAGCAACTATCTTCCTTACAAATTGCCTTTGTGGATAGGGATGGAGCACCCTATCTTCAGTCTCTTACAATCACTCCTCTAATTTTTCAGCAAGTCAGGGAGGGGCAGCGTGGAAATGCTAATAGGGAGACGCTACGTCATCAGATATCCATAGGGTAGGCACCTGATGGATTTTCTGAAGGTGGAGAGCACGCCATCCTATTTTGAGGACGTACCATGGTTCCAATTTCGCTTTAGGAGGAGGTGTTTATGGAGTTCCACACTTCACCTCTAGCGGTACATCCAAGTGTGGAGAAGATGTACCAGGACCTTCGACGACAACATTGGTGGAAATGTATGAAGAAGGTGGTAGAAGAGTTTGTCTCAAAATGCCTCACATTTCAGTAAGTGAAGGTAGAGCACCAGGTACTAGCAGGCTTGGTTCAACTCTTAGAGGTCCCAGAGTGGAAGTGGTATGGGATATCCATGGACTTCGTGACGGGTCTTCCATGTACATCCATGAGTCATGATTTGATATGGGTGATCTTTGACTGACTCACCAAGTCGGTCTACTTTTTACCGATCAGAGATCTGGGCTTTGTATAGGGCTTGGGACGCCTCTACGTGCAGGAGATTGTGCATTTACATGGAGTACCTTCTTCTATTGTCCCCGACCATGACACCCAGTTTACTTCTCAGCTACGGAAGGGGTTGTAGGAGGCTTTCGAGACATAGCTTCGTCTGAGCACTTCCTTCCATCCTCATACGGATATAAAGACTAATAGAACCATTCATACCCTCGAGGACATGTTCTGTGCATGTTTCCCAGACTTTGGTCGTAGTTGGGAGGACCACTTACCATTGGTGAAGTTTACCTACAACAACAACTATCACTCCACAATCGGCATGGAACCTTTTGAGGCCTTGTATGGTTGGCCTTGCAGATCGCCACTGTGCTGGATAGACCCAGGGGAGTCCGCACTAGTGGGACCAGAGATGGTACGGGCTACCACAGAGAAGGTGAAGATCATGCAGGAGGAGATGAAGACTGCATAGAGCAGGTAGAGGTCATATACTGATAGGAGATTGAGACCTCTGGAGTTCGAGGATAGCGACCACGTCATCATACGGGTCTCACATCGATGAGGTCTGTGGAGATTTGGCCGAGACGGAAAGTTATCTCTGTGATTTATCGGACCGTTCTAGGTCCTTAGCAGAGTAGGCAAGGGGGCTTACCGTCTGGATCTTCCACCGCAACTGCATCGAGTGCACAATGTCTTTCACACATCTCAGCTGAGGAGACACGTGCATGACCCGTCCCACATTATCGACCATGGAGAACTGAACATCGATGACGGGGAGACTTTCACAGAGGTCCTAGTGGAGATTGAGGATCGATAGGAGAGGGTCCTGTATGGATGGTTGATACCTCTGGTGCGTGTTCTCTAGGATCATGGGAACCTCCAGGAGAGCACATGAGAGTGTGAGGCTCAGATGCGTGCTCAGTACACCCATTTGTTCCCATAGTTCGAGTTGTAGCTTATGGTGACGTAAAGCCCTGAGGTGGGAAGAATGTAAAGTCCTTTATTTCCCATGGATTTTTTTCGATAAAATAAATGAGAATTTTATGAGTTTGTAGTTCTTGACAGTGCTTCATTTTGAGGCCCGGTGTGTCCAGAATCAATTTTTTATGTTTTGTTTAGGTACGTTCAGTAATCGTATGAGGATGATTTTATAACTTTTGAACCGATGCTCGGAACTGAAATCTGAGGGCACCGTTGAACTCGCAAAATCGGTAATTGCTAAGTAAGACATTCACTGTAGTTGCGTTCTAATGTGAATGGAAGTTAAATATTGGGATTTTAATTAAATTGAATGAAAATAAAATATTAACTTTATTTTTATTTTGGTGGTTGAAACCTCCAAGGGGAGGTTGGAGGTGGGGTCGACCACACTTGAACCTCACATGGATGTTATGGTGGTGGGGCCCACCTGACCATATCCTCCCTTGAGAGGATGTTATTAGGTCGGGACCACCAGAGTTGTTTAACTCCTCTAACCCCCTTTATCCCTTTTGAACCCCCAATTAAGTGGGGGAGTCTCTTAACATTCCCCCATTAATTTTTGAGACTCCAACCTCATTAATTAAATGGGTTCTCACTTTTAATTAATCTCAACATTTTGAATTCATTATTCCAACGCTATAATAAGATGTGTTATATTATTATTGTGGGGGTTGGCATAAACTTTTCTTGGGAGAATTAAGGAGTGGAGGAGTTCTGGAGAACTTTCCAGCGAAGAACGCGAAGAATGCGAAGAACACGAAGAACGTGATGAATGAGAAGAATTCCATCTTCGACATCGTCACCTCTGAACACTTCCCGACACATAATCTTGAGAATTGGGAGTGCATGACGAACGCGGAAAATGACGAATCGATGCTTGCCTCTTCTCGCAACTTCGTCTACGAACGAAAAATGAGGTAGGGGGTTTGAATTGTTTTTGTACTTGTTCTTCGTCATTCAATGTTATGGTTTGAGAATTTCTAATTTCTATCACCATAATGAGGAGGGCTCGGGCCGCACGAACACGGTCTGACCCTCCCCTTTGCTTGTTCATTTTTGATAACGACAGAGGCGGTAAATGCGGCGATGACCTTGAAGATGGCGAACAAAGGCTGCGCTACCCATGGACTCCGCGCACTACGACGCCCCCACGACGCCCCAGAACGCTACCCGCACCCTGGAGCGCTGCCCCAGTGCGCTACCCGCGCTATGGCGTGCTACCCCAGCGCACTACCCATGCCCACGTGGGCTACCCTGGTGCGCTGCCCGGTGCCCCCGCACCCTGCCGGCGGCCTGCCCGGCCCCTGCCAGCGGTGTGCCCGGCGCCCCCGCACCCCAAAGGTGGCCTTCCAACCCCTGCCGGATGCCTGCTAGGCACCCTGATGCCCTGCCCAGTGCCCTCGTGGCCCCCTCCCACGGTCTACCTAGCACCCCGGTGCGTTGCCCGCGCCGCAGCGCGCTGCCCCGACGCACTGCCCGACACCACGACACCCTGCCCGTTGCACCCGCGACCTGCCCGGTGTCAATCCGGCTTGCCCGCGCCACATGTGGCATGATGATAGCCTCCTGGTGGCCAACCTCTGGAGCCCTTCACCTCATGGCACGAGCTGAACCGCCCCACCGATCTTCCTGTGTGGTGGCATCCGGGCCGAACCGCCCTCGTAGTCTGCAGGGCCGGGCCCAGCGGACCGGGACTGAAATAGCGGGCTGACCCGCCCAACAGGCTGGTTTAGACCCATCGAGTCTGTCTGGGATGACGCAGAGTGGGTTGGCCGGAGTCGGTCCGACTGGGTCGGACCGAACCCAGGCCCACTACCGACCCTTTTCTTACTTTGTCCATATCTTTAGTACCAGACGTCCGTTAGATGAACCATCAGTGGCGCTAGTAATCTTGATGAGAGATGGTCCCTTTGAGAATATGCCACTGGGGTTTGGGGTATAGTTTAGATATGGTCGGGTTGGTTCGTACAAGAATCCAACCGGGCCCCCAGGACTAAAAGTCTTATAACTCACAGAACAGACATCAGATTGACACGCCGTCTGTTGCGTTGAGACCCCTATGACGTGGCAGACCATTGTGATACTGCTTCATGGCACTTCACGACAGTTGGAATTTTTCCCATTAGCTCGTGGAGAAGATCCTTCCAGTGACGAGCATACAGAGTTTGGTGACTTAGTAGCTGACAGACATGACGACTCCTTGACCGATTTGACTAGCCCAGTGGGGAGCACATTATAGTTGGAGGCAGACCCATGGCGGAGGAGCGCCTGGTAGTTGGAAACAGACCCACACTACTCGAAAGGAGGATTACCTCTACAAGCTATTAGGGGGAGCGCCTGGTATTTGGCTGTAGACCCACAAAAGAGGAGCGCCTGGTAGTTGGCAGCAGACCCGCGATACCTGATTGGAGGAGTACCTCAGTTGTCCAAGGTTAGTGAGATGCGCCTTTGTGTCATGACAATTCCACTATTCTCGACAGAGGAGGAGTTCTACAGCAATCATGGTTTCGATAATGAAAATCTTGGTTTGAGTTGAGTCAATGACCTTGGTGTTTTCCTTATGATTGAGATGGGTTACTTGATAAATTAGGTATATGTATGGGTATATACCTAAGTAATGGTTATCCTTTGATTCATACTTTGTGGTTTATCCTTGTTGGATTTTGTTAATCCTTGTGGGTCTCAGGATCCCTACAGAGTATCATTATACTCACCCCTACATGAGCTATGCCCGCACCTCGTGGTGTTGGATGCAGACGATGGATGGCGTTGACCGAGGCAGAGTGTACGAGGATTGGACGGTACCCGGAGGTGGACCTCATGATGAGATGGTACCCGGAGGAGATGGACGAGCGTGGAGAGGTGAGGAGGATATTTGTACCTACCCTTCAGGTATGATATGTGGTGGACGATCCAGGAGATGCTAGACACCTTCCACCTGTTTGTATTTTAGTTGTACATATTTTGTCTTTTCAATGTACTTTACTATTGGGATTATATTTCCGGCCCCTTTTACTTTCCAGCACATCATTTGTATACAGTTTCTACATAGGGTTTTACTTCGAGTTGTGTACTCAAATTGTGTGTGCTAACTTTTAAAAAATAAAATGCCTTCCTGGCTTAGGGATTTATGCCTTTGCTGCTAGTCGCCAGCCCTTGGCCTTTGTAAGGCATGCTTGGGGTATTCACGACATGGGCCCTGAGAATGGGTCGTGACAAACTATGACATCCATATGATCAACATGGAACCATGTCCATAGATTTAGTTTGAAAATTAATTTTTAATCATTCTATTTTAAATAATGTGTACTCTTTTAAAATTTTTATTTAAAATATAAAAAATGGAATCTAATTTTGACTCATCCCCATCAAAATATGAGGTTGTTTTACTTGTTGCAAACCAAGTTCATTGAGAATTTTAATAACCAGTAGATAGGAATTTAAGGATATATTCAATGGCCTCAATGTGAAATTTAAACAATCTACACTAGAAACCTTTTCCAAGGAGATTATCGAGACTATAGAATAATTCATCATGTTTTATCAATATTCGTTTGAGGAACCTAATGATCTGACCCCTCCAAGCTATAAGGAATATAATAGGGTGGCGGCATCCATACTGTAAGTTACCTCTCTCCCATATATTTTTATGAACCTAAAAGTGGTCCTTGATCAAGAATAAGATATCCAAGTTGATCTAATGAGTGAATTTTATATTTTCTTGAACTTTAATTATTTTGATAATTATTTACATGAAGTATAATATCACTTCCATTTTTATTATGATATAGTTTTGAATAAGACACATTTTTATGAGATTATGAAGAAGAGTCTATAGTAGCCACCGTTGAGGATAATCTTCTGTTGGGATTCAATGATGTAGTTTTCCAACAAGTGGTAGATAATATAAATAAGAATTATTTGGAAAATTTTAAGAATTTTTATCTAGATAAATTTAAAGTAGAATACACTGATTTAGCTATTCTAGATAAGGGAAATACTTGGGTATTACCCCATGAAGAGCCTAATCATGAATATAAAAAGTCCATAAAGAGAATTTCATCAAATAAAATCATATGGCCCTATATATTATCCTTCATCCCCACCTTAAAAACCATATTACATTTCTATGGGGATATAAACACACCATAATTACAAAGAGGACATCCAGGAAAAGAATAATGCTCTGGAGAAAATTGTATTAAGTAATATGTGCTGGTTATTTCCACATAAAAATTATATGACAATAGATTAGGGATAATCCAATTGCTATCTAACTGTAGACAGTATAAATTTTCACACATATTATGGTATTTTTACCCAAATTCATTATTCTTTCTCTCTCCTCTTTTTTATTTACTTGTAGTTGTGCTTTTTTTTATTTTCAATAAGATACTAATTTTGGATTTTTTCTTATATATTGAAATCTATAAAATACCTATTCCATCTGGTTTAACGACATACAAAGCTAATAAATTGGGGTTCACATCTTCCTAATTACATCTATATGTAATGAATTACAAAATCATGGTTATCCCCTTCTATAACCACTAATTAATGCTGTCATATTAAATTTTCCGCTTGATTTTTTCTAGGAATTGCATTGATTATTTAGATAAAACTAAATGTGAGGTGTCATTAACTAATGAATCATTTTCTGTATTTTTTTCTATTTTCAATGATTTAATTTTATTAAATATTTATTCGCTGTTATGAAATATATAATGCTATTTTCATAGTTTTATTGTGTTTTAAAAGGATCTTTGATTATAAATAAATACTCAAATCATTTTTGAACTTCTAGTCTTTTATGAGGAACTTGATCTTATTAATCATCCCTAAAATTTCAAATTTTATCTAAATTATATTTGTTTTATTTGGATGTAATTTTTATGAATTTATAGGGTTTGTACTAAAAATAAACAACCAAATCCATTAATTACTAACCAAAATATAAATTCTTATCTCAAGAGTTATCTAAACCATTTTTTCCTCATCTTTATAATAACCTCACTTCTTTAGAGAATATTTTGATTTTTTATGAACTATACATTAAGTCTATTGTCTTTAAAATATTTATAATTATAGTTATATTTTCAACATGATTGAGGTATTAAATTCGAATTCCCACATCTATTATTGATACCTAACATGAACATTTCCCCTTTTTATGCCCATAGATATCCAATAATGGCATTAAATGTTTGTGTCACATTGTATGTATAATTTCCACTTACTTACCCCCACTATAAAATAAATTTCCAAGATTAAATCATGTTTACGTGTGTGTGTGGGAGGTGGAATTGGATTATATGTATTATTATTTGGTAATAATTGAATTTAAATGGGAAGGTGGGATATGAGTCATCATTTTTTGGAAATTGGAAAGGTTGAAAATGTATTGAGTCATTATAATCTATTTAATTCCATTTTTGTCATCCTATTCACCAAAATAAGTTTATATAAAAAGGGGATTTGATATTTAAAATTAGTTATTATTATTTGTGTGATTCATTTCCATAATAAAGATAAGGGAATGAATAAACATTCACTATAATCAGTTGAAAAATAATTAACCTAAAATAAAACGATACCGAAAAAATGAGAACAAATATACATTAAAAAAATCATGAAGAGAAAATAAGGGTGAGTTATGAATAATGCATTCATCGGATTCATTTTTATTACTCATGGACAAAAAAATAAGAAAATGGGAGTGAGATAATAATTTTATTAGGATTTGAGAAAGGTATCATTTTAACACCCCAAGCTTCTACGGTATGTTTCCCATTGAATAATGCAATAGCTTGCGTTGTATGCAACTTCAAATTATAACCCATCACGACCAATCAAACTAGCCGTTATGTATAGAATTATCCACTTTTTTAAATTTTATCAAATTTATCATTCAAAATGGACTTCATTTTTGGTTTCTGTTATCAAAAAAAGATTTGGGTGACTTTTTGGTATTTTTCTGAAAACATTCAGTTTTTGATGAATAGTGAAAAATACTAAATTTTAATTAAAAACAAATTTTTTAATCAAATTAATTTATAGTGGAAAATTATAATATTGAGTGGTTTTTAAGTATAATTAAATTATTGTTTTACCATTAAATCCAATTTTGGTCATTGGACATAATTTCACATTTAAACTGGACATAAGCAAGTGTCAATCTTGTGATAGTTTTTATTTCCTCAAAACATGCTTTTTGTTTTCACAATGAGAATTAATTTTAAATTAATTTATGAAACTTATATGATTTTAATTTTGAAAAATTTATTCAATATTTGGAATCATGAGTTCCAAATTTTTTAAATATGTAACTATTATTTTTTTTCATTAGGAATATTTACCTAAGTAAATATTTTATTTATCGTGGTTAAAGGGGTAAATCAAGTAAATAAGGTTAAAAAATAATGTTATATTAATATTAAATTACCATAACACGTTTAATAACCATATTTTCCAATACATGTCTGACCATGGGAATCCTTGGGTAGATTATGGGACCCCATGGATCTACTTGGGAGTGATAATGACATTATATATTATAATGTAATGACAAAATTAACTAAAAAAATATCTTTTAGTAAAACTATTTTTATTTAAGGTTATATAATTGATCTGTTTGAATATAGATAGTCATTAGATAACTAAGAATATTTCATACCTTAGGATATTTTATTTATAATTTTTAGACATAAAATAAATATATTTATATATGACACAATTATGATGGAGTATTTCCATTATTAATGAAACAATCAAGTAAATGATATTATAAAGACTAATATAAATATAATTTGAAAGTTTTGATGCCATAAAAATATTTTATAGGTGCATATGACATTTTAGGGTTGATTAAACATATTTATTTATAATAAATAAAGTTATTAGGCCTTTATAAAAAATCAATTATTAAATAATTTCAAAATTGACATAAATGAGTTTTTAAGACAAATGCAATATTATTGGTCGATATAATAATCCAAAAAATATACATTTCAGCCAAAAGACTTATATAATTATAGGTGTATTATATAGAAACAACTTGGGGTTCATTTGGAAGTTTATAGTATGTTTATTAACTATATAATATAAAAATACAAAGAGACATGGTAAATGTAAAACTATTTAACTAAGAGTGAAATCTAAAAGATAAAGTAAATATAGTGAAAAAAACCAATCTACAACCTATTGGATGAGTTCATTTAGACTCATACCAACCTTATCATCTAAATAATTTATTTTGGAGCCCTTATAAACCGAAAATGATTTTATTATAAAATAATATTTCTAACTTTTCCGAAGGTTCCCCTCACCCCTCTTATAAAAGGGAACTTCCACTTCTCTAAAATTCACACCTTAAAAGACATTTGGATCTGCCAAAACCTCCCCAAATATCCTCTCAACTGTCCACCCTACATCCTAGAGGCCATCCTTTATTCATAAATCCAACCTATGGAGCCCTTCTGATCAAATCAAAAGGAAGAACCCCAAGAAGAGGTAAATATTTAAGCACCTTTTTCAAGTTCCTTTATTCTTCCACATACTATTTCTTTGTCGTTTAATTTATAAAATAATAACTATAGTATCATATATATACTATTATGTTATTATAAAAATGGTATGACCATATTCATTATTCTATCCATCCTTCGAATGACTTGACACCATAAATGCGAACGTACGACTTACCGTCTCCACATCGTGGTGTAGTTGTTATTCAATAAATTATTATTTGGATGGGTATGATAATGATGTATAATTGATGTAAATAATAAATATAACATGATAATGATTCTTTATATATGATATAACATCCATTTATATATTATTTTAATATCCAAAAAATGATATTCTCTCTCGTGCATATGTACGAATTAAAGTCTCCCTGAACACGATGAGCTTCATTACCCATCGTATCCATTCAAGAATAAGTTTCATTTGATTAATAAAAATATTGTTTAAATACTTAATATCATTCTGAATATGAATAAGATACATCATATCCACAACAAACATTACTTATGTAACAAAGAATAAATGGGGAAAACAATTAGTTAACACCCGAAACGATGATACTACTGAAATATAATTAACACTGTAATATTAGAAGATCATATATGATTTCATATTAATTTTTATGGATCTTTTATTATTTAATAACAGTGATTTCAAAATTATATAGGAGGTTAACTGACCCTCGTCCAAGGAAAAGAACAAGGTTAGGGTTAATTTCACAATTTCTTTATTATCCGAGGTTGTTTTTATGTAAGTATCTACTGGGACTTCTTTATCATTCACATCCATGTTTCCTAAAAATGTATTCCAATTTTTTTTCTATTTACTAGAATACGAGTTAATGTCATTTATACCCTTTTTTGACTTTTTATAAAATGGGCTGAAATGAATCTTTCAATCGTTTTCTAAACAATGTACTTAATGACCATTTCGACAAAATTGAGATAAGAATGTTTTTTAACTTATACGTCGGGTGAGGTTATTTTACTCCATTATAACATCATCAAATATTCCATTACAATCTTATAAGAATATTTACAAAATAAATGTTTTCTTTTATAATTATATGAATCATAAATGATTTAAAAATAGAAAGAGATTTGTATCTAAAAAATGGTTTTGATTTCATCTATGTCAACATCCTTTGATGGATTTTAAGCTTGTTTGAAGTTTATTTAATATGATACAAAACATACAAATTGTGTTGAAGGTTTTGTGATATGTTTGACTTTGGTTGTGTTATTTCTACACCATTCATGGTTTATGGATAAATTATTGAAATTTCGTATGCTAGTATTAATATTAATGTTTATGTTATGTTTAAACATTTTCATATGAGGAATGAATTGTACTTAGTAGGTGAGGGGTGGATCCGACTATAGATCCTTGATAAATCGGTAGGTCTCTTGAGAAAAACTAGTGCCTTCGAATGAGGCCTTGACGAAATATTATTTTTATTCTTGGCACAATGCCTTGACTATGTGGTTATAAAATCTGGCATTTTGCATTCCATCATTATGAAAGTGGATATTGATATTGCATGGGATTATTCAACAAGTAGAATATCCATGTTAGTAAGTAAATGGAATTATTTGGATTTATATTTTTCATATTATTAGGAAGTTTATGTTGAAAAGTCATTTGTTTTAGTTTTATACATTTCCTTAAATGTTTATGCTTCTTTACGAAAGTTTCCGCTATATTGTTATCCTTACTGAGCATCTGAGGTTACCCATTTATATGTTTGATTTTTTCTAGGATGCGAAGAAGTATATTATGACTGACCTGCAGGGATAGTATATGGGATATCAGTGTTTTCTATGGAAACAATGTTGTTGTAGTTTTCCATTTTATAATGTAATGTAAACCGTATGAATGTATCTAGTACATCTAAGGCTAATAAACTAATCGATCATTCAAGACTTGATATTTTGTGATCATGCCAATGGTACATAATAATGCAATGACTCTAGGTAATTGGGGTTGGGTTGTTACATTTGGTCTAGAGTAAGTTTAGTTCAAATGATGGAATCTAGATTTAGATAAACTCGGATTAGAGTACATTACCCAAAGATAGACTTTGGGGATTAGTATAGAAGAACTCCCTTGAATTTTGGTATTGTAGATATTTTGTGAGTTACCCAAGAAATACATCCCTGTCTGGATACAAGCAGGTAGAGGCGGCTCTGGTACAAATATACCTAGGGGTAAAACCATAAAACACCACTTTGAGCTAGACTCGAACGAGAACAGGTGCATGAAAAATGGCCTTGATGCACTGTTGGTTATGACACTACCTGGGGATATGCTTTGGAAAATTATCATTTTAATTACAAATAATTATAAATGGATTATGAGTTTATACTTCATCAGAGAATTTTTTTTATGATTGTGGATTATATCCATAAACTGTTCAGTTTATGTTTAGTGTTTTACAAGTTTGGAATTATGTATTTCGATTCATAATCTAATCTAGTTTATGACATTGTTTAGAAATTGATCCTAGTGGAAGGAATGGTAACCGTATCAATACATGCACTCTATGTATGGATTTCCACCATACTCAATATATTTATAGTGGAGCTAGTGAAGAAACTGGTGCTGATTAGCTTATCACCATACTGGGAGAACTCACTCAGGTTATGAATAATAACCTTACCCGTATGGGGAACCCTGATCCATAGAGTGGAGGATCAATGTTAGATCACTTCATGATGAAACAACCACCAACATTAATTATGAGTAAAAATACATTAGTATCTATGAAATGGATAAATTTCTTAGAGAAAATATTTCATGCCTTGGGGAGTAGTGAAAGGGAAATATTTGTCATGGCAGTTTACTACCTCATTGGAGATGCTAATCAATGGTTTTGATTAATTCAAAACACAAAGGAATATGATGAAGTATCAAATATGGAATGGAGGGAGTTTAAAGAGATTTTCGTAGAAAAATACTTTCCACATGAACATCGAGTGGATATGGAAAGACAATTTCTGTGTCTAAGGAAAAAGGAGGATGAGAATGTCGCAATGTATGAAGATAACTTTACAAGGATAGAAAGGCATGCAACAGATTATATACGTAACCCAAGAAGTAAGATTGGCCATTTCTTTGATCTATTAAAACCATTTCTCCATTGAGTATTAGTCTCACAATCCTTCTCGTCATAAAAATACATTGTCTCATGGGCTATCAAGACAGAAAAGAAATTACCTTTGTCTTATGACTTTAAAGAAAATAAAGAGAAAAAGAGATCTCCTGAAAAAATTGGAAATGAAAATAAAGGTAAGAAGGGAAAAGTTGAATATCCATCCTGTAGTAAATGTGGGAAGAAACACCATGGTACTTGCCTGAAGGGAATGAGAGTCTATTACAAGTGTGTTGAAAAACGCTACCAAACTTGTGATTGCAAGGGGAAGAAAGTGGTTGTCAATGTGGAATGCTACTATTTTAGAGAAAGGGGGAATTATGAAAATGAATTTCATAAGAACCAATTGAACTTATCTCAGAAAAGGCCAAGGGATCAAGGATAGAATTATGCGATCACTAGTGTTGAGTTTAAAGCTCTGAAAGACGTGGTGGCAGGTAATTTAATAGTTTCATCAAGTTTATCCAACGCTTTATTTGATTCTAGATCATCGCATTATTTCATATCTTCCAAATTTTCTAAGAAAATTAGATATTTCCTATTTGATTTAACAAGTGAATTTTCAGTCAAAACTCCAAAGGGAAGTATAATTGCAATAAGGTTTTGTGAATCACTTCCCATTAGATCATATAAATATTCTTTATCTGCTGATCTAATCATCATACCAATGATTGAATTTGATATAATCCTCGATATGGATTGGTTTTTAGACCATGATGTAAATATTTTTTGTAAGAAGAAGGAGGTTACTATTTATGATGAAGATGATAAAGAACACCATATCTTTAGAGTAGAATTGTCACCACCTGATTCTTATCTAGATCCACAACTATAGCTCAATTAAATTCAATTATTGGGGAGGAAGAGAATGAAATAACTATGGGAGAGGAAAAGAATGTTCAAATAGAGTATGTACCTATTGTTCAATAGTATGTCGATGTATTTATAGAGGATTTAATTAGACATCCACTAGAATGAGAAATTGAGTTTTCTATTGATTTAATTCCTAGTATACGGCCCATATCGAAGACCGCTTATAGAATGGCCTCTATGGAATTAGTAGAACTAAAGAAAAAACTAGAGGAATTGAGTAATAAGGGATTTATTCTCCCTAGTGTTTCTCTGTGGGGATCCCCTTTCCTTTTTGTTAAGAAGAAATATTGATCTATGAGGTTGTGCATTGACTATAGGGAGATCAACGCTATAACAATAAAGAACAAGTATCCCCTACATCATATTGATTATTCATTTGACCAACTTCATGGAGCTCAATATTTTTCAAAGATTGACCTTCGATCTAGATACCATCAGTTGTGCGTGAAGTAGGAAGACATTCCGAAGACATCATTTCTATCTAGGTACGGGCATTATGAGTTTGCAGTAATTCCGTTTGGATTGACTAATGCACCCTCTATCTTTATGGATCTAATGAATAGAGTTTTCAAACAATATCTTGATGAATTCATAGTGGTATTTATTGATGATATCTGGGTATACTCCAAAGGATATGA
This sequence comes from Viscum album, assembly GCA_963277665.1. Lineage (NCBI taxonomy): Eukaryota > Viridiplantae > Streptophyta > Magnoliopsida > Santalales > Viscaceae > Viscum > Viscum album. The sequence continues at coordinate 127,682,642 of OY728145.1, forward strand.
AGATCATGAAAATCACATGTGCATTATTCTAAGGACTCTCAGAAGGAATGAATCATAGAGAAAGATTAGAAAGTTTGAATTTAGGCTTTAAGAGATTTTTTTCTTAGCCATATTGTCTCCATGGATGGAATCCTTGTTGATCCTTCAAAGAAAAGAGAAATCCAAGAATGGCCAGCACCGACGAGTATAAACGAGGTACACAGTTTTATTAGTTTAGGAGGTTATTATCGACGCTTCGTCCAGAATCTTCCCGGTTGGATAACCTATTAAAAAAGCTCACACATAATGGGGATAAATTTGTTTGGGCAAATGAGTGTGAAGAATGTTTTGAAGAACTGAAGAGAAGATAAGTAAATGATCTCATAATGAATCTACCATCGGGGAATGATGGGTTTGTTCTTTATAGTTATGCTTCAAAGAAATGAATTGACGGTGTCCTTATGAATAATGATAGGGTTATTGCCTATGCATCATGACAGCTAAAAATCAATGAGAAAAACTATCCTACTCATGATCTTGAGTTAATAGTTGTAATATTTGATTTGAATATTTGGAGACACTATCTCTATGGTAAAAAAAGTGAGATTTATACTGATCATAAGATTTTAATGTATATTTTCTCTCATATGGAACTCAACATGAGGCAAAGGAGATGGATTAAACAACTCATGGATTATGATTTCACGATACACTACCACCCGAGGAAGGAAAATAAGGTGGAAGATGCTATGAGAAGAAAGGATCATGGAGTTTTGAACAAGATGAGAGTTGAAAGGGATCCTATTTTAATTGATCTAGTAAATATGGATATGGGAATAACCATGGAAGGTGAACCATTAATGCTTTTTCAAATGGTTTCCAAACCATATTTACTAGAAAGGATAAATAGTTATCAGGCTGATGATGAGGAATTTCATAAGAAGATTAAATCTTTGAATGATGGGAGATTGATCGACTTCGTATATAAAGATGGGATTTTCAAATTATGGAAGAGACTTTGTGTTCCCGATATACCTGATCTAAAAAGGGAACTGTTGGATGATGCTCATAGATCTAATTTCTCTATACACCCTAGGAACACCAAGATGTACAGATATTTGATGTAACATTTTTGGTGGGACAACATGAAGAGAGAGATTACTGATTTTGTGTCAAGATGTATGGCTTTTCAACTAGTGAAAGCTGGAAGGGAACAACCTGGAGGTTTCATGAAACCTCTTCCCATAACTGAGTGGAAATGGGATCATATTATGATGGACTATGTCATGGGACTACCAAAGAATCCTAGAAGGAATGATTCAAAATGGGTCATTATTGATTGTCTTGCCAAGCCAACACAGTTTCTTGATTTAAGAGAAGATTTACCACTTGAACGTTTAGCAAGAATATATATTAATGAAGTTGTAACACTCTATGGTGTACCCATATATATTGTTTCTTTTCACGATCCCCATTTTACATCAGGATTCTAGAAAAGTCTTCAGAAATCCCAGGATACTGAACTTCATTTGAGCACTGTCTACGCCCCCTCCCCCTCAACTGATGGAAAATCAGAATGGACTATTCAAACCTTAGAAGATATGTTAAGATCATGCTCACTTGACTTTCAAGGTATGTGTGACCAATATATAACTCTGGTAGAATTTTCCTATAACAATAGCTTCCATTCAAGTATTCAGATGACACCATATGATGTGTTATATGGAAAGAGATGTCGCACACCAACCAGTTGGGATAATGTTTGTGAAACAAAACTCATAGGCCCAGAACATGTGGAGGAAATGAGGGAAAAGGTGATGGTAATCCAAACCCACATCAAAGTTACTCGAAGTTTGTAGAAGAGCTATGCCGATAATCGAAGGAACGATTTGGAATTTCAGGTAGGAGATCATTTTTTTGATGGTGTCTCCAAGGAAGGGTGTTATATGTTTTGATAAGAAGGTTAAATTGAGTCCCAGGTACATCGGACCCTTCAAAATTCTAGAACGAATTGGAGCTGTAACTTACCATTTTGCAATGCCGCCAAGTCTCTCCAAAGTTCATGATGTGTTCCACGTATCACTGTTGAGAAAATAAATGCCTAACCCAATGCATGTATGTACCTATGAGGAATTAGAACTAGAACCTGATCGGTCATTTTGCGAAGTTCCTGTCAGGGTTCTTGATATAAGAGAACAAGTGTTGAGAAACCGGATGACTCATCTGGTAAAAGTTCTATGGAGAAACCATAAAATGGAAGAGGCAACGTGGGAACTCGAGGAACTTATGATGAAGAACCACCCGAATCTTTTTGTGCAGTAATATTATGGAAATTTCATGGACAAAATTATTTAAAGTAGGGGAGAATGTAACACCCAAAGAATCTATGATATGTTATCCTTTGAATAATGCAATAGCTTGCATTGTACGCAACTTCGAGATTATAACACGTCAGAACCAATCAAACTAGACATTATGGATAGTATTAACCACTTTTTAAAATATTATCATTTTTATCATTCAAAATGGACTTCATTTTTGGGTTTGGAATTTTGAAATTATCTTAGGGTAAATTTTTTGTATTTTTATGAAAAAAATCTGTTTTTTATGGATAGTAAAAATACTTAATTTTTATTAAAAACCACTTTTTTAATCAAAATAATTTATAGTGTTAAATTATAATATTAAGTGTTTTTTAAGTATAAATATAATATATTTTTACCATTTAATCCAATGATGGTAATTGGATGTAATTACACATTTAAACTGGACATAAGCAACTGTCATTCTTTTGATGGTTATTATTTCTTAAAAACACGTTTTTTGTTTTGACAACTGAATTTAATTTTAAATTAATTTCTGACACTTCTTTGTTTTGAATTTATAAAAATGTGTTCCATATTTTTAATTAGGACTTTCAAATTGTGAAAATATTTAACTTTTATTTTTAGACATTAGGAATATTTACTTGAGTAAATATTTTACTTACCGTGGTTAAAGGGGTAAATCCAGTAAATAAGGTTAAAAAATAATATTATAATAATATTAAATTACCCTAACAGGTTTCCTAACCCTATTTTATCATACATGTCCAGCCATGGGCATATTTGGGTCGATTTTGGGACCCCATGGAGCCACTTGGGAGTGATAATGACATTATATATGTTAATGTAAAGAAAAAAATAACAAAAGCAAATGTCTTTAGTAAAAAAAATTTAGATGAGGTTATATAATTTTTATATTCAACTATAAATATCCAATATAAATCTAAAAAGATTTCCTACCTCAGGATATTTTATTTATAATTTTTATACATAATATAAAAATATTTATATATGACACAAAAATGATTCAGTATTTTCCTTATTAATGAAACAATGAAATAAATGATATTATCAATACTAAAATTAATAAATGTTGAAAGTTATGATGTCATCCACAACTGTTATAGGTGACTATGACATGTTAGGGTTGATTAAATGAATTTATTTCTAAGTAATAAAGTTGTTACAACTTTAACAAGAATCAATTATAAAATATGGTCAAAATTGACATAAATGAGTTTTAAAAACAATACAATATTATATGTTGATATAATAATCCTAAAAATCTAAGGTTCGGCCAAACGACTTATATAATGATATTTTTATCATTAATTAACCACTTGGGGTACTCTTGAAAGTTTCTAGTATGTTTATTAACCATATAATATAAAAAAACAAAGATACTGGGTAAATGTCAAACTATTTATCTAAGAGTTAAATCTAAAAGATAAAGTTAATATAGGGACCCAAACCTGTCTAAAACCTATTGGTTGAGTGCAGTTCGACCCATAACAATCTTATACTTTAAATAATTAATTTTCGGGCCATTAGATACCGAAAATGTTTTTATTATAATATAATATTTCTATCTTTTCTTAAGGTTCCCCTCACCCCTCTTATAAAAGGGCACTTCCCCTTCTCTCAATTTCACACATTCAAAGACAATTGAATCAGCCAAAACCTACCCAAATATCATATCCACTATCCTCCCTTAAACCTAGAGGCATTCCTTTAGTAATAAAGCCAACCTATGGAGCCCTTTTGATTAAATCAAAATGAAGAACCCGAAGAAGATGTAAATGTTTCATTACCTATTTCAAGTTCCTTTCTTCTTTCACTTCTTCTTTCATTGTTGTTTCCATTATAAAATAATAAATCTAGTATATTCTATATTCTATGATGTTATTATAAATATTGTACAACCATATTCATTATTATATCCATCCATTTAATGACATGACACCATACGTGCGTACGTACGGCTTACCATTTCCACGTTGTGGTGTAGTTGTTATTCAATACGTTATTATATGGATGTGTATATTAATGATATATAATTGATGTAAATAAAAAATATAACATGATAATGATTCTTTATATATGACATTACATATATTTATATATTATTTTAATATCAAAATAATGATATTGTCCCTCGTGCGTACGTACGGATTACCGTCTCCACGAACGCGATGAGATGCATTCCCCGTCGTATCCATTCAAGGATAATTTTCATTTGATGATTAAAAATAATTTTTAGATACTTAATATCATTCTGAATATGAATAAGATACATCATATCCACAAAAAACATTACTTATGTAACAAAGCATATGATGGAAAACGAACCAGTTAACACCCGAGACGATGATACTACTGAAATATCATTAAAAAGGCAATATTAGATGGTCATATATGATATTATTTTAATGTATATCGTTTCTTTATAATTTAATAACAAATATTTCCCCATTATACAATAGGTTAACTGAACCTCGACCAAGGAAAAGAACAAGGTATGGGTTAATTTCACAATCTCTTTATTATCCAAGGTTGTTTTTACGTAAGTATCTACTTAGACTTCTTTATCATCCACATCCATGTTTCTTAAAAATTATTCCAAAACATTTTTACTATTTACTAGAATATGGGTTAAATTCATTTATACCCTGGTTTTAATTTTTATAAAATGGGTTGAAAGGACTATTTCCGTCATTTTCCAATCAAGGTACTTTTTGACGTTTTTGATAAAATTAAGGTAAAAATGTTTTTATTAACTAATACAGTGGGTGAAGCTATTTTCCGCCGTTATAATATCCTCAAATATTCCATTAGAACCATAAAAGTGTATTTATAAAATAAATGTTTTCTTTTATAATTATATGAATCTTAAATTATTTCAAAATAGAAAGAGATATTTCTCTAAAAAACGTTTTGATTTCATCTATGTCAACATCCTTTGATGAATTTTAAGCTTATTTGAAGTTGATTTATTATGATAAAAAATTTCCATTTTGTATTAAAGGTTTTTTGGTATGTTCAACTATGGATGTGTTATTTCTACACCATTCATGGTTTATGGATAAATTATTGACATTTTGTATTCTAGTTTTAATACAAATGTTTATGTTATGTTTAAATATTTTCATATGAGGAATGAATTGGACTTAGTATGTGACGGGTTGAGTCTGCTATAGCTCCTCGATGCATTGGTAGGTCTTATGAGACAAAAATAGTGTCTTGGAACAAGTCCTTAAAAAAATATTCATTGTAGTCTTGGCACAAGGCCTTGACTATGTGGTTATGAAGTCTAGCATTATGCCTTCTATCATTATGAAAGTGGATATTGATATTGCATTTGATTATTCGACTAGTAGAATATCCATCTAAGTAAGTAAATGGAATTATGTGGATTTATATTTGCCATATTATGATGATATTTATGGTCAAAATTCTTGTGTTTTAGTTTTATACATTTCCTTAAATATTTATGCTTATTTATGAAAGTTTCTAGTATATTTTTATCCTTAATGAGCGTCTGAGTTAACCCCTTTATGTTATTAATTTTTCCCAAGATGCTAAGAATTATATTATTACCGACCTACAGGGATAGTCTATGGGATCTCAGTGTTGTCTATGAGAACAATGTTTTTGTAGTTTTCCATTTTATGATGCAATGTAAACCATATGAATGTAACTAGTACTTCCAAGGCTACTAAACTAATCGGTCTTTCGAGACTTGATCTTTTGTGATCATGCCAATGGCATGTAATAATGCACCCACACTAGGTAACTGGGGTCGGGGTGTTACAATCGTAATTATTTAACATGATTGATCTTGTATTGAATTTTATGTTTCAAAACATTCTTTTTTAAAAAATTGTTTTTGTAAACACTTACTGACAAACCTAATGAAAATATGAAACATTATCAAGACCTTATGAAGATTGAAATTTCCTTTTTCACAATGTAAAGAGATGAAAATGTTCACTGGCTAATATTAAATATTCATTTCCAAGGTATGAGTATAGTTATATATAAATACATTATCTTACGATAATATTTAGAATTAAAATAATGTGAGGTAGGTTATGAAATGGTTCTAAATAGATATTTATGGTTGAATTATATATTGGCAGGTGAATTTCATAACTTTTAGATTAATTTAATATTTGAAGAATGAATTGTTCTTTTGTATAAGGAATAAAAATAACACCCCTCACCCTTAATTTGGTGGTTTTTAATTTTTTGATTACATATTTTGTATTCATTGAATGATATTTTTAGAATAAAGAAACTTGAAATGGATTTTATAAATCTGATATAATAATTTTTTTAATTGAATTTATTATGGTATGTTTATTTTTATAATATTTGTTTGAAATACATGATACAATTCTTAAAATTAATTGGGATTATTTTAGTTTTTTGATTATAAATTCTTGATGTATTATATGTTATTTTTATGGAAGTAAAAATTTAAAACTGATTGAAAATAAATTTATACAAAACTATATTGTTTAATTGTTGGTTGTTATTGTGTATAGAATATAATATCTTTCCATTATTTTATCTCAGATACAGGTAGATTTTTAAACGATTGTGAATGGTTTTCATGTTGTTTACATCTAAACATTGATTTTTTTTAAAATATTATTAGAATAGAATTGAAATTTTTTTAAATACATTTTTTCGAATTACATAACATTTCAATGAGTAATTTGTAGGGGAGTTATAAAATTATAATTTATAGGAAATTTTATTTTAATTTCACATTTTAACTTTCTCATATAAAATAAAATACATGTCTTTCATTACATTGTTGTATTTTCATGAGTATTTTTAAATAAGTTATATTGGGTTCAAATTGTGGATTCATGAGTGTTAATTATATTATTTAATCGAATATATTGAAAATACATTATCCTGGGACTAATTTATGAAATTAATGTTTTTTAAAATCACATTTATTTTATTTCAAATATATATTTTTTGGAATATATTTTATTCATTTATAAAAGCATATAATTTTTGTATAACTTTTTTAAGGAATCAAATGTGTTTTAGTGTTTGTGTGGTCCTCTAACAATATATGTGTCTTGGAACTGAGGCCAAGAAAATTACCCAGCACCAGTATATCCTAGATGAAATGAACCCATTCCAATGTAATTACAATTATTCTCACATATTTCTATCCTTAACTCTTCCAAATAAATCAATAACACCTGAGCAACCACTTCAAAGCTCTCCCATTAGCGAAACACACATTAACCAACCCTCCAAAAATGTGTGAATCCAAATTCTTATCAATATTTACTATTATCCAGTCATAATACCTAAAGAAACCTCTATACAATATTCTTATATAAAACTAAAAAACATCATAAAAACAACCAGATATATATACTAACATGAATCCTAGTTATAAACCTATATTTATCTTCATCACTGCACAAAAACTGTCCAAAACCTCATAAGAAACCTCAACTTCCTATTAACCAGCCTACACAACCATGAATCTAATGGAGAAGACTTATCAAGCTTAAATGAAGGAGAAAACCGATCGAGGGAGTGATATAGATAATTGAATATTGAAGATATTAATAGATAATTAATTAATTGTTTAGGTCTAAGGTTAAAGGGAATGAGACCACGTTCATTAAAAAATCACCAGCTATAAGCATTGTGTGTCCTACACACAAGGTGTTCAACAAAACCTATACAATAACCATGGAAAAAATCACAGCTGGTATTCACTATATAATAAACTTCCTTAAAATATTATCCTTCCTACAACTTTAGGAAACCTATTTATATATCTAAGTATCCAAGAATGAAGCACACTTGACCACACCCATTGATTTTATGGCCTATACTTTTAGTTCTAAGCCTACCTCCACGAAATTCTTTACCTATAAGAACATTCATCATTTTTCCATCTCATCAATCCTATATTTTAGCAGTTACAATCATAAGAAACTCTGATTTTCCACTATATACAAAATGCATTGAAGCACACTATCTAATTTTTCTTTTGGAAGGAATGCATAACTCGATCATGGGGTGATTCCTACTATTGGGTAGAATTTTCTTTTTCTTTATATTATATTAAGAGGGGCTGTGAGAAGAATTGAGTATCAAATAAATTTAATTTAATTCATTTAAGAGGAATATTAAATACATATCACATTAATATATTCCCTATAACAATGAAGTATTAAGGTCCTTTGACACTGGATACATAATTGATGTATATCATGAAAGATATTCAATATCACCCATAATCATTATTCTTATACAGAACCCTTCTAGAATTATCTTTTTTAATAACCTTATTCATTACATAGGAAAATGGAAACTTAATAAGGGAATAAATCAAATTTTAAATAAGGGTGAACATAGGAAACATCAATTGAATGATGGAAAATGAAGATAGAATGTTCACTAGCGTATGATAAAATACATATTGCACATAAAGATTATAACTAAAAGAATAAATGCCAAATAATGATTCTAGAAAACAATTATCATAATATAATACATAATTCATAACAGTGGAAAACATTAAACAACTATAATGTAGGATACAATAAAATAGGAATAAAAAAATGATATATGAATTTCGAAAAACCAAAAGAATAGAAATAATATGTCAAGTCTACGAAGAAATAAATCTATTACATCATTTTTAAGGCTACTAAAAAATTAATTTATAACATAATTGGATTGAGAGAACCAGCTGGGTAATTATTAGGATTGGGCTAAACTCTGACATACCTTATTGGGTTTGGTATAACAACCAGTATACCCTTGGAACTCATAATCCCTAAAACATTACCCAATGTATTGAAAGGCTATATTATTCTCATCCCACCAGTCATATAACGTAAAATATATACAACTATACCAAAATCTCATAAAAACATCCATAATTTCATTTAATCTTAATTAACCAATTAATCATTAATTAGTAACATCATAATTCACTTATGAAATGACAATTATAACATTTCTTAATTAACCCATGAATAAAAATAAATTTTAGGACAATTTCCTAAAAATATCATCATCATAATACATATATGGAATTAAATTTCACTATGTAATAATATCATAACCCCAATGAATCATAATTATCCTTAAATTATATTAAAATAGATGAAATATGATTTTATAAAAGAAATATAAACATTCTTTTAAAAAAATAAAGTATTTCATTTATTTTGGTTACTTTTAAAAAATAAAAATTTCTTGAAAAATGGGAATAAGATTTTCATTAAAAAATCATGGAATAGTGTAAGTTAATATTGATATGAAATTATGGACATGACGGTGAGAAAATAATTTTATTCTTTATATTTTTTAAAACATTATTTTTACACGTAAGTAATGCCAAAAGTGTTTCATATTGAAAACAGTTGAAAATATTCCTTTTAATGATTTTTTAAAAATTTGAAGGTAGTATTAAATACATTGATAAAATATTTTCTTGAATATAAAAACTTCTATAAAACATTATTGAATAATGTGAATATATAGGAAAAAATACACCTAAAAAAATATGTTTGGCTTTCCAAAAAAATTAACTTGATCATTTTTAGTATCAAATATAGTAAAAATGGAATTAATAAATAAAAAAACATAGGTTTGAAAAATATATGGGGTTCTTAATATTAATAACATATGATTATCCAAAATTTAAATTCAAATATAAACACGGATGATAAAATTTAGATTATAATATAGACTCATTCAACTATGGTAACCATTTAAACATAATTCAGAATATAATATTCCTTTTTTGAATTTTAAAATCGATATAGTTTCCTGAAAATTATTATAAAATAAATTAATGGACAGTATATACCTCAAAAAAAATAATGAAGGTGGTGAATATGTAATATATCTTAATGAAGGTGAATTGAGATGAGGAAAACCATAGAACCTTGGTATGAGTTGAATCAAAAGAGAACGAAAGATAGAAATTGAGATCAATTTTCAAATACAATGAATTTCCTAAATGTTTGAGAAAAATTCCATAGTTAATTATATATAGCACATGATATAAACAAGGTTTGGAATTTGTTACACATCTCAACGAAACAAAAGTGGGACTAGAAACCCATATATCAAGTACAAAATTTATTCATAAATCCTTTTAAAATATTTTATAATAAATTTATATTTTTTTTAAATATATTATATAACCATATTCAAACTTATATTAAATTATATCAGTCCATTATAAATTCCAATTACACATTTATTAATAAATTTTCATGAAAATCAACTTTTAGGGTGTTAGCTGTTCCATTTTCCCAGCATGTTTCTATTCATTGGTTTCTGTCCTTGTACCTTGGCCATGGTTTACTCATCTTAATAATTTTAATAATTTCAAAAATACCTTATTTATTCCTTATATACACATTCATAACGACTTATAAAATGTGGTGATGAAAATTTAATTTAATCTATTCAGAGAAACAAAATTTCATTAATATGCATGGGTGATTTTTTCATTTTAAAATAAAGGGAAATAAATAGAGGTACATAATGTTATATATTTATAAAACCCTGATAATATAATAAATATTAAATATATTTTTTAAATTAATATTTATTACCATCCATGTATTTCAAAAATTAAAAAAGAATCACATCGTTTTGTGGAGGCGGTAGTCCACACATATAAACGAATGTGATTACTAGTTTACAAAGGATGGGGGATTAATAAGGTAGATATGATTATTTTTAATTAATTATAATTATTTCATAAAAATAATATATATATATATATTATATAAATATTTATAACCATCTATGTTATATGGTAGTGAAAAATAAAACACATTTCTTCATGGAGGTTGTATTCTACATGCAAGCACATGAAAAGTTTTCATTTATTATAGGATTTAAATAAGGTATAAATAGTTGTAAAATTAATATAAAAACATTTTAGTATACAAAAAATACTAATTTAATTATCTAAGTATGTTCATATAAAATTTGGAAGTTGCGGAAAAAGAAATACATTTGAATGTGCTCAGTTAAGATGATTACATATTTCTCTGGAATCTTCCTATGGGATTCACCATTAAAATTATTACATTGGTCTTTTGGTGAGACCAAAAACTATAAAATTTAGAAAGAATATTTTTGAAGTGATTTTGGTAGATCTTTATAACATCCCTACTCTTTATTTCATACTGAAACATATTTTATTACATAAAAACTTCACTTGTTATAATATAGAATACCAAGAGGTCTAGTCTCTTTTGGGGATTAGGAACATTACAAAACAACGTAAAAAATTCAATATACATCTTTATTGAAAACATATTTAATATGACCACACAAATTCCTTCGTACTTAGCATTTAATGGGTAATCCTTAGAACATTTTTAAGAAAAGGGTGAGATATAAAGCCTAGTAAGGGTGTAAAATAGGAATAACATGAAAAATACATCACATGTTAGGCACCAAGAATATCAATGGAGCATAAGAGAAAAATGAATATAAAGGTATGATATAGAATTATTATCATAACATGGAAATGTGGCAACAAAATTTAACATGATATTAACATGAACCAAAGCCAATTTCACATGGCAGATGAGTAAAACCACATTTTACTTTGATTATTATGAGTAGACCCTCATTTCACTTGATGTATCATGATACTAATCTTTACCCAATGCATTGGTGGTCTATCAGGGAAAACCGTTCTTTATCATTTTATTTCATTTATAAGTGTGCTACATGGATCATATAGCATGGATTTGTTAAACATAATAATATATTACATGATAAAGGAATTTTGAATTCATAAATCAAACTCTATAATCAAAAAGTAAATGTTCATAGAGTTGAATACCCATGTTAGAGAAATGGACATGGTATTCACTACACAAGGACTTTGTCTTGGAAAACCACAGTGCAATTTTGGCAACATAACGATGTGACATAGGAATTCATAAAAATGGATGATGAGGAAAAAGGGGTTTCTCATCATATGTATATGAAATAGAATGTAATGGGGTCAGATTGATACATGTCCTAATATATTTAATGTAATTTGGATTCATAATACAAAAGAATTTCTTTATGTAAATGAGAAGAGGGAAATTCCTTATGGAATTTCAGCATGGTTACAGGTGTACATGAGAGACATTAATGAGAGATAAATAGGTATCTAATAATTCAAAAATAAGTAGGGAATTATGGGAGAGGTGAAAAATATTTCCATAGCATTTCTAACTGACATCAAAATAGTATACCAATATAATGAATTTTGGTCAAAAAATGAGAAAGGAAGAAATCCCTCACTGGTAAGTGTGAGCTAATGGTATGGTAGAGGATTGAAAAATGCTTCTTGGGAGCTTGGGGTGCCTTAGGAGGATTTTATATAGAGTATGGCAGGGTAGAGACATGATTGAATTGTTTTTAGGGAATAGAAGTGGGGGCTTGGGTGGGTTTATATAGGAAAAGAGAGGGAATTCTTTATTATTTAGGTTTTGGACACCACACATTAAACTAATGAAAACCACAAACCAACCCACAGTTTTTCCCATAGAGTTTTCCATAGGGGATTTGAAAACATTAATTTATAAGGCCTATTGTCTAACATCTTAAAACATTTGGATTATTATGTGTAGGTGAGTTACACTCTCAAGAAAATAATTTTAAAAGTTAACATGTTTTATAAGTCTTTGAGGGACCCCTATGGCACCATAAAATTATTCAAACAAATATAAAATTAAATTATTTTAATGTTAAAAAATATATTCGGAGAACAACCATTCTATAGTATTTTATTACGTCACTATTGGGTCATTTTGATGTCATAAAACACATTATATATTCAAACGGTATTTAATTTTTACCCAAAAATTTGACTGTCTCATAAAATTTTGAAAAATTCACACTCGGATAATTATGACATCCTGATTTCAAAAATTAATATTCTCTTTATCTAAATAATTTTCTAAATAGGTGAATTTTTTACTTTTAAAATAAAAACTGACATTTATAAATAATTCATGGGTTTTGACAAAAAACATCTTTCAAACCTTAATAAAAATTACAATTGTATTCATAAACATTATATGATCATTTATATTTAATAAATAAAATTTAGTAATAATATTTAATTAAAATAATATTTAATCAAAAATCCAATAATTTCTCAAAAGATACTTCTTAATTTAATATTAACTAAAAATGCTATTTAAAAAAAACTATTTACAATGTAACAATAATAAAATGAATGTATATTATTTATGCAAAAAACAAAGCACATAATCATAGTGCTAGGGTCTTTTTATATAACCCCTTATAACACCCGCATAAGACCTAAGGGTAAGGTGTGTGATCGTGATAGACTCTTGGGGGGGGGGGGATTAGATAACACCGCTTAGGTGGTAATATTTATTAACATCCAATTATCCCTTAGGCGGTTCCTCTGAAGCTTAGCGTGTTGAAGATCGACTTGGGCTTGGTCAACAGGGAAGCCCAGTGTATCCAAATCCTTTCCATGCTTAGAAAAATGGGATTCCTAAGGAGCCATTCTATAGGATGAGGCCATCAACTCCTTTTTCTGAGTAAGTCTGATTTTTTAAAACCCCTATATTTATACTAATCAATTGATCACTGTTCAATGACTATATTAGCAATGGTAACAATTTCTAATTGAATTCTAAAATCCATAAAACCATGGAAGTGCATATTTTATATAACCATTTTACATAATAATACATTTAATTAGATTAAGAGTAATTTTCATTAATAAATTTTTTGGTCATTACAATCTCTGCCCTTAAGAAACTTCTCCCACGAAATTTCGTTCTACATTCTAATCGATAAACTGGTGTGGCTACTTTTCCTTCATTTCCTCAACGACATTTTCATTATTTCCTAGTATCATTTCCCTCATATAGAAAGGGTTTATACTTCACTATGGTACCTCTGGATATTTTCAAAATCGTCTAATTCCTTTTCCCAAAAACACCATAGGGGCATTGGTTTATATCAATGTAAGCATCGATAAGTCATTAAAGAGGTATTTTGTTTATATAATTTTGAAATATCTTCTTGGACATGTTTTTTATAAAAATGTTTTCCTGATTCATATTAAAATATTTCAAAGTAGGGATTTCGTAAATCAGTTTTTGTATTTCCCCAAAGACAAAAATCTATAATTTGATACATATTGGCTACTTGGAGGTCTCCTTGTTTGGCAACATCTAGGAAATATTTCAGTGCTTCATAATTTTCAAATAAAGAGTAGAATTTAAAAAGACCCCGATGGTACTTACCATTCTTATCATGGTATGAATATTGAGAGTGCAATATTCCCCAATATACTGTAATTTATAATTTAAATAATGGGGAAATGTTGGAGGTATTGAATGCCTCATAATGTTGTTTGCGGGTAACATGGATATTTTAAAACATTTCAATATCATTTATGCATGACTTTAGTATGTTATTCTGAATTAGTTATTTAGGAAGAGAGAGAAGAGTTTTTAATGATCTTCCTCATTCCATATTTTAACTACAAAAGGAATACAATAAGGGGGTTAGAATACTTAGCTATTGAGAATGAAATGGAAACATTGATCAGAAATGGATAAACATGGAAATGAGAAGAATATCCTAACTTCTGATTTCTTAGGTTTAAATCTAGGTTATCATTGATCTATTTATTAAGTTATATTATTATGGGATTTTTTATTCCCCTGATAATTTTTTTTACTAATCCCATGAATATACTAAAGCATACCCCCCAAGAGTGTCGTAACCAAGAGTGCAGCATGGCCCGTTGTTGTACACCGGTTCCCGTTCAAGTCTAGCCTAAAGTAGTGTTTTCAGGTTTTACCCCTAGATTCATCTATGCGAGAGCCACCTCTACCTGCTCATATAAAAACATGGATTTATTTTCTTGATTAACCACTTACTCAATACTCACCAAAATTTAGGGATGTTTTTATTATACGTAATATTATCCTTAAGGATTTCACTGGGTTTTCTAATATTAATCCCAAAAATAACTAAACATGTCATCTGATACAAACTATAACATCTCAACTCTTTATTTCACACTTAAACATATTTTATTATATAACTTGATAAGAAATAAAATATTGATAGGTATAGTGTGTTTGGGCCTTAGGAACATTACATAAGGACTTAAAACATGAAATACACATATTTATTGAAATCTTATTTTACATGACCACAAAAATTCGTTCCTACTTAGCATTGCAAGGGATAACCTGAGGACATGTATAAGAAAAGGGTGAGATGTAAATCCCATTAATAGAGTAAAAAGGGAATAACCTGAATAATACACTATATTTTAGGAAATAGGTATATTAGTGGAGCATAACAGAAATATGAACATAAAGGCATGATATAACATGATTATCATAACATGGAAATGTGGAAACAACATTTAACAAGATATTAAAATGATCCAAGGCTCACTGCACATGGATCAGGATTAAAGCATCATTTCACTTGAATTATCATGATTAAAACCTCATTTCAGATGATGTATCATGATACTAATCTTTACCCAATGCATTGGAGTTCTATTAGGGCACACCGTTCATAATCATTTCATTTTATGAATAAGTGTGCCACATGAATCATATAAAATGGATTCATTAAACATCATAATTTATTACAATATAATGCAATGTGGAATTCATTTATGAAACTATATAATCAATATGTACATGTGCATAATGTTGAATACCCCTGATAGAGAAATGGGCATGGTATTCACTACACAATGACTTTGGCTTGGAAAATCACGGTGAAATTTCGGCATCATAACAGCGTGGAATAAGAATTCATAAAAATGGATGCTGATAGGGGTAGGGGTTTCTCATAATATGTATATGAAATTGAAATTAATGTGGTCTTATAGATATATTTACCAAAATATGTAATGGATTTTAGATTCATAATAAAAAATAATTGCTTGAATGTAAATGAGAAGATATAAATTCCTTACTAAATTTCGGCATGGTAACAGGTGTACATGTGAGGAATTAATGAGAGAGAAAGTGGTATATAATAATTAAAACATTCAGAGTGAGCTATGGGGGAGGTATGACATCATACCCCAATATTTTTAATTAAATGAGAAATGGTATAACATCCTAATGAAATTTGGGAAAAAACAAGAATAGAAGAAATCCCTTACTTGGAAGTGTGATAAAAAGGATTGGGAGAAGCTTATTGAGAGCATGGGGCACCATGGGAGGATTTTAGAGATAGGAGGACAGGGTAGGGACGTTCTATAACTATTTTTAGTGAATAAAAGTTGGATCATGGGTGGATTTATAAGGGAAAAGAGAGGGAATTATTTATTATTTAGGTTTTGGAAACCCCACATTAAACTAATAAAAACCACAAACCAAACCGTGGTTTTTTCCTACTGTTTTTTAAAAAGGGGATTGGAAATTTTTTAGAACTCCAATGTACAAACATCTTAAAATATTATTATTTCTTATGTGGAGGTGAGTCACACTCTCAAAAAAATGATTTTAAAAGATAAAATGTTTTATAATCTTTGGAGGGTCCACTAAGGAACCATAAAATTAATCAAAAAAAATTTAAAATAAAAATGTTATTAAGGTAAACCATATATTTGAAGAACATGCATTTTACATTATTTTATTACATCACTATTGGGTCATTATGATTCCATAAAACACTTTATATATTTAAACCATATTTATTTTTTACCCAAAAATTCGAGTGTCTCAGAAAATTATGAAAAATTCACCATTGGATAATTTCGACATCCTGATTTGAAAAATAATATTCATTTTATCTTAATAATTTTATAACTATGTGAGTTTTTAATTTTAAATTAAAAACCAATATTATCTAAAATTCATGGGTATTGAAAAAAACCGTGTTCAAACATTAATAAAATTTACCATTTTATTCAAAAAAATTATACGATCGTTTATATTTAATAAAATGTAATTTAGTAATAATATTTCATTAAAATATTATTTAATTTAAAAATCCATTAATTCATCAAATAATATTTCATAATTGAATAATGACAAAAAATACTATTTTTTTCTTTAAAAACACATTACAAAGAAGCAATTAAAAAATGAGTGTATATTATTTATTTAAAAAATAATGCACATAATCATAGTTCTAGTGTCTTGTTACATAATCTCTTATAACACCCGCATAAGACATAAGGGTATGGTGTGTGATGGTGACAAACTCTTGGGGTGTCTTAGATAACATCGCTCGGGTGCTAATATCTATTAACTTCCACTTCTCTCATAGGTGGTTCCTCTCAAACTTATCATGTTGAAGATCAGCAAGGAATTGGTCATGAGAGAAGCCCAATGATGCCACCTCCTTTTCGAGCACTGAAAAATGGGCTTCGTATGGAGTAATTATACTGGATAAGGCCATCGCTTCCTTTGTCTGAATAAATTTGGTTTGTTAAATCGCAATATTTACACTAATCAATTGATCACTTTTCAACGACGATATTAGAAACAATAAAAATTATTAACGGTATTTTCAAATCCATAAATCCAAGGAAATTAATCTATTGTATAACCAATTTACATAATAATACATTTAATTATACCAAGTGGAATTTTCATTAATAAATGTTTGGGTCGTTACAATATTAGTGGTAATAAGGTTTTCATATTTTATGTTGAAGTGAGAATAATAGGTTAACTTTTATAATGGATGAGAGAGGCATCGTGGTAAATATTATGAACATTAAAATATAATAAAGTCATACTCTTTGTAAAGTGGCTCAAAAACATCAAATTTTAGAATTAAGATTGGTGGAGGTGAAAATAATCTAAAAAAAGTTGATTTAATAAAGTTTTTATGTTAATTTAAACCTTATGTCTTAAGATAAAAACCCTCTTAACCCTTTTAAATGTAACCTTGGTAACACGTTTCTTTACCATGATAACTATTCATAATGGAAAAATGTATGTTAAATGTATTAACTAATATTAATTATTCTAATTTCAAATATGGAATATATTGTTAGATTCAATTCCAGTAAGTTTTATAAATTAATTTAAATGTATTTGTAATGAATATATAAAAATATTTCTTTAGAATTTGTTTTTGTGTAAAAATGAATTTATACATTCTTTTTGTAAATTATTCTTTAGTATTTTTGATACACACAAATTTATTGTCATTTTATTAAATATATTGAATTTATTATAATGTATAACCATTCCAAAACACAATGGTATTTTTAAACATCCTTATTAATTATAAATAATCAAAAATTGTTTTTTATTAGAATAAAATATAACTTATGTTCCAAAAATTCAATCATGTATATCCATAGATAACATAAATATTTTAAATTATTTATATTATTTCATTAATAGATATTTGTTCATTACAAAGTTTCGCATATTTTTATGTCATGTTTACATTATAATAATTCCTTGAATGATATGGTACTAAAAAAATATGATATTTACACTAATCACCAAAAATCATCCTTTGAATAAAAATAAAAATAAAAATAAAAATCAACCTAAGATAATTTTTACTTGGTTAATTAAAAAATTAAGTGAATTTTTTTAAATTAAAATTATAACATTTCGATAGTAATGTTTTAAATAAAATATAAAATATATAATAAAAATCCAGTAAAAAGAAGATTTTAGCATAGATAAGAATCACTACAATAACATTATTTATCATATATAAACCATTTCATGAATGTTATTACTTTATTTAATTGACTCATTTATATCCAATTTAACTACATAATAATTTCATTAATTATGTAATATAATAAATAATTATTCACATATGTCTGGTGTTGTGTGAATCAAAAGCCATCAAACACATTGAATTTATTAAAGAGAGATATATTATATATTTTTGGGGTGTTTGAGGGTGGGATAAGTTATAAAAAGTGGATGGGGGGGTGTGGGGTGTATAGACGAGTAAATTCCATCATTCATGGAAGGACTCTAACATTTTATCTTTTTATTATTTTGTAATTTCCATTCTATTTATGTTAATAAAAGATAAATTACATTATTATTCATCTTCTTCATTGTGTTTTTAATTCATCATGATTATATAATAAAGATATATGAACTTCATGATAATGGAGTTCTTTCCCATTAGTGTGAATTACCATGGGTGGTATGTAGATACCCAAATCCTCATTCTGATATCTCAAATTCCGACCTTTTATAATTAGTTATACCTCCTTTATCATAGTTCTATTCATAAACATTTGAATGGAGCGGGTTAGGGAATGAAAAAAAAAACAACAGAGTTGGGTTGAGTTTATTGAAATCTATACCATAATGGAATATTAATCATATAAAATTATGGAATAGTTGAAATTCTATCTACAAAGGATATTTTTAAAGGTGTATATGATATTGGAATCATAGTATAGTTTCATTAAGAATTATTTTTATTGATTTCATTATCAATTGGATGATGAAAAATGGATGGATAATGGAGGTTATCACTAGAAAAAACATTAGTTTCATCCCATTTTCCCATTAACATTTGTATCGTATTTTTACAATTTACACTATTTTTATACACATACAACACCAATACTCTCATCAATTAGATTGTTCTAGTAAAAAATATAAATTAAAATCATATTAATAACTAAGCGGGATTAATGAAGACCTAACACACACTCCTTGGGAAATGACCTTAGTCAGCCCTATGATGCGTTCAGGGGATCTAAGTAGTTTTTAACGATTGATTGTGATAATTTTGTGATCAGTAAAATTAATGTGATAATGTTATTAGTGTATATGTCACATAAAACATTTATAATAGTTACCTTATTTAGTGAGAACCATGGAGTTCTATAACAATATTCTTAGACATATATCGCATGGTCTAGATGTCATCCATCAGATGATACACAGACGATGTTATGTATATCATCTGTTGGATGATCATATGTTAACAGGGATTTATATTACGAAGTTTCATGCCTGGTAATATCTAATGTATAAGGTTTTGAGGGAAGAAACATAAATATGAATTCTTAATGTTATATATTTCACTAGATATTACTATCTTTAGAAAAGTGTATTGGTCCTTAGACTTGTGACCATTGTAAATTTATATCATGAATAATATTCATTGATGTTTTTTTTAAAATTATGATGAAATATGATATTTGTGAAGTTGGATATGATTGATTCATTATAAGTTATATTTCATTTTTTTGAATAAATCAATAAAGTATTTGTCCCTTCCAAGACCAAATGATGGTATCTCAAGCCATTTTATTACAATTACAGTTACTATTTTTTTATTATTTCAAAAAAAATACTTTTAAATGATAAGTGATAACCTGAACCACATCCCTACTAGAGCCTTATACCCCATACGAGAAAACAAATGTACCTATACAACACACAATGGGGGGAGGGGCGAAGAACATAATTTATGTTAAAAGATTATAAAGAAGTTCATTCCTTCATTTGAAATTGAACAACTACCAAATAAACAACAAAAAGACTGAATTTTCAACCCTAGATACAAAGAGTCACCACTAGACCAATAGAACCTTCACAATACTGTGGAGGGAAATAGCTGAATAAAAAAAATGAATAGAATTCCATTCCCAATGCAATATTAATGTTTAAAAATATTTTAAATATTGAATAATATAGATCATAGAGAATTTATTGCACTTTCTAGTATCATAAAATAAATACTCATCTAAGGAATCAATCATATCCCACGTTTTAATGACCTCAATAATACTTATAATAAATTCATTAAATAGTATAAGTAATACGTGTGATTGAGTATTAATCCCTGGAATTTTCTTCTTGGGGATATATTTTTCAACTCTTAACCTCATCCACCACTTCCCTTCCCCAGAATCTCTGATAACAAAACAAACATTCACCATTATTTCCTTATAGCGAATGAGTAGGAACATAGAAGGAGGTTTATAAAACCTATTTCTTCCAATGGTCGAACAGACTCTCCACTCTTAGGGTTTTCACAATTTTTACCTTTCATCATTATTGTGATTTCCATATTTAGTCCATCCATTGATTCCACAAGTGTAGTTTCTATGATAACCTCATAAGGAGGGAGTATCTCTTGATTTATGAGGGAATTTGATTATGGGTTGTACCATCCTCAGGAAAATTTGAGGAAATTTGGAATAGATTTTTAACCTAAATATGTGTATCATCTAGTTATTTTGTTACTAAATTTAGGCTCATCACTCCCTCATTTTTTTAGATTTTCCTGCTAATCTGGTGACCATGGCCTTTAGTAAACTTGATTAGTCCTTGATTTGACTTGTTCTTTTCCCCTTGCTGACTGGAAAGTATCAAAAATTTAATTTTTTTCTTACCATTCCTTGAGCTACGCCTACCATTCAATAAACCGTGGTGGTCTTATTCATGGTTTGATGATAGAATGGAGTTTGTATCTTTGTCACTAGGCTCAGGATTCACTAGTTTCCTTGAATAATATTGCTTTATTTTTAAAATTTTTAATAAATGGTCACTAAATATCTTCATCCACATCCTCATATTCATTTCCATTAATTATATTGAAATTTTTTTGTAGCTTTATTGAGCGTTAGAGAACCAATAGGATTGAGGCCACATAGACATGAGGATTAGTTGCATTCAATGTACGAAAGGTCAGTAATATAGTTCGCCACAATGTTTAAGGCTGTGTTCCCACTAATTCATGCATTGAACACCTTCCTTTTACCGTCAACTCATACCTTGGTAGAATTAGGTAAATTTAATTTTCAATAGTGAAAACAGTAGCATAATGAGTCAGTTAAACTACCCCATGGCCTGAATCCCCGATTTTGTTCCTTCTAAGTCACACTTCAAACCAAAAAAGACATGTACCACCCTTGGTTCTGTAAGATGAGTCATCCCCAAATTCCATTCAGCTTCATTATTAGTTGTGACCACCTTATTAAACTTTCTAGATATGAGGTTATCATAATAAAATAACATGCACTATTGGTAAGTGGAAGAATCGTGAATGAGAAAACTATATGAATAAAAAAGTCAACCTAGGATTCAAAGGGAATAAGTTTCTCCGAAAGTACCTCCCCATAAATATCAATAAATAGAAATTCCTCCAGCACCCTAGATACATATAATTCTATAAATATATGAGGAGGGATGGGATGAATACATTATTGGGTACAATTTTCAACACAATGTAACTGTCCCACCATATTTCTAATCATCCTAAGAAATTACAGATTCCAAAATTGAAGAGGAATACAGGGAAGAGAAACCCAAATCAACGTGAAAGGAAGATCCCATTTGAGATGAAACTGAAAAGAAAAGTTCAAAAGAGAGAAGAAAAATCTAGAAAAGGCATGTGAAAAACTCAACCAATATGAGATTATTTCTTCTTCAGATTTAATCATGGTCAGAAAATGAAATGAATATTTAATCTGAATTATTATCTTATCACGCAAACCCCAGGATTCGAGAAAAAACATGTTGATGGGTTCTAATAAGAGTCAAAACATTTAGAAATGAATTACTAAATTGTGATTTAGTAAAAAAGACTCATTTTTTAATTGCATGATATAAACCAAAAGCTTAAGGATGCAGTCATTTCACAACATAACTTTTGGGTTAATATTTATATCGGGAAAGAGGGGAAGAAGATTAAGGTTGGTGGAGGGGGATAAAGGACAGAAATAAGATGTCCCGGGAGTGAGGGAGAGGGAGAGATATTCCTCCCCCTATATCAGAGGAGGGGGAGATGTAGGGGTATCCATTCCACCTACGTCCTTTCCAAGTGAACCCTAGAGGATTGCTATGAGAAAAGATAAGTACTAAAAATAAATAAGATAGACCATTTTATTTAAATAGAACTTTTATATTAAGTCTATGGGCATTAGGTACTGTCAATGATTTTATATTAGGTATTTAAATAAATATATATCAAGAATATATGTTAATTTAAAAAGTATGAAATATTTTTCAAACTCAGTCGCAAAGGCTCGTCACTCTAGTAGAGGGCATGACTACTTTGAAGAATAAAAAATAAAACAACAATATCCACTAAAAAGTATGAAACATTCTAGATGAGATATTGATATGGAGGGATTATATTACACAATGAGTGTTCTTATGAGGTTTTTTTCAATGTGATATCAAATTCATTCTCTATGGGTTCATTGGCATGTCTACATATGATAATATTTTACTTTATTCAATACCAATTTATGAAACTAAGAAAGTGGCCAAAATGTTCCCACAATAAATGTATATGGAATCTAATTTTTTGATTTATTTCAATTTAATACATGAGTTAATATTATTTTCAAGACCAATGAATTATAATGTTTTCAATTATATTCATTGTATAAATTTAATCACCAATTATTTTATTTTCGAATATAAGTGAGATTAATATTAAATTAATATTAATTAAGTAGTTAGTAAATATAAAAATTATTTATTTATTGATCAAATAATATAATTATAATTATTTATTTGAGTTAATATTTATTATTGGTGGGTTGATAAATGATGGGGAGTATTGTTGGATTGAGTTAAGGGCCTGTTAGAAATGATTTATTTATTTTTAATGTCATTGAAATACATAACAAATTATTTATTTAATAAATTATATTCAAATATTTTTGACTTAGTGATCATCAAGAAATATAACAACAATAAAATTTTATTATAGGATGGAGTTTACTTATAGTAATTAAAATTTTTTATGGAATTTATGGAATGAATAATTATCTTCGCCTAAGTATATAAACTAACTTATATCATTTCTAGAACTAGGTGAGTTCTTGTGAGAAAAATATTATGTCAAGACAATTATTCAAAGATCAAAGAGAACTCTATCAAGAATGATTTCATGATTTAGATATGATCATCCTCCTCCCTCTTTAGGATAATAGAACAAGATTTAATATTTCATGATAAAAAATATTCCAATTGTGATCAATAGATAATGATGAATGATGATCATTTCTTCCGTATAAGCACCTAGAAATGCATAAGTGATGTTCAAAGATGTGTAGGGACAATTTGGATACCGCTATAAGAATTCTAATTTAGATTATTCATAAAAAGTTTTGTACGATATTAATTTCACCTGAATTGATCATCAATGATGAAATAATTATCAAACCATGGAAATTATTATTATAAATTAATTTTATATTATATGATAAATGATATTATCCAATATTAATATGGGTTTGTGTTTGTCTAGTTCAGAGGATTTATCTGAACAAACTGATGCCAAAATATAGTTGGTCATGGGACCAACCACTTCTCTTTCATCCCATAACCTTCAAGTGATATCAGAAAGATCCCATATTCAATTTAAATTATTTATTATTTATTGATAAATATTTCATGTTATTAATATTTTTTTCATTTCTAGTTTTTTATCATTTTATCCAAAATATTAGATAATATGATTTTCTAGTTTCATATGATTAATAATAGATCAAAAATAGATAAATAGTTCTGAAGGATCTATTTGGTGGTTCCAAGAATGCTGGGTGGGATACATGGTTTCATGATGTATAACAAAAATGTAAACTTCATATACCCATGGTGAACCATAGAGGGATGAGTTGTTAAAGTCATGTAACAAAAAGTGGTTTTCAGTATGGGGATTCATAATGTAATGTGTATTGAATACCACTTTTCACACAATATAATATGGTGAAAAAAACATGTTGTTGGAATATATGATGTGTAACCTAGACAATTATTCACCATATAAATTAAAAAAACTATGTCATCGAAGTAAATGACATATAATTAGTACACATAATGTATTGAATTATAGGTGAGTGATACAGAAATATATGAAATAGAAAACATGTTTCATGATTTACACACCACGTAACACATAAAAACCTATGCGTGATACATGATGAGTCCCAAATGTATAGTGAAGGTAGCTAGTAATGGATCATACACTGCGTAGTAGGATACCAAAGCCTTTTAATTCAGGAAAAATCAATAAAAGAACATAACAAGACTCTTGTGTTGTATGATTTAAATGTTGGATAGGGTTAATTAATTAATGAAAACTAAAATACATGGTATATAGTTGGTAGTATATGCTGTGTGATAGGGATTCCCAAATGAATTTCATGTCAAGTGATTTTAATAGGACATGCATGATATTAAATTATGTATTAAATTATTCTGTGTTATTAATAAGATAAATGTACATGGTTTTTATACACACCATGTAAATCGGGGATCGTTCCAATGGAATATATTGTTTTTTTAATGTCATGTTCTATATACAAAAACACATTGTAGTCTATGTAGATTGACTCATAAAAAAAAAATTCCATGTATATCATGACATTCCATTTAGGCATGCCTGGCATATTAGTACATAGAATAATATAAGGACTGTATAAACATTAGTCACAACCATGTCTTGTGATGGTCTACAATGTGTAACAATTAATCTCTTGAAATGGGTTTATCAAGAATTAGAATGGTACACACTGGGCAGCCTCAAGTACACAACATGTACTTAAATAATTTTTTTATTAAATTTTTTTATTAAATTTATTTAATACATCCGAAAAAAAGAATCTTAAGGAAAATTTTGATGGATAATTAAGATGAAAATGAATTTATTAATAAAAAATGAAATTAATTAATTAATTAGAAAGTTTTACCTTGACAATTGAAGAGTTTAAATGAATTATAGATTGTTTAAATAAATTATTGTTTCTTCATTATATGATTGTGATATTTAAAAACCTATTTTTGGAGGGTTTATAAATTCTGTAAATTGTTTACTAAATGGTTTTTTAATAATTTTTTTATTATATTAAATTTTATTATTTTTTATTCACCTCCTTATCTTTATTATATATTTGGTTTCAGGCCCAAAATTCTATTTTTGTCACCCAAAACCCCTATTTACCTTCAGAT
Source organism: Viscum album (assembly GCA_963277665.1). Taxonomy (NCBI): domain Eukaryota; kingdom Viridiplantae; phylum Streptophyta; class Magnoliopsida; order Santalales; family Viscaceae; genus Viscum; species Viscum album. The sequence continues at coordinate 127,708,920 of OY728145.1, forward strand.
ATGAGTGAGTACGAGTGTAAAATGGAATTATATCAATACGAGAGGTGATAGTTCGAAATTGAGCCAAGGTGAAACCAACTATTAAGATATAATGTTTAAAGGTGGAAATCTATAACTTGAGCCAAGCTCAACTCGAGGAATTATTACCCTCGTATCAAGGTTTAGTTTATCACACCATTGATAAATAGAGCAGTCGATAAAAGACATGATAAAAAACTATTTTTATCCTCCTCGTGGTTATTTATTTATTTATGAAAAGTATTTTTTATTTTATGTTTTATTGTGATCACACAAATTCAATTAAATAATAATCATGCATAGATTAAAAAATAAATTAATTATTTTATAACTATTTATCAAGACATAGATAATTAATTAAATAAAATAATGATAATATTAAAAACTGTGTAAAAGGATTAAAATAAAAAATATTTATTCATATAAATAACAAAATACCTTAAGAAAATATTATATCAGACATCACCTTCCAGATTTTATATTCAGTTACAACAAGAATTAAAGTGTGAATCATTCCATGTTCTAGTACATTTTCTTTTACCGAGGAGTCTTAATAAAGATAATTTTTTAACATAGGAAAATTTTTATTGGGTGTAATTTACATAGTCTGATACTATCTAGAAGAATGTGGTGGGTGAATCGGAGTCTAGTATTTCAATATTGGAAAATTTACTTAACACATCAAGAAATTTCCATTTAATGTAGTTGTGAAGATAGGCTACTTAAATAAATTTGAGTAATTTTCATGTCCATAGTTTGGATTATGAGAAGGGGAATATAGACATTTTATTCTAAAATATCTATATGATATGTGTTACAACCCATTCCAGATAACTATATAAATAGTACCCAGACCGGTGGGTCCCATAGACTCAAGATAACCTCCTCATACACTGGATGTTTCTGACTGGAAGTGAGGGTATAATGACTGTATGTTTGGGAGACTATGCCCTCATGATTTGGTAATCACATTGATGTATAAAAATAAAACAATAGCATCAGATAATAATGACAACCAACAACCAACAATAAATGAATGAATTATAATGCATGAACATGATACAATGTATAAGAAATAGATGTATAACTATTTAAACAATATAAATGTCTATACTAACATTAATAAATAAATAGTAAAAGGACTCTAACTCTTATGAGTATCCCAAGTACATGCCTAAATTCTATTCCAGGTTCACATGTCCAATCCTTTCCCAAATTATCTAATCTAAAGAATAATATATTTATTCAGCCTAAAGCAAGATAATCCCTCTGTAATAGATTATTCATGTAAATTAATTATTTATTCTACTTTACCAAAAATGAATTTAATCTATATACTTGAAGGCACACATTTTTGTGTTGGGATTGAGACTAGAAATTCAATCAAAGATCTTAATTCTTTTTATTATAGAATATACATAAATGGTCAATAGAGTTAAAGAGATTGTAAATAATATCTTATAAAATATAGTTAGAGGGATCATGCTTATTGTTATCGGAATAGTTTGGAACTAAAACACTGATAGTAAGAAGAATCAGGACATCGACCTCCAGATGGGATTCAATAAAGTCATACAATGGGTCAGTAAACATTACTCATCGACCAAAAAGTCTGTTGTGATGGTTTCAATGCTATTATTTAAAGAATATAAAGAGGTATTTTACAAAACCAACTAAAGGTTGTCACAATTTTAATTAGATGGTACATATTCAGAATTATTATCCCAGTTATCTATGGTTGGGGTCTAAGAAAACATGCCAATCTTCGCAAACATTGTTTTCTTTGAGGGAACGAGAACACCATAATGATTATCATCATTAGAGCTGACAAAGACATGTTGATTCTAGGAACACCATGAATCATAAACCTATGAAATATCGAAAGGGTTATATAGATAAAACTATAGAGAGTAAGAAATTTTATAGAGTTGAGAATGTGACTATGGATGATCATTTGGTTCCTTCAATGGTGATATATTCAATTCTTTTGAATTCTACCCTTACGAAATATCATATTTATATGAGTATGTCCTAATCATTTATTTCTTCTTATGATGTTAATCATATGATTTTTCATGTGGAGATGATGCATTATATTTTTAAATTTGAAAATAATCTTGGAAAAAGAGAGTGTCGAGCCATTATTTGTAAATATTGTTCAATAACTTTTGGTTGTTATGAGTTTCCTTAGGATTAATCTAATCTTTATGTCAGTGTCTATGAATTGATTTGGTTTATGGATTGGTTGAAATTGTTCAAGAACCGCATCGTTTTTTATGAAATAAAGGTTAGTTTCACATCTCTTAATAAAATTGAAAATATCTTTATAGGACATTGATATATAAAAGAAATTATAGAACGAATTTTTGGAATTTGTTGTTAGAACCTTACCATATCAATTAGAAGTGATTAAATTTACATATGTGAATGAGATTTGAAATATATATGTTTTAACTATCATTGACCAATTTGCTGATATTTTTTCAAGGAAAATTATATGGGGTTCCAACCAAAAGATAAGTGGAGTTTAAGATTAATCTCCATCAAGGGACTATTCATATTTCACTTCTATCTTATTGGATATCACTATCCAAATTGAAGAAAACAAAAGTTCATTTAGAAGAGATTGAATGAAAATTATTCATTCAAATGAGAATATATTCATGGGAGACACTAGTAATTTTTGTGAATAAGTTTGATGGAACTCTTATAATTTGTGTGGATTATCATAATATTCACTTGGTTTTGTTAAAGAATCGATATCCTTTTCCTTGTATTGATGATCAATTTGATCTATTTAGGGATTCCAATGGTTCTAGAAAATTTGTTTATATCTTGAATACCCCCAAATATGAGTTAATATGTGGTTATTCTCAATAAATATTTAAGAATAATATACATACATTATTAGTATATTTTATGACATTTTTTCTCTCAAATATACCATCAGTTATTATAAAATTGATGAATCGAATCTTAAAGAAGTATCTGAATTCATTTGTGCTGCTGTTTTTTGATTATATTTTGGTGTAGTCTACAAATAATATAGGATAATGTAAATTACTTCGATATAGTTTAAGGTTTATTGTTGGTGAATCCTATTTTTTATAAGTTATTAATGTGAAATTTCAGGATACAAGAGGTATGTTTCCTTGGCCTTTCTAGTTCTGAAGAATTAATTTATGTGGATCATAAAAATATTAAAGTTTTTATCTCTTGGAATATAAAAATATTGACTTATAGATACATATTTTCATTATCATATAGTCATAATATAGTCTCTATGTTTGTAGTATTTTACATTTGGATTCACTATTGAAGAAATTAATCAGAAAATTCTTTCCTACATAGTGGATATATGAATTCTAGAAATATTTCCTATATCATAATGTTAGATTTACATAAGATCTTATCCTCAAATTTACAATATTTATATAGGTATATATATTCTATTATGATGCATTTTTACCTAGGTTAGGATGCACTCTCATAAATGAAGATCATGTTGTTGAATATAGTTCATAATAATTATAAATGAATGATAATAACTACCCTACATAAGATTTAGAGTTAGGTGAAATAATATATTCTTTGAATAATTTTTGATGTTATCTTTTTGGTGAGAAATTTGTGGTGCCAATATATCATAATATCTTAAAGTTCATTTTATCACAATGATATTTGACACTAATGAAAAGAATATGGATGGAAAATTTTACAATGCTTGACTTAGACCAATTGTATAATTTGGGTAAAGGGAATTATGTATAAGATTAATTGATAAGGAAGATGTATGATATGTTGCATAGAGATGCTTCACATCAAGGAGAGTTTATGTTCACAATAGATGATAATAAATTGGAATATATTAGACATAGAAATAATTTAGTTTTCTTTTCGGTTTCTTCTATTCCAATTTTTTTGAGTGGGATAGAGTTTTTAAATATTATGTTCAGAATGAAAAATATTGAGTTAAAATTCCAATGTCTGGGATACCCTTTAATTAAAATATCTATATGGTGGTTCAAAATTAAATTTTAGAAATTAGATCATCGAACCATCATCTTATCAGAAACAACTTCTTTTTTCCTACCACCATTAGAGTTGATAATTCTATCTATGAATTCATAAGATGTATAAATATTTTATAGAACAATTTGGATGTGATGAAATAGACAGATTAGAGGAAGGTTTTGTCTCGAGATTCCTCACATGTCAGAAGGACAAGGTAGGGCATCAATAAACACCTAGTATGTTGCAGTATCTATCAATTTTTGTAAAGGAATTGGAGAAAATATACATGGATTTTTAACACATCTACCCAAAATGGTTAGGAAGCATGATGTTGTATGGGTGATAATGGATTGACACACAAATTTATCCTAGTTAATACCTATTCATGAAATGATCATTGTTGAAGACTTCTCCCAAATATAGGATTTGGAAATTATAATGACATACAATATTCCAGTCTTGATTGTATCTGACAGAGACCATTGGTTTTTTCCTCTTTTTTGGATGTTCATATAGTGATCCCATAAAGTAAAATTAACAATGAGGAAAACATATCATACCAAAATGGATGGAACATATGGAAGGATGAAACCAAAATTTTAAGAACTTTTTTGGGATTTTATGATCGATTTTGGTGGCTCATGGGAGGATAATGTACCATTGTTAGAGTTATCATACAATAAAATTTATGAGGACATGATTAGTTTGGCTCCCTTTGATAAATTATATATATGGACTTTTCATTATCCACTATATTAAGTGGAAATAGGTTACAATTCACTAACTAATTGTAGATTTGTAAAATGAAACATATATAATATTATGTTGATTAGAAAGAGAATGGTTACTACTCAGAGTCATTAAAAAATCGTATGTGGATCTGCATCGATAACTATTATCATTTGATGATACTGATAATATTTTCTTGATGATTTCACCTAGCCTAGGGAATTATCATTTTTTAAAATATGGTAATATTTATACAATTTAAATAAACCATATTGAGATACTTGAATGAGTTTGTGAGGTGGCATATCAGTTGGAGTTTCCACCATCATTCAATCATACGTAAAATGTGTTTCTTGTATCTTAGTTGAAAAATTACCAACTAGATCCAGACCATAATATTCAATGGGATAACATTGACCTAGATCCAAATGGTTCACTAATTCATGTAATTATACAAATTTTGAATAGTGAACAGAAAATATTTCTTTTGAAAAACGCCATTTAATTATGTGTTTTATTAAAACATGGTAAAATTTAAGAAACAAATAGGAGAGAGAGAAAAAAACGTTATAGAAATAAATTGAAATCTTTTAGAAAAACACCTTTTTCTACTTTCTGGGGATGGAAAGATGAATTTCAAGGAGAATATAGTACACCCAGTTTTAGCTACATGGACCATTATCCATGTATTTTCGAAACCATGTAGATTAACCTTGCATCATACAATTAAGAACCCAAAATTGGTGGATTTAATCTGAATTAAGACCCCAAATGATCTTTAATCCCCTATTTTTTAATATAATTAATTCATTTTCTCCTTAGGCTTGAGATATTATCCCCTTTGATCAATAAGTTATTCTTATGTGAATCAAAGCATGTTTAAGGTCTAGACTCTTTGATAAGTCATCATTACTCATTATTATTAGTATATCTAGTCTTCCCATGTCTCCCATAATTATATATCTCATGAGTTATGGACATATCCAAGCTCTATGATTGGAATCATGATGATATATACTTGAAACAATTTAAGGGAATAATTTCTAATCCAAAATGTAGATAATTTTAGTGTCTTTTTTTCATTTTTTTTCTAATTATTGATATGTAGGAGGATTCTCCCATAGTTATACCCAACTTATAACATGAATGATTGATTTATTTAAATTAGTTTCTTGAAATTTTAGTAAAATACTTGAGTAATTCTTGAAGGAATCCAATTTTGGGTTATGATTGTGAAAATGTGGAAATTGGATGGTTCATGGATAATTATCTTTGGTTATAAAATTATTTTTTTTGCCTCATGGAAATTTATTTTGAAATAATTTAATGAAGGATTGGTTTGAGATAATTTTTTCATGAAATTTTGTATATATTTTTGATTTGAATGAATTCATAAACACAAACTTATGGAAGGGATGTCCTGCATTAGGGAACCTGGTATTGGTTACCTTGTAATGATTTTTTTTTTCAATGCGAGGCCACTGATGTTTTTGAAAATGACACTGGGAATACATTGGTGTGTGTGGAGCCATAGTCATGGGTATTAAAAAAATTGAGAAAGGTTTTATATTTCAAAAATTATATTCCTTGGAACTTTTTTGATGTTTTTATATAAAAATATTTATCTATTCTTATATGATTTTATATAAAATATAATAACTGGTTCTTTTTATAGAGGTATAATATGGGAAGTATTTGGGAAACCCAACTTAATCTATACTCACCCAATGCATAGGAATATCAGTGTGTTTTGAAATGTAATCTATTTGGATACAGATGAAATTATGGTGTCTCATTTATTTAGTGATTCTTCTTGATACTAAGGGTGATGAATGTGGAGTTGGTTATTGGTGCCAGTTGAGAGTTAGTAGTATTTATATCTTGAGTATTTGTTTTGTTTTAGATTTTTGTCTTTTAGATTTCACTTGTACCCTAATATTGTTAATTGTTTATTATGTTTTATTTTTATTACATACTTATTAATTATATATATGATTCGATTTTTATTTATTATGTTATCCAGGTAATTTATGTTCAAAAAGGGGAAATCATCCCCCAATTATTCTCAAAGACCATATAATTTATTTCCAACCGTTGGTGTTTTGGAGATTTTAAATAAGTCATGCAATAACCATCATATATCAATCCAATAAAGAGGGGTGAGATATTAAATTATCTTTCTGAGATGATCGTAAAAAATTCATCATATCATAATATCTTACCTCATGGAAGAGAAACATATTTCATAAAGATCTCATCATTATAATCATAAACTCTATAGAGAAATAATAAGTGTAATATCATTGGATAATATATCCAATAAATCCTAATTAACTTCCAATTATGTTTTTATAGATGAAAAATCTCAAAAAAAATCATTAGACTATTTTTTTGGGAAAAAATTATTTTGAAATAAATAATTTTTAATATAAAAATTTCCAAAATATTATATAAAATAATTTCATAAAGATATCATCATTATTTAGTGCTCATGATGACATTAAATTATGTTCATGCTATAATGAGAAACATAATATTCACCCATTTGGTAAAAAGGTATCAGATTCCAAAAATTAAGATATGATATTTTTAGGTTTTTTATAAAAAGTGAAAAATGATTAGAAATTAATTTAAAAATTAATTTAATTATAATAGAAAATTCCTTAAAACATGTTCTAATACATATATAGCAAGGAAAATGGTTTTTAGGTGAATGAGGATAAATAAATCCATATTTTCATTAATGTTTTTATACCATTTTAGTACCAAAGTGAAACAAATGGTAGTAAAACATTAAAATTATAGAGATAAAATTAGTGGAATAAAATTTAAAGTTGATTATTAGATAAGGATCATATTATGTTTACAATGTATATTCAAAAATAAAAAATATCAATTAAAAATGGATTTAAACATAAATTCCTTTCCACTTTGATAAATTTTCAATCATAATCCAACAAAATAATACATTCAAAAGAAACATTTAATATCATGAAAATAAGGGTATTCCTGATATAACATGTCTATGTGGCTACATTTTAGCCTAAAAATGATTATATTGGAATAAAATAATATATTTCGAAAAAAAGATAATTTTAGAAGATAAACCGTAACAACTTTTGTAACCTATGAATGAAATCCAAATAAAAGAGAAATATATATATAAATTTTTAAATAATTATAATATTAATGGAAATATTTATTAAATACATTCATATGTAGTTTATATACAATACAATTGAAATAAGTGATGAATATGGAATATATATCAATGAAATAAAAGTGAGAGGACAAACCCTTACTTTAAGTCTCATATTTCTTTATACATGTTCAAACCTCATGTATAATGAAAAAAATCTATAATATTTATATTATAGAAAAATTATCATATATTTTATATCATATATTATTTAAATATAAAATCAGATGACTTGTTTGTTAACAATTCCTTGTTAAAATAATTATTCTTGGTGATAACTGATTTTTTTCATATATGTTTTGGTTAAAAAATGTCGATACTTGAAAATTTACCACGGTCTCATCATCTAACAAATGATTATTATTTAATGAGTATCACAATTAATCAATATATACACTATTATAACTGTTCATATAAAGATATTATGCAAATGAAATTAAATCACATCATGGAGGTGGTAGTAAATATGTACGAACGAGTGATGTTTCCACTTTTTGAAGGATGGAATGAAAGAAATGTAAATAAAAATTCAACTTTCCATAATAATAATTAAAACATAAATAACATATTTATTCAATAAATCCATAATTATTACCATCATAGATATATTTTTGTGAAAACACAAATTTAACACTTTGTGGAGGTGGTGGTCCACACATACACATGAGTGATGTTTTATTTTCCCATAAAATGGAATGGATTTGGATGCTGGTTGTCGAATGGTCTTGTAAAGTAGCTATAATGAACCCAATATTTGAATATAAGATGTTATAAAGTTGTCATAATATCAACCAATCACATTTATACAAGATTTGGACACATTTTATGCCTTATATCCAAGTAAACCCACATTCCACCCATCTTAACCACAACCGTGATAACATAATATTTTACCACGATAACAATATTAGATGACAAAAAATAACATGGGGATTATAAAATAATTGTACATGTAAATTAATGTTTTATATTCCATTTTATCATATTCATTTTCTATATTTTTGTTATAAATTACATTTAATATATAAACATAAAATGCATTAAAAATAGTTTTTAGGAAAATAAAAAATTTTAGAGTTAAAATATTTTCATCTTAAAATTAAGTAATAAGTTCATTTCAACAAATTTATTTGGTGAAATAAAAAACAATGGATTTTTATAAACTTTTTATTTTAAGAGAAACCCAATTAAAACCTCCAATCATTCCATTAAAATAAAAGACCTAAAAATAGTTTTTAATTTGAATAAAATTTAGGTTATCTTCCCAAAAATCATGATTATGTTTAAAATTTCAAAGTAATGTTTTAAAATAAATAATTTTACTTATTAAACACATATATTTTTAGTATGGATACATAAAATAAGTCAAATACTTGTTTTAGAATGATTTTAATGTTTTACCCCATACTTTTAACCATGGTTTACATATTTTACCAAGGTGGAATATTGTTATCATGGTTACTATTCATAATAACCAAAAATTAAATTAAACATACTATATTATATTAAATTTTATGATTAAAAATCTGGAATAAATTTTAAAATATTCAATTTCTAATGGTGGGAGTTATTAATTATAAAGTATGTATAAAAAATGCAATGAAAACAATTCTAATATAAAATTGCATTTTTAAGAATTAAAATAGTTTATACTAATTCCATGCCCAATATAAACTATAGAATATATATAGTAGAATTTTATTGAAAATATAATCTATATATTTCAATGAAAATAATTGAAAATAGTGATTTATTAAATTATTTAATACAGAAACACATTGCACACATAAAAATAATTTTTAGAAAAATGAGTTTTTCAAAAACAAAATAAAGTTATACCAAAACCACGTAAAAATATTTTTCAAATAAAACTAATGAGATTATTTATATAGAAATGATACTTATTTTAGTATAATATAAAATTCAAAGAGTAATGGTTTCGTTAAATTAATTTAAATAATAATTTTAAAAACATCTTCATTTATCACAATTCCGTGAAAAATAAATATTTCATAAAAAAACCAAAAATATTAAAGTATGTTAATTTTGATATAATAAGTTTAAAAATGTATTAATTTTTATAAAATAAATTTTTTATAAATGTTATAAATTAATAGAAATTTCCATGTTCAAAATGAAAAAAATCTAATTTTGAAGAAAAAATATTTTTGAAGCATAAAATGAATTTACTAAAAGTGACCACTTATTTATTATGCATCGAAAAATAAATTTTAATTATGAAAAAAATGTATATATATCATTCATAATTTGGTTAGTCCTATTCTTATTAAAAATTTTAATATCTCAATTATAATATAATTAATATTTATTCTTGATGCGGCTTTCTAGGAAATCTATCAAACACTTACAATTTAAATCAAAAAAATATATATTCTAAAATTTTAGGGCGTTATATGAAAAATAGATGTTTCTTATTTATAGGATTAGTTTGTAAATACATGATGTTCTTTAATTCTATGAAATATGATTTCATCTTTGAATTGGTATCTTGGGATGATATCTAGAGTACGATAATGTTTATGAAATGGTTTCTAAAATTAAAAAAAATGATATTTTTTTCTTCATGTTTACTTATAATGTTGACATAGTTGAGAATAAAGAAAATAATCAATAGATTTTTCAGCTCTTGGTATGTAATATTAACATATTAAACACGGAAATAGAAGTGGAATAATATTAATCAAAGGAAAACTAGTAAATTAACACTAAACATGATTATTGTATTATTATTTTATATCTCGACCTTAGCAATGGAAACTGGGTGTCTTGTGTGATGATAGTGGTAGATGAGTTGAATTCCATGTAGTATCCATTATTTTAGTTTTGATATATATATATTTTGTGTGTATTTTTATTTTATATGCACCCAAAACATAATATAAGGTAAACCATCAACCAAAGGTTGTAATACTGTTTTCTCTAATATATTGGTTGGTGATAATACAGATAGCTGACTACCCCAACCCCCTGCTCTCTCTTTATTTGTAGTATTATATACTAGTATGAATCTCAAATTCATATGTGTTACATGCTTTGATTTCTTAAGGCCATAGAACATACTATTATTTGGTCATGGTGGCTTTAGCTTCCCATAGGTGTATATTCATGGGTTGTGATTATTTGAGGTATAATGAATTTATATGGGATATAGTGGCTCCCAAGAATACACCTCATTATAGATTTTATGGTGGTGATGATTAGATGTATATATGGACTAATCCAAATAAATGATGTTTAGACATACACATGACTCAGGTTGGAAAGGATGAGGCCCAAACCACATCCGGGATGACTTGGTTTTAAAATGGGATGGGTGCACACGATGTGTGGAATTGGGGAATGGGAGTGAGAAATCAATGGGGAAGTGGTTTTAGGGTACACACACCCACATATATATTATAAATTGTAGGGATATAATAATATTATTAATTTATTAAGTAATCCATTATAATGATGTAGAAATTAGAGTATATACATTTAAGTGATGAGTTAGTTTCGTTCATTTATTCACTATACTTTAGTATTATTTTTTCACAATATTAATGAGATGTTTAAGGTAGGATACTATGATGTAATCCTATTATTCCTACCCTATATATATAGAAAATATATTAAGTTTAAAAATGTTTGTTTTTTGATCAATTTAGACATTTATAGTTCGAGGATTTACTTAAGATATATTTCATCTTCATGGTTGATGTTGAAGAGTTATCTATTTTTGTTTTTCATTTTAATTATATTCAATTATGTATGACATAACATCATGTTATGGGATTTGTTATTTATTTATTGTGAGTTAGAGTTATTTGGTGGTTTTTTTCATCTTATATCTTACTTAAAAAATCATTATGAGAGTAATTACACCCATTTGTATCATTATATAAACGTGGTGCTAGTTTCCAACCTCTAACTTAGTAGAGATGGAACTTAGGTGTGATTAAATATTTTTCTACATTTATATCCAAAGAGGGTACTGTTAGATAAATATGATCATTCCAATAATGATCTATGACTGTTATCCCATTTAAAACATTTCAAAAGTAAATTATATATTATATGAAAATAATGTGAGTTACTGGATAATGAAAAGGTCATATCCCTATTTTTATTGGTGAAAAATCATCCTCAATAACCATATAAACAATGTCTAACCATTATTAGATTATTTAATGGGTCCTCCCTTTTTTATTTAGTAATTTTATAATTATATTTTCATATAAATATTTCTTGGTTTATATGTGTTCTATAAAATATATGATATAAAAACTCTACCAGTAATGAATTTTAATGAACATTGATTTATTTTTCCAAACCATTATTAGAATATTTTGAATAAAATTTTACAAAATAAATGAAAACATCCATTTCCATATTAATTTTTTTTTACTTATTAATAAATAAGATACTTTTTTTCTGAGTTCCCATCAAATGTTTTTATCTATATGTTGTATTAATTCAATCTATGTAATAACCATTCTTTTATAATGAATGTTTTCTTCATATTATTCTATATCCTAACTAATAAAATAACTTTGTCCCACATTTTACATTGTAACCTTACATTAATGTTACACCAAAAAAATTTCCTTAATAAAGAAAGATATTTAACATACCAAATAAGGATACTCATAGTAAGAATTATTTTTTTTCATGTAAGAATCCTAAACCATAAAATAAATATCCCATTTTAGTTTTTAATCATTAATATGTGGTCCCAAATAATTTGGAATATCATTAATAGACTATTTTTTGTCCTGAAATAACAAATGGTAGTTTAATTCTCTTATGCTTCATGTATAACCATGGTAGTCAATTATAATTTACAAGAAAAAAATTCAAAATTACAATGTGTGCTATATATTATTCTATGGGGATTAATTCAATATATTAAATACAAAGTATGAAATTTTTTAACTCGTATAAAAATTTTGGGTACTCAATATATATTTTATTCCACTAAGCAATAAATGATTGGTGTTGCCATTTACCATCCTTAAATTTTCCATCATCATGCCATGTAAACAAACATTGAGTCTCTAATAATCTAAATAGTCACCAAAATATTTGAATGATAAAAACTTACGCAAATAATTTTGATAGATTTGATTTATTTTATTATATAAGGGCATATTAAAATTAGAGATTTTATATAGATATTCATACTCATTTAAAAAAAGATTGAGTTATTAAGTAAAATCTTTATTATTTTATAACATATAAACAATGAATATAATCTTTTTTTACTTCCAATATTATATAAGTAAAGTTATTTTTATTTGGGAGTAATTATGTAATAGAAAATTAAACTATGAAACTAGTTACACTGTATCCATTTCATACGTTCTAGTTATATAGATATAGTATCAAAATTAATGTGGTGTACTTTTCAAAAACAAATCATACAATAGATTATCTCCCCATTTCATAAATCTCAAAAATATTTTCTTAAAATTTAAATTTTTATCTTCAACTACTTTTTAAAATTCAATAATATTATATAAACCATTTTATATAGTTTTAATAATATCACAATGCTATATAATTGATATGTATATATCCATGTTTTATTACTATTATTTTTAAACCATGATGAATGAAAAAAATTCCCATGTTTATTGTAACCCATGAAAATAAAATTAATAATGAAATGGTTTCATTAAAACTTTATTATTTTCTAGACTCTACCATGGTTATTAGATAATGTTTGTTTGAGTTTAGAGAGTCAAAAACCAAGATACCTCACTTTAACATCTATTAGACTCTACGTAATGGACTTCAGTCCCATACTCTGGTGATAGTGATTTTTTTGGTTGAAAGTTACCTCTACAACTATTTTTATCAGAAGGGTACACAATTTTTTTAAAGTAGGCATGGTCTTGATTTTGATATTTTGGATATCCTTTTTGTTTTAAACATAGGAAGACATGATTAAACATATTAAAAAATTGGAACTAAAATCTAACTCAAATAAATTAAAATTATTTAGGACTTAGTGAAGGAAATTTATTGGCTTGAAATTCTATTTGATGATGTCTAATTTTATGAATGAATTTTAGAGATATGGAATATCATGATACAATATAATCTGTCACACCATGATGAACATGTAGAAGAATAAAATCATGGTGATTTAGATTGTTTTACACCTCAATTAAGGGCTATAGACCATGTTTTTATTATGTAATGTGATGTTGTTAATATTTTTCCTTCGTGGAATGCTTATCCAAAATTATTAGCTAAGTCCTAATTTATTCATTTGGTGTGGGAATCTTTATTTAATTTCAAGGCATACTATTAAGTTATAGAGACTCCAACAATATAAAAATTCATGTGGCCCTAGAAATTCATTTACTATCTAGACTCTAAAACTATATATGTCACACCACAATGGATATATTTCATTCTAAAATTATCATGGAGGATGAGAATGGTTTTTGAGTAGTTAGATTAAAACTCGCTATTTTTTCCATGAGGAACCTATCGACAACATATTCTGTGTCAGAATTCTATTTTATAGTGATTTAATGATATTATCACCTAGGAGACTTATGTGATAATAAAACTCAACCCATCTTGACAAAAAATGTAATAAAGCGTGATAATAAATGTCAGATTGATCCAATAGCTTATAAATGAGTAGTATAAGTTAGATGATTAGATATTTAATAAAATTAAAATTAATAAATTCGATTTCAATAATTTATCAGTGAGTTTTTTTCCTATTGTATGTGGGGATACAGAGGTAGTGAATGTCATGTATATGAATAATATTCACAAGGAGTAAGGGGACAAACATAAAAAGATGTTTTTCTACTGATTATGACAAGTCCTTCAAAATGAATAAATAAATAGTGGCGATCAAAGTCTTTATTTTGAAAAAGATAAACTATAGTTGATTTTGATGTGTTCCTATATTTTATTTTTTTAAATAATCATGATCATATATAATATTCATAATGTATCAATTAAAGTGTTTATATGGTGTTGGGTTGTGTAGGGGAAGTGATTGATTTATAAATTCCAATGTTTAATAGATTCAAGTGATGAAGATGAGGTGATTCTGTATCTATAAAAAAAATTTAATTCTTGTCAGCTATATAAAATATATGTTGTTATTGTTCAAATTGTTATCTTATATTTGGTGGGGGTACATCATACATTTCATGAAAAAATTTTATAGGTTCATGTTTCATGGATGAATAATGATCATTGTAAATATATTTAGAAATTATTATAGATATAATAAAAGTGGATAGAATCGCATCATACAAAGGATTTAGTGTTTCATTTTTATCAGTGAACAAAATACATCAATTTTTTTCTATTTTATTATGAGAATGTGTAGATGAAATCGCTAATCTATGTCATTTTTTATTTATTATATTCAATGGTGAATAATCTAGAATGTTTCATGTTGAATATTTATGAGTGGTTGCAATATTATTTTTATTCATCCCAAAGGGTGAAAAATGATAATTATTTGAGTTATAATAAAATATCTTCATTCATTGAATCAACCTCCAATGAATACTTTGTGGGAAAACACTGTATTAATATTATTTCCCCCCTAAATTAGTATATGATCTTCATGTTCTTTTATATTACAAAAAGAATGTTTTAATGTCTTGATTCATGTTATCTTTATTATTATAATTCATTTTTTTGGTTTGTAATGTTTTTTCTAAAATGAATAAAAACAAAATAATCAATTTAAATGGAGTTAATATTTATTTTTTAAAAATATTACCATGTTTGGAATCATTGAATGTTTTCATTCTATCTCTCAATAAGCATGGAAAATATATGAGTTTTAACTAATGGTTTTACTTGGGTCATGGAAGTGATAGCTTGACCCTAGTTGATGGAAATAATATTTATACTGGTGGGTGTTTAATGAATCACACCATAGTCCTAATACAAGAAATTCTTTTCATAAAATTTATGAGGATCAAGAAAAAGAAATAAAAACGATATTATAAATGAAATATTTTTGAATCATATTTTAATATAAAGGAGGTAAAACATAAAATTATTCTTTCTCTATTGGAATACAATTGTATGCTTAATGGAGATTCAATTGTTTATTTATTCACTAGTGTTGGTGAGATTACCATGTCTATCAGAGGTCCAATAAAAACTCTTAAGAATTCAATGAGTATAAATAATTTTCCTTATACCATTCTAGAGTAGTTTTATTCTACTTTTGTTTATCTTGAATGTGGTGATTAAAATAAATTTCTACTCGATAACTTATAATGAATTTATATCACATATGAAATTAGGAAAGGTAATTTATTAATAACATAAGTAAAGGTGAAATGAAATTTCATATTTAATCCTAATTGAATGAAGAAGGTTATATAGAGTTCCTGGAAGAAAGTTTTTTAGACTCTATTACGGATATTCATCCGAATTTTGAGAGGATCTTGTTTATTGTCTAAATAAGTACCTAGAAAAAAAATTATTGTTGAAAGATACTTTTTATGTGATTCATGTAGGGAGTAATTGGATATTTCTCTGAAAATCACCATAAATTAAAGAATAAAAATAGTGAAAATTAAATATTATTACCGAAGAAGTTTTCCAAAAAGAATACATCTAGATTGAATACGACTATGATTAACTTTAAGGGAAAAAAATTATTTTCAAAATTTAATAAGAAGAGAAGTTCCTTAAAATAATTTGGAATTTGAGTGTGGTGATTCTAAAAGTGATGATGATTCATAAAAAAAGACCATTTTGATATATTGATCATTTCCCAAGGAGAATGAAAAATAGTTCTCTATTTATGGTGATAAATAAAATATAGAAATGGGTATCATGTTGAAGCATTAGATGATGTATTTTTTTTCAGAATATCAATGAATGGGAAATAGTCTATGAATTGGTAAATATCACTTGAGTGATAAATTATATTAATTAAAATCTTGTTGATAGAGAGTAAAAGATGTAGAGAGAAGAAGGGAAGTTGAATGTCTCAATTTAGAAGGATGATAAGTTAAAAAATACATGAAATGAGAACATCAATTTTAAATAAAAAGTAATTATTTATTGTTATAAGAATGTTATAAAGATAAATATCAACTTTAAGAAGAAAAATTCAATTTTTAAATATCTATGAATGAAGTGGGTGAAATATAAAATAGAACTGACAAGTGTAGTTCAACCAAAAATATAGTTTATGATCATCCCAATCATATGAAATCCATCTATATGAATTTAGAGAGTCCTAAAGTTAATAATAAGAAGAGTAAAGGTAAATGAAATATAATGAAAAGAAGAATGATTTTTCAAAAATAGAAATTAAAATTCTATAAATTTTTTATATGGAAACATGAATATGAAATATATTTTAAATAGAAAGGTAGTTTATATTGTAAAGAATAAATATATGTGGGGAAATAATTTGATATAAGTATAAAAAAATTAATGAAAAAAATGATACAGATTTAATGGGTTTAAAGTCAAAAAATAGAAATTTCACAATAAAAAGAGTGAAAAATATATAACAGATGATTTCAATTATATGGAAACTATTGGTGATATAGTGGATACCTTAATTTAATAAAGGAATTTATAGTTCAATTGATGATTTCTATGCAATTCAGGAAGTGTTCGAGGATATGAATTTTGGGCGATTCAACCAACATAATAAAGACAATTTTAAAAGAGGATAAAAAATTAAGTGGTCATATGGGGAATAATTTTCAAGTATATACATGTATTTAATAGTTTATTCAATTGGATAAGGAGGGCCAAAATATTTTACTGACACAATTATGTATAAATAATTAACAATGATTAGTAAATTTTAAAGGGGAAGTAGAGTATAATGCTATCATGTTTGATGTTTCTTTAAGGTAATTTCAAATTATTAAATCATTTATAGTCAAATGTGAGTTCTTAATATAAACTATAGGTTATTAGTGATTTAATAAATTCCATTTGAAGTTTAGAGAATGATTTTACATATCAGATAATTGATGGAGGGTTTATAATAAAATATTTGGATCAATATATATTAGAGAATGAACGATGGAGTCCAAGAGTACAATGTTGATGGAAGATTGATACATAATACATTTAGTTAGTATATGTTATGTGACAAGGAAAATCAAGTGATCTAAAAAAATATTTTTTTGATGATATTGAATTATTATTATTTCATGACTCATTAACAGTGGACCGACAGTAACATAATTATATTAGGAGATGACAAAAATTCTTACTACTTGAGGTAATAGGATAATAAATATTTATTCCATAGATAAAATTTTCACATTAGAAAAAAATGAAAAATAAAACTGAAGGATAAACTGTTTTTTACAAGTCACTAATTAAGAAAGAGAACAAATATAAATGAACAACATGCTAAAATATTGAACATTATGAATTATTCCATCAAAAGAGTAGTGATACAAAAACACCATCCACTGGATCTTATCCATTTATATTTTTCTTCACTAATGAAGATGAAATCAATAAATTGTTATAATTATTTCATCTAATTGTTTTATTTATTTACTTGGAAAACATTCAAATTATCTATAAAGAAAATATTTAAAGCATTTAAGTTGTTTAAGATAATTAATATAGGAGAAAATAAGGAATGAGTTCCCTCTTTAAAAACGATTCATTTATATAATGGATTTTAATATCTAGGTGATAGTTCTATGGATTATTTATTGAAGAATCATATTTTTCAAGAGTATTGAGCACTACATATTTCATGAGTATTGAGCACTGTATGATACATTTTATTTATTTATTATTCATGTTATTTAGACAATAATATAGATTTAAAATCATTTTATATATCATCTATATCTAGATATTTTCTTATATAAGATTTATTATATTAAGACACCCAACATGAGGTATCTAAAGGTATTTTGAATCCCTTCAAAAATTAAATGTAATTGTTAACATTTGAGTACTTTTGGAAAAAAATGAGTTGAATGGATTTTTCCATATATAGTGATAAGTCTATAAGTTTTTTGTTTAAATATTTATTTTAGTATATTAAATATATATTTTATATGATAATATTATAAATAAGAGAAATTTGATGCTTAAACCATTATCCCATGATGAAATGTTAAAGGTAGAATTATAAATTACATTTTTGAGGATTTTATAGGAAAGTGAGTAAAACCTTATGTATGTGAATGAGGATGACATATGAGATCAATATGAAACTAAACATAATATGTATGTATTTAATGTTTTGTTTAAAAGAAAAATTAAATTATATAAATATTCCATTGAGATGAAATGAGTTACATTCCATGTATTATAGATCAAACAATGGGGTTTTGTGAGAGTTATTCTCCACCAATGTAACATTTATTTGATGGAAAAAAATATAAATGGGAACTACATATGGATACAGAAGGTTTTTCACCTAAACGTTTTTTCTATGATTTTCATGTAAGATAAATCTACTATAATAAAAAAGAGTTCTATTATATTATTCGCTACATATCCAAGTTATGAATACCCAAAACATTCTACATAGATATATGAATAAAAGGAAATATATGTATAATATTTTCATCAAATCCACTAATTTAAATTAACTAATACTGATATGGATATACCATGTGTTTCTCACCCTTGAAAAAGAAAAGACAAGTTATTTTCAAGGAATTCTCACGTTAGGATGAACATTGAATCATTCTATTTAAAATAAATCTACTACATAAATAATTATTATGTGCAATTCATCCCATTTAAGTCCTTCTTTATTCTAACTAGTTAAAAAAATCATTTCTATTATATTTTATTAAATTTTCAATGGATGTATTATAAGTTATTTATTTTAATTCATTATAAATAATTATATTATAAAATATTCTCCTCCTTCTTCACCTCAATTTTATTTGTTCCAATACAATACGTTCTCAAAACACCATGATGTTGGAATAATAATATGAGGTTTGATCATGGGACAAGAAATTATAGAAACGAAAGACAAAAATTATTTTGATTCAATATTAGTGTATTGATTTCAATAATATATACCACACATGATATAATAATCTTCATAACATAGGGAATATAAAAATAATAAAGGGATGATCTCAAATTTTTAGTAAGGGATACTCTAATATATACCTTAAGAGTTAGATAATTAAAATATGGGAAACCATGAATAAGTAAAAATATACAATTTATAAGAATTTGAGATAGTAAGTGTTATGAATAAGTTTGAAAAGTTGAAAAAATTTTCATAATATAAAAATTTTATCATGGTATGAGAAAAATAAAACATGATTCATATTATAGGATCCAGAAAAATAGGGAAATGTGATACAATTATAAACATTGGATTTATTATCTTCATGAACATGGATTCCAACCAACCCATTCCCTCATAAAATTTTCATTATATCTAAATTCCATCAGACTCAGCCTTTATAAAACCAGCTACATTCCAAAATAACCAATGTAAAAATTTTATTAAAGCTTTATTAGATCACATTAACCCTTTGTGAAACTCGCGGCTTACTAACCTATTCACAAAAAAAAATTAGAGGAGATTAACATCATCACACTCACCCTGTGTAATCCTAGTTACTCACTAAAATGTTCACAAAATATTTCTATCTCATGTGATATATGACTTTACCCAAATAAGTTTATCGATATATAGGACCCACCCATCTCATAATATATACATTTTTGTGCCACTTGAAAATAAAACAATCATAACCTCATAAATAACACATGAAAAATGGTGGGTTTTTTAAAACTATCAAAAAAATCACATAACAAGCTCTACGTTAATATATCATATCATATCGATTATAGTAAAAGTAAAAATAGTACATAATAAAAATGGAGTTAACATTATTTCAAGGATCTCTATTGGTTAGGATATCTAAGACACCCATTCCCCGAATATATACAATCACACACATCAAGATACTAGATATATGCATCGAATCTATGCAGAAGAGGAGCTACCTTAAAAGTGAACCCTCCTAAAATTTTTCATCAATTAACTATAATAAATGTCCAAGGATGTCTAAGGAAACCCCATAAATGAACCCCTCAATAGTATAAATAGATAGGTAATATCACTATTTCTTCCACTTTAGTACCCAAGGCGTCCTATGTGTTATTTTTTCAAAAACCAATTCACCAAAACAATTTCATTCAACCATGATTTGAAAAAAAATTAAAAATCCATTTTTACAATGGTTTTAGAAACCTTTTTATTTATCAAAACCATGGGAAAACCTTATTTTATCTAAAAACCATATCCAAAAACTCAGATCAAATTAGTCAATCATTCCATTCATTTATAAATTTCTTTATCAAAATTAGAGAAATAGAGTTCATATGACATAAGATAGTGACAAAAAAACCATCTCAAAACCCAGTTTACACATTATCCTAATAGGATCCACCAACATATAATAACACAAAGATGAAAACTATGGAATCCATGATTTTTATTATGTAAATTTTCATTTACATGGTACAAATAGAGGATCTTTGATAGTTTAGTTTATTATAAAAAAGTTATATAATACATGAAACATAATACATTATTAAAAAACATGAAAATATTATTAAGGGTTGATCCTAATTACTTTTAGTACATCTCATAACCTAGTGATATAAATCAAAGGATAGAGTTATCATATATCCCAATAAAAAAACAAGAGGAAAAATTTACATGTGATATTGAGAAATTTTGATAAGGACATGACGAAGATCATAAAAGAATGAGAAAAGAAAAAAGAGGCACAAAATAAAAAAACTAACTTGAATAATTAAATGGAAATGTTCCTTCGAAATTTAAATGAGACATTCATAGGAATATCATCCAGTTTTTCACTGAGGTTTCATTAAAATTACTAAGTCTATTTACTGGGGTATCCTAAAACATTTACTCTCTAGAGATTAAATTCTATAACCAATGAATTGGAGCTCTATCAAGGCGCACCCTTCACATGTATTAATTTTCATATGTTCCACATAGAACATAAAAAATAATTTTTCAATAATGGATTGAATAAAAAATAAATAATTGAGTGTTTCCATAACATTCAGAATATATATACAAAAAGAGGTTCTTGAAACGAAGAGAAAAGAAGGATATTTACCTTACCATGAAGTTTTGATCCTAAAACATGAGGATCAGGACCATGGGTGTTTTAGGACACATTGGGCGGTAAAATTTTCAAATCTTCTTGGGGGAATAATTGGGTGTGAAATGAATTGATAATCGAGTGGGAATTTATAACAAAAGATGAGTTCTTATTTATTAATTTCCTTGAACACCATGGTAGGGTTAAATGCAAAACCATTGGGTAACCAATGGGAGATTCCCACGGTATATGATATGTGTGACATCTATTTTATTATTTTAATCCCCAAGCATCGACAAACATTTTATATGGAATATTACATCATTATGATAAAATTATTAACTCATTAAACCTATAGAAAAACAGAAACTGTATTTTTACAATTACAAAAAAATAATTATTTTAGAAAATTCCCATAAATCCACCTTGAACTAATTTTCTAATTATACATTTAAAAAATGATATTTATTTTATCAAAATAATTATCTAAATTTGATAATTTTAACTTTTAAATTTAAAAAATTCATTTTATTGAAAATAATAAGAGAATTAAAATACATTGGGGAATTTCTAACACTTGAAAAAAATTATTCTATCATTAATATTTAAATATGAGTTCTTTAATCATACAATTTCATTAAAATAAACATTTTAATACTACCATATTTTATTATAATAATTATATATGTTCTATAAATTACATTTTTGGTCCAAAAAATCAATTTATCAAATTTTTCATATCATTAAGGAAAATTAATCTCAAAATATAATTGATAGAAGTATAATTTTATATACATAGAAGGATTACACTTTAAGGAACTATAGTCTCAAAATGTAACCCCTTATAACACCAAAATATTACATAAAGGTAAGGTATGCGATATTCATATACTCATGGGATGGTTTGACTAACATAGCCCGAGTGGTAATTTCTACTAACTTGAAAATCTACCAAAGGAGGTTTTTTTCATGATTCACTTGTTGAAGCTCAACCTAGAATCAGTCCAGATATAATCCCAGTGATTCTACCTGCCTCCCACATTCAAAAAAATGGGCTTCATATAACATCACTCAACTAGTTGAGGCCATCATTCATCATTTCTTCATTTATTATACATTCTCACAATATTACTTATAAACACCAATAATAATGTTAAAATCATTATCAAAATATAGTTTCCAATGGTCATACTTTCCAACCAATAGATTTGACTAACTACTATATAAAGGTTGAATATAGATGTTAACATTTCCATTTATATTCACTTCATATGAATGAATGAGTTTTTTATGAATAATATAACACAAAATTTTAAGAAACAATTTTCATTCAAAATGTTTGGATCGTAACATTCTTCCACTTTAATAAATTTCATGTCTCAAATTTCAATATTTTTTCTTAGTTTGGAAGAGATATGGGTAGTTCTACATCATTTTATCCTCTTGTTCCCACATCACTTCATCATATATGTGATTACTCCAAAACACGTTGACATTGTGGGTAGTATTGTTGCATAAAACCTGGTCTATACTGTCCATGATCTCCACCAGTTTCTCCTAATATGAGATGTCATGTTCCAATTTTACTAACTCAGGATTCATTAGATGTGAATGTTCTAGTTTATAATTCCTCAAGAGAGAGATATGTGTAATATATCATGATCTTAAGCTAGATTTTGAGGAAGTACAATCTGATAAGCCACGAATATTATGTGATAAAGGATTTTATAGGGTAAATTGTAACTGGGGATAAGATTACCTTTCATTACAAACCTCACGACTATCTTCCAAGGGGATTTTATATGGAACACTTTATCGCCAATATCAATCCTCAAGTCCCTTTTGGTGGTTGTCACCATATCTCTTATGCTAACTCTAAGAAGCCTTAATGTGTTTTTAGATTGAATGAACCTAATCAATCATCTCTTTTACAGGATTTGTACCAAGTAGCTTTATCTCACTAACTTAATCCAAACAAGTATGAGTTATACAACTATTCCCATATTGATATTAACATGGTGTAATTTTAATATTCAAATGGAAGTATTTTTGTATAAGAACTCAATTAAAGGGTGATAATAATCCCATCCACATTTAAATTATATTGATCATGTTCTTAGCATGTCCCTGAGTGTTTTAGTAGTCCTTTTAAATTAACCATTAGTTTGGGTGTGATAAGTCATACTAAAATTAAACTTAGTATTCATAACAAGTGGAATACTTCTCCAAATCTTTTATGTGAAACTTGGAAAATGAGGATAAATGATAGAAAGTGTAAATCCATGAAACCTCACTACTTTACATAAATCGTGGAATGTTTTTAAATATATAAGTCTTTTAGGATAGAGATAAAATGGGATGTCTTGGTGAGATGGTCTACTATAACCAATATCACAGTGTTTCCTTTCTATGTTCTTAGACGACTAGTGACAAAGTCTATAGTGATATTGTCCCACTTCCACATTGGTATAGTAAGTAGTTGTAATACCCCTTTAGGAACTTGATTCTCTACCTAAACTTGTTGAAATAGTTGGGACCTTTTAGTGTAGTTAACAAACTAACATTTCATGTTATGCCACCAAACATTATATAAGAAGTTTCCTATACATTTCAGTGCTTATAGGATGTATATATAATATAGAGCAATTAGATTCATCCATTATCTCTTTATTTATTTCTATAATAGATGTAACACATATTTACATACATAACTTCATTACACCTTGTTGATCAATATTTAACTCAGTAAACATCCCATTCTTCAAATCCTCTATCTTCATATGTAAGAAAGGGTCTTATAATTGATATTTCTTGATATTATCTACTAACAATGGTTGATAAATCATTTAGGATATGGTTGATGTTATCCATTTTCTTAAGATTCCCATGTCTAATTTTACTCAAACTTTTATCAAAGTATCTCCTTGAATCCTCCTCATTTCTAGAAAAACTAGGTGTTTCCTAATTAATGCATCAATGACTTTGTTTGATCTTCTAGGATGATTGTGAATTGAACAATAGTAGTATTTTAGACATTTTTTCCACCTTCTTTGTATCATCTTCAATTCATTTTTCATGAAAATATACTTCAAACTTTGGCCATCTGTGTATATATCATATTTCTCGCCATGAAGATAGTGCCTCCATATCTTTAGGGAAAAAAACCAAATCCATATCTACATCAAGAATATGATAATTCTTATCATAAGGCCTCATATTTTGAGATAAATAATAAATCACCTTTTCATTTTTCATGTGGACACACCAAATAAGTTTGAAAGATTCATCACTAAAAATAACAATTCTTAATCTAATTGAGGGTAGAGTTAAAACATATTTAGTAACCAATTTCCTCTTTAACTCTTGGGAACTTTCTTCACACACCTTTTTCTAGATGAACTTTTCACCTTTTCTAGTAAACTTTGTTAGTGGATTATAAAGTCATGAAATGTTTTTCACAAACATCCTATAATAACCCTCTAATAAAATGAAACTATGAATCTTAGTTAATGTTGTTGGACGATGCCACTACTCTAATACCCTTACCTTATGAGTGTCAACTAAGATTCTTTTATTGGTTACAATTTTCCAAAGGAAAAAAAATGTTGGCAACCAACATTTTCATTTTATGAACTTTCCAAATATATTATCCTTCATCAGAGTTAAAAATACAACCCCTATATGATTCTCATGCTCCCAGGGACTTAAGAAATATATTATATATAATCAATATGAAACACTAAAAAGTTATCAAGGTAGTCCTTAAAGACTCTATTCATAAAATCCATAAATATAGAAGGTTTAATAGTCAAGCCAAAGGACCTAACAAAAAACTATTAATTACGATATCTTGATTTTATGGTAGTTATTGGAATATCTTATTTCATCATCCTCAATTTATTATAAACATATCAGAGATCAAATATGGTTAATAATAGAGCCCCATGAAGCTGGTCAAATAAATCATGAATACTTGAAAGAGGGTACTTGTTCTTCAATACAATCCCATTATTTTCTCTATAATAAATTCATAGTTTTATTGATCCATCCTTCTTCATCACAAAGAGAATATGTCCTCCCCAAGGATACACACTTGGTCAGATAAACACCTTCTATAAAATATCTTGTAGTTATTTCATTAATTCCTCAAACTCTAAATTCTCTATTCTATAAGGGGTATTTGAAATTGTCTTGGAACTATGAATGAGATCAAATGATAACTCTACTTCTATTTTTGGGGAGTTCTAGGTTAACCATTAGGAAATTTATCAATGTATTTATGAATTATGGGGGAATTTTTTATTCATATACTTTCATTTACTTCTTTATTTTAACTGGTCATTTCCATTAAGAAGGTTATGAGAGGTGATTGTAGAAAAACATCATGCATGGATATCTTTACTTTGAAAAACTTATATGGTTTACATTCAAGACTACTAATATTTACATACATTTTAAATTGATCTTATTATTATACTTTGAGGCAAATTTAATCCCCAATATAATGTCAAATTTCCTCAGGGGAAGGACTACACGATATGCGATGAGAAAAGGTTTTGTAAAGTAGATACTAGTGTTTCTATACACTTTTATTCTATCCATCCAGGAATATTTATTTAATGTTTTACTTCTATATGGTCATGGATTGATTTTATAATCTTTCAAAAATTGGAGGAAATATATTAATGGATAGAACCAAAATCAAATAAAGCTTGTGATAGCTTTATGATAACAACAAGAGTACCTTCAACGACATTATTTAGAGCCTAAACTTGAGATATCGTGATAGAAAAAGCGTAACTATTAACCCTTGGCCTATACTAGGGTGGATAGTGACTCCACTCCACTATATTCAGATTTGGACAATGACGGGAAAAGTTACCAAACTATCCACTCTTAAAGCACTGTACTTCTGGTTGGGCCTTCTCCATATTCTCTTTGACATTAGTGTTGAGAAGTTTAGGCTTCACCTTTTATTGATGTTCTGAGGAATATGGACATCTCTTGCCGACTTTTAACATTTTCCACTCTTGAGAAATTCATTCCCCAAGTGCTTCTTTCCACATTTTTTGCACATGGGAAGTGGCAAATGCTTTCCCCCTATTACATGTAAAAGGTTCCTCCCTAAAATTGGCAGCAAATATCTCTTATTTTCATTTAATTTTGAGGCCACTATATCTCATTGAACTCTAGTTCGACCTTTATATCACTTTCACTATCACATCATTTCTATTATAGTCACGATTTTATGGATTCTTCCATATATGAGGTATTAGTCCACCGAATTACCTATTACCCTTTCCATTAGGGTTAATTAAATAGCTAGAGGTATAGCAAGAAATCCTTATAATGTTCATCCCCTAGATTCATGTAGATTCTTTATCCTTCTAATTCATCTCATGGAATTATTTCTCTAATTTTGTATGCACTGAATGAGGGAAATATTTCTTGGAAAATTTTCCCCAGAACTCTTCCACTCCATAGAATCAATTTTTATTCTTACAATAATAGTTCTAACCAGTGTCCACCACTAATCATCTTCTCCCTCTAAGTGGTAAAAAGCAAGGTGACTTTCTATTTCTCTAAATAATGGAGTATAAGAAAAATATTTTCTATAGATCTTATCCATTTTCAGTAATCAATGTGTTAGTAGATTCACTAAAAGAATGTTTTTTATGATGTATAAAGGACCCAAAGGAAAGTTGTTCCCTTGGAGTTAAATATAGTCTATCAGCTTGATTCATGTTATTAGTGATAACTGGAGTCATTTGAATCATTATTCTCATTATGTTTTCCATTTTCGATTCCATTAGAGCATAGTCTGCACCTGGTTTGTTGTGCTCACCATTTATAATGATCCTCATATTTCCTACCATTTTTATAAATAATAATACCATAATGAGAAACATTTTTATTTTTAGAGTCTTATAACTGAAAAAATCATGTTTAAAAACACCATTCTTAAATATTTTATTCATTAACATCAATTATATTTTCTATAAATCCTTCATAATAGTTCATAAAATTCCTATGATTAACTAAAAATATCCCCCGAGGGTGTTAAATTAGGTGTGAAGTACGACCCATTATCTAGTACTAGGTTACGCCAAGTTAAGTATGAAGCACCCTATCAGATATGTTAATCGTAGGTATATCTGTGATAGAACAACATCTACTTGTTCATATCCACCAAGGGATTTATTTTCTTGAAAGTCACTTACTTAACACTTTATCAAAATTCCATGACGTTTTCATATATTATAAATTTTATATAAGGTTATTACTAAAGTTTTAAAATCCTAACTTCCACAAATAACTAAACCATACTTTGATACCAACTATCACAACCCCCCTTTTTATTACAAAACATATCATTTTTATTTTAAAAACAGTGGATATTTTAAATCTTATTTCTTTAAAAAATGGTATATAATACATGAAAACATAAAATATTATTCTAAACAACATGAAACTATCTTCCAAGGTTCATATTATATTGTTTTAATACATCTCATTTGGTGGGGACATACATATATGGAAAGGGTGATTATAAGGCCTTGTAAGGGGAAATACAAGAAATAGTTTACATGTTATCGTGAGAAATATTAATATGAACATGAGGAATATCATAAAGGCGTGATCTTAGAAAAATGAGTCATATAATAATAAAAATAACTAGAATAATAACATTGAAATGTGGTGAAAAAAATTTTATGAGACATTCATAAGAATATCACTAAGGTTAGTTACCGAGGTGTCATAAAAATTACAAAAGTTATTCACCTAGGTATTCTAAAATATTTCATCTCAAGAGATTAAATTATTTACCCAATAAATTGGAGTGATGTCAATGTAAAATATTCATATTTATTAATTTTAATATGAGAAACATAGATAATAAAAAATAATTTCATAAAACAACTTTGGGTAATAATAGAAAATGGGTTTCACATCAAAATCATCGTGTTTCAAAAGCGATTTATTGACATGATCATTAAATCATTTTCAACCCACAGAAAGTGAATACATGTTTTATGTATTTAAATAGTACAATCAAATAAATCATTTCCAAATCATGGTTTTAATTTAAAATATAAATATTTTGGTGTATTCAAAAAAAATAAAAATAAAAGATAATTTCTTGGGGATAAGCAATAAAATTTGAGATGTAAAATCACTAGTATAATGGGTATACAACATGGTTTTGAGAAAAAGTAAGAAGAGAGGGGACATGGGTGTCCCATTGATAAAAAATAAATTGTTAGTAAGGGATTTAATTAATATAAATTAATAGGAAGTTACCATAACATTCAAAATACATATACCAAAAGGGGTTCTTGAAACGATTAGAAAAGAATGACATTTACCTTATCTTAAAGAGTTGATCCTAAAACTAGAGGATTGAGACTTTAGGGGATTTTGGAAATATTTGGAGGACACCTTAGGAGGTAAAAAATCAGATCTTTGTGTAGGAATAATTAGGAGTGAATGGAATGGAGAAATGGGTGGGTATTTATAGAAAAAGAGGAATATTTGTATATTAATTTCCTCAGACTCCTAGTTTTTGGTAAATTAAAATCCATGGGATTTCCCATTGTATTTTCCCGTGGTATTAGACACATGGGTCACAAATTATGTTATTTTATTCTAAAATATTATTCCATCATTTTATATTAATTATTACCAAATTATGGCCTAATTATGAAGTCATTGAACTTACCAAAAAATCTAAACTGTATTTTTATAATTCATGAAAACGTAAAGTATTTTATAAAATTATCAGAAATTCACCCTAAACTAATTTTGATGGGATGATTTCAAAAATTATTTTTTATCCTAATAAATATATAATTATCTGAATTTTAACTTTTAAAAATAAATATCCTTATTTATTAAAAATAACAGCGGATATAAAATGCATTGTGAAATTTCGATATTTGAAAAAAATAAAATTGATTTATAATTTATATTTAAATAGGATAGTTTTAATCATACGATTTCATTAAAATATAATTAATATTAACACCTCAGTTTGTTATAATATTCCTATATTTTATGAAAATTACAATTTCTTTCTGAAAAATTAATTTATCAAATTAGTCATTTTTTAAGAAAACATATTCTCAAAATGGATATGATGGAATTATTTTTTTACAAAATGAATACAATTTAAGAAACTATTGTCTTAAAAAATGACCCCTTATAACACCTACATAAAACCTAAGGGTAAGTTGTGTGATGATGATAGATTCAAGGCATGACCAAGCTAACATCATCTGAGTTCTAATTTTAACTATCTTGAACTTCTCCAGAAGGTGATTTTATCCATGTTTCCGTCATTGAATCTCAACATGGTCTTGGACAAGAGTGAATCACCGTGATTCTACCCCCTTCCAATTTACTAAAAATGTGATTCGTATGACACAACTCTATTGTTTGAAGCTATCATTCCTCCTTTCTTCCTTAATTATCCTTTTTTAATATTTTACGTATAAAATCTATTGATAACATTAAAATTATTATCAAAGGTATAGTTCCCTACTACCATATTGTGCAATAGTAATAATTGACCAAGAGTTATATAATTATTGAATCAATTTGGTCACATTTTCCTTTATATTCACATCATAAAAAAATCGTTTTTTTGTGGTGAATAATATAACAAACAATTTCATGAAATAAATATTATTAAAAAAGTTCATATTCTTAAAAAAATTTAGATCCCAAAATCAATACTCGCATCTTATAATTAATTAAACAAACGAAGAAGTTTATGAATAAGAAAAACCAAACCTTACCTCAATGAATGCACACCCAGAACACCATTTCAAAAAAATATCCTTCCCTAGAAAAAATATCACTTGACTGATCTAGAAAGGATTCATGAAAATTATAATTGTAGAATAAATTATCTAAACCCATAGCAGATTAGGGCTACTAAAATAAAATGAAAAAAGGAAACAAAAGGAATTATTATATTGAGAGATGGGATCTAAACACAAAGGGGATCAATCACTAAACGAAGAGATTCAGAAGGAGAAGATATCCCCCAAATCACTCTAGAGACCCTATAGGTTGAGATCCAAAATCGTATAGCTGATTGAAATATGAAATCAAACGTTCTTCACCCTAAAAGAATTACCCATGATATTTACACAAATTTTAGCCCATTACACATTGTGTAATCGATGAAACTCAATTATACAAAAAACTATTCATCTTTGAAAACAATAATTTTTCAATACACCATGTGAATAAAATATATGGTATGTAATATTTTCACTATATGTACTAGAATCATAAATTCTTGATGGTAGAAATTCCATGGTGTTTAATACCATTATATGATTTGTATTTCTCATACAGACGGCGAAGTATCTAGTTTTCAGTAAAAAAACTTAAATAACGCCTTCTATATTCTCTGAACTTAGGGAGAACCAACAAAACCATTACATGTTTATACATGGAATCCATTAATTCAAACAAACCTATATCTCCAAACTATAGGAAATTTCCATAGAAAATGCTCGACATCCCTAAGAGTCCCAAAATGCATCCAAATAATGTGATAAATGAATAAAGAGAAGGGAAAAACCAGAAAAGTGTAACCAAAATTTAAAAACGTCCCACCATAAGGCTTTCCAACCCTAAAAAGTTATGTTGAAGAATGATGTATGGAAAATATTTGAGGCCATCACTCCCTCATTAATGACCCGAGATCCGAATTCTCTTGACATTTTTATTCATTCAATCATAAAACTCTATAAAATGTAATCTAAATCCCATTACATACATTCACTTGAGGGTTAAAAATCTCCAATGGTCTCTCCACAGCATAAATGGCTTGATCTATAACAATCTATTTCAAACTCAGAATGTGAGAGGGTTAATGATGGTATTTTTTAAGCCTTGATATGTGAAAAAAACATATATTACCATCACATGAACCATAAATTCTAATTGATAAGAATACTTTCCAATCCTTTTAGTTACCTCAAAAGGTCCAACATATATAGGAACCAACTTTACTAGTTTTCATGCCGATGGTGACCCAATAGAGGATAAGATTTCAAAAAAACACATTCATGGAAGAGAAACTTAAAAGGATAATGTCACTGATCTATATATGATTTTTATCGACTCTACACTATAACTAGAAAATGATATACATCATGAATTCTCAAGGACGTAACCTGAAAAAGACTCGGTCACAACAAATATGATTTTTCCACCTATTCCCAACCAAGATATCACATAAATAGAAAAGAATATAGAGCTGGAAAATGATCCATTTTGACTGATAACTAATAACTATTGCTATATAAAAAATCAATCAATCCTAGAGGGTCGTTCCAAGATCCACCAAAACCAAAGACGTATGAAATGAATAACCATCCGGATCTAAATAGCACACTTCGTCTGACCATCTGTCTATGAATGTTCAACTGTTATAAACCTAACCTAAGTCCCCCTCTTCTCTGAGACAATCCTAGAGAACCTCGAATTAAACATAGGATCCCTATCTAAACTAATTATATATGGAAACCCATGTAACCATGTGATCTCCTACACATACAGATTAACAAAATTTCTATCTTTAGTGGTGTCCCTGATTGGAATGAAATGAGATGAATCTTTCAACCGATCAATCACCACCTAGATAAAAATATTTCTCTAAGTATTCTATGGTAATCCAAAAAAATCCATAGATAAATCATCCCATTGGATAGATGGCACAAAAATATGATAAAGAAAAATAGGAGGTTTCAAATGCTTTAACTTTATCTATAACCCATGAAGAACTATGATAGTAAAAAACTGAGCTCCTCATATATACTGGGAAGGAAATGATAATTCCAAAAATTGAAAATTCTATCCAAAGAAAGAGAATAACAAGAAACAGTCTCCCGACCAAATGGGGTTTCCCAAATTTTTGTGAACTCTTCATCCTGCAACTAATTCTGAAAAATGATCTCAAAGAGAGAAGATTCCAACTAAACACTAGTCAGAACCATACATAGAACACACTCCCATGATCCCTATTGATGTTGAGTTTAGAGACCCATAAGGTTCCACACTTAATTTCATTCTAAAACATTCCACAATGGTAGATTCATTGTAAGAGTGTTTTAAATGGAATTCCCCTTCATTGGGTGTTGGAGATATCTAGATTGATAATCTAGAGGTATTCCACCCATCTCTTTTGTACAAGATTAATCTATTTCTGAGAAAATATATAGATCAAAGTCTAGTAGTCAAGAAGGAATGTGAATCTGTACCCAAAAATATAGTCTCTCTTATATTTAAGCATATATATAACCTCAAAATTCTATTGATCATGAGTAAGTTAGTTCTTCTCATGCATTCGATGCTAATGAGATATTTAAGACACCATCATATCATCATTCGTAAGAATAAAACCCAAACCA
This sequence comes from Viscum album, assembly GCA_963277665.1. Classification (NCBI taxonomy): domain Eukaryota; kingdom Viridiplantae; phylum Streptophyta; class Magnoliopsida; order Santalales; family Viscaceae; genus Viscum; species Viscum album. The sequence goes on from OY728145.1 coordinate 127,742,432, forward strand.
GCACCAAATCATCACAAAAAATCTTAATAACCATTAAAAGGTTCAATTAACATCAGTGTAGGATTCGATGTTAAAAGTTGTTTCAGCTCACTATAAAAATACAGACACTTTTCATCCCATATGAATTTCACACCTTCCTAGTAAGAGTAGTCAAATGTGTAACCAACATTAAGAAACCCATGACAAACTATTGATAATATCTAGAAGGAATAATGATGTTACAAATATTAATAAATTTCATCTCTCTTCCCAGAACAAAATATACTTCACGACCAATGTATCAACTGATGAGACATTCTTAGAAATCACGTTCCCCAATAAAGTCACTTTTTGAATCCATAAATTTCATTTTGAAATATTTTTTAAAAAATGGTAATATTATAGGACTTCCTGAATGAAATCTAAAATTGTGATCATTCTCCTAATCAGATCACAAAAAAATAAAAACGTATTCCAGAAACACTAAAACAAAAGTGTCGAGATAATCATGGAATATCGAATTCATAAAATAAATGAAAAATGTAGGAGCATTAGTTAGAAAAAACAACATCAAAAGATATTTGAAATGGATATAAGTAATCTTAAAATCCATCTATAATATACCATACTCACACATTATAAGTTGATGATAGATTGACCATATATCAGTATCCGAAAACCAATTTTACCATTTAACGGATCAAAAAAATCTTCAACATTAAGAAAAGGATACTTATTCTCAATAGTTCCTTAGATCAACTTTGGATAATCTACATATAAATAGAGTGAATTATATTCCTTATGGGAAAAGAGAACTACGGTTTACTAATGATAAATACTAGGGAGAACAAAACATTTCTCCATTCGATTATATAATTAAATCATGAGCCCTTTTAGCTCCACTGGGGTGTACAATAAGAGGGTATTGAAATCAGCTATGTACCTACCACTTGTTAAATAAATAACTCCCCTCTCTCTCAGGATTAATCCAATAGAAATAATCTAGGAACACATTAGGAAAATACCAAACAATAATAAAAAGTTCAAATATATAATAAATGTTGGTGAGATCAATTTCCATAATACATAAGAACTATTATTTTATAGGTTGTGTTGTCCTACTTGACCATAACTTAGATCCACGTCTCCTTGAAATGAACCTAATATCCCATTGGCTATAAAAACAATGATATAAAATTATTATAAAAATAAAATATAACATAGTGAGTATAATTTCGATCCATCCTAATGATAACATCAAATAGATCCAGACCGAGAATGCGAAAACTCCATACTATCTCTGCACCGGTTATCGATAATGAACAAGGACACAAAAACTGAATATATTTTTTATTCATAAGAGGGATTTTTAATACTATAACAAGGTAAATTAGATCTATTTCAAGATTAAGAATATCATTAAAACATTGAGATATAATCTAGTGGGAAGAATATGTATCAAATGAATATATTGGTACTGAATATGCGATAAAGATGGTTCATCTCAATATCAATGAACCCACATTTACCACCATCAGAAAATCATATACTATATGAAGGTGATTCAACATTGTGGACTATGATAGGAGACCTATGGTATTTGAATAATTTGTCCATGCCAAAGTAACCTTTGAAGTCAACAATCTCTGACCATATATCGGTTTATACATAGCCTGATAGAAGCGTTGTAGATGATAATAACATCAACAATTGTTACAAATATTTATAGGTTCAAGAAATTAATACACGGTGCATCAAACCTTGGAACACCGATAAAAAGTTAGAGGAACACTACCAAATATAACTGAAGGTGGAGAAGAGGCCTACGATTGAGAAGCACCTCCACCGCCCTAATGAGGATCTTGAAAGTTTATTATTTTAGCTTGCGTTCAAATGAAGCAGGGACTGGGTGGAAGAGAATACAAATAATAATAATACATGTATCATATATTCATTTATACCATCATAGACATATCCACTATCTTTAAATATCTCAAAATATTTACCAGAAATACATGTGATCTAATATCTTGTCACAAACCCTACAGGTACTTATGAGCTTTCGATTGTTCATTATTTACCACTTATACATAAAAAAACTTGATTTGAAAACATATTGGTATTTTTTCACACCATATGTTATCCCGATTAAAAATATAGGATTTTAAGAGACTTCGATATCATCAACGAATCTGGAAAAAATATCTAGAAAAAGATAGTATTGAAACCCTTATAGTCCATGCCGACATGCCTATCAGCCTCTACCAAGGAATCCCACCATCACTTTTTGGGACCCTTGAGTCTTAAAGATGCACAATTGTCCTTGATACTATCATGTTTCTCAAAGAACTCAAGTATCCGATCAATATTTTCTAAAACGTACTCCACCTATTAATATTCATTCGTATCATTAAAGGATGGCAGATTCTCGTGTAAGAACTCCCGTGATCGATCACTTTCTCATCTAGATCCTTGTGTTACCTCAATAACTTTGTTTTTGAAACATGGTAAACTCTAGTCAATAACACGAACTAACCACATGATAACCTTGAAAATATTATAATCTATATGAGGATTCTGTTGAAGTGCATCTTCTTCTCCATACTAAGGAACCCATTAGAAACATGTCATAGGCATACAACTGCATAATGAAATGGGATAAATTATCAAACAATTGAATAATCTCATTTCATCCTAGAAAAACATAATAAAAATTAATATTAATATCAGGAACTCAAAATAGGAGACACACATCATAAACATCCCATGGTAACTTTTGTCTTATGAGGGAAAGATCTAGCTAGTAACTCACTACAACCTACCTCTCATGTACCAACAATACTATCTATTATCCAACATATGTATCAAGAAATGGGATCTTAATGAAATACCTTCCTTTGATACCAAAATATAACAAACCTTACCTTGATACCCTCTCAAACTGTTACCCAACCTAAATAGACACAAACCCTAAAGGTGGTCTCGATGCTTACAGGCTGAAAAATAGAAATTAAGCATCAAAGAACAGTATAGGGTATGATTTCACCCAACCTAAATAAACAACCTGATTTATACGTATATAACTAACATAAATAAATATTTAAAGAATCAACAATAATATATAAAAAATAACATATGGAAAACAATGGAAATGATATAACTGAAAAGGAAGAAAAAAATCTCTAAGAGACAAGTCCAACAACAAAGGATGAATGAAACTAAAATAAATACTAATACAATAATCAAAAAAGAGTATAGGACGACTCACACCATCTCACTATCAAATAAATATATTCTACTAAAAGATACCTTCTCCCTCACTAAGGATCTGATGCTTTCCATTCATCAAAATATATACTAAGATATATAACTTGTTGAAGGGTTGAACAGGGTGTGAGCTAACATGCTTAGTATGATCCCACCCAGGTGTCCCACCAAAGTCTCTATGTAATAATCTAAATATTCCCAAATTTAAATATAATAAGGAATGATATAAATTTTAGGAGGGGTGTTATCAAAATCATGGGAAAAAATTTTAATTTCCCCTTATCAAAATTTTGAAAATAAATTAGGTAAATTAGTTTCAGTCATTTCATATATCAAAGAAGATATATCAAATCCATTAAATTCATGTATCACATATCATATCAAATCCATTTCAATACAAGTAAAAATAATACTTTCCAAATGCATAGGTAATATCATACAAATGATCACATTTGGTTAGGATAACTAGGACACTCATTCCGCCAATATAGAATTTCACACGCATTAATATCCTAGATATATGCATCATATCTAGGAAGTAGAGAAACTCCTAATAAAGTGAACCCTCATAATAGTGTCTATCAAGTCCTTAGATAAATATAACCATGGATCAAGGGAATACAACATGAATTATCACCTCAATAGTATCAATAGACAAGGACTACCAAAATACCTTCCACCTAAGTACACAAGGATTCCCTTGTGCTCTATTTTCTAAAACAAATTAATCAAAACCATTTCATTCAACAATTATAGAAAAACTATCTATCACATCCATTTAAATTTATTTGAAACCACATTAATTTTCCAAAAACATTAGGGGAACTATCTTTTATCAAAAACCATTTTCTATAAAAAAATTCAAATTAGCTTACCATTCCATTAATTTATAAAATAATTAATCAAAAATAGAGTAATATAGTCCATCCAAAATAGGATAAATATAAAACCTACAACTTAAAACACAGGTCACAAATTCCTGAAACATGATCAACCATTAAGGAAGAACACAATAATGACAATGGAGGCCCGAGAATGAATGCACTCATCTCATAATTGATTCAACATAAAAATTAGTCAAAAGAGTAGAAAATCGAAAACATTATTCGAAGAACACCCACCCACTGCACCACACCCAATAAATGATTTTTCTCCAAAATAAGATCATAAGATGTATCATAAAATGAATCAAGAGAATTATAAACTCATTACAATGAATTGGAAAGCATATCCCAAAAATGATACTGTGACCAAAGGAAACAAATAAACCAATGGAATTCTTAACCAGAGAGATGCAACCCAACAGCAATAGAGATCAACCACTGAATGAAGTGATTCAGACATAAATACGGCCCCCAAAATCTACCTTGAGAGCCTCTAGGTTGAAATCCAAAATCTTATGGCAGAATGAAATAATAAATTAACTTTTCATCACTCTAAAAGTAAAACTCATGAGACAAACATGGTGTGTAAACCTGTTACACATTATGTAGTCTACAAAACTCAAGTACCCCGAAAAAGAAGCATATTTTTTTTTATTAAAATCTAAAATTTAAAAAATTTATGAAATAAATTAAATACATGTTTTGTAATACATTCAAATTGTGTACCAAACTCATGGATTCTTCCTAATAGATATTTCGCAGTCTATAATACTCTTACAAGGCACATATTTCTATTGCAAACTTTGAAAAATATAGTTTTCAATAAGAAACTCCACAATAATATTGGGAATTATAAAAACTCAGGGATAACCAACAAATCAATTACACTTTTATTCCTAGACTCTATTAAATCAATAAAAATTACATCTTTGATCTTTAGGTCATTTCCTCGGAAAATGATATTCATCCTCAGCAGTCCCAAAACAGAACCAAATAAAGAGGAAAATAAATAAAGTGAAGGGAAATACAATATATTGGGTAGAGAAATGTTATATATAATGATTAATGATTCCTATATTTCTTTACGGGCAATTTAGTATTTTTTATATAATATGAAATCAATAATGGTCATTTTCAATGATTTTAAAAATATAAAGGGTGTATTTATTAATTATTTATTTAAACATTGATGTATCCTTTTCAAAACCAATTTTTTTTACATATTTTTATGATATCGTACTAGATAATCAATATTTATAATCATCCATGATATAATTTTATATAATTGTTCAATTAGGTTGTTAAAGTGACCCAAATATGTAACACAATTTATCTCAATTAGTGATTATGATTAAAGATTTTTTTTAAAATGATATAATTATAAAAGAATAATAATTATATTATATTATTTATTATTATCTTGAACAAATTTGAATGTTTTTTTGGAAAATTAGTGAACAAATAGAAGAAAAACTAAGAAGTTATTTGTTGTGGAGGAGGTATTCTATGAACATTCATGATTGAAATTACATTATTTTAATATGTGGATCCAAATGAATAGCTAAGCTTTATAAAATTAATATAACAAAATATAATTATAATAGTTTTAATGAAGGACTATATTATAATAAATATATTATATTTTTTAATGTAAAGAAGAAATCATAAGATTATGACAATACCTACATTGGAGACTTGATTATTTCCTTTGAATTCCCCTTAAAATTGAATATCTCGGGATTTACATGAGTGACCAAGGAATTATTTTAATGGGATAGGGTTATAGGTGGAGTTTAATGAAAGCTTTTAAAGGGGAAATTCGAGTGGGAGGCATATTTTCGAAAGGGTGTAAATGACCCTTTTTTATAAGATAGGAAATATGAATTTTTGGTAACACCCTTTATATTTTTAAACATATAGGGTTATGTTTCAAATTTAATAGCTCAAACGTTTCAACAATAACGCTGTCTGATACATGGTGAGGTAAAACCATCCTCCCATACATTCATTTTGGAGGTATCCTTGAGTGATTGAAGGGTCTCCATTTTTCCCAAGTATACGCTTTCCTAAGAAATGTCTTTATACTCATGGGAATTAATTAAAATGATGACAATTATATTTTTTCTTATATCTTTAATTGAAAATTATTTTAATAAAAATTAATTAGTTTTATAAAATAAAACATCAATGGTTTTGAAATTTTAGTTTCAAAACAAACATATATAATGCATAAAAACAATTTTTAGGAAAATTTTGTTTTTATGATTAAAATTCTACTGCGAGATAAAATAATCAATGATCATTATTTTTATGAAATATATTTATTTATTATAAAAAATATATGGATATATACAATTTTAATCAATGAATAATTTTTTTATTAAAATGATAATAGATTAAATGAAATGGGGGAAACATTTATTTAATGTAACATTTTACTTTAGTTCTAATTTTTTTTGTATAGGATTTTTATGCGCAATGAATATTTAAAAATGCATAATAATAGTACATAATTCAATATATTACTTCTTAAATGTTTTTTAAATATTTTAGGTTATTATTACATAATGATAATATCAATTAAATTATATTTTTTGTAAATCACAGATTATTTGACTAAATATCAACCTTTTTAGAAACTTTTAAAAAACTCATAATAAAGAAAATTTGATAAAATAAAATAAAAAAAATTTGGTTTATTTTCTCTATTTAAATTATGAAATTTTAAAATTTATATTTTAATGAAAAAAATGAAAAATATAAAAAAATGATTTTATTAAAGATATTCTTTTACTTTATTTTATATAATTGTATTCATGGGTTTATAAATTTAAAATTGTAATTTAAAATGAATTATTTGAGTTTATAAATATAAATTTTGTGTATTTAAATGGTTATACAAACATATATGTCCTATAAATGTGATAATATTATCAAATTCTATATTTTTTACTATTCACCTAAAAATCTATTATATTTCTACAATATCAAAAGAACATTATATGTTAAATTTTTTATGAGTAATTTAAAAAATGAATTTTAATATATAAAATCTAAAATTTATAAATTTATAAATTCATCTTTTTGAAATAAAATATAAAATATAATGAAATTGTTTTTTTATGAAATATAATATTTTTCAATATTAACTCATATTAATTATTTACCTTTAAAAGGTAATACATATTTATGGTTTATAATTTTTTCATTATAAAATAATTAATAATGTAAACTTAATTTGTTTATGTTTGGTTTTGTGGGGTATAGTGTTTGAAAAAATTTATAAAACATAGTATACATATTTTTCAGGGTCTAAAATCTCAGTTCATTGAATTATACCCCCTTATATAAATTATTTTCTCTAAATTTAGTTATTATTTAGAGTCATGAATAGATAAAGGTGAATAAAGGGATGAAATTGTTCTAGATACGATATATAATTAGATATAATCCCCAATATCATTATTATGACTAGAAAACACAAATTTTCCATAACCATTTCAACAAAACATATCTCATATCTCGATATTTAGGGATTTGTGAAAGAATCAGTTTTATTCAAAGATAAATAATATATTTCTTATCACTAATTTATTTTCAAAGTTTATTTTGAATTAATTTCACTATTTAATAAATTAACATGGATTTATTTGGATGATACCCATTATATTTCACAAACAAGTCATTTTTGTGATAGATTTTATAATTTTCATAATGTTCATTTCCAAAATCATAATAATCACACAAATAAATGTTTTACTTAAAATAAAAATTATTAAGGGTGGTGAATTAATTTTCATAGAAAACACCCTAGAGATAAAAGGTTTGATAAAACCAGTATATAACCACTAATTCAGTAAGTAATGTAATTGAAACATAATTACCAATATCCTATCCATTGATGGTCATTATAGAGGGTTTTCCTCTATTCATGGTTCTAGGAGATTGTTAAGTCCTACCGTCCTAAGTAACCATTATATCTGGTCATTAGATTGGATAATAATAATGTACTTTACACATAATAATTTCAATTCTTTGTGGTTCCCTTGGATATGTTATACCTACGTTACACTTGGTAACTGAACTCTACATTTTCCTTTGATAGTTTGATTCTAGATAACTTCATTTACCCCAAGTAAAGCAACTTATAGTCTTAATAATTAAAACCCCATGGCGATTCATTCATAATTTTTGAAATATGATAATTTTATTATTTTTTCTTCATCATTTTCGTCACAATATAATTCATAAGACTCTATATAACACTTATTTAGTGTGTTCAAAAATTAAACTATATTCATATTGATTGTATTATTTTAGGATAGTTGGTATGAAATAATCACATGATTTATCATTCTATATCCCATTCCAATGGGTTTTTGTAACACCCCAAGCTTCCACGGTATGCTTCACTTTGAATAATACAGTAGCGTGTGTTGTACGCAACTTCAAGTTCTAACACACTCCAAAACCAACCAAAGTAGCGGTTATGAATAGTAATACCCACTTTTTAAAATATTATAAATTATATCTCTAAAAATTGAATTCATTTTTGGATTCTGAATATCAAAATTCTCCTAGCGTGAAATTTTGGTACTTTTCGGATAACTTTTATATTTTGAGGAACAGTGAAAATTACTAAATTTTAATTAAAAACAACTTTTTTAATCAAAAAACATAATAGTGATAAATTATTAATTTGAGTGGTTTTAAAGTATATTTAGAATATATTTTTACCATTTAATACAATTTTTGTCAGTGGACGAAATTTCACATTTAAACCGGACATAAACAATTGTCAATCTTTTGATAGTTATTATTTCTTAAAAACACGCTTTTTGTTTTGACAGCGGAATTAATTTTAAATTAATTTATACCACTTTTATGTTTTGAATTTGGAAAAATGGATTCCATTTTTGGAATCAGTCTGTTCAAATTATGTAAGTAGTTAACACTTATTTTTAGACATTTTGAATAATTACTTCAGTAATATTTTATTTACCATGGTTAAAGTGTAAATACGATAAATAAGTGTAAAAAAATAATATTATAATAATATTAATTTACTGTAAAATGAGTTATAACCCTATTGGTTGATACATGTTTGACCATGGGTATCTTTGGGACGATTTTGGGACCCCATGGATCCACTTGTATGTGATAATGACACTTTATATTAATTAAGTTAAAGTTAATACAAAAATGACATATGCATATATCATTTAGCAAAAAAAAAATTACATAGGGATATATATATTATATTTTTGACTATAAATATTCATTATAAAGATAAATATATTTCCTACATAATGTTATTTTATTTATAATTTTTAGTCATTTAAAAATAAAAAATATATATGACACAATAATGATGTAGTATTTTCTTCATTAATGATAGAATCAAATAATTGGTATTATAAATTATAAAATAAATATAATTTGAATTTTTTGATGACATCCGAGAATTTTATTGGTTAATATTACATATTAGGATTACTTAAATTAATTTTATTATTAAATATTATCAAAATTGACAGAAATTAGTTTTTAAAACAAATTTTATATTATTAAATGATATTCTATTCCTAAAAATCTAAGGTTCGGCCAAAGGACTTATATAATGATAGGTGTATCATTAATGGACCACTTGGGGGTATCTTGTATGTATATAGTAATTTTATTAACTATATATTAGAAAAATACAAATTGGCAAGGTAAGTGTTAAACTAATTAACCAAGAGTTAAAACTAAAAGATAATGTTAATATAAAGACCCAAACCTGTCTAAAATCAATTGGTTGAAAGGATTTCGACCCATCCCCAAATTATAATTTTAATAATCCACTTTTAATCCATTAGAAAAGGAATATTAATTTATTATAAATTAATACTTTATGTTTTTCTTAAAGATCCCCTCCTACCCCTTATGAAAGGACACAACTTCTAACCAATTCTTCACACCTTCAAAGCCTTTGGGCTCGGCCAAACCCATCCCAAATACTCTCTCAACATCCCTCTCCTCCTCCTAGAAACCTTACCTTAGGTATAAGTCACTTCAAGAGTCCTTTTAGGTTCAATCCAAATAGGGTTACCCAAATTAAAGGTAACAATTTCACTTAGCTTATTTTATTTTATTTTACATCTCCAACCCCTAAACTATTCTAATTATTTTATTTTTATTAACAAAACCAGTATCCTAAAGATACTCGGATATTTTTATGAGAATTTTTCGAACTATAATTACACACACCTCCATCTAATGGGTGAAGAACAAAATGATTCTGTGGATGGAAACCAAACGCCTCACAAAATGATGATTGTTCAATTATCTCCAACCACCTCTCATGGTGGCCATTATGATGGAAATATAATTAAATATGATATTAATTATATTTATTTTATATCTAATCTTCTGTAATTCCATTTTATATTTTACCATTATTTGTTTCATGTTGTATATATATACAATAATTTCATTTGAGGAAGTGCGGACTAACACCCCCTCAAAGTGATATGACTCGTTCATACCATACATGGAACGTTTAAAGGATGGTGTTAATGAACTTAAGTAACGTATATAAGATATTATATTATACTATAATAATAATATATCTATGTATAATTTGGTTTTGATTCCTTTTAACATGAAAAATAAAATGGAAGTAGCGTTCGTGCGTACGTACAGATTACCATATCCACGAACGCGATGAGATTCATTTCCCTATCATATCCATTCGTGACTAATTCTCATTTGATGATTATAAGTAATGTTTAAGGACATGATATAATTCTGTATATGAATAAGATACATCCAATCTATAACAAACACTTCTTACATAAGAAAGCATATAAAGGAAAAAGAATCAATTAACACCCTAAACAAAGATAATACTAAAATATTATTAACAAAGCAATATTAAAAGATCATAGATGATATAATATTTATATATATATGATTCTTTTATAAATTAATAAAAATTAATAATCTATTATGCAGGAGGTTAACCTACACTCCATCAAGGAAAAGTACAAGGTAAGGGGTTTTCAGCTCACTCCTTATTCCCGTGAGATTCATGCCATATTGCCACTATTACCTTTTGTGTGGTGTATGTACTGCCAATTATTGTATTCTTTGTGTAATACACTTTAATTTATGTGTATTTACATATTCATTGTATGATACTTCATTCATGGGGTGTATGTTTTGTATGTTACCAAATTGGTAAGGGTTAATTCCTCAATCTCATTATTATCCGAGATTGTTTTGTGTAAGTATTTACTGGGAATTTTTATCATCCATGTCCATTTTTTATAACAATTATTTCAAAATCAGTATTTTAAAGATTTGTGATAGGTAATCTTTATCAAGATAAGAATTTTAAATTTTTTAAATATTTATCTTTCTAAATATTTTTAATTAATGTCCATGTTTTCAAAATGATTTTAAGGATTTATTTATATGGACATGAATGTTTTGAAATAATAATTCTTTTCAAAAGTTTTGAAAGTGGTATGGGAAACTTTGATTCAAAAATATCTTTTTAATTACTTCCTTTATAAATGTGTGACTTTTAAATGATTTTACAAAAAGGATATTTCTTTCAAACAAATTTACTCATCATTTTCAACTATGTCAGCATCCTTTACTGGATATTATTTTTTATTGAGGTTGATATATTATAATACCGGATTCCATATTGTATTTAATGAGTTGTGATATGTTTTACTGTGGATGTTCTATTTTTATACCATTTATGGTTTGTGGTTAAAGTATTTACATTTCGTATGCTAGTTCTAATACGAATGTTTATGTTATGTTTCAACCTTTTCATATGAGGAATGTATAGGACATAGTATGTAACGAGTGGAGCCCTCTATAGATCCTTGATGCATCGGTAGGTCTCATGAGACAACTAGATGTGGAATTGGATGAGGCCCTTTCCCAATTTGATATATGGTTTTGGCTGAGGCCTTAATCATTTTTAGACGTCTTGGCCAAGGCCTTGAAAAAATGTTTTAAAATGTATGGCATTATACATTCCCTCATTATAAAAATAATATTGATGGTTCATGTGGTCATTCGACTAGTAGAATACCCAAGATTATGTTTTATTATGGAATTATTTACTCATCTCATATTCCTACCATAAAAGTATTCATGTTTATTATTGGTAAAGATATGTGATTCCAATTATTCACCATGATTAATATTTATATTATCTTTCTCAATATTGCTTACCCTTACTGAGCATCTCAGGTCACCCCTTTCTATGTTTTATTTTTCCCAGGATTCCAAGAAGCATATTCTGATTAGTAAGAAGGGTTAAGCTATGTGAATAATGGTGTTCTCCAATAATTATCTATGATGTGTTGTATGTATGAAATTGTAATGTAAAGTTCATTTATTTAATCTATTTTCCAAGACTGCTAAACTGATTGGTCCTTCGGGACTTGATTCCTTGTAATCATGCCAATATTATGTAATAATGCACTAACTCTAGGTAACTGGGGTCGGGGTGTTACATTTGGTATCAGAGGATGTTTATCAATAACCTTGGAAGCTAGATTTAGATAAACTTTTATTAGAGCACATTACCCTATGATAGACATTGAGGATTATTATAGAAGAACTTCCTAGAATTTTGTCATTGTAGAGATTTTGTGAGTTTTCCGAGAAATACATCCCTGTCTAGATATGAGTACATAGATGCGGCTCTAGCACAAATGTACCTAGGGGTAAAACCCAAAAACACCGCTTTGAGCTAGAATCGAACGAGATCTGGTGCACAACAATGGGCCTTGCTGCACTCTTGGTTACGACACTCCCGAGGTATATGCTTAGGATAATTCTCATTTTATTTACAAACCACTATGAATGGTTTATGTGTATATACCTTCTCAAGAAAACATTTTTGTGATTATGGATTATATCCATAAACTGTTTAATGTATGTTATGTGTTTTACAAGTTTGGGATTAGGTTTTCTATTCATAAACTAATCTAGCTTATGCCATTGTTTAGAAATGGCACCCAGTAGAAGGAATGAGAACTCCAGCAATACGTATGATCAAAAGAGTAAGAAGGATCATATCTTTCATTGTATTAAGCCAGAATTTAGAAGCGAAAAAGTCTCCCAAGTATTATCTTCATATTAATAAATAGTGTCATGTGTTAGTAAGATAAGTAAAGATTTATCTATGTCATATGGATTTGAAGGGAAGCCTGAGAAGGAAAGGATGGTAGAATGAAATATGGATAAAGGGAATAAGGGAAAGAAGGATTTTCCAATATGTGATAAATGTGGAACGAATCACCTTGGTAAATTATTGATGGGAATGGGAGTTTGTTATATGTGTGAAGAAAAAGGACACCAAGTACGTGACTGTAAGGGAAATAAAAAGGTTTCAAATGTACAATTCTTTATCTGCAAGGAGTTAGGACACTATGCGAACCAATGTCCAAATCATCAGAGTATGCCCCAAATGATGCTATTGGATAATAATCAAGTTATGATACTATCACAGATGAGGAGGAATGATTAGAGTTCTTATGTTGTTATTATAGAATTATGTCATTTGAGTGTTGTATCAGCGATGTACTGGTTATAATAATTATGGAGTATATAAGGATTGTACTGCAGTATTATTTTATTGAGGATTTGAGATTATATAGTTCTAAGAAATGTGACTTAATAGTAAGCAACAATTTTTTGAAAATAAATTGTTTAAGGAAAGGTAATCCTTAATATGGTCCCGATAATATGGTAGTGATTTTGGAATAAGAGATGGTTGATTTGAGTAAATTATATTGGATATTATTGACTACCTTGAAACAGATTAATGATTTTTCATTGTTGGAGTTTACAATATTTTTGGATAGAATGAGTATATCCAGTATTTTATAAAGTATAAGGGATAATGAATTTAATCAATAAGGTTTTATGGTAATATGGATGTTACCATGTTTTCAAATAATACATGATGAAGGTGTTCACATGTTATTACATGTAAAAAAGGATCTTCATTATGTCTAACTTCCTTATAAATTTTGGACTGTGATTTTGGATGGTATTATTTTGGATATGTCTAAAGGTTGTAATGGATTAAGTTCGAAAGGTTATTTTTGGATTTTTATAAAAGGACAACACGCAGACTGTGTGACAACCTATCGCGTCGGACAAAGCTAAGGGAATCGAACCCACAACAATAGTGCGATTGGGATTTATCCCCTACCACTAGACTATGTGAATTCTCTGGATTGTATAATGTAGTTTCTTTTTTTAAAGGTTATGATATATGAATTATAAATTAATTATATTTGGAACCCTATACAATTAGGATAAATAGAGTATTTTTGAGTTGTATTATGTTTTGGAGTGAAAGATGAGTTTGGGGTAGAAATTTATTAATGTATAAAAATCTAATTATAAAGTAAGTATATCTCCTTGTGATTTTAGCCAATATCATAAATAAATTCCTCAACATTAAGAAAAAGAACTTAGAACAAAAACGTTGTCCTAGATAGTACCTTAGATCATAAAAAATTTATGGCTTTGTGATTGTTGGCCTTTTCATAGCCATGTTCTCTACCACAATCCATCAAATATTGATGGTTATATTTCTCTTCCATATCCATATTTTTCCTACATGGAACCCTAGTATGTGTTATGTTTGGTAACCTTCATACTTATCAGTAATTATTTTAAATAGAGGCCTCATTAATCCATTTTTCTATGTGGGATTTCAACTAATATATTTTGAAATTTGAAACCCAAGTTTCCAATACCAACCATAAATTGTGAGGATGCAATTTATTGAAGGAGGGGAGAATTTAACACCCCAAGATTCCACAATATGCTTCTCTTTGAATAATACAGTAGCGTGTGTTGTATGCAACTTCGAGTTATAACACACACCAAAACCAATCAAAGTAGCCGTTATGAATAGTAATACCCAGTTTTTAAAATTTTATAAATTTTATATCTCAAAATGGACTTCATTTTTGGATTTGGAATATCAAAATTAGCTTAGGGTGAAATTTTGGTACTTTTTCGGATAACTTTTATATTTTGATGAATAGTGGAAATTACTAAATTTTAAATAAAAAAATTTTTTTTAATCAAAATTATTAATAGTGATAAATTATTAATTTGAGTGGTTTTAAAGAATATTTAGAATATATTTTTACCATTTAATACAATTTTTGTCATTGGACATAATTTCACATTTAAACCGGACATAAAAAATTATCAATCTTTTGATAGTTATTATTTCTTAAAAGAACGCTTTTTGTTTTCACATCAGAAATTAATTTTAAATTAATTTATGCTACTTCTATGTTTTGAATTTGGAAAAATGGATTCCATATTTTGAATCAGGATTTCCAAATTATTTAAATAGTTAAATCTTATTTTTATTCAATTTGAATAATTACTTCGTTAAATATTTAATTTACCATGGTTAATGGGTAAATCTGGTAAATAAGGGTAAAAGAATAATATTATAAGAATATTAAATTACCCTAAAACGTGTTCTAACCATATTGGTTGATAAATGTCTGACCGTGGTCATCTTTGGGTCGATTTGGGGACCTCATGGATCCACTTGAATGTGATAATGACACTTTATATTAATTAAGTTAAAGTAAATACAAAAATGACATAAGCATATATCTTTTAGAAAAACAATTTTTACATAGGGTTATATATATTATATTTTCAACTATAAATATTCAATATAAATCTAAAAATATTTCCTACATAATGGTATTTTTTTTTATTATTTTTAGACATTGAAATATTTAAAATATATATGACATATTAATGATGTCCTATTTCCCTTATTAATGAAAGAATCAAATAATTGGTATTATAAAGGTTAAAATAAATATAATTTGAAATCTTTAATTATTTCCAAGAATTTTATTGGTTAATATTCCATATGAATATTACTTAAATGAATTTTATTCGACATAATAATGTTTTTACGACTTTAACAAAAATCAATTATTAGATATTCTCAAAATTGACATCAATGTGTTTTTTAAAAAAATATTATATTATTAAATGATATTCTATTCCTAAAAATCTAAGGATAGGTCAAAGGAGGTATATAATGATAGGTGTATCATTAATGGACCACTTGGGGGTTTCTGGGATGTATATAGTTAATTTACAAAATATATATTATAAAAATACAAAGTGACACGGTAAGTGTTAAATTAATTAACCAAGAGTTAAAACTAAAAGATAAGGTTAATGTAAAGATCAAAACCTGTATAAAATATTTTGGATGAAATGATTTCAACTCATCCCCACATTAGAGTTTGAATAATACACTTTTTATCCATTAGAAACTGAATATGAATTTATTATAAATTAATATTTTATGTTTTCCCTAAAGAGTCCCCCCCCTTATAAAAGGACACAAATTCTAACCAATTCTTCACACCTTAAAATCCTTTTTGTTCGTCCAAACCCTGCCCCAATACTCTATAAACATCCTTATCCTACTCCTAGAAGCCTTACCTTAGGCAGAAGGCACTTCACGAGTCCTTTTTGTTTCAAACCAAAGAGAGTTATCCAAATTATAGGTAACGATTTATCTTAGCTTCTTTTATTTTATTTTATTTCTCCAACCCCTAAACTCTTCTTATTATTTAATTTTGTAACAAAACCAGTATCCTAAATATACTAGGATATATTTAATAGAATTATCTGAACTATAATTACACACACCTCCATCTAATGGGTGACGAACATAATGTTTCTGTGGATGACAACCAAATGCCTCACGAAACGATGGTTGTTCAATTATCTCCTACCACCTATCATGGTGGCCATTATGATGGAAATATAATTAAATATGATATTAATGATATTTATTATATATATAATATTCTGTAATTCCATTTTTTATTTTACCATTATTCGTTTTAGGTTGTATATATATGATAATATCATTTGAGGAAGTGAGGACTACCGCCCCCTAAAAGTGATATGACTCATTCATACCATACATGGAACATATAAATGATGGTTTTAATGAAATTAAGTAAAATATATAAGATAGTATATTATAATGTAATAATAATATACCTATGTATCATTTGGTTTTTATTCCATTTATAATGAAAAATTAAATGGAAGTAGCGTTCGTGCATACGTACGGATTACCGTCTCCACGAACCTGATGAGATTCATTTCCCCATCATATCCATTCAAGAATAATTCTAATTTGAGGATTAAAAGTAATGCTTAAGGACTTTATATCATTCTGGATATGAATAAGGCACAACCTATCCATAACCAACACAGCTTACGTAACAAAGCATATAAAGGAAAACGAATCAGTTAACACGCGAAACGACGATAATACTAAAATATTATTAACAAATCAATATTAGAAGATCATATATGATATCATATTTATATATATGATTATTTTATAATTTAATAACAATTATTTAACTATTATACAGGAGGTTCACCTACACTCTACCAAGGAAAAGTACAAGGTAAGGGGTTTTCATCTCACTCCTTATTCCCGTGAGATTCATGCCATATTGCCACTATTACATTTTGGGTGATGTATCTAATACCCATAATTGTATTATTTTTTTAATAAACATTAGTTTATGTGTATTTAAATATTCATTGTATGATACTTCTTTCATGGGGTGTATTTTTTGTAAGTTACCAAATTGGTAAGGGTTAATTCCTCATTTTCATTATTATACGAGATTGTTTTGTGTAAGTATTTACTGGGGCATTTTTGTAATTCATGTCCATTTCTCAAAAAAATGATTTAAAAATTAGTATTTTAAATATTTTTGATAGGTAATATTTATCAAGATAAGAATTTTAAATGTTTTAAATATTTATCTTTCTAAATATTTTTAATTAATGTCCATGTTTTCAAAATGATTTTAAGGATTTATTTATATAGACATGAATGTTTTGAAATAATAATTCTTTTCAAAATTTTCAAAGTGGTATAGGACACTTTGATTCAAAAATATATTTTAAATTACTTCCTTTATATATGTCTGACTTTTAAATGATTTTACAAAAAGGATATTTCTCTGAAAAAAATTTAATCATCATTTTCAACTATGTCAGCATCCTTTACTGGATATTATTTTTGATTGTGGTTGATTTTTTATAATACAATATTCCATATAGTATTGAATGAGTTCTGATATGTTTGACTGTGGATGTTCTATTTTTATACTATTCATGGTTTATGGTTATAGTATTGACATTTCATATTCTAGTTCTAATACGAATGTTTATGTTATGTTTCAAAATTTTCATATGAGAATGTATTGGACATAGTATGTGACAGGTGGAGCCCGCTATAGCTCCTCAATGGATTGGTAGGTCTCTTGAGACAACTAGATGTGGAATTGGCCGATGACCTTTCCCAATTTGATATCTGGTTTTGGCTGAGGCCTTAATAATTTTTAGACATCTTGGCCGAGGCCTTGAAAAAAGTTTTTAGAATGTCTGCCATTATACATTTCCTCATTATGAAAATAATATTGATGGTTCATGTGGTCATTTCACTAGTTGAATACTCATGATTACGTTTAATTATGGCATTATTTACTCATCTCATATTCCTTCCATAAAAGTATTTGTGTTTATTATTGGTAAAGGTATGTGGTTTTAATTATTCACCATGCTTAATATTTATGTTATCTTCCGTTGTATTGCTTACCCTTACTGAGCGTTTGAGATCACCCATTTCTATGTTTTAATTTTCCCAGGATTCCAAGAAGCGTATTCTGATTAATAAGAAGGGTTAAGCTAAGTGAGTAATGTCATTCTCAATGCACTATCTATGCTTTTTTGTATGTATGAAATTGTAATGTAATGTTCATGTATGTATTCTATTTTCCAAGACTGCAAAACTGATCAGTTCTTCGGGACATGATTCCTTGCAATCATGCCAATATTATGTAATAATGCATTGAATCTAGGTAACTCGGGTCGGGGCATTACATTTTTTGTTATATTGATCTTTACATTGTCCCTTGCACATGTGGTTCCTTCTAGTTCCACCCATTAGTAAAACCAAAAGGGTTGACATGAGTGATTAATCGTATAGAATGTTGGGATATTAACATAACCAAAAAAATGGATCAACCCTTATTTTTTTATTATTTAACATTTTCATATTGTTCTAATATTAATTTTATCAACCTATATTAGTAATTGTATGATAATGGTTACTTTAAGTTAGATTATCTTATGACCCTCAACGTAACAGGGAAATCAATCCTTCAAAATTGTTCCTAAGTAGCACATAATTAAAAAAACATATACTTTAATAGTGTCTAAGTAGGTTGGAATTTGGGCCTCCTTTTCATGCATCATATGGTGATTGAGTTATTAACTGACTCTCCCTTTTTAGGATTTTTACCCCAAAGTACATTTGTTTTGAGCATGCATCTACTTTTTATCTCTATATAGTGATATGTTTATAAGGAAAATTATTTTGTCAAGACTATACCAATATTTTAAGAAATACAAAGTATAATTAGAATCAAACCTAGTGGTTTTAAGAAGGTAATATAACCATAATATAAAAACTAACATTGCTAATCTCTAAAAAATGACTAAATGAATCCCCCAAAAAACTAAACCTGCTTCAATTCAAACTATAGTGACACAAAATAAACATGAAATAATTACTACATGAATATAATTATATCAATGATATATTTCATAAATAGTTTCACAACCTAAATACTGAATGTTTTATTGTCTATAAGATTACATATATAAACATCAAATTATACTACACATGAAAAAAATTCATCATAATCATTCTCCTCTAGAACTTTTCAATAACAAACCTGCTCTTTATTTCACATTAACACTTGATTTATTACATAAAAGAACCCATAATAAAACTTGTAGGATAGATAAGTCTAGTTACTTTGTTAATTAGGTACATAACATAACATCTTGAACATGGTATACAACAACATTATAGAAAACTTCCTTAACATGCTTCTAAAATTCCTAGTATTTTAAAACTGCCAGGATAACCTAAGGACGTTCATAATAAAGGTGTGAGCTAAAAATACTACTAAGGGAATAAAAATGACATAAGGGGATACATTATAGACAATAGTTATATCAACACGAAACTAAATGTGTGAAAATTATAAACATGTATAATAAGGCATGATATAAGATGATAATATCAACATGGAAAATATGGAAACATCCTAAAACACTGAATCATAATCATAGGTCAAGGATTACTAACAAGGAATACGGATGGACATATTCTCATAACGAAACTAGGTTCACTCCTTGTCCCAACAAGACATCTTATGAGCCTAAGGATTACTGAATGCATTGGTGCACATTATAATTCTGGGTGAACGTGCCACTTCCATTTCCTTCAAATGATTAAGTGTTCCACATATATCCTACAACATGGATTCATTTATCATCCTATTTTATTCCATTATAATATAAATTCAAATAAACACATGTAATTCACAAATAAATAAGTGTATGTGTATAAATATGAACACCCTTGATTGGAAGTGGGTATGGTATTCACTACACAGGTGTTTTTTCATGGAAAATCACAATAAAATTTTGGAAAAATAACGATGTAAGTTGTAAATTAATAAATGGGTTAATGAGAGATAAAGTGGTATATAATCATTTGGACATAAAATGGAATGTAACATGGACATTTAAAGATATATCAAAATATAAAGAATTGGAAATAAAAGGCATAAGATAATAAAAAACATGAATAATGAAGAGAATGTGAGGATCCATTACTTTGGTTTGTGACACCAAATGGTTGGGTAGAGCTTCTTGAGAGGTTTTAAGAACCTTTGGAGGAATTTATAGAGAGTATAGATGCTATAACAGGATTTTTAGTGATGGTAAATGGGATATTTGTTTGGTTTATATTGGAAAATAGTAGTGATTTTGATATTATTTCTCAAACATAGGTTTTGGACTATAAAAAATAAAATATTGAAAACCAAAAACATTAACAAGTTTCCCCATGTTTTATGCCAAGTTTAAGTGGTTTAAATTTTTTTATAAGGCCACGATGATACCTTAATAAAATAATTCACTTGCTTATGTGGAGGTGAGTCATACAATTAGATAAATGATTTAAAACCCTTAAAATATATCAACGATATTGAAGGATTCATAATGGATTCATAAAATTCACAAAATAAATATAAACTCACATTATTTTAATGTTAAAAAAAAATTTTATAGAGGATATATTTTATATTACATACTACATCACTTTCGGGTCATTATTATGTCATAATACATAAAGTATATTTACACAGTATTTAATTTTTACCCAAAAATTTGATTATCTCAAAAAATTATGATAAAGTCAACATTGGATAATTTTGAAATTATGATATCAAAAATTATATTCATTTTATCTATATAATTTTATAATATATTAATTTTCACCCTTAATATAAAATAGATATTTCTTAAGAAATGAAGGTGTTTTTTAAAATAATAGATTTTAGACCCTTATAAAAATTACATTTGAATTCATAAAAATTATATTATAATTTATTTTTGATAAAAATCATTTAATAAAATAATCTTATTAAAATATTATATATTTCAAACATCAATAAATTCATTAAAATAAATGTGTTAATTGAAATTACATACTAATTAAAATTCCGTTTTTATTTTGATGTATAAATACAAAAATAATTTATGATGTTATGATAAAATGAAATATTAACATTATTCTATTGAAAAATAAAATATAAATTCTCATATTATTATGGTCTTGATAAATATCACTTCTTTTATCTATGCCAATTGGATTTGTTAAAGCCCTATATTTATACTATTCACGTGATCATTGTTCAATGGAAATTTAATATTCTATAAATACGATTAATAATTATTTAAATTCAACATGATATAAAAATAAAAAGAAGTTCATGTGTTTTCTCTAACCATATTACAGAATAAGACATTTAATTAATTAATTATGGGATTTTGATTTATAATAGTTTGGGTCAATACAATCTCCCCCCATAAGAAATTTCTTCCTATAAATTTTCATTTCCCATACTAAAATAAAGGAGGGTAACTCCTTTACATCACTTCTTATGGTTCATATGTTGCTTCTTTTAACTTTTGGTTTCTGCAAAACACTTTGAACAGGTGTATTATATTATTTCATAGAAATTTTTCTCTAAGATCTAAGATCTTTAATAGATTCTCCTCAGAGGAAAGGTCATTATCAAGTTGTATAAACTCTATATTGAATACTTGTGAGGGGTCTTGTATGTACTCTTATAAGAGGGATACATTGAATTCATCATGTAGTTGAGACATGTTAGGTGGGAGTGCAAGTAGGTAGGACACCACCCCGAGGCAATCAAGGATATCAAAGGGGATAATGCATCATAGACTAAGCATTCCCTTCCTGCCAAATCACATCAGTTTCATCCATTGATATATGAGGAAAAATACTATGTCTCTAATATCGAAATCTAGGTATTCTCGACAATTTCCATCAAATCTATTATATACACTGTAAGTAGATTTAATGTGTTACAGAATGGTATTATAATTTACCAAAATTTTCTCAAAATCTCAAGACCTAGTAGTTTTTGTTCCCCAACATCAACCAAATAGAAAGGTGTTCTTAATATTTTCTAATAAATTGATTCATAGGGATCCATTTGGATTGTCGAGTAGAAAATTTTTTGGTAAGAGAACTCGACCAGAGGAAGATGTTGGTCCCATCCTCAATTAAAGTTTATTGGGCATTACCTCAATGTGTACTCATGTGTATAGATATTCCACTAAGATTGACTAGCAGTATGATGGTGATAATTATTTCTATTGTTCAATTCATTATTTAGATAAATTTAGAGGATCTTCTAGAACATAGAAGTGAATATTATATCTTAATTAAATACAATAAATATTGGTGTCCCATGCATCCTCAGCACTTTTTTAATGTATATCGTTGCAAGTTGATCATGTTATAATTACACATAAATTTAAATGATGTGCGTTGTATTTTTAAGATGATCAACCAAAACCTATATAACATTATTCCCAAATTGATTTCATTATAAGATCAATGAAAAAGTACATGGTGATGTTTTCCCATTTCTATGTAGGTGTGGGTAATGGTTTCATCATCACTATGGATTTTTTTATGCTTTCACTTGCTGACATACAAGAGCTCTCGATGTATATTCTATGATCTCCTTCTTCATATTCCCAAAAATACTGTTCTCAAAGATCTTGATACATATTTGGAATTAATAGGTGTATGGAGATGGTTGATCTATGTGCATTATATAATGAATAATTCATTAACTCAAGACTTGATGGTACACATAGTCTTGACCCAAATCTCACAAATACTTCATTAACATTGAACTATGAGGATTTATCTTTCATTATAGTTTCCAAATTATTCTGAATTCCCACATCATTTCTCTAAGAATAATTTTTAATTTATATAAGGGACTTATATGAAATCATTTGTGAAAGGGTTGAAGGTATTATAAAATTTTTTATTCCCATGTCTATCCTTTTCGAATCTAAGAAGACTAGATCCCTCTCAATTTTCATCTATGATAGAATCGTTAGATCCTTTCTACTAAGAGAATACCCAACTTTATTCTATTTAATAGGATTGTAGTGGATGGAGAATTCGTATTCTTTTATCATCTCTAACCATAATGTTTTTTTATATTATTATCATTCCCTGGGAATATATATTTGATAATTTTTTGATCCATATATATTTCACAGTTATCAGGAAAGAGATAATGCCTCCAAATTTTAAAAGAATGTATAATTTAATCCCACTCCATATCATGCATTGGGTAGTTCTTTTCATGAAATTTAAACATTATTTAAAGAATAGGCTATGAATTTTTAATTTTTAATTAACACACAACTGAAACCCTTCTTCTACGAATCACTAAACACTAGGAGAATTTATCCACTTATGGGTAGTGTCCGAAGACGTGTATGGTTAAGCCTAATTTTCATCTCCTTTAAGCACTAATTTCCTTAATAATTCAAAGAAAACATGACTCAATTTCTCGTTTTCTTGGTTAAATGGATTGAAAATAATGACAAATTTCTCAGAAATCAATGATAACACCCATATAAACCAAGGAAACTATGGATATCTATCATAGATGTTGGCCTAAACCATCTATTTATTGCATCTATTTTTGAAGGGTATAGTTATATCCCATATTTTGTGATGATATTCCACAATAATGTGACATAATTAAATTAGAAATCAAATTTTTTATAATTGTAATTAAGCATATCCTTTTGTAAGGTCTTTAACACATTGATTAGATCCTTCTCATGATCCCAGATTTTAGATTATATTACAATATCATATATAAAGACCATAATACATTTTTTAATATAATATGTAAACACTATATTCATTTTTTCCATTAATATTGATGGAGCATTAGTGAGCCTGAAAAACCTCACAATGAACATATAGTGCCTGTAATTTTTTTTATTAAAATAGGAAACATTAATGATTAAGATAATCAGAGGTACATCTGCAAAGCCATGAAGGGAAATTGTCCAGCCAGAGCTGTTTGGAGTCGAATGGGCCTGAGGCCGCAAGCTGATGGGCCATGTTGTTCCATTCCCTTTTTGTAAAGGATAAGGTGGATAAAGAGAAGCGTTGGCAATGTGAGAGGATTCTCTTGATGATGATTCCAAAAGACTGGATCCCACCATCGTTGTGGTTGATAGCATTGAAAACGGTAAGGCAATCAGACTCAACAATGATATCACTCCATCCACATTCCAAGGCGAGCAGCATATCGTCAAGGTTGGCCATGGCCTCAGCAGCTGCAGGTTCCCAAAAATCCTGACGTGGTTCGTACTTTGCATCAAGGATTTGCCCCATATGATTTCATGGAAAGAGACCGAGGGCAACAAGCCCAACCTTTTGGAGCGACGCGTCCATGTTAATCTTAAGGGTCCCTTCCGTTGGGGGATTCCAATGAGGGGGGGAGAGGGTTGCATCTGGTATAAAATGTCTATTGTGTTCTTTCCATCCCTCAATACAAGAGGTGGCCCATTCATCTCGGATATGGGGGTTTGTGATCAGGATGAAAGACCACATCGTTATGCTAGAAACAGATAATCCATGCAAGAGTGTAGAGTGAACCTACATAAGCCGAGAAAGGAGAGGAGCACCATCACTTAAGAAGATCGGGAAGGTCAGAGGCTGATGTCATTGAAGCGGCTGACATCGTCCCCCATAAAGTCCAAATTTTCTTAGCTCCCGGGCAGTGAATGTTAGTGTGCAATGGAGTTTCTAGAATGTTCAGGCAGAAGGGGAAAAAATAAGTACTTGACATATGTCGGTAAGTGAGGAGGCTCATGGTTGGGAGAGTGTCTGTGTAGATCTTCCACCAAAATTGGAGAACTTTAGGGGGAACATTAAGCTTCCAGATCAAATTCCACGATCCCTCATCCCAGCCTACTGAGTGGATACCAAGTTACAGTTTGTAACCGGACCTCACCGTGTATTCTCCAAAGATATCATTGATCCTGAAAAGCTGGTCGGGCCCTGCATTAGGGACACAGGGAATGATAAGGATAGTTCTTTGATCCCTTTCATTAAACCAATCAAGGATTTTTTCTAGACACCACCCCTGTCCCCGGTCGGATAGGAGGCAGCTGACAGTAGCATTTTCAAGACCTGGTTGGATGGGAGATGTAGCCTACATACCATCCTTATCGATGATCCAAGGATCAATCTAGATATTAACCGATGAGCCAGACCCAATCCTCCAGCCATGTTATATTTCCACCTAAGTTAAGTATTGTGCTCCATATAACTGATCTAACAAGTCATCAATCCTAGACAGTGAGTAATTTGTCTTTATTATGATCTGGTTGAGCTCATGATAATCAATTTAAAATCGTATTGACCCATCCTTATTCTTGATTAAGAGGACTACAACACTCCATGGTGAAGCATTTTTGTATATGAACCCTTTATCGATATTCTCATGTAGTTATTTATTCAGATATTTAAATTTCACCAAAACCACTCTATATGGTGTCTTGAAAATGGTAATTCCCTAGTAAAATTATCAATTGAAAATTCAACCTCTCAGCTAAGAGGAATACCAATAAATTCCTCGGAAAACATATTAGCATATTCCCTCACAATAATCATTTATATGAGGATGATTATTTACTTAGAATCAATCATTTGAGCTAGATATTCTTTTTGGTAGAGAAATAATATTATTGAATTTCATGTTGGTGCTAAAGAAGACTCATCCTCCTCCTTTTACTAGTATAGAATCTGGGTTCGATTCACAATATGAAGAGCGATTTATTTATCATGGAATTTTATATTGGATCTATATAGGGAAATCCAATCCATTATTAGAATTAGTAAAAAATCCATGAAGGAGAGTATGAATATTTTTTTGGGATATTCAACCTGACAATTTTTATAGTGGATGAGTTAATTACTTTGGATGAAATAACTTCCATATTTTATGTTTTCACCAATAACTCAACTTTCATTCTTTCTGTTGGTGTTTTAATTTTCCACTAAAATTTCATGATATGAAAGAATTCATAGAACCAGAATAGAAAATTATGTTCACTATCAATGAATGAATAAATAGATTATCTATCAACACATCATTTTTGGGATCTATATCAGTGTCTCTAATGGAAAATGATTACCCTTACTACCTTGGATGTTGTTGGTTTTATCTAAATACCCTTGGCTTAGATAATTGATTTTCAAAGTGACTTGGATCCTCGTAGTTGAAGTAATGAATAATGAACTTAGGGTTGATTAGTAAATTTCATTCTTCAATCACATTAGTGAATTTCTCTTAATGGAAATCACTAGCTAGGCCCCTTTCCTTCACACACCTATAAAATTTATTTATTCCCCTTAATAAATTTCCTGGGTGCTTCTTTCCACACTTTTGATAGGTGAGATGTGGAAATTTCTTGGCACCATAAGATTTATTCATCAAACTACCATAATTAAACTCCACTTTACACTTCTTATATCCCAGATAACCTTGAAATTCTCCAAACTACATTTCATCTTTAAGGTGACCTTATACAATTTTTTCGTAGCTATCGATGTATTAGATTGGAAAGGTTATTCATAGACTAGATTTTATCCCACCAAATAAGTGAAAAACCTGGCCTTCATGGGTAATGAAAAATACAGAGTCACATTGTAAAAGTATTGGATTTTTTCCTTGGTATGCCCTGATAGATTGATCTTGTTTTTTATTGAGGTAAAATAAATACCTTTAAATTTTAATTTGAAGAGTGTGAGAAAAATACTTATTGAAAAATATTTTCTAGAATTATTTCGCCCTATAACATAAATATTTTCTTCTAGAGTTATATTATTGATCAGTTTTCACCACTAATTAGCTTATCCCTGGATTAAATAAACAACCCGAAGAAAATTATATATTTTTGAACATTAAAGTATAGAAAATATAATTTCTACAGAGTTGATCCATTTTTCTGTGATTAAGGGATCAGATGATCCATTGAATGTCAAAGTCCTTTCCCAGATAATGAACTCAATTACAACTTATAAATTATTAGGATTATTCTTTACCTCCTCCTAATCTAGAATTATATTCAAATCCTATGTAAGATGAGAGAGTATCATTACAAAGTTTGTGATTCCCTCTCCCATAAGGTGGGACAAGTCATTTGGGAATTCATCAAATCGCTGGTTTCATTGATTGTATACCTGATTACTCATATTTCATAACATTATCTAGAATAAAGGAAAGATTAGGGATGAGTATTTTTAGACTAATAATCACATTAAATATAATCTAATTACATTAAAGTAATAAATTATAAATTAAAATTATTTTATTAACTTTTAAATTTCTAGTCTTCAATCTATGTTATCTAGGATCTATTTCCTATCATATATTCTTATTGTAATTTTTTCTTCCCTTAATAATGGTTCATATTGGTAATTTAAATTTAAAAAAAATATCCAGTGGGAGTTCCAATATAGGTGTGATGTATGGCCTATTATTGGGTATCAAGTTATGATGAGTTAGGCCCAAAAGACAATGTTAGAGTTGTTACCCCTAGGTACATCAGTGCTAGAGAAATGTATACTATAGTATGTATGCAAGGATGTTTTTGATTGATAAAACAATTAATATATATTTACCAAAATTTAGGTTTGTTTTATTATACTTAATTTTATCCCTCATTCTTTTTCTAGTGTTTTCTAATCCTAATCCCAAAATAACTAAACTTTTACTTTGATGTCGACTATAACCACCCTAATTTTTATTTCACATTAACCTATGATTTATTAAATAAAATTACACATAATAATACCCAAAATATTGAGAATTATAGTGTATTTGGAAATTAGATACATAAAATAACATCTATAATATGGGATACAACAACATTATTAAAAAATCTCTTAACATGCATCTAAAATTTCATTTCCCTTAAAACTGCACGAGATAACTTGGGGAAATACATTAGAATGGGGTGAGATATAAATATTAGTAAGGGAATAAAAATTACATAAGGGAATACATGATAGATAATAGGCACATGAGAGGGGAATAAAAGGTATTAAAATCATAAAAATGAATAATAAGGAAAGATATATCATGATAACCATAACATGAGAAATGTAGAAACAAATTAAAACACACCATCATAAACATAGGTTAAATCTACATAATCAAAATTAATGATGTAAAAAGTCTCTTAATAGAGTCATGTTTACTGATTATCCAAATATTATGTCTCATGAGACAAAAATTTACCCAATTCATTGGAGCTATATATAATTCATGGCACACCAGTCACATCCATTTCTTTCTCATGCTTATGTGGTCTATAATGATCATACAACCTGGATTTATTAATCATCATATTTTATTACATGATAAATTATTTTTTAATGAAAGCTAGTATGTCCCAAATTAATAGGTATATGTGTATAAAGGTGAACACCCTTAATGGGAAATTGGTACGATATTTACTACACATTTTCTCTTTCATGGAAAATCATGATACAATTTTAGCAACATAAAAGCTTCACTTAAAATTGCATAGAATGGGTTGATGACAAATAAAGTGATATATATCATAATTAGTGTATAAAATTATCAGTAATAGTAATATAGAATGACATATCCCAAGAATTGTTATTAGAAATAAATGCAAAAATATAATAAAGAAACTTGAGTAATAAATAGAAGGTGCAGATCCCTTACTTGAGTGTGTGAATCCAAAATGATTAGGAGGAGATTCTTTATTGCATTGGGGAACCTTGGGAAGACTCTATATAATTGATTTTATGTTAAGTTCATGATACAAGGATTTTGAGTGAATAGAGATGGGATCATGGGTTGTTTTCAATAAGAAAAGAGTGGTTATTTATTTATTGTTTCTCGAACATAAGTTTGGACTATATATAATAAAATTACCAATAGAAAAAAATACCCTAGTTTTTTCCAACGATTTCTTACAAATGTGAGTGGATTAAATTATTTTATATTTAAATGGTCCAAAATTAATAAAATAATTCCTTAGGAATTTGGAGGTGAGTCATACTCTTAAGGAAATGATTTTAAAACCTTAAAATATATTAATGGGTTGGAAGGATTCATAATGCCTTTGTAAAATTAGTAAAATATACATAAAATAAAATTATTCTAAATGTAATACTTATATTTGGCCATGGATACCATTTTTAGTATTTATTACATCACTTTTGGGTCATTATGATGTCATAATATAAGAAATATATTTATACGATATTTAATTTTCACAAGAAAAATTGTCTGTTTCAGAAAATAAAATAAATTACCATTTGATAATTTTGAAATTCTAATTATAAAATATTAGTCTTTTTAGATAAATAATTTTCTAAGAATTTCATTTTTAATTTTTAAACTAAAATACTCATGAATTATGAAATATTCTGTTTTTTGACCAAAAACGTTTTCACACCCTTAAAAATTACATTTTACTTGATAAAAAACACATGATCATTTATATTTAATAAATAATATTTAATAAAAATATTTTATTATTTTATTATTTTATTAAAAAATTAATCAATTCATAAAAATAAAATCTTGATTTAAATTTTATTATAATTAAAAATACAATTTCTAGTTTATTATAAAAAATCAAAATTAGTTATAAAGTAACAATAAAAATAAAATATGAATATTATTATGTTGAAAAATTATATATATTAATATTATTATGGTCTTGATACAAATATCTTTAATACCCTAGAAAACTCCCTAAGATTAAGGGGCACAATGGTACCATTTTCATGGGGTGGCTCGATAAACAAGGTTTGGGCCGTGATCTTGATGAACGTGAACTTCTCCCATAAACAGTTTTGATCATGCTGATGTTAATGAATCTATGATTAGGCTTGGTCAAGGAAAAATCCCATGTGTTATATATCCCTTGGAAGATTATGAAATGGGATTCATTTTCTACGGTCCTACTGGTTGAGGAAATCACTTCCTTTTTCTATGTCAATTTTATTTGATAAAACCTATATTTATACTAATCATGTGATCACTGTTCAAAGCCTATTTTATTAATGTTAAATATGATAAAAATTTATTTAAATATAATAAGACACAATAATACAGATATATTCATGTGTTTTCTATATCTATACTACATAATAGGGAATTTAACTAAATCACAAGGGGAATTTTATTTATAATAGTTCGAGTCATTACACATTCCTACATGTCTCAAATTATATAATCATATTTATACCCCTGTGGAAAGAAACATATGAAATAGGTGAGGTCTAACAATTTTTAATTAGTATCATAAAAATGAACAAATGTTTCAGATCATAATCATATAGAAAAGAATTAATAATTAAAATATATCATTTAAATTAACATAATAAAATTAAGTGTTAACTAGAAGCATGAAAAATACACAAAACATCTCAAATGATAACACTTATAACATGGAAAGAGAAAAATAAAACATGAAGAATATAATTATATCTATAAATATAGAAAATAATTGGTACAATCATAAACATATGACTTATTACCTATATGAACATAGCAGCTGGCCAGTATGTTCACTTATAAAAATTTTTATAGAGCTAAATAATTTTACATTCACCCAATTAAAACCATGATGCTTTCTAAAAAGATTACATTAAATTTATTTTATATCTTAATTCCATCCCCTAACCCTTTGGGAACTCATCAAATTTAAATCACGTTCACACATAAAATTGTTTTAGGAGCTTAACGACATCACACTCACCCCTTTAAAACATAGTTATATACTAACGTATTCACATAAAATTTCTATCTCCTTTGATATATGACTTTATCCAATTAATTTAATCGATATATTAGTACCACATATCTCATAATCTATAAATTTGTGTTACACTTTAAAATAAAACAATCACCATCTCATAATGAACTCATAGAAAAAGAATGTGATCCTTTTAAAATTTAAAAACATCGCATACCATGAACATAAAAAATAATAACATATGAAAAATAAATTTTAAAAAATTACATCAAAATAGATTATAAATGGTTACCAAAACCTAACATCTTTAAATATAACCCTTGTAGGTTAAATATATGTAAAATAGATAAGTTTTCACAAAACCTTTTATGCATTGTGTTAAAAAAAGATGTGTAAAATACTCACAAAAACACATTATAGAGAATGGAAAGAGAATTATTTTTTAAACCATATTATAAATACTTTTAGTGAATTATACTTCATAATATCAAAAGGTTATAAAATGTAAAAGTTGAAGTTAATTAAAAATATTTACTTTTAAAAGAATCATTAATAATAGATACATAAAAGGCATAATGTTTCCAAATATAAAGGAAGTGAAAATAAATTGTAAATTTTTAATTTAAAAATGAATCATTCATAATGTAATTAAACAAAGTAAATAATATTTTTTATTTGAAAATGTTTATTTGATGATAAAATTTTTTTATTTTGAATGGGTGGAAAAAAATTTGGAACATTTTAAAGTATCATATGTCTGGAAACCCACATCATTAATGAATAAATAATCCTTTAATTGATAATAAAATAAGGTGAATAAAAAGATTATTATATATAAAAAATTAGTTCCCACTTGGGAGGGTATAATATTTTTTAGGATGTAATAACATTGATATGATAGAATTCCATTAAAAGAGTGGGGATTATTCTTAACCAAAATGCATTTTAAAAAAACAATAAAATCATAATAGATGAATACAATAGTGTGAAAAATAAATTAACATGAATAGAAAGTGTTAAACAATAACATCATCATATGTTATAATAGAAAATTATTAAAAGAATATCATTAAATAAGAGTGATTACAACCCTAAGAAACTATTTAAATTAAAAAATTCTCTTACAACCTTTGTGATTTTTTCATTAAAACCACAGGAGATGTATGAAATTAAACATATCACATAATATAATGAAAAATAATAAAACATAATTAAAAATCAAAAGAGGTATTTATTTCCTCTATTAAAAAGGATGCATGGTGTATATCATAAACATATCTCATGGAATTCAAATTTGAGACAAATAAACCCTAAATATTTTCCCATGATTAGTCATATGCACTTTAGGATCCTATATAAAAATCACAAATACATTAATAGTTAGTTTAATAACAATATTACTAAATAAATATATTTAGTATTTCTATTTATAATTATCATCTACAAGTATATTATTTAATTGTTTCCTATTTACCCACTTCATGTGTTTATAACCCTGACTGTTTATACAAGTTTTGTTAGAGGGGTTCCAAAAGTAATTAACAATTAAAATTACATCATTAAATGATAATTAATGTCACAATAATGGATTTATAATAATTATTTATGAATTTTAATTTTCTTTTCATGAGTTATTTAATATTTATCCAAGAAGATGAATTTGAAAACATACAATTTTTAGTTATTTTATACCTATAAATTGTGTATTTATTAATTAATGATATAAATATAGATATATCCTTTAAAAAACAAAACAAAACAATTATTTAAATATTTTTTAATATCATGCTAGAAATTAAATTAACACAATACACATTATTATTTCATAGCATTGTTCATGTCTATTGTTAAAAAACCCAAACATGAATATACTTTTACTCAAATGGTGAGTATGGTTAAAGAGGGGTTTTCTTTGAAATAAAATTATTATTTTAGAATAATAATTATTTTTTATGATTTGTTACCCTATTTAAGTATTATTAGATAAATAGTGTGAAAAAATATCAAAAATTAGAAAACTAGATGTTTTTTAAATGTGTTTACATTTTTCCTATTAATTTTAGAGGCTTAAAATGTGAATAAATCTAATTTTAAGCATAATTTACATTAAAAGGTAGATTTATCACCTTTTAATGGAAAACCCTCTTTAAATCCAGTTTTAGTCACTTTTATATGTTCTATTTGACCAAATAAAATTCTTTTTTATAATGGGGACATCAAAATTTACTTGGTGTAAGTTTTTGGAATTCATCTGATAAAGTTCAATTTTTAATGAATAGTGAAAAATATTGTATTTT
Organism: Viscum album; assembly: GCA_963277665.1. NCBI lineage: Eukaryota > Viridiplantae > Streptophyta > Magnoliopsida > Santalales > Viscaceae > Viscum > Viscum album. The sequence goes on from OY728145.1 coordinate 127,776,225, forward strand.
AATTGAAAACCATGTTTTAATCTAATTTATTTATATGGTTAGATTATCTTTTTAACTGGTTTTAAAGTGTAATTAGAAAATAGTTTTTACCATTTAATCAAAATTTTTTATTGAAATTAATTTTTCTTTCAAATTGGACATAAACAAGTATCAATCTTTTTATTGTTATTGTTTCATAAAAATGAACAATTTGTTTTGATAACAAGAATTAATTTTAAATTAATTAATGAAACTTCCATGTTTATAATTTGGTAACATAAACATCATTTTTTAATTCAGAATATCAAATAAATCTTAGGCTTAATTTTTAGTATTTTTATGTAAAACATTATGTTTTGATTAATAGTGAAACCACATAGTAGTAGTTAAGAAAACTGATTTTTTCATTTAAATCAAATTTTACCACTTCAGTGATTTTAATTTCAAAAATCTGACATACATGGTTGATATTAGTATGTAAAATTTGGTTCAATAAGATGAAAATAATTTTTAGTAAATAGTAACTTTTGATTTTTATTTACTGCGGTTAAAGGTAAATAAGATAATTAAAGGGAAAAAGACTATTATAATATTTCAATATTACCTTAACACTTGTCCCTACCTTATTTAATGAGTAGTGGCCGACCATGGGTATCCTAGGGTAGATTTATGGACCCCATAGAGCCACTTATGAATGATAATGACACTTTATTTTAATTATCTTAAAGTAAAGGAAAAAATAACATTAAAAATATCTTTTAGTAAATTAATTTTTACATGGTGTTATATAAGTTATATTTTCAACTATAAAAATTCATTGGAAAACTAAAAGTATTTCCTATATCATAGTATTTTTTTTATAAATTTTAGACATCGAATAAATTAATTTATTTGTTACACAATAATGGTGCAGTGTTTACATCATTAATAAATGATTTAAATAAATAAGATTATAAGGATTAAAATAATTTCCAACACTTTTCCAATTCTTATTGGAATTTTTTACTTCGACCATGAGTCATCTTATCTTATACATTAATGTTTTTTGGACCTTTATAAACTGAATATCATTATATAATAAAATAATATTATCACACATTCCTAAAGAGCCCCCCCATATAAAAAGACCACACTTCTAACCAATTCCTCACACCTCTCAAGCCTTTTGGCTCTTCCAAACTCTAAAAAATTAAGCTCCCTACATCCCTCTCCTCCAACTAGAAGTTTTACCTTAGGTAGAAGACAGTTCAAGAATCCCTTTTGGTAATACCAAAGGGAGTTACCCAAATTAAACCTAACATTTTATCTTAACTTCTTTTATATTATTTTACTTCTTCAACCCCTAATATATTTTTATTACTTTATTTTGTAACAAAATCAGTATCCTCAATAAACTAGGATGTTTTTATGAGATTTTTTTGAACTACACTTACACATACCTCCATCTAATTGGTGAAGAACATATTGTTTCTATGGATGGAAAACTAACGCCTCAAGAAACAATGATTGTTCAATTATCTCCTACCACCTATCATGGTGTCCATTAAGATGATACTATATTTATATATCATATATATTATGTTTATGTTTTCTTTATTCTTCTGTATTTTTCTTTTATAGCATACCTTTATGGTTTCTAGTATGGGTAAACGTGATAAATTCATTTGAGGAAGTGCAGAATACCGCCCCTCAAAGTGATGTAACTCATTAATACCATACATGGTATGTATAAAGGATGGATTTAATGATATTATATATGATATTATACTGTAATTATAATATACCCATGTATCATTATGTTTTCATTCTGTTAAAATATTATATAGAAATGAAAGTAGCGTGCATGCGTACGTTCGGCTTACCTTCTCCATGAACGATGCATTTCATTCCTTATCTCCAAATGATATGCACTAATATAAATTCATATATATACTGGATATATATGATATATATGATATGTAAATAATTAGTATCATTATAGATATGATATACTATTTACCACATGGACAACTTGTAAATATAAGGTGTTCTTTTTTTTACTCAAGTACCAAATATCGACAAAAATGACTATTATTAAATTAAATGATTGAATAATGGTTATAACATGGTAATAAGTGATATAAAAAGAATAATAAACTTGAAAAAGGTTCTTAAGGAAGTATAAATTAAATTTAGTTTATTATTCAGCAGATTAAAGAACTATCGAGTCAAGACGGACAGGAGGTAAGGGGCTTCGCCTCAATCTCCTTTAATTGAGGCATATTTTGTTCTAATAGATCACTTTGATTTATATGATATATAAACAACATTTAATTTTCATTTCATTCAAATGAAATCCTTTTCTGTAAAGCGTTATACTAAATGACAAAAAAGTATGTTTCTTTTTATTGTAAGCATTGACAATGACCTTTCTGCCGCTGCAAGTTTTATTTGATCTTTGGCTTCCTTTACAATACATAATGTTTTTAAAAGCAATATAAATACCATATACTATTTTATGTATTTTTTGAAATGAAAATGGTTTTGAAAATGGTTCTGATACGTTAATATATTGAAATGTTTTATTTTTATTGCAATATAGAAATGTTATCTTTCCTTTTTTGCTTTTGTTATGTAATATGATCATGTTATGGTTCTTGGGAATTATTTACATATATGGGTGGTTCCAAGGTAAACCTAGGCGGGTGAGACCGAGATAGCTCTCTAATGCATTGGGTAACGTGATAGAGGTAAACGTGAATGTTTCTCCTAAGAGATTTATGGAATATACTGTGATGGGTATTCCAAAGTAACTCCCTATATAGCTCTAATAGCTACAATGTACGTTTTTTATGGATGCCATAAGTTACCATTATGATATATGATTTATATGTGTTATTCATAAATCTTATGATTTCATGAGGTAAGTAAAAGAGTTTATTATTTGTATGTATTTAAGAACTAATGTTTTATTTTGTTTTATAACCCTTACTGAGCATTTTTATGCTCACCCCATGTTTTGAAATGTTTTCACAGGACGTAAAGATAAATAGGGTGAAGGATGAGATCAAGGAAATTCCATGTTATCTAAAACATGGAACTAGACAAGACTCTATTTTTAAGAGTTTTTATTTTATGAAAATAATGGAAACTGAGTAGAAGTGTCTACTTTGTAATCTTTTGAGATGTAATAGTTATGTCTTAATTATCTAAAACTCTAAACTTGAAAATATTATCAATGTGAATTAATTATCTTAATTCAATATTATGTAATTTTTTAAGGTTGGGTCCTTATAGTTGGTATCAAAGGTCCGTTTAGATAACTTTAGGAGTTAGGGTATTGTTAAATTAATGTCCATAATGTAATTTATGTTAATATTGAAATCATATAGCATTTAAATATTACCATTTTGATTTGCCTAAGATATTTCTGTGTTCTGAATGGTTTTCCGTAGAGGAAACAGGGCAGTTGTGCTGGGATGACATCAGGAGGAAGACAACCTTCAAAATCAGCAACTAGATATGGTCGGAATCAGAACTGAATTTTTTTATAGTGATAGAACAGTTTACTCAGGCTATAAATGGTGGTGGTATCATAGCATGAGATCATCTAGATCAACCACAGAGGAACATGTCTATACTAGATCTTTTCATGAGGCAACAACCCCCATCATTTAGAGGATCATCTGAACCTGTGAAAGAAGAAGGGTGGATTAAAGCACTGGAGAAAATATTTGATGTCATGGGGTGTTCATAACATCAAAATGTTAGTTTTGCTATTTACCATTTTGAAGGCGAAGCTGATCAGTGGTGGTCGATGGTGAAAAATATCTTTGATAGTGAGGATAATTATGCTCTCGATTGGGATGAATTCAAAGGTATGTTACTTGAGAAATATTTTCCTAAGGTGGTTCTTCTTAGAATTGAAAAACCATTTCTATAATTGAGGAAGGAGGATGACTCAGTGGCTATTTATGAATAAAACTTCACTCGACTAGAAAGGTATGCTCCAAATTTTATAAGATATCTTCATAGTAAAATCAACTGTTTGACTCAGGATTAAATCCCAAGTATCAAAAGGATTTAGCTTATTATGAGTTCAAAAGTTATTAAAAACATGTTCGTTGAGTGGAGAAGGTGGAAATGGAGTTTGCCGATGATCAGGTGTTCGTGGACAAACAACCGAATAAGATGTTGAGGTTGCAGACAAAAGGGAAGAACTCTTCAAAAAAGTGTGATGGTAAGAAACTTAAGTTTACAGTTTTTGAAAATTGTGGTAAAAATAATGTTGGGAAATGTCTTTTGAATTCTGGTAAGTGCTACCGATCTGGTAAAATGGGACATAAGGCTCATAATTGAACTGAAAAAGATCAGGGTAATGGTAAGAGAAAATCTGATTTATAGTCAGTAAAATATATTAAGTGAAATGAAATGGGTTATAATGAAAATGAGTGTCCAACAAAGAAATCAGCTTAAGGAAATAATCCAGACAAAAAGTGGAAAGGGGTGGTGAAATCCTTCGCAACTACTTCAGAAGATGTTGGGACATCAAATGAAGTAGTATCAGGTACACTGTTTGTTTGTTCAGATTATGCCAATGTGTTTTTTGATTCAGGGTCTACACACTCTTTCATTTATGAGAAGTTTTCTAGTAAATGGGGAATTTCATCTCAGGATATGAATATAGAACTTATGGTAGAAACACCTGTAGGAAATTTTGAGACCAAAATAAATCATAAGAGCATTCCTATCCTTGTGTTCGGAATGAATCTCCCTACAAACCTTGTTGTTTTTCCTCTAGTAGAGTTTGATGTTATTTTCATTAAGGATGGGCTTTCTTTTTATCATGCTAAGATTGACTACAGAGCTAAAGAGGTTTCCTTTCATAATGATTTTCAGTTTATGTACAAGAATGATCCCTTGCTTTTGATAACATATCAGGAAGATGAGGAACTAGGAAAATATATAAATGAATATTACCTTCCACAGATTGTTGAAAACAAAGTAACTATTCAAATTAATGATGTTCCAGTGGTAAATGAGTACCTTGATGGTTTTCCTAAAGATTATCGTGGTATTATACCTGATCGGTAAGTTCAATTTACTATTGACTTAGTTCCTGATTCTATTCCAATTTCAAAACCCCCGCATCGAATAGCTCAAATTGAACTTTTAGAGTTAAAGAAGAAATTGTAGGAGTTATTATATAAAGGATTCGCTGGACCTAGGACATCATCATGGTGTGCTTATTTCCTGTTTGTGAAAAAGAAATATGGTTCAATGAGACATTGCATTGATTATAGAGCATTGAATAACTTCACTATTATGAACAAGTATCCTTTTCCGCATATCCATGATTTGTTTGATTAGATCCAAGGAGCACAGTAATTTTCAAAGACTGACTTGAGATCAGGGTACCATTAGTTGAAAGTGAAAGAAGCAGACATTCCGAAGACCACATTTTGTACTAGATATGTCCATTATGAATTTCTAATTTTGCATTTTGGTTTAACCAATGCACCTGATGTATTCATGGATCGTATGAATAGACTTTTCCGTGAGTTCTTGGATATGTTTGTGGTTGTGTACATTGATGATATTTTGGTTTATTCAAAAATTAAAGAGGAGCATGAAAGTAATTTAAGGGTTTTCTTACAAACCGTAAAAGAAAAGAAACTATTTGGGAAATTTAGCAAGTGTGAGTTTTGGTTATAGGAAATTTTTTTCCTTGGTTACATTGTTTAGAAAAATAGCATAACTATTGATCTTGCGAAAACAAAAGTTGTTTAATAATGGACAAGAAACAAAAATATAACCAAGATCCATAGTTTTCTTGGATTGGAAGGTTATTACAGGAGGTTTGTTGATGATTTTGAACAGTTATATAGTACAATGACTAAGTTAACATAGAATGGTGTTAAGTTCATCTGGACAAAAGAATGTGATGATTATTTTCAGAAATAGAAAAGAAGATTGGTGAATGCTCTAGTTTTGGCACTGCCATCCAGAAATGGTGTGGTTATTTTCTACAGTGATGATTCATTGAAAGGACTTGGTTTTGTCCTAATGAAGAATAATCAGGTAATTTCTTATGCTTCACGTCAGCTGAAACTGCATGAGTTAAATTACCCAACACATGATTTGGAATAAGCTGCTGTTGTTTTTTACATTAAAAATTTAGAGGAATCATTTCTATGGATTAAAATGTGAAATATATATTGAACACAAAATTTTGATGTATATATTCACTCAGAAACAATTGAACACGAGACAGAGGAGAGGGATGGAATTAATCAAGGATTATGATTTCATGATCCATTACCATCCTGGAAAGGAAAATAAAGTGGATGATGCTTTGAGTCAAAAATGTAATGGTTCATTAACAATGTTACATTTGGAACAAGATCCTTTGGTTTTTGATTTGATAAACTTTGGAATAGAAGTTGTTGGTGTAAGAAATTCTTCTGTTTTGTATCATGTGTTAGTGATATCATCTCTATCATACAGAATAAAGAAAGCACATAATGAAGACAGTGAGTTATAGAAAAATATAGAGTTGGTTCAGAAGGGTAAGTTTCCTGGATTTAACATTTATAATGATTGGGTTTTGATATTTGGAAAGAGATTATGTGTGTCTTTTGATTCACAGATGAAGAATGAGTTGTTATGAGAATCTCTTAGTTCCCCATTTTTGGATCATCATGAAAGTAAAAGATGTACAAAGTTATTTAGGAGTATTATTGGTGGGGTGGAATGAAAAGAGATATTATTGACTTTACTGTGAATTTATTGACTTGTTATCAGGTTAAAGCAGAGAATCAGTTACCGAAAGGTATACTTCAGTCTTTACCAGTGCCCGATTGGAAATGGGAAAATATATCCATGGACTTCATTGTGGGATTACCAAAGACATCTCGAGGTAATAATGCAATCTGGGTTATTTTTGATCAGTTGACTAAATTTTCTTATTTGTTTCTATTCAAGATACTTTGTCTCTAGATCAAATTTCTCAGTTGTATGTCAAAGAGATATCCCGGTTGCATGGATTTTCCCTCTCCATTGTATCTGATCATGATCCCAGGTTTACTTCTAACATTTGGAAAGGCCTTCAAAAGTCATTGGGTACTGAATTGAATTTTAGTACAACCTTTCATCCCCAATCAGATGTGAAATTAGAATGATCAATTTAGACCTTGGAGGATATGCTACATGCTTTCTTGATGGATTACCAGGGAAGTTGGGACCAACATCATTCTTTGGATAAATTTTTATATAATAATAGTTTTCATTCCAGTATATAGATGGCTCTGTTTGAGGCATTATATGGAAAGCGGTGTCGAACTCCAGCTTTTTTGGGATGAAGTAGGTGAAAGGAAGCTGATGGGACCATAATTGGTAGAAGAGTTGGCAGAAAAAGTTCATCTGATTCAGAAGAACATGAAAATAGCTCAGAGTTGACAGAAAAGTTATGTAGATAACACGAGGAAGGATATATCTTTTGATGTTGGTGATCATGTCTTTCTCAAAGTATCTCCATGGAAAAGTCTGATGCATTTTGGTAAGAAGGGAATGTTGAGTCTGAGGTTCGTTTGACCTTATGAAATCCTAGAGAAAGTTGGATCAGTTGCGATTAGAGAGGATTTAACTCCATGTTTATCCCAGGTATACAATTTTTATCACGTTTAAATGTTGAGAAAGTATATTCCAGAGCCATATCATGTTTTGATCCTAGAGGTAGTTCAGTTGGAAGAGAATATCTCTTATGAAGAACAACTAGTCCAGATTCTTGACCGTAGAGAGCAAGTATTGCGGAATAAGGTAATTCACCAAGTAAATGTTTTGTGGAAAACCATATGGTTGGAGAGGCAACATGGTAATCTGAAAATGCTATGAGGGATAAATACCCCCACTTATTTTGATAAGTAAAATTGCGAGGACTCAATTCAAAAAATGGGGGAAGGATGTAACATCCCAGGTAAATAAAGAATAAGTAATTTTCATATTTATTAATATTTGTGAATTAAATATTAATTTCACTTTAATGTGGTTTCTATGATCGATAGTGTACCCAATACATAACAACGGGTTTCTTTGAAATCCTATGTTGCACACTAATAATATAATAATATTATTTTAAATGGTAGTTAACTCCTAGCCCTTACATTGGTGTAAATGAACAAAAACAACTACAATATTATTATACATGTTTATTAAATGTGTTTACATATATCCAATAAAAGTTAGAGGATTAAAATGTGAATAAATCTAATTTTAAGCATAATTTACATTAAAAAGTCGATTTACCTCCTTTTAATGGAAACCCTCTTTAAATCTAGTTTCGGTCACTTTTATATATTCTATTTCCCCAAATAAAATTCTTATTTCGAATGGGGACATCAAAATTTACTTTGTGAAATTTTTTGGAATTTTTCTGATAAAGTTCATTTTTTAATGAATAGTGAAAAATATTGTATTTTTATTCAAAAATTCGTTTTAATCTAATTTATTTATATGGTTATATTATCTTTATAGTTGGTTCTAATTTGTAGTTAGAATATATTTTTTACCATTTAATCCAAGGTTGTTCATAGTAATTAATTTCACTTTGAAATTGGACATAAACAAGTATCAATATTTTAATAGTTATTGTTTCTTAAAAACATGCTATTTGTTTTGAAAAATAATTTTAAATTAATTAATGCAAATTTTATGATTAAAATTGGGAAAAATAGAAGTCATTTTTGTAATTTAGAATATCAAATATAGATTATGATGATTTTTTGTTATTTTTCTAAAAAACTTCTATTTTTGATGAATAGTGAAACCACTTAGTAGTAGTTAAAAAACTAACTTTTTCATTTAAATGAAACTTTAGAACTTCTATGAATTGAATTTCGAAAATCCGACATACCTGGTTGTTATTATTAAGTAAAATGTGGTTCAATAAGATGAAAATAATTTAGGGTGAATAGTCACTTTTGACTTTTATTTGCCACGGTTAAAGGTAAATAGTGTAAATCAAGGTAAAAAGAATATTATAATAATTCAAAATTACCTTAAAACTTTTTCTAACATTATTGGATGAGTAATGGAAAAACATGGGCATCCTAGGGTCGATTTTGGGACCCCATGGATGCACTTATGAATGATAATGACACTTTATTTTAATTAACTTAATGTAAAGGAAAAAATGACATAAACAAATATCTTTTAGTAAATTAAATTTTAAATTATGTTATATAATTTATCTTTTCAAATATAAATATTATTTTTAAAGATAAAAATATTTCCTATATCATGGTAATTGTTTTATAATTTTTATACATCGAATAAATTAAATATATATGACACAATAATGATGCAGTGTTTACCTCATTAATAAATTATTTAAATAAATAAGATTATAAAAATGAAAATAATATCCAAAACCTATCCAATTATTATTGGATGATTTTATTTTGACCATGAGTCATCGTATCATCTACTTTAATGATTTTTGGAGCTTTAGAAACCAAATAACAGTATATAATAAAATAATATTATCACACTTTCCTAAAGATCCCCTCCCCCTTTATAAAAAGCCCTCACTTCTAACCAATTCCTCACTCCTCTAAATCCTTTTGGATCATCCACCCTTAGCCCAATTAAGCTGCATACATACCTCCACTCCTCTTAGAAGCCTCACCTTAGGAAGAAGGCACTTCAAAAAACTCTTTTGGATCATACCAAAGGGAGTTACCCAAATTAAAGGTAACCGTTTCTCTTAACTTCTTTTCTTTTATTTTACTTCACCAACCCATAAACTCTTTTTATTCCTTTATTTTATAAAAAAACTGTATAAAAGATATACTAGGATTTTGTTATGAGAAGGATTCATAATTCACTTTCACATACCTCCATTTAATGGGTAAAGAACATACTATTTTTCTGGATGGAAAACTAACGCCTCACAAAACGATGATTGTTCGATTATCTCCTACCACCTATCATGGTGTCCATTAAGATGACACAATATTTATATATGATATATATTATGTTTATTTTTATTTATGCTTTTATATTTTTATTTTATCTCATTCTTTTATGGTTTCCATTATGAGTAAATGCAATAATTTTATTTGAGGAAATGTGGACTACCGCCCCCTCAAAGTGATATGAATCGTTCATACCATCTGTGGTATGTATAAAAGAATGAGTAAATGATATTATATATTATATTATACTGTAATTATAATATAGCTATATATAATTATGTTTTCATTCCATTAAAACAAGAAATAGAAATGAATGTAGCGTTCATGTGTACGTACGTCTTACCTTCTCCATGAAAGGTGCAATTCATTCCTTATCTCCAAATAATATGTACTATTATAAATTTATATGTATACTGGATATATATTATATATATGATATCTAAATAATGAATATCATTCTGGATATAATATACTATTGACCACATGGACAACTTGTAAATATAAGGAATTCATTTTTTTACTCAAGTACCAAATATCGACAAAAACAACCGTTATTAACATAAATGAATGCATAATGTTTATAACATGGTAATAAGTGATACAAAAAGAATAATAAAATTTAAAAAGGTTTTTAATCATGTATAAATTAACTTTAGTTTATTATTCAAGAGATTAAAGAACGATCGATTCATGTCAGACACGAGGTAAGGGACTTCGTCTCAATCTCCATTCATTGAGGAATATTTTGTTCAAATACAAGACTTTATTTTATATGCTGTATAAACACCTTTGACTTTTCATTTCATTCAAAGGTAGTCTTTTTCTATGAATCATTTTATTAAAATATAAAAAATAATGTTTCTTTTTAATGTATGTGGTGACAACAACCTTTCTGCCGCCGCGAGTATTATTTGATTTTTGGCATCCTTAACAAGCCATATTTTTTTAAAAGGAAAATAAATATCAAAACTATTTTATTTATTTTTGGTATTGAAAATGGTTTTGATAATGGTTTTGATATGTTAATATATAGAAATGTTATATTGTTATTGAAATGTGGAAATGTTATCTTTCCTTTACGCTTATGTTATGTGTTACGATCACGTTATGGTTATTGGGCATTATTTAAGTATATGGGTGGTTCCTTGATAAACCCAGGGCGGGTGAGCCCGAGATAGATCTCAAATTCATTGGGTAACATGACAGAGGTAAACGTGAATGTTCATCCTAATAGATATATGGAATATATTATGATTGTTATTCCAAAGTAAATCTCTATGTAGTTGTGATAGCTACAATGTAAATATGTTATGGATTCCATTAGTTACCTTTATGATTTAGGATTTCTAGGTGTTATTCATGAATCTTATGATTTCATGAGGTAAGTAAAAGTGTTTATGCTCTATATGTATTTATGATTTAATGTTTTCTTTGTTTGTTTTATAACCCTTACTGATCTTTTTTATGCTCATCCTAATATTTGAAATGTTTTCACAGGACTTAAAAATGAATAGGGTCAAAGATGGGATCATGGAAAATTCATTCTTTCTGAAACATGGAACTGGACATGACTCTTTTTTGAAGAGTTTTTATTTTATGAATAAAATGGAAACCGAGTATAAGTGTCTACTTTGAAATCTTTTGATATGTAATAGTTATGTCATAATTATCTAAAACTCTAAACCTGAATAGATCGTCAATGTGAATTGATTAATTTAATTCAATATAATGTAAGATTTTAAGGCCAGGTCCTTAAAATAATTTATTTAGAAGAGTAATGGTATTTCAAGGAAATATAAGAAGTAGAAAATACCAACATTAGAGACTTGTTTTTTTTTCAAGAAGACCCCTTAAAATTGAAGTGGTTTGGTTAATTTTGAGTGAAGAAGGCCTTTTTAATGGTATATAATTATAGGGATAGTTAAAAGGGATATTTATACAGGGGAATTCAAATGTAAGGTTTGTATTTTAAAGGGTGAAATTGATCCCATTTTTATAAGAGGGGAAATGACACTTTTTATAACACACTTTATATTTTTATAATTTAATGAACCAATTAAATTATAAATCGATAAAAATAATCACAAGAATGAATTGTGTGACATATTATAGTCAAACATACCTCCCAAAAATCAGGTATCCGTATGTGATTTAAGAGTTTTCCAATTTACTTTTGTTTTTATGCTAGGGCACTTTTATTAGGTAATTTTGTTTTACAAAAAGTAATTAATTAAAATGAAAATAATTAAATTGTTCTCTATGATATAATTTTATAATTATACTAATGAATATGAAAATATTATTTTCTCAAATAATATCTACATGGTTAATAAATTTATGATTTAAAATAAATGTACTTAATACATAAAATAGTTTTAAGTAAAGTTCAATTTTTATAGCTAAAAATTTAACAGTGGGATAAAATTATCAGTGATAACATTTTTTTGGAAATAGATTAATATATGAGAAAAATTAATATGATGTAACTTATAAATCTAGGAATAAATTAATTTTTACCAACATATTGTATAATTAAAATAAAATTCAAAAAAAAAAGGATTTAATGTAACATTTTATTTTAGTTCAAAAATTTTAAGAGTATGATTATTATTATTTATAAAGAATATTTAAAAATAAATAAGGTTATTTCCCAATTTAATATTTTTTTTTTTTAATGGTTTTCAAATCTTCTAGGTTATGAATAAATAGAGATTAAATCATAGAAATTATAATTTTCATAAATGTATCATTCTTCGACAAAAAATAAAACGTTTAAAAATTGATCAAAATTCATTATTGGAAAATTTTAAAATAAAGAATTAAAAAACGGGGTTTATTTTATCCTCTTAAAATTAAACCATTCTATGAATTATATTTTAATATAAAAATGATTAATATATAAACATATTGTGTTTTTTGAAGATACACTTATTTAATTTATTTTAAAAATTTATATTAATTGATTTTATAAATATAAAATTGTAATGTCGAATTTATCATTTCACAATATATGTAGAAATTTTTTAATTTAATTTTTTTAAAAAAATATCCAATTCAAATAAAATTGACTGAATTAGAATAATTGGTAATTTTAATTATTCATCTAAAAATCAATTAGATTTTACAAATTTAAAAATTATATTCGAAGATAATTTTATTAAGAGGAGTTAGAAAATGATTATTTATTTATAAATTTTTTTAATAAATTTTATAAATTTATCTGTTTTATTGAATATATGTAATAAGAAGAAGAAAATTTTATTTAAATTAAACCATTTCAATATTAAACCATTTAAATTATTTACCATTTAAATGAAATAAATATTAAGAATTTAATATTTTACTGTTTAGTATAGAATTATTAATAATTTGAACTTAACATATTGTGGTATTTTTGTTTTGTGTAGTATGTGACACAATTTATAGAACATAGTATATATTTTCAAGGGAACCAAAATCTAAAGTCAAAGATGAATTAATGGTTCACCCACGTACAAATTCCTCATTTCATTATTTTTTAATTTAGTTGAGAGGGGAATATGTGTTTTCAAGGTGTTTTTGTGGACACTTTCATCATTTTCATGGTTTTCACACAACCTCATTAACTATGTGACCAAAATGTTATCCCCCCAGTTTCTCAAATTATTTCATACATTATTGAGTGAGGATCTTTGATACATAAACAATTTACTCTAGGATCGAATTGAGGGTGGTGGAATTTCTACCGTTATGGAATATTCATCAATAATGTAACATCACAAGATTTTATGTATATTCCTTTGTAAATAAATATTATTTATTTCATAGGTTTATTTACAAAAAACATTATGTTTAAATGAACTACAAAAAACTATTGAAATTTTATTATAATATATTTTTATCATTTTTTAATTCATCATGTCAGTATTAGTGGAAGTCGAAATTTTATTGGATGTTTTTGAAAAAGATTAATTTTTCATCAAAGAGTGAAAAATAATGATATTTTTAATACTGTAATTTCTTTTCATCACATAATGTAACATAGTAGTATCATTTTATTTTTTATTAGACATTAAAGAGAAATAATATCCATTTTATTTACATTTCGATCAATATTTTACATGATTTTTATATACATTAATTTTCATTATTAAAATGAAAATATTCCTAGAAAAACTTTTTAAATAACATTTTATCGGTATATTTTTCAATTAACTTAAGAAACTTATTGAAATTAAATTTTATAAAATTGATTCCTCATTTTCAATTGAGAGGTTTAAAGTTTATAAATAGATCTTAATTTTAGACATTATAAATAGTAAAAATGGTAAAATGTGTCCACTAAGTAAATGGTAAATCAGGTAAATAAAGATAAACATAACATGAGAAGGCTTCAAATTAATTTAAGAGCATCAATTTATTTAATTATATGGGTATTTTTTTAAATCATCTAATACTAAAAAATATGATGTTTTTTATAATTATTTTTGATTTTTATCATTATAATATTTATATAAATAATTAATTGACATATGTCACTCTTTTGCTTTATATATATATATAATATTTTTTTATCCGGACAAAAACAATTTATTTTTAGTTATAGAGGGTTATTTTTAATATTAATTAATTATTTATACCATTTTATATTACTTTTAAATTTTTTAATGAAATAATTACCATAAATGCGTTCACAATGCCGACATGTTGTCTGTCCAACCAATAAAATAGATCATGTAATTGATTTCAAAACACTAAAAGTAATTTTTGGGTTATTTATGGTTTACAATTAATTTAATTTATAAATATAATATATTATAAATGTGTTAATGTTTAATATTATAATTTGTTTGTTTTTCTATATGTATTTAAAGCCGAATTAATTGAATGTTGTCAAAAATGATGATAAAGATATTTTATGAAAATAATATTTTATTTTATTATTTAAAAATCATAAAAATATTCAACATGAACAAAAATAATATATATGGTTTAAATTATTAGTCATCAGCAATTTATTGGCCAATTATCACCTTATATTTTAAGTTATTATCCTTTAATATTAAATTAGTTGTTACCATGGTTAAAGATAAAAATGTTTAATGAAGGGGTTAGTAAAACATATATGGTTTAAAATGATACCTACAACTATATAAATTTTATTGTATGATTATATTTGGATTACAAAAACCATATATTTGAATCCTTTTCATTTTTGATCCTCATTTCCATGAATGAGGCTTTATTATGTAGTTACATTTTGAAATTTTATAAGAGTTCCCCTCCCCTCCCTATTAAAAGAACTCCCCTCCCTTTCTTTAATCACACCAATTTGAGCCATTCTAATTTACCAAAACCTTACCAATTATTTTATAGACTACTCTATCCATGAATTAGTTTTTTTGGTATTCTTATAAGATCATTCCATGCATCCATAAGAAAGGATCTAAAGGAGTCCAATCGAAGGAGAGAGAATCATTCTACCCAACCTATTTGAAATTATGTAATCTTTTACATACTATAAATTTGGGATAATAAATGTAACATAATTAATTATGTAAACTAAAAATACAAAAATATTATTATGATTATGGAACTATAATTATTCACCCTCATTTCTATAAAATGGGAATTGAAAGTGTTAGTCATGCGTACATGTGAACTATTTCTTCCACATAGTGACATAGTGCATTTTCCATCACCATATTCAATGGGTAGTCATTATTATTCATTACATTTTAATATATTATATTTATGAATTAACTATTCTCTTATAATTATAATATCATATATACCTTCTTACTATTCAATCAATTGACAAATGATAACATCACCTATACATGAGTGTGGGAATCCACCTCTATGAAGCTATGTATTCCATTTTTCATTTCCTATATACATGGATTATAATAAAAAAATATTTATTTAATACATAAGATACATATGATATTATAATTATTATATATATATGATATACTATTTAGGATTTTATCATTACAATCATTGAAATGTGAAAACATCATTCATGTGTATGAATAACCTACAATATTCATGAACGGTATAATTATTTTTTATGTATCTACATTTTATGGAAGAATTTGAATATATAATGAATTTATATCATATTTATATCATTACTAAATTTCTGGAGGTTATGGAACCATAATAAATGTCTAGAGATGAACCCAGAGAACTAAAACTCTCAAGAAAAATAAAGTATTTAAAACCCAAAACAATTATAGTAATAAAATATTGTTATCAAATGGGTAAAAAGATGTTATAAATGGATGAAATATGATATTAATGATAGATTTTTTTTATTTTATATAGTTATATTAAATATTAATTTGTTATACATTAGGTTAAATGAAATTAACAATCGATTTAAAAATTAGGTAGGAGATTTCATCTCATTTTCCACTCCATTCAGATATACTTGGTATTATTAAACAAATTATATTTATATGGTATATATAATTCCAATTTTATATATTTAACATGAATATATATTTATTCATTATTTATAATGTTTCACTTCTTTTTTATTATTTAAACGGGTCATAATTTGGCGTTACCAAAGTGGTAAGAATCTTTTTTCAAAATCATTTTTGGGGATTACACATATTTTAATTGAAGGAATCTTATAATATTTCATAATATCCCTAAATTTTATTATCCATGGGATATTTAATGAGATTTCATATTATCTATAAAATTTACCTCTCGTTGGAACTTTGATAATGCAATGATGTTTTTAAATGAAAAACTGATCTTATTTATCCTTTGATTAGGTAAATTTTTCTTTCGTATCATTATTTTCACTTTTTTTACTAAATTTATTTTTATTTACTCAAATTATTTATTTAGAAAATTTTAGGTTATCCTTTACTCATTACAAGGATAAAAGTTAATCATTATATAGGTTTCTAAAGGGTAAATATTTAAAAGTTTCTTTTGAAAATTTAAAATAAAATGTCTATTTTTAACTAATAAAGCCTTAAACAAAAAACCCAATACCATAATCATTTTATGATATTTATATTCCTCTATAATATTTCAATGATTTTATAAAGAATAATTTTTAATAAAATATTTTTTATTATTTCTCTTTAATTTTATTCATTTCCTCAGAGGAGATAATTTTATTATAAAAATATATCTTTTATAAACATATGGTCATATTTTATATCTTATTAATTTATATTAATTTCCATTATATTCAAACATTTACTTTTTTTATGATAATTAGTCATTACATTTCTCTTATATATCTATATAAATTATATCATTGATATGATTATTTCACAAATATTAAACTAGTTCTAGAAATGTTGTTTTAAATTTAATGTTTTTGATTAACTTGGAAAAAATTGATATTCCATTTTATTTACTCAATGTTTACTTATTTTGATATGGAATATTTTTTATGAATTAAATTTATCACTCAATAAACGAGAAATTCATTGGAAATATAGATATGTTTTTGACCTAGAGTTATATGTCCCCTTGATGCATAGATAGGTCTCATGAGAAAAACCAGTTGGAGAGCCTTATGTAATTGGTTTTTGGTGTATACCTACCAATCAATTGAAATATAATATAAAAATTATTTAAAGGTAAAGATAACTTGATATATGATATCATTGAATCCAAAAGTAAACATTTCAATCATTTAAAATTCAATTACCAATGTCTTTCATATTACTGCACTAATATTGTCCATGGATGAGTTTTGGGATCGTGTTATTGGTTAAATGACATGTGTTTTTAGTTATTTACCATGCCATATTGATTATGAATTATTCAAGGTATCTTTCTCTATACAAAAACCATATCGAGATTATTGTATCACTCTTATATTTTTCATTTCCCTTGGAAATGTAGAAGAATATTATGAATAATATATACGATGTAATAATGTTTCTTAAGATATATAATTTATTATTACAATTTAATATTAGAATCATTTATATATCTGGTTATTCCTTTTTCTAAACTTTTTCATCCCATGTTATTATGTCCCTTGAATATTGAACCACCATAATAAATAATAAATCCATGATAGGTTACCAGAGTTGGGGTTTCTATAGTTTCTATCAGATAAATTTTAATTGAAACCTTGGGAAGTAAATTTTAAATTAACTCAGTTAATAATAAAATTATGATCCTATAATAAATTATTCTAAAACCTCTAGGAAGCTACCAAAATTATGGGGAGGTCACTACAAGTGACTCTTAGTGAGGTCCAATACACCTGGATTGACAAGTTGGATATGATCCTTGTTGGGGTCTTCAATAATGGGAAGATCAGCCTTAAAGAGTATATCCAATCATGGGATATGTTGTCCTATGAGTTTGAAGATCTGATAAAGGACAATCCAAACACTTAGTTAACCTCTTCATATTTGAAATTGATTTGGGAGATTAACACGGGTATACATAAATATTCCTTTAATGGGCGTGTCATCACTTTTTGTGGTTAAAAGTTTGGTTTCTATCTTTTCCCATAAAAGTGAAACAAATTATAATTTTTTTTCAGCCAGTCTATATCGGAAAATTATTACCATTATAGGGGTTTTTTATTTAAAGGATTAATATTCAATATTTTTATGTGGTAACTCTATGAGTTCCATAATTTAATGATGGCACATAACAGGAGAAAGGGAATCAATACTTATATATAATATAGGGATTTCTATGATGATAAAGATAATACAACTACTGCTATAACTAAGATGATTATTTTCATTTTAGGAAATATAATTTATGTTAGGACAAATAACCTTTCTATTATGGAGAAAACTATTACTATCCAATATGATTCACCTATTTTGGATCTCTTCATCTGACATAAGACTCTATCTTTTAATGTAACTACTAATCTATTGGTATTCAAACAATGGATTAAGTCTCTCAAAAGGATATTCATAGATTTGGGATTTAGGGAAAGTCAAAAGGATATTATGGGAGTGTATTTTTAGGGGAGATGTCAACCAATTATTTTTACTGATATATAACACTAAATAGTTTGAGGAAATATAGATAATATAATAGAGATATTATATTGTGATGTTATTCTAGAATTAATTCTCCCATGAACACTGAGTAGAAATGAAAAGAATGTTACTCAATTTATTATAAAAAATAAGAAGAATGTGTGGCATACTATAAGGACAACATTACATGATTATCTAGATATGTTTCAAAAAATATATGTAATCTAGAAAACAATATTGACCATTTCATTGATGGAATTAAGATGAGTCACTAAAGGAAACTCATCTCTCAAATTTTTTCATCTTATTATGATATTATATCATTTGTCATTAAGAAAGATAAATAATTTTATTAAACCTATATATTTCAATGGAAATCAAGAGAAGAAGAGGATTGTTTAGATAAAAGGTATCACATCAAAGAAGAAGAAGTGAATTAAAAAGTTTCCATCATATAAAAACAGTTGAAAGAATCATCTAAGAAAATGATTGAGGGGAATGATAGTTTTTTACAAGTGCATACATAAATCTCATATATATAATGAATATGAGGAAAATATGGAAGAAAACATCAATTGAGTGCTTCAACTATCAAGATATGTGGAATTATTCATACCATCTCCCCAAGAATCAAGGGAACATAACTAAATAGCTTCCAAGGGGAGACATCCAAACAAGTAGAATAACTACATCTAAAGTGGAGGTTCTAAGAGATATTGTGAGAGGTAAAAATATAATTTACTATAGGTTTCAAAATGTTTACTGATTTTCATTTTATACAAACACTTTTGTATTTAAAAAAATATTTAAGGGTATCACATCGTCATATAAATAATTAGATGATAATTGTTTTATTGAAAAATCATAATGGTAGGCTGAATGCATCTCAAGTTTATAGATCCTATTTGGTTGAAGTTTTTAGAAAATCATTTTTTGGAAAAAAAATTATTCCTCTAGTTAAATTTGATGTAATATTGGGAATGGATTGGCTCTCTCAATATAGGGCTTATATCAATTATTGAGGAAGGGATGTTTCATTTTATATTCTCAATCAAAGTAATGTAGAATATCCATTTGAGGTAAAACCTAAACTGCCAATGGAAATTAATTCCATCATAAAGCATTTACAATATATTCATGATTGATATTGATCTCATATGGTTTGAAAGTAAGTCGTTATTAAATATATTTATATTGTATGGTTGTTTTTTGATTAATTTACAAAACAGTTACTAAGTCCTCCACTATATCATAAAGTTGATTTTTCAATATAACTCATACTTGGTTCTATAACTATATAAGAGAATCCAAGTAGAAGTTCCCATATTATATATGAGGATATTGATGAAGTATGTACAAGAGAATATAAAACAACACCCCTCTACTTAACTATAAATAGCACCCCTGACCACACTTTCTCATCAATCCTTATCAGCCTTAAATAATGTCTAAATTATTACCAAATACCTTTTCAATCCTTTTTTCACCCCCATGTCTTCATTTTTAGTTATTTATTTGGTTTATTTTTTATTCAGCGTTTATCCCTTACCTTTCCCAAGTGTTTTTATCGAAAAAGGATGTTTTCGGTTTACATCATGGTGCCCACAATTGGAACACAGTTTACCAAACCATCCATGATTTCTCTATTAGGGTTTTTAACATATTTATTGATATATCTCTATTCTCAGGGTTCAATATTGATGGTTTTAAATGAATCTTGATTTTATAGGGTTCTCTTGAGGTCAGTTCTGGTTTTCCACATGATTCTATAAATTTCTTCACTTGAGGTCGGTCATTCTATGTTTAAACATCATTTTATGATTCTGATATGCTTTCATGAGTGTTTGAATATTTCATATGATTTATGTGTATAGTGAGAAAGGCGTTTCTGAATGGTTTTGATATGCATAGGGCCTAGAAGTTTTTTATGAACGAAATCAGTTGTTTTTAAGAGGTCCTCATTATTGTGGTTCCTTAAAGTGTTTTAAAAATTGTTCAAGTCATTTAGTAAAATTTTCAAGTGGTGCGAAACATTTTTTTAAGAATATTTGGTTTGTTTGGGAAATTGAAAGTTGTTTTTTCATATCATAAATTATTGTTTTATATATATTCATCTTCTTTGTGTGTGCATGATAATGTGGTGACCTATGTGACATGTGAAATGGAAAATAGCATGAAGGGAATCCTAGTTATCTAATTGGGTGTACATGGAATAGTATGCTAGATTAATTGGAAGTGGCTTGGCCCAAATTCCACTAGTGGGGTTGATGATTAAAATTATAACTAAATATTGATGATGATTGGAGACCACTATAATTTTTTAAGATGATCCTATATAGTTGCTCGTGCATGGGACAACTGTTGGTATGGTTTCTATACCAAATTTCATTGAGATAGGATGTACCTAGTGTCCCATGTTAGCTATTGCCTATAGGGATCTACCATGACATAGTGATATATTTTGATGTGGTGCCATCAATTGGAATACTATAGACCGTTAGTATACAACCTTTTTAAAATTATACTTATTTGAGAAAAATGATTTTCTTTAAATTTTTTCATTTTAAAAATGGTTTTCTTTAAAATGATTTCTATGAAGATTTTAATAACCCCTATTTATAAAAATTGCATGTAAATCATCTTATAATATTTTTTGAATGATATATCCTTATTAGGTGGTATCCTACTAGGTTGTGTCTCACACACTACATATAACATTTGGTTTTTGTAGACCATGTTATGTTTGACTTAGGTAAATGAATTATGTATCAGGATGGATTTTTGGGTCTCTAGTGGTATGATATTATACGTGTTGGTGGTAGTGTAAAGGGGATATCGATCGTCATGTTTCTTGTAGATTTTTGGGATAGTCTTGTTGTACCCCTTTTTTATCTCTTTTGGGGTTTCTCTAATGTTTTATAACCTTGAATATGAATATTTTTATGACTTGTTTGGATTTGGTTATTTATCATTTTTTATTTCTATTGGTTTTTTATGCTTATTTAAATGAATAAAATCATTCCCAGGGAATAATGATGATAACTTGGCACTAGCTTCAAGCCTGTTGGGATTGGGAACGCCCCATGGGTCCTGGAACAGAATGAGTTGGGATTCAAGTCATATGGAACTCTAGCTTGGCCTGTGACAAAATGGTTTCAGTGAAGGTTACACTTTTTTATGTCACGTTATATTATGATGAGTATGGATATACATGATTTCATATTGTTAGGTCTTGAGATTCTAGTTGTAACCAAGGTGTTGGGCTAGCACACCTCGTGATAGAATATGTTTTACCATGTGGTGCTAGGATTATATTTTACATCTCCTCTTGGTGATACATAAAAGTTGTAGATTATATTTGGAAAATGGGTGTAGGTGTAGTGGTTTAATTGTCATGTTATTTTGATTGATTTTTTTTTTTTTGGATTTAATAATTTTTTGTATTTGTTGATATTGGTGAAATTTTTTAGAATGTTCGTATCTGTAGTTTTTCTTATGGTCAATGTTTCTTGTAGAAAAATGCACCCCAAGAGAATTTATTTTCATCCATAGGAAATTCCAGAGTGGGTTCTCCCTCACCAATTTATCAAATATTTGTAGATGTTGTGGTTTGAGGTGGATAATCTTTGGGAAAAGGAGAGGGATCTAATGATGGTCAGATCAGAGAAGCCAAACTAGGTTCCATAAAGGAAAAATATCATGAGTTTCTTATGTACAAGCCCCTTCTTTTCGAGGTATCATATAACCTCGAAAAGGCGACGAGTGGCTTGATATTATACAGAGGATGTTGAGATAACTTGATACTCTAGAGGCAATTAGTGTGAAATGTTCTTCGTTCTTGTTGAAGGGTCCTAGTTGGAGGTGGTGGGACACAGTGGTTCATGTGGGGAAGCCTGAGAAAATGGGTTGGAAAAAATTCAAGGTCATTTTGAATGAGTAGTATTATTCAGAGGTCTTCTAGTACGATAGGTTGTTAGATTTTATTGAATTTAGGTAGTGGGACTTCTCTGTGATAGAATATTCTAACCATTTTATAGAACTATTTTGGTGCGTACTTGAGATCATTTCTAATAACCAGATGAAGGCACAGAGGTTCAAGAGGGTGTTACAGCCATAGATTTACTCTTAGTAATTTTTATTTAAGTTGAAAATATATGTTGAGGTGGTTGATCATTCTTTAATTGAAGATATTGATGAGAAAAAATGGTATAGAATCCCTAGTTTAGTGTCTGATGTGCAGAGAGATAGTACTTCAAAGATGAAGAAGAAGCAAGACAAGCAGGGGGAGAAAGGAGGATGTAGTTTAAGCCATACATCTAATCATTCCTTGTTAGAGGATTCCAATGATGTGTCAGTTGTGATCCATCAGTGAGGGAAGTAAGGTTACATATGACTTATATGAACATCTCCTTCCAGAACCTCTCATTTATGTAGAGATATATGACACTTACAATGGTTTTACAAGAACACGTTTTCATCAGAGTGGTGAAGGTTCTATTACTTCTAGAGGAATGACAACCCCATCAGAGTCATCCAATAGAGTGGGTTCTTGGTCTAAAGATTGTGGTGGTAGGGATAGCTCATCTTCAGGGAAAATTATTTTCATGATAGTCCTGTAGGACATCAGTCATTCTTAGAATTAGGCTGATACTAGGTAGCTTCATGTGGCGGATTGAGTACTAGAAAAATCCGATGCAGGGACTACGGCAGTTCGAGGAACCATTTTACTGCATTATCATTAGCTGTTGTCTTCTTTGATATATATTTTTTGTTTCATTTATCTCTACTTGTCTTGTTAATCTATTGAATTTTACAGCTGATATAATATCATATGTTGTGGAGATGGTAACATCACTCGGTAAAAAGTGAGAGAAGGGTATGAAGTGTCTGTCATGTGAACTCACCATGTCTGGGGATGAGTTATAATGGGGTATCCATGTTTTGGATATGGACCAATTTTTTGCGATCCATTGTATGGATTATTTGGGGATGTTTTGGGTACACATCAATTGTTATAGACGACAAGTGAGTTTTGTGTCACATAATGGGGGTACCCATATTTTTCATGGTGAATTGGATCCTTGATTGGGATGTGCTAGACCTCCACTCCCAAAATTGCATAATATCATTTATTAGTTATCTTCACCCTTGTAGGAGGATAATGGTTGCACACCTGAGGGTATATTACCTCTCATGGTGGATGGGTTTCCTATGTTTTTAATAGATGATATTTTGGCTTTGCCTTCTGAATAAGAAGTGGATTTATCTATAGATTTCTCACCGAGAACACAACTGATATCTCTTCTATCATACCATATGGCCCCCCACAAAGTTTGGGGAATTTATGGTAAAACTAGATGATTTGGAATCCTAGTATTTCATTTTCTCAAGAATCACTCCTTTGGCCACCCCATTCTTGTTCGGAAGGAAGGCTAATTGATCTCTATATCTATGCATTTATTACCAATATATTAATAAAGCGACTTTTCTAATCAGATTAATATGGAAATGTGGTTCTCAAAATTTGGCTTGTGTTTTGGTTTTCACGAAGTCATAGTTAGAGAGGAGAATTCCCTTCAAATAGAAATCAATAGAAGAAATGGCCATTTTGGGTGTTTGGTCATGACTTTCAGGTTTAAAAATTCTCCTGTATTATTAATGGTGCTTATGAACAAGGTGTTCCATCAATATCTTTATTCCTTAATTGTTGTATTCATGGGTGACATTCTAGTTTATTCTGAATCTGAGGAAGAGCATGAGCGACATTTACAAATCATGTTTTGAACATATCAGGACCATAATCTCTACTCCAAATTTTATATGTTCACCTCATAGATTAAATAGGTAATTTCTTGGGCCAAGATATCTTAGAACATGTGGTTTTAGTGGACCTAATAGGTTCATTCCATTAATGTAAGGGGAACAACCAAAGAATGTTTTTTACATCATAATCATTCTATTCCTAGATGGGTATTACAAGCCATTTGTTCGAGACTTCTCTTAGATTTATTCATCCATGATAGTGCTCACCACAAAAGGGGTGAATTTTTAATGGATCCTAGAGTGAGAATCATCCTTTGACGATATTAAGAAGAAATTGACTACTACTCATGAACTGCTCCTACTGGAATATAGGAAGGTTTTTGTGGTTAATTCTGATTCCTCATGTATGTGTCTGAGGTGTTTGATTATGTTGAATTGAAATGCAGTGGTGTATGGATCAAACCACCTCTAACCAAATGAAAATAATACCCAACCCATGACCTAGATTTAGAAGATGTGATGAATTCCTTGAAGACGTGGAACCATTATATTTTATTAGGATAAATTTTTATTTTATTTAGATCATAAAAGATTAGCCTATATTTTCTCTTATAAGATTTAAATTCATGTCAGAGAAATTTGGTTGAGTATCTACAGGGAATCAATTTTTATATCATTTATAACTGAAGAAAAATATAACCATGTGGAAGATTCTTTGAGAAAAAAAGTTCTAGGGTAGGAGAATAAAAAACCTAGTGATGAGGGGATATCGATGGGGATCATTTCATAGATTTACTTAGAGGCTAGAATATAGTGGAGGTACATTGATAACAGACATTTAGTTGGAAACCTCTCTTATCTAAATTTTTCACTAGGAGAATTATAATGATGAGATCGGCCAACATTCTCTGCAGTTTATTCATAATTGGGAGACTCCCACTGATTGGTCATTTTCTCCTAGAAGAGTTTTATGTTTCAAGAGTTTCTTTATAGTGATATTACATTTTAAGAAGTAAGTGATATATGAATTTCTATAGAATTAGTTTTCCACTCATCCTAGTGGTACCAAGATGTATTATAATGTGTGTTGGTAGTTCTGGTGGCTAGGTACGAGGCGAGATATGACTACCTTCGTATCACGTTGTTATACATGTTAGCGAGTAAATGTAGAGAACATAAGACCCCCCAATTTAATCAAAAAACTTCATATTCCCACCTGGTTGTGAGACAATATCTCTATGGAATTTATTATTATCCTTCCTCATAATCCTTTTGGATGGAATTACATTTGGTTGGTGATTGACCATTTGACAAAATCTTCAAATTTCATTCTAACCAGAGATTTAGAATTGGTGGATGAGTTGAGTTGGATATATGTTCAAGAGGTAGTGAGGCTTCATGTTGTGCTATTGGAAGTCATCTCAGAAAGGGACAACTTGTTTTACGTCTAAATTTTGGGAAGGCCTTCAAAAAGAGATTCTATCATATGTCAAATTGAGCACGATATACCATCTTCAAATGGATAGTTTGACAGAGCAGGAAAATTTGATTTGGGAATAAATTCTAAAAGAATGTGTCTTTGATTATGGATATTCCTGGGATAAACATTTGCGATTTTTTGAGTTTTCATATAATAATAGATACCATTATTCGATTCTAATGGATCCCTTTGAGGCGCTTTATAGTCGGTCACCTTTGGGATCTGCTAAGGTAGGTGAGACCTCACTGCTGGGACGATGGCTCATGAAACAGACATATGATAAATTCTTGTTAATCAATTTTTTTGATAGATCATATTCTCTATATATTTTATACTGACCATAGTTTATAAGATATGGAGTTTTCTATTGGTGTAAAGGTGTTCATAAAGCTGGAACCTCATTTGGGACATCATCCTTTAGGGGAGAAAGGATATCAACCACCTAGGTATGTCAGACCTTTTCAGATCACCAAGTGGGTTGGTAAGGTGGAATACATGTCAGATTTTGGTTATTAGTTAACATCAATTTAGGTTATTTTCTATGTTACACAATTTAAGAAGTTTAACCTAGCCCCGTCACATGTACTGAATTGGGAAGAGATGGAAAATGAGATGGAATTTTCAGTCTATGAACGACTAGTGTGGATTGAAGATTCCAATGAGATATTTATATGTGGAATGTCAATTATTCTTTTCCATTTTCCTTGGCAGCATGTAATATATGAACATGAGACTTGGGAGGGTAATTCTTTGGTTGTGGAAGAGTATAATTTTTTTTATCTATTCAATCTTTTGGTTAACTTTATGAGGATGTAATGTTTTTATTGAGGGTAGAATTTTCCCAGTAGGTTCTTCATTTTTAGGTATTTATTCTATTTATTATTGATCATGTCTTTACCCCTTGTCTTTCCTAGGTCATTTATCTTAAGAAGGATATTTTTGGGATCAATATCATGGTTTGAATGGTTTGCACAATGTTTTAAAAACCATGACCTCTTTCCCAATTAACAGTGTGATGAAGTGTCATTTTTCGATAGAGTTGAATCAAACGTTTTGCGTATAGTTTGAAACCATGCAGTTTAACTATGCGGCCTAATCCAATTTGATGGTGAGGGGTTCATGGTTTCCTCATGATTTGGAACACCATGTTGGAAAACAGTTTTAATTTTACTGGTCATTAAAAAAATTGTAATTTTATCAATCTTCTCACCCAATTTTTAACCTTAAACACTCTTATTCCTCCACACTCAAGATTTTTTATACTAGGTGCCTCACGCTCTTCTATTTTCACCCTTATACCTCTATAGTTCTTGTGGAATTTGGAGGTTTCTCCACAATTATTCATGTAAGTCCCTCATTTTTTTTGTTTCATACTATTTTCTAGGGTGTTCCATCCTCTCTCTTGGGATTTGATATATCAAGATGATTGGGTGACCTATTTTAGGGTTTTATCTTGATTCATAGGGTTGAATATATATTTTTTTGGTTCTATATTTCATTTATAGGGTTCTCTTGATATGCAACTATAGTTTTAATTTGGATTATAGAAATTTCAACACACGAGGTTTTCGTTTCATTTCATAAACATTATAAGATGATTTTGATATGGTTTCTTGAGTGATTAGATATGTTCTATGAATTATGTGTATGGTTAGAAAGGTGTTTATGAAGGGTTTTTATATCTGTATATCTTAAAATTGGTTCTTATATAAGAAATTACTTGTTTTTGAAGTGTATTTCCTTACTCTGATTATTGAAAGTGGATTATAAATCTTGAAAGTGGTTTAGTAAAATTTGCATGTAGTTCGTAGCCTATTTTAATAGGATTTAGTCTTCCTGTGAAATTGAAAGTGGTTTTTTCATATGATAAATGGTGGTTATATATATATATATTCATTGTTTTTGTGTGTGCATGTGAATGTGGTGAACTCTGTGACGTGTGAAATGAAAATTGAGTATGAATGGAATATTAGGTATCTAGGTGGGTAGACTAGGAAAATTATGTGACATGTGTTGAATGTTACTTTAGTTGGATTCAACTATAGATATTGTGAATGACCACAAAAACAAAATATTAATGACTATTGGAGACCACTTGAATTTCATACGATGCTCTTGAAAACTAAATCGCGCAGGGGAATGCGATTAGTGTGTTTAATATACCGTATTTTACAGAGATACAATATACCTAGTGTTCCATGTCAGCTATTTTACAAAGGGATATCTCATGACATAGTGATAATTTTTTTGTGGTTCCATCCATCGGCATATGGTGGACTTTGAGTATACTTTATTTTA
This sequence comes from Viscum album, assembly GCA_963277665.1. Lineage (NCBI taxonomy): Eukaryota > Viridiplantae > Streptophyta > Magnoliopsida > Santalales > Viscaceae > Viscum > Viscum album. The sequence continues at coordinate 127,804,673 of OY728145.1, forward strand.
AAAAACCAGATTATTTGAGAAAAAAGGTTTTCTTTCTAAGTTATTTCCTTTAAAATATGGTTTCCATAAAAATGATTTCAATTTATATGGTTCTATACCCTCTTTAAAACCTTTATTTTAAATTTTCCAAAAAAAAATTTGGCCTGAAATATATTTATTTGGTGGCATCCTACAAGGGTTTGGTTCACACCCTACATACACCTTTGGGAATTTGTAGACTTTGTAATGTTTGACCTAGGTAAAGGAATGTTTTATTGGGATGCTGGTTTGGGTTACTAGTGGTTTTTATAGTAAGTTTTGGTGTGGGTGACATGATTATTTTTCTTTTTTTATGTGGAGATTTTTGGGATAGTCTTATTTCCCCCTTTTTGTTGAATCTCTTTTTGTTTTTGTCTTATTTTTCAAAATGTTGAGTTTAAAATTTTTTATTCCTTATTAGTATTGGTTTTTTATTGTATTTTTTTTGTATTTCTATTTTTTGATTATTTATATAGAAATTAGTGAAATCATTCCCAATGAATATTATTGATACTTAGACATTGGATGCATACCCATGGGGATCAGGAACACTTCTCTAGGTTGTACCAAAGAATGGGATGTGTGTCGGCCCAAATAGAACTCTAGCTTGGTTCATGAAACATATATCCCATGTTGTTCTGGTCTTACTAAAATAGCAAATCCATGTGTTTTAAGGTGGTTTTGAAAGATATGATATTCAAGAGGTAAAATCAAATTTCTTTGTATTTTAAATTATTTTATTTTCTTTTTCTATCCTCCCATAACCTACCCTATCCAAAGAGGCATGGTAACTGAAGTATTATATATATAATATAATGTTACTATTTTAATAGAATATTTACCATCATGTTTCTTCTCCTATCATTTTATTCTAAAAATGAATACATCATCTGTGAGGTATATATTCCCCGCCTTCATGGATGGCGAGTAATCTTTTTTTATTACTACATGAAAGGATTTTCATAAAACCATTTATATGGTTAATAAGTATTATGATATGTGTAATAAAACTTATTTAATGTTATGTAACATGTATATAAAAATAATATTAAATAAAACAATAAAATTTTGTTATGGTCGCAAAAACCACAAAAATAAACTAATAATGTTTCATTTACAATTTATCTAATGAATCATCCTAATACCAAATAATCAAATTATATTTCAAAACCATTTAAAATTATGGAAGTATATATATATTATTCTATTTCAATTCTAAATTTCTTCTTCAATTTTATAAGAAATCTAAAAATTTTACACAAGGGGACTAACCATATAACCAGAAAATTAATTCCCCTAAAATAATTAAATTTAACATTATAACTCATTGGAATGACCATAAATAAACATAATAAAATTATAAAAAATAAAATATATTTCAAATAGGTTCTTTATTCAGTAATTAATGAATATAATTTTATAATATAAGAAATTATATACAAGTTCAAAATGCTTTCATACAAATGGTAAGTGACTTTGTTTCAATTTTGAATTAATTGAGACTTATTTGGTATTGTGCCCTTAATAATTTAAATGGTGTCCACACAAAATTCCTTTGAGATCATTTTTCATTTGATATTAATTTACTCTTAAATATTCAAATTTCTAGTATAACAGATATGATTATTTCGTAAGTTGTATATTTTTTTCACATACGACGTTTAGCTAAAATGTTATTTTAATTGGGGAAATATTGATAAACATATATCCTCTTCTGAATAAGCATATTTTTAACAATAAAATTGCATAGGAATAAATTTATGTATGAATATTGCTTTGGAATTTCAGTGATAGGTGGGGCCCAACATTATATTACCCGTTGATGCATCGATAGGCCTCACGAGACAAACCGGTTGAAAAAAAACCATAGTGTTTGTTTACTAGAAGAATCAGATAAGTTTATACCCATAGAATTATATCATATTGTAAAATTTAATGATGGTAGTCATTCAGGTGTCAAATTCACAACATCCAATAGTTCTGCATTCTCTTCATTCACTATTTAGTAAATACTATTCATGAGATTTTCCCTATGACAAAATCTATGAATGCATTTCTATTGTAAATTTATTGATTAAATGTTTAGTGTTTTTCATCTATATACCTCCCCATATTGATTATGAATTATTTATTATTCTTACCCTACTATTGATTCATATTTCTTCTATATATGACCCTTATTTAGAATTTGAGTCTTCACTTTTATTTTCTTTCCATCCTAAGGTTATGAAGAAGAATTATTTAAATTAGTGTCAATGGGGAAGTTTATTTTTCTTTTTTATTTTCTTTATTTAGTTACCAATGTAATAAGGGAACGATGTATTTATATTGTTATTCAAGACTACTAAACTGATCGATCCTTAGTTACATGATCTCTTTTATAGGTGCCAATATAAAAAAATAACCACCGAATATGGACTACTGGGGTCGGGGTTTTTAAATTTGGAATTATAGAAGGTTTAGTAGAAACCTTGGGAACAATATGTCAAATAAATATGATATTTTTAATTATTACATTTAGATAATTTTCTAGGTCAATTATCCTAATCATTATTGGACACCTAATTGTGTTTCATTATTTATTGATGGTTTCTAAGAGAAGAAATAGAATCAATAAACGTGTATAATGTAGGGATTTACCCACTGAACAAGTCAATAGAATTAGTGTTAGATCTAATTAGATCATTACTATATTGTAAAATATTATTTAGGTTATGATGAGTAACCATACTAAAACATTGTTGGATCGCTTTATGTGGCGGAAGCACCCATATTTTAGTGGGACAAAAATTACAGTAGTAGCAGAGAAATGGGTCATGTGCCCTGAAAAGAAATTTATTGAATCAAAATTCAATGAAAGGGATAAGTTAGTACTAGTGGTATATTTCATCAAGGGTGATGCTGATCAATGAAGGTCATTGATCCATAATAAAAAAAAGGAAGATGAAATAAAAGACTCAATATAGAAAAATATTATTGAAACATTATTTGAAAAATATTTCCCTTATGATAAATTAAATGAAATGAATATAAACTTCCTTAAATAAAATAAAAATAAATAAGAGAGTTTAAAAAAGTCTAAGGATACCTTCACAAGACTTTCCAGGTATAGTATAGATTACATACATGATTCAGAAAAAAAGATAGCTCATTTATTTAATAGTATTAAGCCAAGTCTTCAAAAGGAACTAGATTCTCAAACATTCTCAACATATGATGGAATAGTATTATGTTCCATCAAAATAGAAAATGAATTTTCTATATCCTATATGTTCAAAGGAAATCAAGATAATAAGTGGTTTTCTGATAACCATGAAAAAGGTAAATCATCATATAATAATAGGGAAAAACAAAATTATTATTATGAATAAATTAAAGAAATAACCATCCTAGTAAATGCTTGAATTGAATGGGAGTTTGTTATAAGTGTATAGAAAAGGGTCATAGAGATAAAAAATAAAAGGTTAGGAAACAAATCATAGATTTTAAGTTCTTCAATTGTAATTAAATGATAAATTATTCATACCAATGTCCCATGAATCATTGGAATCTACCACTTAAAAGTCCTAATAGCGATGACCAAGCTTAAATGATTACCATAGCTAATGTATAAGTATTAAATTATGTGGTGGAAGGTACATTAACCATATATTCAAATTTATCTAATTCTTTATTTAATTCTGTATCATAAAAACATTTTTATGTAAACTTATTTTTATAATTACATTTTATATTATCCTTTTTATTTAATAAGGAAGTTTTTAGTCAAAACATCCGATTAAAGATTCATTGTAACAATGTTGTGTCAGACAATAATCATTATGGAATATATCATTATTTATATACTAACCATATTATCGTATCTATGTTTCATATTTCTATAATCCCTGATATGTACTAGATTTGAAAATATTATGTGAAACATTATTTAGGGAAGATGGAAATTACATGCTTTGAGGAATATCCAGAATTACATATATTTTGAGAAATTTTTTATCATCAATGTCTAATATAGATACACCCATTGTAACTATAATGAATGCAATTATCATGGTGGAATAGAAAACATAATATATGGACAAGGAATGAAATCATCAAATTTTTCGATGTACCAATTATACTAGAATGCATTAATGTATTTCCGAAATAATTAACTAAACACCCCTACTGTGTGATGTTGAGTTTACCTTTGATTTAATCCCAGATACAAGACAAATATAAAGGAATCCTTGTAGAATTAAATAAAGGAATTAGTGAAGATGGAGAAATAGCTAGATTATTTGAGTAATAAGGAATTTTTTCACCCCAGTGTTTCTCTATTGGGATCTAATGTTTTATTATTTAAGAATAAAAATGGATCCATGAGGTTGTGGATTGATGAAAAATAAATCAATGCTATTAAAAGAAGTAATATATATCCTCTGTGATGCATTGATGATTTGTTTGATCTAATTCATTGAGCCCAATATTTTTCTAAGATTTACCATCATTTTTTGGATATCATCAATTTTGAGTAATGAAGGAAGATATTACGAAGACAACTTTTGGGATGAGGTTTGAAAATTATGAGTATTAACTAATTCCATTTGTATTGACTAATGACCCATAATATTTTTGGATATTATGAATAGTATATTCCTGAAATATCTAGATGCTTTCATTGTGGTATTCACTGCGGTATGTCTAAAACATATTAAGTCTGTTAGATTCACTTATGGATAATTCCTGAGACTCTCTAGAGGAATGATTTATATGAAAAATTTAACATGTGTTAATTCTGGATTCAATAAATTTCTTATATTGGTCATATTATCTCTAATAATGGAATCTTATTTGATCTTATAAATACAAAGGAAATCGAATAATGGACTACACCAATTAACACAATTCAGGTATGTAGTTTTATTTGGTTAACATGTTACTATCATCATTTCATTCAATTTTTTTCCATATTCACTAAACTATTAACCAATATCACATGTAAATGTGTTAGGTTTCTGTGGACAAAATAATGTTCCAACTGTTTTTTATAATTGATGATATGTTTCGCCAATTCTCTGATTTTGACTCTACCATCATTAAATAATGGGTTTGTAAAATAAAGTGATGCATCAATAAAAGGTCTAGTTTGTGTGCTTATGAAAAATGATATATTTATTTCATATTCATCACGGCAGTTGAAGATTCATGAACAAAATTATCCAACTCATGATCTTGATTTAGCATTTGTAATCATTTCTATGAAGATATAGAGACACTATCTCTATGCTAAAATATGTGAGATATACATAGATCAAAAGAGTATGAGATAAATAATTACAAAGAAAGAACTCCACCTGAGTAAAAGTTGATAGCCTGAGTTACTCAATGATTATGAATTCTCAACACACTACCACCTAAGGAATGTAAATTAGGGAGAAAATGAATTAATCATTATAAATTACGGACTTATAACCCAAACGAGTATTGAGAATTATGTCATGTTTATGTATTTAGTAAAATTTGATATAAGCATTTTGAATAAAGGGGAAACCCCATTCCTGTTTCAAATGATTTTGAATCCTTATTTATTAGAAAAGATAGAAATCACTCAATCTGATGCGGATAATTTTCAAAAGAAAATTAATGTAGTGTAAGGATGGAATATTGGGAAAAAATTTATGGGGACAGGATCCTGAAATTTAGGAATTGGTTATGTATTACATCTATACTTGAGCTAAAAAGAGAACTATTAGATGATGATCATAGCATAAATTACTCTACACACCCTAGTAGTACCAAAATGTATAGAGATCTCAAGGAATATTTTGGTGGAATAATATAAAGTGGGAAATTGACAAATATGTGTCAAGATGCCTAGTTTTTTTTAAAAAGTTTAGGATTAGAGAGAAAATATTAGGTCATTCATGCATCATATACATTTCCTTATGTAGAAGTTGGAAGAAATTATGATTGAATTTGTCAAAGAACTTCTAAGGAAACATAGAAATAATGATGAAATATGGGTTATTGTTGATAGTATTAAAAAATTAGCACATTTTCACAATATTTGATAAGGTTTGCCTCTAGATCTCCCCGAAAGAATCTATGTTCATGAAGTTTTAATACTTCATGGCATGCCTCTATTTATTATGTCTGCTTGAGATACCAGTTTTATACTAAAATTTTAGAAGTCTTTAGAAGGAATTTGATAATAAGAATCATTTGATCACTGATTATCATGATCAGACTGTTGGAATATATGAAATGACTATTCAATCATTGGAAGAATTTTTTAGATCATTCTCACATGGATTTCATGTTATGTTGGATCAGTATTTACCTTAGGTAGAGTTTTCCTATAATAATATTTTTTATTCAATTATTTAAAGGGTGCCCTATAAGGAATTATATGGTAAGAGATATCATACTCCAACTATTTGGGTTGATATTGGTCAGAGTAATAATATGGGCCAATAACTTATTAAATAAACAATGAAAAATTTAAATACTATTCATGATTATGTCAAACTATCTCAAATTACAAAAAAAGAGTAATAATGACAATCAGAGAAAGGATTTTGAATTTCAAGGGGATGATCATGTAGTTCTGAAGGTATCCACATTGAAGGGTTTCAGAAGGTATGGTAAGAAAAAGAAAATATTCCACTGGTACATCATACCATTTGAAATTATAGAAAGAATTGGATATGTAGCTTATTGATTAGCAATGCCACTAATTGTACCCAAAGTTCAGGATGTGTTCCACATATCATTGTTAAATAGGAACTTTCCAAACCCAACACATGATCTCACCTATGATGAAGTAAAAATTGAACCACAATTTATTTAATTCAAGATCATATTGAGATTATTGACACTAGAGAGAAAGTATATAGAAATTGGATGAGTCAAGCGGTAAATGTTTTTTAGAGAAACCATTAAATAAAAGTAGTAACAAGGAAAACAGAGGATGTTATCATGAGAAACCAACCACATCTATTTAGAAGGAAATATTCATAAAAAAATCTGATGATTAAATTTTTTAATGTGGTTAGAATTTAACACCCCATTATTTTATGGTATGCATCTTCTTAACTAAATTCAACTTATTTAATAGTTTAAGTTTCACAAACGAATCATGATATACTATTAAATATTATCATAATGCTTAGAATAGTAAAGAAACAATTATGAAGTGTAATGTTTTTATTGGAATAATAACCTCACGTATTAATTTATAAATAAAATTTATATATCTCAAAAATAAAAATATGATATATTTATATTGTAGAAATTGTAAAAAATGATTTTAAAATGATAAAATAAGGTTGTTTATTTTGCTAGAACATAAATGATTATTTTGAATTTTATAATTAGAATAATATTTAAAAAACAATTTATATCAATAAAATATACTCATAAATTTATATTTTGTTTTATTCTAATTGTAAGATAATTTTATAAGAAAATATTCCATTTTTCATAGTGTTGTAAAATCTGTTATAGTATTAAAATCAGTATTTTTCGACTAAATTATGACATTAAGTTAAAATAAAATTTATAATATTTAGAAAATTATTTTCATAAAATGTAGTCCATTTTTAAAATATAAAAATTAAAAAATGGTTAGGGCTAATTTTTTAGATTTTTCTAAAATAGTTTAATTTTTGGTGTATAGTGAAATATAGTAATTTATGGTATAATTAAATAAATGAATTATTGAGTCATGAATGGTTTATATATGAGGTAAACAATAATTATTTTAAAATAAAATTCTCTAGTCACTAAAAGTATTCAAAAGAATCAAAATAAGTGATAGTCTGGACCCCAAACAATAAACTAAAGAATAAAATAATAAAAAACACCCCTCTCCCACTATAAGTACACCCCTCAATACCCTTTATGATCACATAATATAAGACTTTTATCATACATAAATTCTTCCCAAATTTATTCCTAATACTCCTCCCATGTTCACGACCTACTGGTCATTCCAAAAGACTAAATCGATGTGTCTTAAAAAGGTTCCCAAGTAGACTATATTCGAAAGCTAAAACCACATTATTTCCCTTTTTATTTAATTTAATTTATTTTCATATCCTCTCCCCACCCCTACCCAAAGTGTTATGGTATATATAGGATGATATATATATATTATAATATAATTATTATATTGTAATATACGTCATCATGTCTTTTCTCTTCATAATTTTTTCTTAAAATGAAAACATCGTCTCCGAGGTATCAATTCACCGCCTTCATTGATGATGTGTTTTCGTTTTTCATTTCCACTGTCAAGGTTGATAAAAAAATTTAATTGTTAAAATAGATTTTAAATTTTTTATTATAACTTATTTAATGTTTTATAATCAGTATATAAGCATAATATTTAATTAAATGATACAATTTATTAATATTGTAAAAACTACCAAAATAAATTAATTATTTTTCATTAAAATTGTATATAATGAATCATCCTCATTTCTTATGACCAAATAATATATTGGGGCCATTTGAAATCTGGAAAATATATTAATATCATTAAATTAAACTTTTTTAATTTTTTGTCCATTTAATAAGGGCTCTCATAATTATAAACAGCGGAAACAACTATAACACTATGGAACAAACACTCTTGAAACAATGAAATTAAACATCATAGATCCTCAAAATGTCCATAAATGAAATTAATAAAATTATTAATAAATGTAATATATGTTAAATTAGTTAATTATTTATTAATTAAAAAATCTAATTTGATTATTTTGGTTATTTTGTTCCTATAAATAATTCTTTTAGATAAAAAGTAAGGGACTTCGTCTGAATTTCCATTACATTGTCACTTACTTGGTGTTGTGCTCCTAAATTTTTTTATGTTGGGTATCTAATGACACATTGATATCACTTTTCATTTTATATTATGTTAATGTTAAATATCCATGTTTTTTGTATCATGGATATGATTATTATCAAAGCAGTATACAATGTTTACATATATTGTTTACTTTGAATGTTATTTTATCTAGGGAAATATTGATTAATCTATATATTCTACTAAATTTGAAAATTTTTATATGTAATATTGTTAATAAATTAAATATATGTATGAATAATGATTTTTAATTAAAATTATTGGTGCGGAACAACATTATATAGCCCCATGATGCATCAAAATGACTCATGAGACAAAATAGCTGGCTTCAAAACCTTTGCATTTGTGTCCTAGAAGAATTAGATGGGTTTCTAATTATAGAATTAAATCATATTGTGGAAGGTCTTGATGCTATTGGTTCACATTATAGATTTATTATTTCCAATAAATAATCACTCCCTCCATTATGTATTTAGTTATCACTATTCATGAGATTTCCACTACGACAAAATTTGCGGATTCATTTACATTCTCTTTATATTGACTAAATGGAAAGTGTTTTTTAGTTATTTATCTTTTCAAATTGATTGTACCTTATTGATTATGGTCCACCTATTATTGATTAGTGTTTCTACTATATATAACCCTTAATGAGCATTTAATATCACCATACAATTTCTTTTTCTTCCCCATGTTTTAAAGATTAAATCTTGGAAGATGTGTAAAGGAGGAAGTTTATTTTACTTTTTTATGTTTTATATTTATTTAGTAATATAATAAGGGGACCATATATGTATCTAGTTCTTCAGTACTACTAAATAGATTGATCCTTATTGACGTGATCACGTGTATATATATCATTATAATAAAATTACCACCAAATCTATGATATTGGTGTAGGGGTTTTTATATTATAGATTACATTGATTAGTTTGTGATTTACATTATATATGTTATTACAATATATTCAAAGAACAAGTTAGATCATGAAGAAAATTTGAGGACTGTGATGATGAATCTATGGAAGGGGAATCCAAATTCCAAATTTACATATAGTGAATTTTGTATTGATAAATATTTATTCATTATTAATATAATCTCAAGTGGAGGAACATAGATGGATCCTTCAAAGATGACAATTATTTGGGAAAGGCCTTAACCAACCATGGTAACCATGGATTTTAGTTTTCAGGATTCGATTGGATATTGGTGATTATTTTGGAGATATTTCTCATGACTATCTGACCCTATCACCATGGGGACTCAGATGAGAGTTATATTATTATTGAAAGATAAATGTGATTAGAATTTCAAATAATTGAAAAAAAATTTGTCAGCACACTTGTTATTACAGTACCGTGTAGCAGAGAAGACTTTTTGATTTATAATGATCCATCATAAAGGGACTGATATGAATCATCATTTAGAATGGCATGGTGGTAACATATTTCACTCCCCAATAAGAAATTCATGAGTAAAATTAATGGACACATGACTTGGAGATGAATGAGGTCACTTTTTCATTGATGATATGGATGAATTATATGTATGAAAAATGTTTTGATATATATATGTATACCAATTAAAGAAATATCAAAGTACATTTTTACAAAAAAATTATTTTAATATGTGGAATATATAATGGTAGGAGATGATCAAATATTTTTACTAATCAATAAACTACCCACATTAGAAGGAGAACAAGGTAGATGGTGCTCTATGTTGGAAATACCATAATATTTTTTTCCAAGTCATGTGTTGAAAGAGAGATAATATTGATGGATTTTTATATGTTAGATCCTGAAATATTAGGAAAATGGGAAAAATATATTTATTTATATGAATGATAAACCATCCATCGATGAGGGGATTAATAATTCACATATGGATGTTGTGGGATTACAAAAGAAGTTGACGATTGTTCCTAGGTTTTAATAGGATCATGCTCAAATGATAAGGATCATAAGAAATGTTTGTGTTCTATCAATACCAGACTTGAGGAAGGAGTTATTAGTTGAAGATAATAACTCATATTTATCAATTCATCTTATATTTATGAAGATTTATTGAGATATGAAAGAGTATTTCAGGTGGTATAACTTATAAAGTGATAATATAGAGTATGTATCACAATGTCTGGTGTTCCACTAAGTTAAGGATTATAAATAGAAACCTATGATGGGGTTATAACTATTACCCATACCAGAATAGAAATGGGAAAACATAACCATGGATTTCACCATTGGAATCCCCTGAACATCTAAAGGTCATTTTTTTGTTTTTATACTTTATCTCCTTATGAAATCATCTCATTTTATAACTATTAGAGAATATGTTTCCCTTGAATAGCTTACTCGGTTATTTTAGAGTAGATTATGTGATTTATTAGAGTACCACTGTCAATTATATTTGACCAGGATCCAATGGATACCCTGATGTAATGGTTAAGGAATCAGTAGGATCTAGATAAAGAGTTGAGTTTTAGAACATCTAATTATCCTTAGATATATGTCTGTCTGAAAGGAACATTAAAACTCTAGAAGGTTTATTAAGATCTTTGTCTAAATATTTATATGGTAGTTAGGATAAACACCTTTTTGGTAGATTTTTTTAAAACCATTGATAACACATAATAATTTAGATGGATCCTTACGTACCACCCTATAGAAAGAAGAGAATAACTCTAACATGTTTGTATTAAGTTAGATAAAGGAATATATTAAGTCCTAATCTAGATAAGGAAATTGTAGAAAAAGTTAGATCCATCCAACTGCATATAAGGTAAACTCAAATTCCATAAAAATGGTATGATGAATAATATAAGTGAGATATTGGGTTTGAAGTTGGTGATAAGTAAATTCTATGAATATCTCATGAGAATACTTTTTGAAATTAAGGGAAAGATGAGCCCTAGATATATTGGTATATTTGAAATTCAAGATCTTATAGAGATATTAACTTATCCCTTGGTGATTGAACCTAATACATATCAAGTTCATGATGTGTTCTATATTCCTCTCAAAATGGAATATAAATCCAATCCATTATATGTTTTGAACTAATAGGTGATGCCAACCGAGGAAGATTTTTCTTATTATAAATAACCAATGGTGATTTTATATCAGATAGAGAAAGTGCTACAAAACAAGACAACTCATCTAGTCAAATATTTTTTTTGGAAAAACCATATGATTAAGGAAGCTACATGGGAACCTAAGGATATAATGATGTATAAATATCCAATTTTTTTATAGTGACATAATTTTGAGGGATAAATTCTTATAATTGTTATTGAATATAAAACCTCAAGATTTCCGGATACATTCTTCATTAAATAAATTTAATCTCTTTGATATAATTAATTTCATGAATCATATATTTTAAAATAAATTAAAAACAAATTATAATGTTGTTATGATATTTTTTTATTATTTATGAAATCAGAATATTAGTATTATATTTGGCAGATAGTTTTTCATATTTTTCTAAAATATTATTTTCTTCAGTGAATAATGAAAAATAATGATTTTTAAACTGTCATTTAATTTCATTAAATAATGAAATAGAAAAGTATAATTCTATTTTTTATTATTTTATATAATTTATATGAGATCTATTTGATTTACTATAGGATCAATATTTTAACTGATTTTGATAAAAGATGGCTTTTTGGCTTAAAAGTCCATTTATCTAGAAAACTTTTCCCCTCAAATTTTTAAGATTTTAAAATTAATTTTTTAAATTTATAGTAAAGTTATTTTAAAAAATAGATTAAATATTTAGAATTTTATTATTCAATTTTTTTAAATTGACTCGACGTTTTAGACATTATGAGTAGTAATAGTTGTATAATTTATCGCATATCTAAATAGAAAACTAGCTAATTAAGGTTAAAAACTACTATGATAAATCTTCAAATTAAATTGAAACCTTTCATTTATTTCAATTTATGTGTTTATTTTGATACATAATAATCCAAACATAAAAATTATGACCATTTATTTCATCTGAATTTGGTTTTTAGATTTAAAAAATTTAACTAAAGAATACAGTAAAAAATGTAACTATCTTTCTTTTAATATATATAATATTTTTGGAAGGGATATTAAAAAATCATGTTCTGTTATATAAGGATGTCCAAAATATTAAATAAATTTTTATTAGTGTATTTTATTTTTAATTTTTATATATGAAATAATTATCTTAAATGTCCCACAACGCCAACACAATTCTTGTGAAAATAGTATAAAAAGTGTGTAAATCATTTTAAAATATCTAAAATTAATATTGTTTGAGAAGATTAATGTTTTAATTTTTTTATTGAAATATTATATATTATTTACTTTTTAAATTTTTATATTCGAATACCAAAATTTTCTCGATTTATTTTAATTAAAATTAAATGAATAGTTTCAAAAATAAAATTTATGAAATTTATAATGAACTATTTCATTAATTTTTATTAAAAAAAATAATAACATTGAACTAGAATAAAGATGTTAATATATTTTTAAAAATTACATAATTATTCCATCATGTGAAAAGTTTCACCTTATAAGTACAAGTATAAAATTTTATATTAAAATAGATATTATAGAAGTTAATCTTAAAAATCGTTAATGAAGGGTTTAATAAAAACGATAAGGGTTATAATGATAATTATAAATGTGAAAATTTTATTGTATGATTATATTTAGACTATACCATTTGTATAATAAAATATAGGTCATTTTAGAACAACTTGTATTAGAATGTGACTTTATTATATTTTAGTTTTTTGAAAAATTATAAGAGTGCCCCTCCTCTCACATATAAAAAGAAAAACCTTACATGGTGTCATTACAACACATTGTAGACGTAGAAAAGTGCTTATGTTCTAGAAAATGTTTTGAAATGAGAAAGTGAAGTCATATTTGGACCTGGAATCCCGGTCCAGAGGGCTCGGAGGTGATGGGAAAAAAAGGGCGAAGTTCGTGAAAAAATTTGTGCTGTGTGGAAAGTACCGGGATTCGCAAAGAGTACCTAGCATAGGAACGAAATAATTTTGTGCCCCCACCCCGTGTGGTTGATATTCTGTGCCTTACCTCCGTCGCCCTATTATTTCATGCAACCCTAAATTTCGCGCCACTGGATGCCTATAAATAGAAGGAGACCCCCTTCTTTTTCGGGGCTGAAGAATCTGAACCGGCTCTCGTGAACGTAATCGTCATTCCGTGCACGTGAAATATGGCCTTCAGGTATGGTTATTTTCAATCCCAGTCACCCTGAGGTCCACCTTCGCGGAAGATCCCCTTTCGCCTAGATTGAACTCCAATCCCTTCGGGGTCTTCCCCTTGCACGCAATTCCTTCCATTGCGCGCATGCCAGCCAGTAGTGTGCAATCCCTTCCTTTGCGTGCACCCCCTATCCTTACACGCGGCCTTTTCCGCATACACATAATTCAAAAACCTTACGCGCAATCCTCCTAGACGCGCGCAAAACCTCAGCCCCCCCCCCCCCCCCAATTTTGCTCCGTCCTGGGGCTTTTCGTGCCAGACTCCTTTATTTCGTGCAACCCTCAAGGGTTGCACGCAATCCCTCAGGGCCCTTTACCTCGGTGCTCCATGGGAGCCCCCTTTGCGTGAACACGTGATGCCCTCCTCTAGGGTGCCATTCGTAGGTTTTTGTGCACCCCATGCATTCGCATCATACAGGGTTTTCCCATACGACCTTGTAGGATTGTACAAAGTAACTTCAAAGTCCCTTGGAAAATCCTTCCCATTGCATTATTTCGCCTAATGCTTCTTCACATAGGCACGCTAATGGCTATTTCCCCTTCGCATATCCATGCTAATGTGGACCTCTCGATGTTTCGCTCCGCAACACCCCCTCACTACGGCCTTGCTGATTGCTTCCCTCCCACAAGGGGAAGAGGGTACAGGTTATGTAAGTCCTTGTGGTGCGGAGTGAACCCAACTCATCTGAGCTATAAGACGTTAAACTTCCAAGCACCTCATCCTCAGCACATGACATTAAACTATAACCTAGCCTCGTGCCTCGCATGCAGGGTCTCCCCCACCTCGGACATTGTCCAAGAACACTCGTCTCCATGGGGATGGGATCACCCCTCATAGGGGATGATATCCTCCTTATTGGAGTGTCTTTTGTCTGTGGGGAAGGGCATCCACCCTAGTGTAAGACCCTAGACTTTCATGCAGGACGAAACACCCCTGTTCCTATCCACTCCCTCGGCGTGAAGGCCAGCCAAGGGTGTGGTGTGGAATGGTGATCCCTCATTTCATCTTCAGTCCTCAAGGAAAGTGCAGGTAATGATAGGGAACGAAGCTCCTCCTCTCTTACTGGGTGCCAAATCCCTCTCCCGCTGCGCTTTGTCACCAACGGGCCTCCATCCTGGAGTAAGTCCTGACACCATGGGCCGCTCAATGCGTAAGACCCTCCTCATTTCCCACAGATGAACCCTTCGCGACATGATCATCAGGTCTCTATTGTCTCTTGTTTTTCAAACCTAGAATGACTCCCGTGAGCTTAGAGTGAACACTGACCCTGACAAACCATAGGCCGCCTCAGAGCGTAAGCCCCAAATGCTATCGTCTAAGCTACAGGACGTTAAACTTCCAAGCACCGTCGTCCGACATGACTTTAAACTGTACTCCCGAACTATTGGGAATTTGACCCGTGCTAAGGTATGGTATATTGGAAGCCTCCACGAGGTTCAAACCCCACCACCTTAAACCACATCAGAGTGTAAGCCCCAATCCACATGAACTTCGGGGAATTTGATCTTTGCTAAGGCCTGGTACGTAGGAGGCCTCTACGAGGTTCAAGACCCACCACCTTGGTCCGCCTCAGAGTGTAAGCCACAATCCACCCGAACTATGGGTAATTTGATTTGTGCTAAGGAATATTACGTAGGAAGCCTCCACTAGGTTCAAGCCCCACCACCTTAGGCCACCTCAGAGTGTTCTCCCCAATCCACCCAAACTATGTGGACTTTGATCCGTGGTAAGGCATGGTATGTTGGAAGTATCCATGAGGTTCAAGCCCACCACCCAATCGTTCCGACCCCATTCACGTCGATTCGCCAATACAATGGGCCACCTACGGATATTATCCCCATAACTGTCCCACATTATGTTAAACTGTATTCACCATCTGAACTTTGTGGTCTTTGATTCCCCACCATGGGGATACGAAGGATGCCCCCATGAGGGATACGTCCAACACCCATGTCTCATCCTAACCTCTCCCTCGAGCCCATTCATCTCTGGAAGCTCATGCCATAACACAATGGTTCCACTTCTTATGGGTCCCATCCATGCGTCCATTCTCACGGGTCACCTCTTCAGGTGTTCTATCATCTCACTGAACTACGCGGACATTGATTCCCTACCACGGGGAGACGTAGGAAGTCTCGTTGAGTGTAATTCCCAAATCCATCATCCATCCTGATTCGTAGGCAGGCCACCACATCCCAGGGAGATCATGCCATTTCATTTCCCTCCACAGAATTCGGGAATCCGCCCACGTGTTGGCCCCAATATCGGTGTTCCCTCCGGTGGTTGCGCCCAACTGATCCACTCTAATCAGTGTTCTGATCAGTCTGATCTGTCTCTGTTGGGTGTTAAACTTGCGGCATACCATGTGTTAAACAGGGGAAGCTGAGGAAAACCTCAGATACATGCCAATGGAATACAATTCCCCACGTTCGATGTGGGATGCCTCAGGCTTCCGCGCCCTCATGAAGCCCTATGATATGGGAAAGAAGATAGTCATGCCAATTGCCCAGCATCAAGAAACACCATTGATGGCCCAACATGACTACTCCCCTAACCGAAAGATTCTTCCCTGACAAGACCTCTTGGAAGGTCCTGACAGAAACGGCGTAATTAACTGGTGTCCATGAAGATATGGCGCCTAGAAGAGCATCATGAACTACATTTTAAATCTTTGAGGGAGACCCAGACTAGGTGACTAGATCTAAGGAGGAATCCACATAGGAATGTATAGACATCCCATCAGCCCGATTTGATAATGGAGAAGACGTCCCTGAAAAAGGAGTGGATGTCGCCCACCTTTGGAAAGCGAGAATGCGGGGAAACAGCAGTGTTTCCTCTATGTGATAGATGCGGGTTCCCCAACGAAAGTGTCAGAAACAGAAAATGGTGAACCCGACGTGAAAGGATTCTCCCCGATTTGATCATGGAGCAGTCGTCCCTAAAAAATGAGTGGATGTCACCCACCTTTGGAAAGAGATAATGCGGGGAAACAGTAGTGTGTCCTCTATGTGACGGATACAGGTGCCCCAATGAAAGTGTCAGAAACAGAAAATGGTGAACCCGACATGAAAGGATTCTCCTCAACATGGATGCTAGTAGTTTTTAGGGTATCAGTAAATAATCATGTCATCTGACCCTGTCATATAGTATCGAGTCCCACCAAATAGGCCTGACGTGAAACTCGCCAGAAGTTGGGACAGTTAGGGCGTTCAACATTCCGTTCTGTGACGTTGTCAGCATGGATCCCTCTTGTCAACCACGAAAGACAGAATGGAAATGGGGAACTCGTTGTCGATTTATTTTACTGGCATTATTAATGAGTTCATCTCCCTGCTTTCAGGAATCAAGTTGTTGCATCTGAAGCTCGTTCACCTTCCCACTAGCATAGTGGCCCCACCCGGTTCCGCCTTTTCCACGATGGCTTCGATCACCACGGCTGCTGGGTGCACAGGCCCCCTATCCCCATTAGTGATTATCCAGTGAAGGGTAATTAATGACCTTGTATGTAGGTACGAGGATGAGGGGGTCATCCCCACAAGGGACATGGCCCGTTTGGATCTTGAGGCCGCTGTGAATCACCTTCAATGATGCCCTCAAGGGCCGAGAAGGGAGCCGCTTATCCCCACCCCAACATTCAATCGTTTCGGGAGCTTATCCCTAGAACTCTTTGACACCTCCCCCCACTTACATCGACGAGGTAGGGGATGTACGAGTGGGCCCAATTGAAGACCGACTTCAAGGGTTCATGGTGAGGGCCCCCGCAAGGCCGCATCAGCACCTCCTCCTAGTTCCTTGAGCCATGGAACAGGTAATCCACACTCCTGCACCATCGGCTCCAGTCAATCTGACCCAATGCCAACGTCGGGCGCAAGCAGAAGAGGATGCTCGCCTCGAGGTGTAAACGTCAAAAACCACTGTGGCCCAAGCCACCCCTAACTCCAATCACCAACTCCCCGCACACGTTGAGCTGGGGCGGCTCTACGCCCGACCTGGATCGAGGCCCCAACGACCCCACAGGCAGGCTGGGTTGACTCTCCCTGTTGTCGGCATAGGCAATGGCCACTGTGGACCAGTTCGCAGCCGTTCCATCCAGTGTGAAAACCTACTCTGTGCCACCATTACGGAAGGTGCAGGCCCTCCACACTTCCTACCTCGTCATAGAGTTCTGCCCGAAACCACCTTCATTCCTTGTAAGGGTCTTCCCCGTGATAGCAAAACTCTGTGAGGGGGTCTCTCCTGTGCTCACTACACTGGGTATGGGGTCACTTCCCCTACCACTGAATGCATGTATGGATACATTTCATGTTCGGTCACTCGCCGACATGGAGTTCCTCACCATGTCACCATGCCAATTAGCAGAGGTCCTCCTCGCCCCAACAATTGGAGAGGTGGAGTCCAACCCCACTTCACCAATTTCCATCATGGAGGTCCTCCCATGTCCCTTTCAACAACAATCCCGGTGCTCCTCGCATCCCGGCTTTCTCTGGTAGAAACCATTTCCGCCCCAGCACCGGTGCGGCCAGAGGACCCCACGCCAGAAATCAGCCCTGCCCCAATGAGCCACCCAAGGGCAGGAAGATGGTTTGTCACCCTCGTAAGTGGAATTAGGTGGAAGATCATACATAATTCAGACCAGTCCATATCTCAGACTCCGAGGTGGTGTACAACTCAGCACTGGATCCCTCTCCTTAGTCCTCTGATTCATGGGAAGGGGAAGGGAAGAGGCTCATCAGCCTCGTACTCCCCGAATGCAAGACCCATATGACCCCTTCCTACCTCCTAATGTATATCCATGTGGAATAGAGCGAGGCATACCCCTTGTGATCGACCTTGCAGTCGCCACCAATATCTCCAGAAGCACCTTCCACCTCAGCTAGAGATGACGAAGTGCTATTTTTGGGGTCAATGGCGGATGAGACGTGGCATAAAAAACCCTCGGTAGATGCTGATTCTGCGTCAGGAGCCCTGTTCGTCGGTTCATACTATCCTCACATGGCGGATAGGTCGCTTCAACCCTCAGAGGAAAACCCAAGATTCAGCGGCTAATCATCCTGCTCGCCATATACTCTGCCGACTAGACCATCGGCCCAGAGGCCTCCCTTGGCGTCGCTGTAAGTTCCTCTACCACCCTCAGTGGATGAGTGGGTCAATCAAGGGACCGACCATGGATCTGGGTTGGGGTTCTTCTGGACTATCCTCGCAGTGGACCACTTCCCCGAGAAGTTTTGGCTTGTTAGAGGGTCGAATTTTGATATTCCAGAATTGCTCACCCTTGAGGTGTTTGAATGTTTCTTCTAGAACATATTGGCGACTCACTTCCATCTTCACCACTGGCGTATGACTTATTCTAGAAACCAAGATCACCTGGAAGAAATCAGCGAGCAATGCTTCCTAGTTGACCTGGCCACACTCCCCACGGTCTGGCACCCTAAGTCACCTGGCCACCACAGGGCCCTCCAAAAACAATTCATTCATAGTTTCCAAGTACTCTAAAGGATACCCACCATTTGCAAGTCCATGGCTGGGATAGTACGCTTCCCTACACTTCAGTGCGATTCGCTGGTAGCCCGACTTGCTTGGTGATAGTAAGGACATGCCCCCAAGAAGGGTGGCAGTTAACCTGACTGATCTGTCAGGAGGGGAAAACGAGCTGGAACATCTTGATGGGGATTCCCCCCATATGATGTGCCACCATTGGACCCATTGAGGATGGTTACTCGCCAGCTGATTAAACTCCTAGGTCTCCCTCCACCCATTAAGGCTTTGATACTATGCTAGAATGTCGACAAGGGAAAAGAGCACGTTGGAGCTGTCAAGATCTCAGGCCCGTTTTCCTCAGTGCATAAGATAGAGGAAGAACCCGAGAATACCACACTATGCCAACAGATTGCTGAGAAGAAGAAGATAGTAGATAAGCTTCTGGCTGAAGGCATTGCAGATCGGTGACCCAACTACGGTGATCCTTGGATAGGGTAGGAGGGGCAGGAACAACTACCCCTCAGTGAGATTCTCCCAGGCAACCCTGATCATTCCATATTCACTGACAGAGGAGAGGCTAGAGATCATGGAAGGAGGGTGATGTATGTCTCGCTGAACAATCCTGAATGGCGTGATAATCCAAGGAACCCTGCTCGGGCACCCCCGACTGCCCCAAGAGTTGCTCCACCAGCCTCTCCATTATCCACTGAGCTTGTATACCACATTGAAGATCCCGACAACGCACTCGTGGTTAGGGATCCCCATCAAGATTGGGACCCACATTCAGACAATCCAATGGCAGTGCTCATCGCCCGTCTAGAGGCTTTGTAACGCAACAGGTTGCTATCCCACCTGATGGTAAGCCATACCTGACATTGGTGGATGACATGCCACCCCCCGGGATTTGGGAATCACACTTTCTTCCCAATTAACGGGATGGGGGAGACTCCATAGCACATGGAACACTTTAACTCATGGTTTGGGCCTATGATAGGGACACCTGCACAGCAGGAGGCCGCCAAGCTCCATTGCATTGTTCAGACACTGGAGGGGCCGACATTCCTTTGGCACAACCATCTCCCCATTGGATCTGTGACTAGATGGGAAGACCTTTGTAGGCAATTCCTTTACTGGTTCTTCTCTACCACCTGAAAGATGAAAATTTCAGACCTCTTTAGGTGCAAGCAATGGCCCTATGAGTGAGTCACAGACTTCATCGACCGGTGGAAGGGGCTCACATATTACCTTGATATGGCCCTGACTCAGGAGAAATTTTTGACGTTGTGTTTGGGGAATGTAAAGATAGAAGTAGTTCCCTCTTTGATCACTCAGAACTATCCTAGAGGGTTCCGAGACTTCTCAAATAAGCCTCAACGCCTCGAAGAAGCCATACAATAGGCCAGTCAGGCACGTCCGCTTCCCCCTGTAATCCCGGCAAGGAAGGATACCAGAGCTGAGCCCGCCATAGTGGCCCAGATAGAGGCCCCCAGGAGACTAGAATTTCTACCAGTGGAGCTAGCTCCACATCTCCGCAGAGGTCCTCCACCACGGGCGCAGCTTCCAGCCTAAAAATGTCCTCATAATTGGCAGGCGCCCATGCGTAACACACCACCACCGCCTAGGAGAGATAATAATGTTCTTCCTCCTCGACAAGATCCTGCAGCCCCCGACAAGGTCAGGTTACTATATCCACATTTTCGGACAAAAGGAATTGGTCTTACTCATTCGATGATCCTCATGTCTCCGGTTATTTCTACAATGCCTTAGAGTAGAAAATCGTACGACTGCCTGAGTGTTGGAAGCCAGAAGAGGTGCATCTCACTGATCAACCCAACTACTGCCCTTATCACTAGATCCTGGGGTACACCATCATGTGATGCTATGTGTTCAAGGACTGGTTCCAAGACCTGATTGACAACAAAATAGTTAGGTTGGGCCTAGCCTCAGCACAAGTGGCAGGTATCTTTGTGAGATCAGATAGCAGTAGCGATGACAAAGGTGGTTAGTAGCAGGATTCTGAACATGGGTCCTAGAAGTATAATGGCTGGATGGATCGCAAGACGCTCTCCCGTGACCATGGCATCATTCGGGCATGCCTGAATTAGCAGGAGCCCTCAAAAGCTGTGGCCACCACTTTTGCATCATCATCTCAGCCGACTACTTCCCAAAAGAGTAAGAATCGAAGATGCAAGAAGAAGCAATGCACCCCTCCAATGACATCATCGTCTCGCAATCTCAGAGACTTCATTCCGCCTGAGATGGGCATTCCCCCTAGGATCCACCAAGTGGTGGATGATTTGTCAAGTGATAGCCGAGGGTACACTACAGTTAATACTGTCATGTTGGTAAATCCCTATATGACTCCCGATAAAGGGGATTGCCAGGTGGACCTCCCCAACGTCCCCGGCCGATGCCAGCGTCGGCAGAGCTGTGACCATATGGGTCATCGGGGCCTGTCATTTGGCACCTCCAGCTAGTCCGTGCATGCTAATGAGACCAGAAAGTAGGCCCAACGTAGAACTCAGCATGCACAGCCTCTTCATTCGGTGTCGAGAGGCCGGCCTCAGCCACAATGTGTACTATTGGATCTGGTAGAGCCACTCTGGCCGTATCATGACCAGCTTCGCCCGACTACAGGCCGATCGCAGTCGCCTGGTCCTCATCCGACAGCTACCCTCCACACTTATACTATTGAGCAGCAAGATATACCCGACACCAGTCAGCCGTCGGTCCAACCGGTAGGGCCTTCCATGCCTCCAATCATAGTGCAGCCTCCTGTAAGCAGATTGTTGTGCTTGGAATGGAAGTATGAGGTTCCCAAAATCTAACTGGAATCCTACAGATGATTTCCATCCTTGAAGCTCTTCTCCTATCACCAGACATGCGCGAAGAACCCGTTGAGGCTTTAAGGAGCCCCCTTCCGTTTGAGATGGAGGTAGTAGCAGCAGAAGCCTTCCATGCTGAAATAGTTAAGGATGTTGAATACCAGACCATAATTTCATTCTCTAGAGAAGACGAAGGCTCTCTCATACATGGGATCATTCGCCTGCTATATATCACCTACCAATTCAATGGCGTGGATGTTCGCCGTTTTCTAGATGACACCAGCTCCAGAATCAACCTTATCCCGACACGGACACTACGGAAGGTGGGGCTGTCCGAAGATGACCTGACTCCCTTCGATTTAAGGATACAGGGATTCGACAGGACAAAGAAGACCCTGGTTGGCAAGATCCATCTGAAGATCCAGTTCAGTGGCCTAATTTCCATCACTGAGTTCATGGTTGTCTCCCAGGACACCGCGTATAATGAATTGATGGGAAGACCACGGCTCCACCTGCACGCGGTGGTCCCCTCATCGTATCACTAATGCCTCAAGTTCTCCCTTAATGGTCGAGTAGGCATACTCCAAGGTGATGCATCTCCTTTCTCCTCTTGCGAAGCCTGCAACATGGATACAGATTATTACAAGAGAAATGGTAAACAAGTCCATGCAAGTGAAGTTGATCTTGTCGCCGCTACGACTGACCCTTGGGCAGGCCTGAATGATGCCTACGTCTTCATGATCCATCAGTTGGAGGCTAAGAACCACGATATGGGGCATTGTTTTATCATTTTTGGGATAAGAGGGAACCATTCTCCCAAATCCAGTTGGAATTAGAATGTCACTTTGTATTATTATACGAACCAATCCCCATGGATCCCGAAGCCTCCCACTCCCGTCAGGTATGAAGATGTCCGGCTCATGGAAACGGTAGTACGTTACACTTGCCTATTTTTATGGGCTGGAATAAGCTGGATCAAGACAACGTGAAACTATTTCTTTGATATTATCAAGCGTGGCCCCTTGGGCCAGAGACCAGATGGGATCGGGTCGACAGCCTTGATAGCCATGGTCTTGGCAGCACCAAAGTTTGCCGATACCATAACCACTACCGAACAAGCTGGTAGCAGCCTCCCATCAGAGTTTGGTAGCTCATAAGAAGATCCCCTCATGGGGGTCCCTCTACAAGTGGAGAAGAATATATAGAGGATGATCCCCCTGCCTTTTTGGAAGGCGTCTTAGCCACGATCGTTGAACTGGTACAAGTGAACCTTGGTAGAGAGGCATACCCGAGATTAGCATTGATCAGTGCTGCTATATCCTTCAAAGAGCAGCAGCGGTATGTAGGATTTCTCAAACATCACCATGATGTATTTTCCTGGATTTACGATGAGATCCCAGGACTAGATCCTCAGGTATCCATCCACTGCCTCAGTCTTTCGGTGAATCATCGCGGATTCAAGCAGCCCCCCAGAAAGATGAATCCTTCTCCCAGTGCCATGGTTGATGCTGAAGTTGAGAAGATCATCCAGTCCAACTTTGTCAAGGAGGTCCAGTACCCCATCTTCCAAGCCAACATCATGCCAGTTTAGAAGAATAATGTGCAGATCAGAGTCTGCATCGAGTTCTGAAATCTCAACCTCCATTTTCTGATGGATGATTTTCCCCTTCCAGGGACAGAACTATTGATCGATGCTACGGTCGGGTTCCAAGCCCTCTCCTTCATGGATGGTTACTCTGGATATAATCAGATCTAGATGGACCCCGGGGACGAGGATTCTACTGCATTCAGTGTGTCACAAGGTACTTTCTGTTACCAGGTTATGCCCTTTGGACTGAAGAATGCAGGTGCCACTTATCAGCCGGCCATGCATCACATATTCAATCCAATCATGGGAACACTGGTGGAGTGCTATGTGGACAACCTGGTAGTTAAATCTCTCTAGTGCAAGGACCATATCAAGGAACTTGAGAAAGTGTTCGGTTTCCTCCATTCCCAACACCTGAATATGAACCCATTGAAGTGTGATTTTGGGGTCACTTTCGAGAAGTTTCATGGATTTTTTGTCTAATATCGAGGCATTGAAATTGACCCGGAGAAGATGAAGGCCATCAGCCAGATGCCTCCCCCAAGAAATATTTGGGAACTTCGAGGTCTCCAAGGGCACTTAGCCTACAAATTCCAGTTCATTGCGAATCTGGCTGGCAAGTGTAAGCCTTTTTATCGGCTCATGAAGAAGGGCACTGCTTATAATTGGACAAATAGTTCCAGGACACCTTTGAGAAAATAAATCAGTATCTAATCCAGCCTCCAATCTTGTTTCCACCCGTCTCCCTGAAGCCACTTATTCCCTATGTCACCGACCTTGAATGGTCCCTCGACACCCGTCTTGCCCCGATGAATAATGAGGGGACAGAGAACAACCTCTACAACATCAGCCGTATTCTCCTCGATATGGAAGCCATATACTCCTTCATAGAGAATAGCGGCCTTGCACTTGTATTTGTTGTGAAAAAATTCGACATTACCTGCAGCACTACGAGGTACAGCTGGTATCTCGAGTGGACCCGCTGAAGTACATTCTGAATCACCCCATGTCGACTGGCTGACTAGCGCGGTGGGCAGTGATCCTCCAAAAGTTCGACATCAGGTTCATCCCCCGGAAGGCTATCAAGGGACCGACATTGGAAGACTTCCTAGTTTCCCATCCAACCTCTGCGAGCCAGTCCTTGGATTTTGATTTTCTTGATGAGGCAATCATATCAGTCGATCAGGTCATCCAATGTTGGCAAATGCACTTCGATTGTGCCTCCCAGAGCCCCACCGGTAGGACGTTCCATGAACATAGGCTCAACAGTGTTAGTCTCAGTATCATCTTTATCACCCCAACACAAGCCGTCCTGCCTTACTCATTCCTATTGTCAAAATGTTTCACTAACAATGAGGCAAAGTATCAGGCCCTTATTACTGGTCTCGAGCTGGCCCTTGAGATCGATGTGCCCCATTTGCATGTGAAAGGGGACTCCGAGCTATTTATTAAGCAGGTCAATGAGGACTTTGTTGTTAGGAAGCTAGAGCTTGTACCGTTGTCAGAAAGCACTTTATTTCTAATGGCACAGTTCCCATCTTAGACAAAGGTTATCCATGTCCCTCAGTCATAGAATGGTCAAGCAGATGCTTTTTCCAGCCTGGCTGTGTCGCTTGTAGAGCCCGAACAGGATGATCTAATTATCCACATGGCACACGGGAGAGTCGTTGCTCCTGTCACCCTTGGGAATGACGATAGACTGCGAGTAAGAAATCATACTGCTGGATTCTCCACGTTTGGACCGCTAGGATCTTAAGATGTAGTGATTGAAGGTATGGCTGACTAGAGGGCCCCTTTTTCCGAATATCTCCAAAATGGTTACCTCCCGGTTGATCGGACCGAACGCGAGTGAATCTGACACCACACATTGTAGTTTACCTTCCAGAGTAGTCCCAGTCTTGAGCAGATCCTCTATAAGCATTTTTTCGATGGTGTTATCCTCTATTGCATCCAAGGGGTCGAGATTCCACAGGTTATGAAAGAAGTTCATGCCGGTTCCTGAGGTGCCCACCAGGCTGGGCCGAAACTGTCTCACCAGATTCAGAGATTAGGGTATTTTTGGCCCTCCAAGATCCATGACTGCATCACATTCTCCATGAGGTGCCATGCATGCTAGGTTCATGCTAGCTTTGTGTATCGGCCACCAAAGCTTCTCCACACCACCAAGTACTCTTGGCCCTTTTACGTCCGGGGGTTGGATGTCGTGGGACCATACCCATCAGCAACGGCTTGCTAATGATGATTCATTATGACCGCAATAGATTTATTTTCCAAGTGGACAAAGGAAATTCTCCTCAAGGAAGTCAAGGCCTATTCCATCGCCGACATCGTGAGTTCCAATATCATCTATCGATTTGGAGTACCTCATGCTATCCTCACCAATAATGACACCAACTTTCGAGCAGCACAGCTGAAGAAATTGTACGCCAAGTACAACATTAGTTCCAACCATACCTCCTACAATTATGCAAAAAAAAATGAATAGATTGAGGCATTCAATAAAACCCTCTCTAAGATTTTGCATAAAACAGTTGGTCAGAACAAGAAGAGTTTGCCAGATAAGCTCTCCAACACCCTCTGGTCTTATCGGACAACGACCCGTAATTCCACCCAGGTCACCCCATATTCCCTAGTGTATGGAACTAAGGATTTACTTCACATAGAGGGTTAGTTTCTCTCATTGTGCACAGCGGTCTATGACTAGCAAGCACCAGATAGAGTGTCTGAGATCCATCTAGCTGAATTGGAAGCACTATATGAGAATAGACTTCATTCCCTGCACAACCTAGAAAGGCATCAGAGTAGGATTTCTCTTGTATTCAACAAGAAGTTTTTCCTCTGCTCGTTCCTGCAAGGCAATTTGGTATTAGACCTTAGGGCACCCATGATTCCTGGAAGGAAACCACCCAAGTTGGAGCCCATGTGGGAAGGACATTTCATTGTTCATATGGTTTATCCCAATGGAGCATACTCCCTGGTGACAATGGATGGTGAGCGTATAACTCCTCCCACCAATGCCAAATTCCTCAAGAAATACTTGTCCTAAGCCCCATGGTCCTACATGACCTTAAACTGAATGGTCCTGCATGACCCTAAACGGAACCATGGTCCCGCATGACCCTAAACTGCATGCTGGTCCAGCCTGACCATAAACTGTATTTGGTTCTTCATTTGGTCCCCTGCAGTCCCCCATGACCTTAAACTGGCCTATGGGGTCCGCCATGACAATAAAATGGACTGTGGTCCCGCATGACCTTAAACTACTCATCTGGCATGACGTTAAACTCTTTGTGGTCCTGCATGACCTTAAACTGCTTGTCCCGCATGACATTAAATTGTATGTCATCCTGCATGACATTAAACTATATCTTCAAAAACTATGTGTGGCTTGATTCCCATCCTTATAGGATATGTAGGACCACCTGAACATTTAGATATCAGGTCCAGCCCCATCTCATAGAGATCCCATGATCTCTCGGTCATCTAGGCCCCTTGTCCTATCCCTATCCACGAGGGGGATATATAGGTGTGGTACAGGGTTATGCCCTCCTTTGCGTTGGGTTTTTGGCACCACGCCCCTTCTCTCGAGAATCTGCTATATCTTGGCCGCCCTCAAGTTGAGTCTCTAGACCCCTTACAGTGGATCAATGATGTGTTTAGAGTACTCTGGTCTAGGACCAGGAGTGTCAGATTCCACTTAGGCAATTTCCTTCCACTGGTCAAGCATCGTGTTCCCCTTCATTTGGGCCCCCATTAAATTTCACACCCGAATGGACCCCCAGAAAATAGCATGGATACCACGCGTAAGGGATCTCCAACCGTTACTAGCCAATGCCCTTGAGGGTTTCAGATAATAAATTGATAAATATCCCAAGTTGCGATCATGGTCAGTGGTCGATGCTCATTATTTGTCCCCATTTCAGGCTAACGCGACAGGATGCTGTGTTCCGAACATGGTCAATAGTAATCCTCTTTTATCACACTAGACCCTTCAGGAATTTAATGTTGGTTGAATGATTCAAATTATGTTCCACCCCATCATGTCCAAATGGAATCTAGACAATCTTGGCATTATCCCTCAGTGCACCTCCGCACGTCAGGGGAAAAATCTGCAATACAACGTCATTCGGGGATCCCATGGTCTATGTTCTAAGACCATAAACTATGATCTTCATTAAGGGCTATGTCTGGCACGGTCCTCATCACCATGGGATATGTAGTATCCCCCAAACATCGTGCTTCCGGGTTCAGTTCACCTGGGAGCTAGTCTCTCCTGCCCCATTTCCTATGACCCTCGCTAGACTCTTGGCCAAATGTGCCTTTTACAGAGGTCTGCGCAGTGATGATCTGGAACTCGTCCACATTCACGTAGTGTATGTTTTATCGCGTCATGCACATTCATCTATGTCCAATCCATATTACTTTAAACTGTGTTGTTGGTCCTACCACATGACCATAAACTGTGACAATATTGTCCCGGCCACACGATGAAAAACGGCAATGTATTGTCATGACTTCATCATAGAGGAAATCACGTTGGCTATCAGTCATTTAACATACCATTTTTCAATGCATGTATATGGATTTATTCTAGTGGTGATGCCAGGAATATCTACCCTAGGTTGGTTTCTCCACAACAGAAAAACCATTCACTTTAAAGGACAAACAAGATACATCAAATTCCACTTCTTTTGGTGCGAGTGATAGACCCACATGCCCCTTTCATACTATGCACTGGTACCTTACCATACCATGCATCCTTACAAGAACTATGTACGGCTTGATTCTCATCCTTATGAGATACGTAAGAGCATCTGGGCACTTCCCCATAGGCCCAACCTAACATTCAGGTTCGTTACCTTGACTAGAACACTTTCTCAGGGAACACATGGAAAGTAGGAATTATGTCCTCATTTATTGTTGGATTTTCTAATCACCTTACCATGTGTATCATATATTCCATACCTCTCCCCATGGTCTTAGTTATAATACCTTAAACTAAGACCCTCTCCAGAACTATGTGCGGCTGGATTCTCATCCTTATTAGATAAGTAGGAACGCCCAGACATTTCATCTTGAGTCCAGCCCCGGGAATCCAAAATCCCATCCTTTTCCCCACTGTTGGCCACTTGGCCTTACCCTCCATGGGGATTTGTGAAACTACAACATTTTCCCTGAACATGTTTAGTATTCCCCATAATGACATTGGGAATCAACAGTTCCCTCACCAGAGAGGTCCTGTCTAAAAGTAGGGATGGTCCATGATAAGATTAATGTGCCCGCCTAATGTGCTTCCACCACGGTGGCATAATCTTGGGAGTGTTGGATTCTGTTCAAACAAAACACCACTTCACTTCCCACACTTGGTGTACCACTCTATTCGGATCTTCATCTTCTTCCAAAATTTGTAGGGACCCTTTAATTGTATGAATGCTCAACCCATGGTCCACCTGCTGTCCTGGGCCAACGTTCCAGAAGACTTATCACGTTTGGAGGGACCCCCTAACAGTATGGATGCTTGACCTATGGTCCGCCTGTTATCCTAGGCCAACGTTCTGGAAGTCTGATCGACGATATTTGAGTTAGGCCCTGTGCCGCGAACATGGTCTACGTTCCGCCCGTATTTGTTTTCCCCATTTTAGGATAATGTAATTAGGATGCTGTGTTTTGAACAGGGTCAACAGTCGTCCTTCATTTCCATGCCCCTCCCATAGTATTCCGAATTTGGGTAATGTGATTCACATTTTTTCAATTCCCTATGTTCGGACTGATTCCAATTCCTCTAGCATTGCCCCACTCGGGCACTAGAGAACATTGAGAAGATGATACATCGATTGGTCTGAGTTCCTCTTCCTTTGGATGGTCCTCCCTCTTCTCCTCGTAAATTCAGGTTCAAACATCAAATTCCGGAAGCTTGGTTGACGCCCCCACAATCAAACAAAGTGATAGTATGGGCCTCCTTTGCTTCTCACGTCCCACATGATCTTATGTATGGATTTCTATTTATTTTGGGATTATGGTTGAGCATGTGAAACCAAAGTGACAAGTATGTTAAGAAACGAGGAAAGTAGAAGTGCTTTTCCATACATATAGTTCAAAAGAACAAGATGTAGTAATGAAGGATGATTTTATGGGTTTAGAAAAAATAGGGCCCCTAAGGGTCGGATTATTGGTTAGATCTGTCCAATGTTGTGAACTTTTCGCTGGTGGCCCCCAGGACTGCCTCCCATCCCCTGAGGACCCTTTCTTCATCAGCTGTTGCGGAGCGCAGTTCACTTACCCTAGCCCGTGCCCCCACCTATTCATCTTGGAGCTTGGTTATCTGGTGACTCGCTTCCATGTGTTGATCTTTGATCATCCACCAACTGGGCCCTTAACTGCTCCATGGGCTCGGTGTAGTTTGCGATGAATATTTCTTGCTCTTTTTCATGTTCCCTGAGGCATTGGACCTTCTGCTCTGCCTGCAGAAATTCTCATGTACTCTCCGACTGCTCCTAGCACCAAAAGTTTTCAGCGTGTCGGATTCTCTCATGCTTCTTCTCGGCCATGTAATCATGGAACTTCAGGTGAAGGTGTTGAGAATCCTCCCCTCCAGCACACAAGAAATGTATATAGGTGTTGTGTGACCTTGTCCGCTTCATCCATTCCACCTATGGATGATTATGAAAACACCAGATGCACTTCCATCCCTTTCTTCGTGTCATCTGGCTCTTCTCGGCCGCTTCTGAATCTGAATCATTAATTTCTTCAGGATCGGCAGGATGATAGACAGGGAAGACAACCAACATGCCAGCGACAGGGTCTTCCTCTAAGATTCCTTCCAGGGGAATAGGCTCCCCAACATCTGGGTGACCTTACTCTCTTCCCTCGATCCTGGTGGTACCCTCGTCGACTTACAAACCTTCCCCAATAGTAGCACCACAGGTGTCTGCCGCTCCCTTCTCGCCATTTTCCAGATCCAACTCAGTTTTGGAGGCATGTTCTGGGTGGGGCATTATGTTTTCCATCGGCACGCTAGCAGATGGTCTAGGCTCAGCATCCCGACGAGCCTCCAATGTCGTGATCACTGTACAGACAAGGAGAACCCCGATCAGTTGATTCCTCCAACAATAATTAACGATTTCATCGAAAGGAACTTACAAGAACCCAAAGCACCAACCTCTAATGCTCTGGCCACTACAAGAGTTTTCGTGGCGGGGGATCCCTCAGTACTTGTCATCTCGATAACAATCGTCGGTGCGCCGCCGGGCCTTGTTGACGCATCCTCCCCTCATTCGGCTAGAGATGATTGCTCAGCGCCGATGTCCCCCTGAGTAAGATTAGGAAAGTGGGTTAAAGATTCCAAAGGAAAGAGAATACATGATAAGATAAGGGTAGAAGCATACCTCGAGCCGCTCGGTCACATCCATATCAGAGTCGACAATCTCGCCGCTCTCTCAGAGACTCCCTTGGTGGGATGCCCCCTGCAACCCTTCACCTTCGGGTTCCCCTTCTCATTCTCCTTCACCTCCCCCTTATCCTTCTGCCTCATCTCCTGTTTTGGCACCCTCTGATTCATCGGTGTCATCTTCCCCCGGTGGCATCCTTTAAGGATCATGCTCTTGGCCGAGCAGCACCTTCACTAAGAGAGGTGGATCCACATACCGACCCCATTGGCGTGCGTATGTGTTCATGACCGTTAGGTATGCATGTCATCGGTGGAAGATCACTCTTTCAGTGACCTGAATGATCCAAACTTCTGGAAACTAGATCCCGTCCCACATTATCTTCTTCCAGAGGGATTCAGTACTCATTGACTGTTGTAGGATTATCCAAGCCAGCAATAGCGCAGGAAAGATCACTTCAAGGGAAGGTTGAAGAATGTAACTTATCTACTTCCCAGGAAGTTCTCTGGATGCTCAGTGGGACCCTCCTCTCCCTGCCAACAATGGTACATCCATGCCTTTCGACACCCCAATTCCTGAGGTTCCAGCCTGTGCGGGCCCCGTCGCATGAGGCGCTTCTAATCCTCCTCCTCTAGCGGCACGCTTCCTGCTCTCTCTCCATCGAGGTTCTGCACTGGAGAATTTGAGCTACCAAACATGCTTCTGAAGAATCCCCTCAGGGTATGTTATGGTCCAATATTCAGTATAATTGGTTTTTTTAGGACCAATAAGGGCCTACATACCCTTAGAGGGGGGGGGGGGGTAGGGGGTGAATCAGGGTATGGATACTCTTTTTCAATGTTCTCCCTACCCCACTGGATCTTGACCTCTTTATTACAAGGGACACTTTTTTTGCACTTGTGTGTGTATTATGATCACTTATTTTTTTCTTTATATGATGAAGAATCTTTAAATGCAATGTAGGGAAGTAAGCAGACAGACACTGAGATTTTTACTTGGTTCACCCTCACTGGGCTACGTCCAAGGAGCATACTCCGACAAGTTTCTGGTCGTACCAAATTCCACTATTATTCACTAGATGTGGATAAAATGGTTTGGGATAGATCACTTCTATTCCCTGACTCACTTCCTTTACAAAGTGTAGGGTTAGATCACTACGTTCCCAAGGGTCACTCCATGTTTCTCTCTCTCTGGCACACTGCTGGTAGAGAGGATCACCTTTTTCCTCTTCCTTTGCTCACTCCTCTGGAAAGTATCCACTCATAGATTATAGACTTTTAGGTCTCTTCATTTCCATTAAATAATGCATATTTCACTTTATGTATATGCTCTGTTGAAGCCCAACTCTCACCCATAGATGAATCTCACTTTGCACTGAAGGTATCAGGCAATCTTCCAGCTTCCACACAGCCCGAAAACACTGCTGAAAAAAACCTTACATGGAGTGCAAGTCTAATTCGTACGCATGTATCGGTGCGCAAGTCACAACTAGAACACAATTCTACCTTAGAAACTTGCGTAACACATGCTTCTGAAACTCCAAACTTGAGCGACTCACCTCCCTTTATGCTCAACCCAATATTGGTGCGCAACTAACAACAATCGCCCTTCTTCGAATCTGGTGCGCAAGTCCCTTTTTCATGACACACCACCACTTGGGCGACTACCACACCTGCTCGACAGGAGCTATGAATCTTCAATGTTTTGAACTATGCTGAGAAATGAGGAGGGGTGGTCTAGTATTTATAGGCCTTTTGAACACCCTACGCGACGACGAGCATGTCACCCCTCGACGCGCAAGTTTCGGCATGCTAGTCTTCTGTCCTCTTAGACACTTGCACGGCAAAACCAAATACCTAGACGACCCTCTTTCATTTGCCATATTTTGATCTTCTGATCTTGAAAAACAAGAGGCGCGCATGTTTACAAATCTCCTAGGTTCCGACGCGCAAGTCCATTCTCGATGCGCAAGTCACCTGCACGACCAACACAATACTTGTGCAATCCTTATGCCTTTTCCATATTTTGATGATCTGATCTTAAAAAAAATATGGCGCACATGTTTCCTGTCCTTCAAGACCTCGGCGCACAAGTCCCTTTGCCAAAAATGGCGCCACCTTGTATCTGTTATTTTTATGCCACCTCTAGATCATCCATTCCTTTGTCGACATTCTTGAATCAAACATGGATCATTGACCACAAATATTGAACTCGTCATTCCATAATGGAATCCCCTTTGTCAAAAAATTTGTATGTTATAGTTTTCTTTTTCAAAAATCACAACATAGTTGTCCACTTTGTCAAAAAACACAATCACCTCAAAAATGCTTCAATGATACCTTGATGTATTTTTGCCCAACAGGTTGACATGCCAGCATTGACTCCTATGGGAAGGAAAGTGATGATGTCGCCTGAGCCGTAAGTCTTGAGCATCAGCCATAGCTGACGAAGAACGCAGGGATGCCTCCCCTCCTGGACATCCGTGAATACTATTTTCAGCATTCGCTGGAGGCATCCAAACTTCCAGGCGAACCTGGATGACACATAAGGCTCACATAAGATCTTCCCATCAATTCAGGCCACAAGCACCCCGCCTCTAATGCTCTAGAAGTACTCCTTCTACTTCAGTGAGCCTTGCCCGTCATCTATCTGCTGACCAGTTGGGCTGGGGAATTGGATGAAGGCGAAGTTATCATGGTTACCAATCCTGATCCATACTCCCTCCTCATTGAGTTTCATCAGCATGACCCCGACAATACTTAACAGAGAGAGACATAGGACATTACCTGGAGGACAGATGGCATTCGGGAAAGTGTATCCACCGTAGTGAGCTGCAACCCAGCCATAAAAGATCTGGAAGGGGACACATACTCTACTAGGTGATCCCCCTCTCAAGATTCGTCCTAAGATGGAGTACAACCAAGCTAGCATGGGGACCACCAGGTTGAACCTCCTTTTGGAAGACATGATGCCCACTATCACCAAGGTTTGTTGGACAGACGCCCATCCTTGCACCCCGCACCGGCAAGAGCCATCCTCCCAGGAATGTGGCCAGAAATCCGGTGTACCGGACATTCGGATCTCGGGCCTCATTTATGTTGTAGCCCCATGATTGGTATTTCCTCGCCTCCAAGATCATCCAGTATGATCCAATTTTACTCATCTAAACCACAGTTGGACACTGTTTTCCCTTCCCTCACATCTTGACCTTCGGATCCTTCTCTAAAAACAGGCTGAACCAGCCCTTGTAGGTGATGTCTTTCAGGTAGTCCTCAGCTCCCAACTTCTCCTTATCCATCACTAGCAGATGACACCTCAGTATGGGGGTTTGAGACCTGTCACCCTAGATATTCGTCGTCGGGAGGAACTCATCATATTGATGGCCCTCCAAAGGGATACCCCCCAATGTAGTGGATGTCCAAGAGAATGATGTCGACTTCCCCATGGTGAAGCTGGAATGTGTAGGTGTTAGGGTACCAATGAGTGAACAGCTTCGACCCAAGCTCAGGTTGGCGGCAGAAATGGAACTTAAATGTTCACACTGCCTCAAACAAACCAATGTGCCACAGCTCAACCCCAAATTGGTCACACGTATGGCGAACCCAGTACGGCCATGTCCACTTGTTGGAGAAGTTGCTTCCAGACCGCAGATCCCAATCCTGCATGCAACCTTTGGTCTCTTCAGTGATGCTCTGATGGAATGTTCTCGCATAGAGGGTCAGGGAACTCTCCGTAAAAGGGTCATCCCCATCAATGGTCCTGGTCCTGGGGTTCAGGACGTAGACATCCATATGGCTAGTTTCTCTGGAAGGATGACCATTATTGGTGACATTGTATCTAGGAAGGTCGTCATTATGGTTCACCCATGACCACGGTCTATCAACCTCGAAACCCGGCAAGGGAACCTCCTCCAGAATTCCAAAGTTCCACAACGACAGATTGTTAGACAAGGAGTACTATTTCTCTGTGGGGGTTAGCATGTTGAAGAGGGTGTGGTTATTAGAGAAAACCATGTTTCTGCTATAAAAGTACGGGTTCACAGCCATTTCAGATCTGCGAGCAGTGGCTTCCCCCTCATCAACATGGTTTGCGTCCATTTTCTTCCGACCAAGTGTTTCTGGAGTGTTGCGCGAAATCCAAGATTTTGGTGCAAAATCTGAGAGTCCGGCAAATAAAATCCGCAGTTGGCACGAAATTTCAGGCCGAGGTGCAAAAAAACCAAGGTTTTCACATAAAATTCCACAAAAACTTGATGAAATTACGCGCTGCCAAGGTCGTTTTATGTGCGGGCGTAGAAGAAATTTCATGCACGAGAGCTTAGAGCTTATTACATGAGAAAATTCATAAGGAGCATGGGACCCTTGGCTGCTTTTATAGGCTAAGCCTGGGTTCCGTAGCTTCATGAAAAGCAGCTTCTGCGCCTAACTAATTTTTGCGCGCCACATCAATTTTTTTGCATGCAGGGGACCCACAAGGCCCTACACTTCGGCATTTCCCCCGGAATCCAATGGTTGTGACCCTTTTCCGATCCAATTCCGAGGGGGGAATTTGTAGATTCCAAAAAGTGCTTTAAGTGCTGGAGAATGTTTCGAAATGACAAATCAAATTCATATTTGGACCTGGAGACCCAGTCCGGATGGCTCGGAGGTGATGTGTGAAAAAAGGGTGACGTTCATGAAAAAATATGTGTCGTGTGGAAACTAAGGGCATTCAATAATAGTCCCTAGTTCGGGTGAGAAATAATTTTATGCCTTCACCATGTGCGGTTGATATTCCACGCTGCTACCTCCGTCCTGCAATTATTTAACGTAGCCCTGAATTCCACACTGCTGGATGCCTATAAATAGATGGAGACCCCCTTCCATTTCGGGGATGAAGAATCAGAACTGGCTCTCGTGCGCGTAATTGGCATTCTGCATGCACGCAATAAAGCCTTCAGGTACGGTTCATTTCACGCATGGTCGCCCCGGGGTCTGTCTTCACACGAGATCCCATTTTCCTTAGACTGAACTCCAATTTCTTCGGGGTCTTCCCCTTGCGCGCAATTCCTTCCATTACGCACAGGCCGTCCATTTGCACATAATACCTTCTTTGCGTGCAACCCCTGTCTTTACGTGCGGCCTTTGACGCCTGCGCAAAATTCATGCACCATGCGTGCAATCCTCCTAAACGTGCGCAAAACCACATCCCCCCCCCACCCCGATTTCATGCCATCCATGGGATTTTCGCATCAGGTTTCTTTATTTCGTGCAACCCTCAATGGTTGCGGCAATCCCCCGGTGCCCATCACCTCGGTGCTCTTAGGGCGCCCCCATTGCGCGAACGATCGATGCCCTCCACCTGGGTGCCATTCGTAGGTATCTTGTGAAACCAGGGAATACTCATCATACATGGTTTTCCCGTAAGACCTTATAGGTTTGTAAGAAGTAACGTCAAAGTCCCTTGGACAATCCATCCGGTTTCATTGCTTTTCCTCAAGCTTCTTCTCATAGGCATGCTAACAGCTATTTCTTTTTCGCATAACCATGCTAACGTGGACCCCTTGATGGTTCACTCCATGAAACCCCGTCACTATGGCCTTAGTGATGCCTTCCCTCTCACAAGGGGAAGAGGGTACTGGCTTTGTAAGTCCTAGGGGTGCCGAGCAAACCCACCTCGTCCGAGATGCCAGAGGTTAAACTGCGATGCACCTTGACCTCAGCACATGATGTTAAACTGTGACCTGGCCCCGTGCGTCGCACGCATGGTCCCCCATCTGAGATATTCTACATGCCCACTCATCTCCACGGGGATTTGATCACCCCTCAATGGGGATGGTATCCTCTTTATTGGAGTGGCGTTTGTCTGCGGGGATGGGCAGCCACCCTGGTAGAAGACCCTAGCATTTCTTACAGGAGGCATCTCCCCTATTCCTCCCCACTCCCTTGGCGCCAGGTCCAGCCAAGGGTGTGGAGGGGAACGGTGCTCCCTCCTTTCATCTTCGGTTCTCAAGGCCAGCGGAGGG
The DNA here is from genome assembly GCA_963277665.1 of Viscum album. NCBI lineage: Eukaryota > Viridiplantae > Streptophyta > Magnoliopsida > Santalales > Viscaceae > Viscum > Viscum album. The sequence goes on from OY728145.1 coordinate 127,842,101, forward strand.
CATAATTGGGAACATAGATCCTCCTCTCTTCCTGGGTGCCAAATCCCGCTCCTAATGCGCTTTGTCGCCAATAGGCCTCCATCCTGGAGTAAGTCCCGACACCATGGGCCGCTCAACGCGTAAGCCCCTCCGAATTTCCCATGGACACACCCTTCACGACATGTTTTTCATGTCTCTACTATCTCTTGTTTCTCACACTGAGTATGACTCCCATGAGCGTAGAGTGAGCACCGACCATGTCAAAGCATGGGCCGCCTCAGAGCGTAAGCCCCAAATTCCCTTGTTATGAGCTGAATGATGTTAAACTGGCAAGCACTATCATCCCGCATGATGTTAACCTGTACACTAAAACTACAAGGAATTTGATCCATGCTAAGGCATGGAACGTAGGAAGCCTCCACGAGGTTTAAGCCCCACCACCTTGGGCCGCCTCATAGTGTAATCCCTAATCCACCCGAACTACGTGGACTTTGATCCGTGCTAAGGCATGGTACATAGGAAGCCTCCACGTGGATTAAGCCCCACTACCTTGGGCCACCCTAGAGTCTTAGCCCCAATCCACCCGGACTATGAGGACTTTGTGATCCATGCTATGGCATGGTACATAGGAAGCCTCCATGAGGTTCAAGCCCCAACACCTTGGGACTCCTCATAGTGTAAGCACCAATCCACCCGAACTATGGGGACATTGATCTGTGCTAAATCATGGTACGTAGGAAGCCTCCATGAGGTTCAAGCCCACCACCCGACCTCTCCAACCCCATTCACATCAGATCTACAATACCCTAGGCGGCCTCAGGATATAAAACCCAAACCCATCCCCCATGACATTAAATTATATTCTCCATCTGAACTACGTGGTCTTTGATTCCCCGCCACACAGATACGTAGGAGGCCTCCACGAGGCTTAAGTATAACACCCATGTCTCATCCTGACCTCTCCCTTGAGCCGACGCATTTCAGGCATCTCATTCCCTAACCCATATGTTCAATTTCTTCTATGTCCCATCCATGCGTCCATTCTCACGGGTCGCCTCTTAAGGTGTCCCATCGTCTCACTGAACTATGCAGACTTTGATTCCCTGCCACAGGGATATGTAGGAAGTCTCTCTGAGGATTAATCCCAAATCCATCATCCATCCCAATTCTTAGCCGAGATGCGACATCCCAGTGAGATCATGACATTTCATTCCCCTCCACAGCATTCAGGAAGCTGCCCGGGTGCTGGCCCCAATATCGGTTTTCCCTCCGGGGGTTGCGTGCATATGATCCACTCTAATCAGTCCGATATGTCTCCATTAGATGTTAAACTTGTGGTATACCCTATGTTAATCATGGGAGGCCGAGGAAACCTCGGATACATGCCAATGGCATACAATTCTCCACGTTCAACATGGGATGTCTCGGGCTTCCGCGCCTTCATGAAGCCCTATGATATGGGACAGAAGATAGACAAGCCAATTCCCCAGTGTCAAGACATGCCAGTGATGCCCTAACATGTCCACTCTCCTAACTGAAGGTTACTACCCAAACCTGAACCATTGGAAGGTCTTGATAGAAGTGGCATAATTAATCAGTGTCCATGAAGATATGGAGTCTATAAGAACTTCATGAAGTACGTTTTTAAATCTATGAGGGAGACTCCGACTAGGAGACGAGATCTATGGAGGAATCCACAGAGGGAAGAAGCGACATCCCATCATCCCATTTAGATCAAGGAGCAGATGTCCCTGAATAAGGAGTGGATGCCTCCTTCCATTGGAAAGCGAGAATGCGAGGTAACAACAGCGCGTCCCTTGCGCGATGGATGCACATGCCCTGGAGAAAGCGTTAGAAACACACATTGATACATATAAATTTTCTAAACCATACTCCATTTTCTGATAAAATTCTCAATACCTTATTTATAGTTTCTGGTATTCCTAAAATGCCATTATTGTTGTCCTTATATAACGATCTTAAGGATACCAACCAAAGGAGAGGTAATCATTATACTCGACCACTTTAAAATTAAATATTATTATACCGATGATAAATTTATAATATTCTCTATAAAATAATATATTAATTATCTGAAATATAATTAAATAATAATAGGATTATTAATGAAACATTATTCTCCATCATTTCTATAAAATGGGACGTGAATGTTTTTTCGTGCGTACCTGTGGACTACTACCTCAATGTAGTGAGATAGTTCATTTTCTATCACCAACCATCATGGATAATTATTAGGATATGTTTAATATTTATATATGATATTTATCAAATAATTATTATATTTTAATGATAATATAAAATCTACCTTATTATATTCTAATCTGATAGAATATGATAATGTTGCTTGTGCATGCATGTAGAGTACCGCATCCACAAAGTGATGTGATTAATTTTTCATTTCTATACTACATAGATTATGATTTTCATATAATTAATGAATATTTATGATATATATGATATGATAATAATTCTTTATGATTGTTTTATTATTTTACCCACTTTTTTCTATATATTGAAACCTAAAAATAACATTTATACATACCTACAACCTACAATCTCTAGGATCAAAGTAATTGATTTTTTAAATCTACATATTATTGATGGAAATAAAAATATATAAAAATATATATAATTAATATATACAGTAATTATATAATTTTTAATATTCTGGATATGATGGAACCATAATAAAACTACAAGATCAGAAAAACAAACCATAATTGTCATGTAAAATGAAACAATGGTTAAAATAAATGATTTTTAACAAACGTGTTATAAGATTATATAAATGGATCATATTTTATATTACAGATAGATAAATATTTATGGTTTTTATGTATAATAAATCATAATTTATTACACATGATATTAAAATCACTTATGAGGCATGTTGAACTATTGGTATGCGATTTCTTCCCAATTTCAACTTTATTGAGAAAACATTGATATTACGCAACTTATTATTATTATGTTGTGTATATACTACAAATATTATGTTTTAAACACAAATATAAATTTATTTATGATGATTTAATTTTAATTTAAAGTTTATTATTTCAAGGGATTATAAATTTTATGACCCTAAAGGGGTAGGAATTTATTTTATAATCTATTTGTTAGGATTTCACTAATTTTCATCGAAAAAATATTATAATATATTATAAAACACATATATTTAATTATTCACTATATATTTATTGGGTATCCTTACCTTTTTATTACCCTTATTATCTTAAAATTTGGATTCATGAAATGAAATTTTTAAAATAAAAACATATCTTATTTTTATTTTAACCTGGTAAACTTTTCCTCCACAATAATATATTTAAAAATTGTTTTCCCAAGTCCTTTTTTACATAATTATTTTTATCTAAATTTGATATAATATTTTTATTTAAACAAGGCTTTAATAGAATATTTCTAATGTTTTCAAAATGATTCTTCTTCAAATTTATTTTACAAAAATCTAAAAGGAATTTTTATTTTTAATATTTACAAAGTTAATTTATTTTACCTCTTCTCTAATTTTTTATTATTTTAGCTTCTTTTAAATGTGATAAATGGTTTTATAAATAAAAACATTTAACAAGATCTTAATTAAATATTTTTATTCCACTTTCCTTATATTTCAAAATAGTATGGAAATATTAAAAACCTATATTTCTGATGAATTGATGGTCATATTTTATCTCTTATTAATTTTTTGATCATTATATTTCTATTAAAAATATCAATTTTTTTAATTAGATACTAAATTTCTTCAAAATTTCCATATTATTTATATAACGGATATGATTATTTCCTAAAATATATAACATTTTTACATATTGTTTTTTTCTTTCGTAGTTATTTCATTAACTCAAGAAATAGGAATATGTCATATTGTTTACTCAGTGTAGAAATTTTTTGTAATTAAAATTATTTTTTTAATGAAATTCATCATTCAATATATGAATAATTATTTAGACATGTAGTGATGGGTGAACCCATAATTATATAGCCACGAGATGCATCAACGTGTCACATGAGATAAATAAATTGGAAAACCTAATTAAATTAGTATTTGGTTTATACCAAACAACTGATTAAACTATATTGAAATCAGTTTGTTTTAGAAAAAATCCCATGATGTTTGAGATCATGACATTAAAAATTAACCATTTACTCCATTGGGAATTCATCTATTGTTATCCATGATATTATTACATTGATATTTTCCATGGATGATTCTCCTGCTCAAATTATAGATGAAATGGAAGGTGTTTTTAGTTTATTTATATTATATATTGATTATTCCATATTCATGGTATCTTCTAAAGTATGTAATCCTTAATAAAAATTTAATAGCATACTTATTTTATTTTCCCTTTACCAGGTTATGAAAAGGGATATTATGAATAATATCTACTATGATGGAATGTTTTTTATTCTATGTATTTTATATTTCGAATTTAATATGGGAATCACGTATGCATCTGGTTCTTCAATACTGCTAAATTTTTTAATCCTATGTGGTGAGATCCCCTTTATAATGTACCAATGAAAAAAGGAATACATTAACTTTAGGTTATTAGGTTTGGGGTTTTAAAAAATCAACAACATGAATAAGGTGAGGTTTATGGTGACTATAATATTCCTAAAATAATACTATATTTATAAATATTAGTTGAGAGTGGCTCTTTATGTATTATATTTACTATATCATAAAATAATTTTAATAATTTTAGTTTGAGGATGAACGATCCATGTGACTAAAATTATGATTTAACATCTTTCCCCACAAACACATTCTAGTTTTCACTTTGTTAAACTTTTTATATCATTAATTTATTCACACACAACAACATACCATATTTACATTATTTTATTAAGTACTAAAAAGAATAAATATACTAAATTAATTAGAATGGTTAGTGGTTGGTGAAGCTCCTTAAGAGACAATACGTTGGCGACCCACATGGATAAATCAATTTTGAATTAAAATAAAATTGATACACAAAATCCTTATGAAACTTATGTTTTATTAAAATATAATTCATTTTTCATAAAATTAATATCAAATTAATATAAATTAGTTTTTATGGAATAATAATTTTGAAAATAATTATTAATTATGACATTCTGATTATGTAACAATAGACAATTAAAAATAGTAACTTTGTTATAATATTTGGAAAGGATATATATTTTCTAAAACTTTACTGATAAATATGGTATTATATAATTGATAAAGATATAACAGCATTAATTATATAATTATAAATATGTTTTTTAACTCATATTATGAGACTATTCTTGAAGAATTAAAAACATTGGATATTTTTTGAATAAAAATTTAATTTTTAAATTAAAAAATAGTCATATAACTCTATCCAATATTAAATATAGTTATGGAATTCATGATCATAACATATTTATAATTTAATAGTCACTTTTCTAATTGACAAATCCATTATTCACCCTTAATAAATAAATATTTCTCAAAATGATTTCCAATTATTTGTATAAAATAAAAAAATATAATCAAATTTTAAAACATTATTTAAGCATAGTTTGTATGGAACATCCCATATATTTTAAAATAATTACATTATGTTCAATAGAGTATGTGGAATAGAAAATCAAGATTATATTACCCACGAAGTATGTCAGGTATATATGATGATTATAACATATCCATTAAAATGAAGGGTATGAATAAGAACAAATAAATTATGAAACTTATATGTTTTTCACATTTATACGGTAAATTTATTTGTTATCAATCGATTAGGAAAGAAAATAAAAAAACTACTGAAAGAAAAATAAATATTTTTCTAAAAAACAATTTTTATATACGCAATGATTTTTTTATTAAATAATTATATTAATCAATGTTAGTTAATAATTTTAATTAAAATTATATATTATACATTCAGTAAATTTTTATCATTCATTTTATATTTTCCTAGGAATTATATTTTTATTAATCCATTTTTAATCTTAAAATCCAATTTTTTTTTGAAAAAATAGTTCCATCCCATTTTTGAAAATTATACTAAAATTAGTTGTTACCACTTATAGAGAATATTGTTGAAACAATGAACTTAATTTTTTAAATAATTATTTAAAAATTATTTTTATGTGAAATGTTTTATATTTTTATGATGGGATTATTTTTTCAATGAATAGTTAAAAAACTGTTTTTAATTGAATACAACCATTTTTATATAGTATTTAAATAGTTAAATTCTTATTTAATGTTTTTTTCAATGTATAATTAATTAAATTAGAAAGTAATTAATAAAATATAGGTCATACTAGTCAACTATATGGCCAATATTTATATGCAATATCTATATACATAAAAAAAGTTCTTTGGAAAACAACATTTTTCGTCACGTTTTGCAATTTTAATTTTAAATTAAATTTACAAACTTATATGAATTAATTCTGAAATATCATATTCCATATTTTTTATTAGAATAATTTAAATTATATAATATTTTGATTAATTTTTGTTCTTAATGACTTGTAAAAATAGAAAAAATGCTAACTGTAATTATTGTAAAAACCAGATTATAGGGGGGATAAACTATAAATATAATGGTTATAATGACTTAAAAATTGAACAAATTCTATTTTATGAACATAATATGACCTTATAACTTCTAATATTGTATAATTATCATTTTTGGATACTTGTGATATGTGAAAAACATGTGCAAAGTTTTGTCTTTTCTAAAATTCCAAGTATGTCCTTCCCTGCACTTGTAAAAGGGCACCACTTATTCTATACAATTCACACTTACAAAACAATTTGTTTCAATCATGCGATACCAAATTCAATTACTCAAATCCGTAATCATGACTTATGATCCTTTTTTGAATAAAAAAATATTAAACTTCTTTTGTTATAGTATCACATCTACCTTTTTTACCTTCATATCGTTTGGAAAATGATAGTGTCGCTCGTGTTTATTTGTGGTCTACTACTTCCACAAAGCGATGTGAATTGTTTAAATTTTAAATTGAAAGAGAACATAATAAGGATGATGATAATGAAAATATTATATATATATGTTATAATAATGATTATATAATGTTTAAATATTATTATCCTTTCTTTAATTTCATCTTATAAAATAATGAAAACAATGTTCACGTGTACATATGTCCTACCGTCTCTATGAATGGTGTAAATCATTTCCTTTATCAAAAATTTATAGACATTGTATGAATAATATTTTAATTAATAAATATTGTATTTATATAATGGCTAATATTCTATTTATTTTATTCATAGTGATCAAACTTCATGGACCAAAACTACATAACAAAAACATACATGAAAATAAATTAGTTATCACAAGAAATAATGTTTTTAATAAATAATCATTAATAAATGGGCGATAAAAAGTTATAATAAAACAATATATTGTATTATATATATTATTTTCATTTAGTAATATATATAATAAATTTATATTTTTTATACCAAATGTTCAAACACAAAAAATGTAAATCAAACCAGATGTAATGGTATCTCTAATATCTTTTACTTTTGTGAGAAACACTATTTATTCACCACTTATTTATTTTTTGTGGTTTACATAATACCCCTTTTATATGTTATATAATTACTATTTTTGAGTTATTTTTTCAAATATTTCATTCGATGTTATGGGGATACGATTCAAAATTTACCAAATGAGTAAGAAATTATTTTATAATCTCATCTTTTATTTAAATTTTTAATGATTAAGTTTACGATGTTAAAATATTATGATCTATCAATCAATAAACAAAAAAACATTATTATCCAATATTAATTATTCATCTTTTAAATAAATATTTCCATTTTATTCACTTTGGTACAGAAATTGTTTTTCAATATATTTGTATAATAAGATGACTTTATTTTTCTCTTCAATCAGAAATGTTCCCTCTTCTATATCCATGTTTTATAAAAATGTTTTGAAAAATGATATCAAAATTCTCAAAATTATTTATTAAAGAACTTTTTACCTAAGATATACTTTTTTCCAAATGCATTTAAAATGAATCTTCCAGTAATATTCCGAACAAGGTACTTTTTGACTTTTCATTGAACATTTGAAGTGTATATTTGTTTTAACACACTAAACTATAAGAAAACTTCCAAAAATTATGAAAATACATTTATTTGGATACTAATTTATATGTTTCAATGTATATTAAAAAATAAAATGATTTCCTTAATATTATTGAAATTTTTATATCATGAAAGTTATTTTTAATGTTGAAAGGGTATTTTCATCAAGAATTTTTTAATTTGAATTTTATGGTATTTCTTTATTAAATAACATAAAACATTATTGTAATTATTATCCAGGGGAGATATGCCACAATTATACCATGATTACTTTTTCTCTGAATTTTTTATGACAAGTTTGACCAGGGTTGTACTATTTTGATAGTATTATATATATTAATTTGGATGGTTTTTGATTATTTGTATTGACTTGTAAGATTATTAATATTTAGTATGCTAGTATTAATTAGGAATTCTAAATTATTTTTGTTTATTTATTGGGGAAATTATTATAATTTTCTATGATATTTTTTCAATAAGGGTGTTTGTTTCATTATGTTTTCCCCTTTCATATGTGTAAATATTTTGACATAGTATATGATGGGTGGAGCCCACTTTAAGCCCTTGATGCATCAGTATGTCTCCTGAGAAAAACTATATTGTGATTTGGATGAGACCTTACCCATATATGTAATATGTCATAGAATGTGGCATTTTAGGAATGCTTTTTATATCAGAAATTATAAATTCTCACATCGTGAGATTAATAATTGATTTCCATGTGATTATTATAATAGTCAGAATATTAATATATATGTTTCAGGATCATGTGAATATTTATATAGAATTATTTTGATCATAATTTATTCCCACCAAATTATTATTCATCTTCAATTTATTAATTAAAATCCAATTGTTTTAGTTATTTACCTTTCAATATTGATTATTCCATATTTATCCATGATAACTTTCATTATAAAAATACCCTTACCGAGTATTAGAACTCACCCATTTATTATGTTACATTTTCATAGGATGTCAGGAAGTGTATTATATTTGATATGCAGTTATATTCAAATCGGAATAATGGTAATATAAATGAAAATTCTATGTTGTATTTTAGGTTCTCAATTGTAATATGAAATTCAAGTATGCATCCAGTCTCCTAAGACTACTAAACTATTAAGTCTTTTGGTTTTTGGTTCCTCATATATTGTTCAAATCTAATAAAGTGACCATTTACTATATGCTACTAGGTCTAGTGGATTAATGACTGGTATCACAAGAAGATTAGTTGAAATATTGAGAACTATATTTAAGGAAACATTAATCAGAGAACATAAATTTATGATTTAATATTAGGATAATTATAAATATACAATATTATCTTAAAATTTTTTAAAGTGCAGATTATGTAGATTTCCAATAAATACATCCCTATCTAGATTGTAATTGTTTATGTAGTTTTGGAATATTTGTATCTAGGGGTAGTTACTCTGAAAAGGGTGAATTAGGATTTTACTAAATCACCACCTCGTGTAAGACAATTGCCCTTTCGATACACCTATTTTGCAACTCATGTGGTGTATTATTTGGTAGATTCACATTTTACTTATGTACCATTATGAAGGATTTTAATAGACGATGACAATGAATGAACTAGGTTAAAATAATAGTAAATTTATTTTAAAATAGGGTGTCATGATTTGGACCTGTTATAAATGATTATGTAGTTTCCCACTATGATCATTGTTTCTCATACTTTGCTTTTTGGTGGTAGTTAGTGGACTGGACCAAGAAGAATCTTTTTACCATTGAATGTGAATGTAAATGATGTGATTAGGAGCAACCAAGTTGGTTTATGTTTGGGAAGAATTATATTATGATTATACCTAATCAGTAATCAAAACATATGTTAAATAAAATAAACCTTAAACGAATTTTAGACTAGAAAAAGAGAATAATGGAGTTCATTGAGTGATCATATTGTGGATACCATAGAGAAAATAAGGTTCAATTTACTTTATAAAAAAATTATGGAAAGAGACACCCAATATGATGTATCAATGTAAGGGTAAAATATTTTATGTGATGAAAATATGGGAATAAATAAAATAACTACCCAGAAAAAATGTAGGTCATGATAGAATGAAATAAATTTCATCCAAGGAAACTATTTGTAGTTTGATGTCCAAAAGGTGCGAAACCTAGTAATCAATCAACACAATCAATTTCTTTTTCACAATTATAACCATGAACAAGGAATGCCTTATGTGATACTAATAATTTAATCTAAATGGTTGATTTATTAAAGTATTTGATTCCATGAATTTTTTTCTAGATGTATTTTTATCAATACTATTTTGGTTATAAGAATCACAAAACATCTAAGTACTTTGTTACTTTTTGGAATAATATATGTATTCATATTAGATAAACATAAGAGATATGGATAAATCCATGGATTTATGGTTTTAATTTTGAAAATATGTTAAATGAATTATACACCCATTTTGAGGACTTATGTTTTGGAAGTCCAAGATGATTAAGTGTATATTGGGTAACATTTATTGAAATATAACCCTTGGGATTAGTATGGGTTTTAGTGAAAATTTTATTTTAGGAAAAAATCATTTTGTTCACATAAGTCTCAAGGTATTGGTAATATTTACGCTAAATATGATCATTGCTTTAAAGGTAATAATAGACAATTAATATTATCTGATCTTGTGAAAAAAGTGCCTTGTTGAAAAATAATTTTATTAAGAACAGATTTGATGAATATATTATTATTTTTGGTTTTTATCATGTTTTATAGAATTTTATAAAAAATATATTAATATAATTTTATAAAATGAATATCCCACATTCTGGGTGACAATCTCTAGAATTTGACATGGTTGTACAGATCGAATAGAAAACTGAAGAGAGTCTAAGGCGTAGCACCTACCACTAGTCCACGTGATGTGTTTGTTAATAATAAATTTTTTATTTAAGTACATTAAAGGTTATAAAATTATTTTCTATGGGATTGATATTATATAATCAAATATTTTTTCATTGTTCTTATTTTTAAGTGATTAATTATTTTTTAGGAGATGTTTTATTTTTTGACATAAATGATTATTCTGTAAAATTTTTATTAAATATTTGGAGAGGCAATATAAATAATATGAGATAATGTTTTAGAAAAAAATTCATTAATATTGAGGTTTTTGAGGTTAATTGGGATGTAGGATTGTTTATTTCTTTAAATAATCTATGTTCATCGTTTGGTGGAAATTGTGGAGTAAAATATTTCTTCATATGAAGGTTTATTAATTTTTCGTATTGTATTAAATTATGCTAACCATTGTGGTTTTAGTAATGACCTGATAAATAGATCGGTATTATTTTGAGGAATATATGATCCACTAAAAGTAAATTTCATGCTTTTGTCTTAAAAAATTCATATATGATATTCAATTTATGGAGTAAGAAATGAAGTTGAAATTGATTAAAGAATAAAAAAAAGATAAAATTATTCATATTAAATAAATATATATTAATTATATATTCTGGTGTTCTCTATCATGAAAGGGAAATAGTACATTAACTATTGTAAATAGACCTATAAATAAAAATTTTATACATTAATTTTCATTTTTGATGAATCAATTTTCATTTTCACTACTTATTTGTTTATGGTTTTGTGGTCATTAAATTTATCTTTATAATTCAACTTCTTATAATGAATGATCTATATAACAATCTGTAATTATTTATGATTTTTTTTTTCTAATTACAAATATTCAATTTAAACCATCGTTCTTCCACTTGTAAACTTAGTTATGTTCTTTTTGAGATGACCTTCACATTCACATAGCCTCTTTTCAAGAGGGAGTTTTGCATAGCTATTTTATGATGCAGGTTTTCAAAAAGGTATTTTAAAATATTGAACTCTTTATTTTAGAGCTAACGTTTAAATAGAGAGGGTTAAATTTATTAAAGGTTTATTGAATATAAATACCCATGATTTTAGTAGAATAAAATTGTGTTCTATAGCATATATGATATGAAACATAGAGCTTAGATGACCCGTGAAATATACTTCTAAAATATGACAAAAAAAACTAGCCATTAAATTGGTGTATATTAATAAGACTAAATAATTTATAAAAAATATTTTTATTTCAAATTTATAAGATAAATTCAATGGTTATCAAATTGGATTGAAATTAAAATAAGGAAATCATTTTAAAGTAAAAGAAATAATTTTCTGGAAAATCGTTTTTATGCATGAATTGTGTTTTTGTCTTAATAAATTAAATTAATAAATATTGGTGAGATATTTCAATTAAATTTATATATTATAAATTCAATGAAATATTTTATATTTCAATTAATATATTTCTAGGAATGTGATAAGAATATTTTATGTTTTATGATTAAACACTATACTTTTATAAAACTAGTTTTTTGTATTTCCCATGATTATTTAAAAACTAATTTTTACCAATTTTAACAAATTTTTTTTAATAAATAAAATTAATTTTAAGATAATAATTTCAAACTTTTCTTAAATTTAATTTTTATAATTTTCAGAAAATAATATTTTCTCTGAATAGTGAAAATACTAATTGTATTGGAAACAATCTCATATTTAAATTCATTTAAGAGTTTAATATTGTGTTACTTTTTTGAAAAGTAAAATTAGTAAAATTATATTTTAATTAAACAAATAAGTTTTACATGAATGAATTATATGATATATTTTTATATAAAAATATTTATACTTATGAAAAGATTTCTTTTGAAAAACAAAATTTTTATCACGTACAAAATTTTAATTTTAAGTTAAATTCTCCCAGTTATGTGGATTTAATTTTGTAAAAAAAATTACTATTTTTAACAATAATAAATAATATTATATAAGCAGTTCAAATTACTTTTTTTCAAAATGAATAATAAAAACTGTAGAAAATTATTTACAACTGTTAAAATTAGGAAGGGTTTACCAAATTCTAAACTAAAATAATATGGGTTAAAATAAAATATTTGTTTTCAAATATTAGTTTTATGTAAATATTTTAACCTTATATCATCTATGGTTTCTGAATTTTCAATTTTGGATCCTTTTAGAATCTATAAAATGTGGGTATAATTAAATATTTTTCAAAAATTCCAAGTGTGTCATTCCCCCCACTTATAAAAGGGAACTCACTATCATCTCCCCTTCACACTTCCATAACCATTTAGTTCATCCATTACCTTAACAAAACACATGCTCAAATATCACCATGAACTAGTGTCTTTTTTTATCATTAAACTAATATATTAAGGCTTTACGTATAAACCTAACATGGTTTTATAAAGAAGAGGTATTATTTTCAATTCTCCCAATCTTTTTTTGTAGAATATGAGGGAAGTACTTACTGATAAATATACTCATAAATACATTCCATTCCAAGGATTGAATTTTATACAATTTTCTAGTATTCTTAATAAGGTTTCATCATTTATATACTTTTAATTCCTTGTGATAAGTGGCTATGTGAACATTTTCATGTTCTAAGAAAGGGAGAACAAAATATATTTTATCAATGGTAATGATATGTTTCTCATCCACTAGGGGATTATAAGATTCACTAAAATAAAGTGGATGTAGTATAGTTAAATAATAAATAGTATGTTATTATTTCCTTTGATCTTTGGGAATCTTGGAATGAATCATGGAGTGAGAAATCATTGTCATTATAGGAACAAGATTCGATATTCTATATTTCATAGTATTTGGTTTATCAGGTGGGAAATCATTTCATTTCTCATAACATTAATTGATATTATGATGTATTCTGGTTCAATCAATTGATTTAAACTAAAAATAAATTTCAAAATGTCATTGTATAGTAATCAAATTGATTAATCATATAATCATGAAATATCATTATATGGATGTATAAATCATAACACCTTCATCTCAATCTGTGTAACCTTATGTTCAACCAATGTTATCCATGGTCATTAACAAAAAATAGTATTCCATCCTATAAATATACCTATCTGAAGTTTTTTCACATTATTTTACTTATACTAATATATAGGCAATAATTAAAAATATCCTTCGATAACAGCTATAGAAACACATAATTATAAAATATAAAAATTATGACTTTTTAGATGAATATTAAATATATTTAAAAAATACACTCATATAAAGATTTATGGTTTAGTGTATTTTGAGACATTATACACTATATTACAGGTTTTTAAGATATTTTACATATCTCCCACAAATATATTCCCAAAAAGTACTCTTCCTATACATACACTACTTAAAACCTTTCCCCATGAACTGGGGAAAGGATGCATAGGAAAGGGTGATCTCAGATTCTTAGTAATGGTAGACATTAGAGATTTAAAATGATGATCATATGAAAGAATAAGATAAAAATAAGGGTATGATATAATGACCATAACATACAATGTTCACAACTAGTCTATCTTGTATTGTAAATGTGAGTCATGATATAAAAAGTGTTCATTTAGGAAGACATGAATAATAAGAGTGATAAATAATCATTAAAATTTCATATACCATATGTTCATTTCATAAAAGTCAAGTAACATCATATGTATAAAAACCATTTAATATGCCATGGTTAACAATTTTGACCATAAAATCATTAAGGATTATGAATTAACCAATTTTTCCCATATCATAACAAATAATACATCATATCATGTTTCCCATATTAGATCAAGTTTGTCTCTATATTTCACATAGTTTGTCAAGAATATCACCTTGATTACAAAAATAGATTTATCACATTTACATGAATCTCATAGCTAGTTAATGAGATATAAAATATTACCCAATTAATTGGAAGGATGTATAATTTTGGGTCCACCCATAACAAAATTAAAACCATACATATGTGTTCTACAAGATAATACAATATTTTTCAAATTATCATCTCATAAGGAATGGAAAATATATGTTTCATAAATTTTTCATATTTTTTATAGCATAACAAATGATAAATAAATAGAGTTCATAAGAAAGCATCATAAAAAATTATTAACCATAAAAATAAAGAATAGATATGGTATAATTACATCATATCACCAGTAAAATATAATTAACAATGAAAGAATTTATCAAAGAAGAAAATTTCATTAAAATAATCATTGAATTATTTCTTTGAAAAAACAATGTTTCATTTCTAGACCACTAATTTAAAATATAAAAAATTCCAAAATATTATGTAAAATATTTAATTTGAAAATAATCATTTAAAAATAAAAGTAATATTCAATGGATTGAGCATTCATGATGGATTTAATGTTCCCTTATGATGTATAAGTTAAAAGAAACAATCCTTTCACAGATTTTTGAAAGAGTCAAGAAGTTCCTCAATCCTAAAATAAAGGGATAAAGTTTTCACATAAAGTAAAATAAGTTAAAAATGGATTTTATAATGAATAGGATAATATTAAAGAATTTTTGAATACATTTTAGAGAAAATATAGACATGGGGGGAAAATGACTTTTGATCAAATAGTAAAACATAGTAGGTTTTCCTTGATGAATTATTTTGATATTTTGAGTATATAAAGACAATAAAATGAAATTAAAACAAATATTCTCTAGAAATAAATATAGTTGAATAACATTAAATGGGTTTATCATATAATTATTTTATAATTTCTTTAATTGAAATCTCAATATAAAAAATTCTAATTAAAATTTATTTGAAACATAAATCCCTTACATTAAGTCTTGTCTTTATTGGTATATATATGAAAATACTATAAAATAAATATATATTTATTATTCATGTATTCCGGAAATAAAATCATATATATCATACCATTTATTATTAAGTTATCATATATTATCAAAGGTTAATTAATAATATGTTCATAAGATCATTATTCTTGGTGACACCGACTTAGTTTTTCCTGATTGTTTTGATTCAGTAGTCTTAGTCCTGATACCTTGACCATGTTTAAAAATATTTATTATTTTAATCATGATATAAATATAAAATATATTAATTATATATATTTATAGTAATCCATAAAGTTTCGATATAAAAAATTAATTACAGATTTCATGGGGATGGTAAGCCATTAATACAGAGGAACATTGTTTTCAAATTCTAATGGATGAAAAAAAATTGAATAAAAAATAAACATTATTGGATAATTATTAAATAATATAAATCATATAGATTCATAAAAAATATATTTTTTTTATCCAGGTAAAGTCAATATGAAAAAAATCACATCTCTTCATGGATGTGCTTGTTCACACGCAGGAATGGGCGATGTTTTTATTTTCTAACAGATTAGAAGGTAAGAAGCTATATATAATACAATAATTAAATAATAATACATATTCCATAACTATCATATAAATAAATAAATACCCCTATAATGACCTTCTAATGATTGCGATGTAAAATGAACTGTATCGCTATGTGGAGATGGTAAGCCAAACAGATTCATGCGCAATACATTCACTTCCCTTTTTATAGAAAATGGGGTGAATAACTGTGGTGTCATATTCATATTTAAATTTTGGTTTATTTATTCTATTTAATTTGTTATTTTATGATAAAAATAATTTTTTTGGTCTAGTGTAAGAAGAATAACTTGAAAGCGGTAAGGTAAGATGATTACCTATTCTTCAGTAGGTCTCCTTTGGATTCTTCCATAAAGACCCTTTTAATGGTATTTTAAGTAGTATAAAACCTCTAATTAATTAATATGGATGCTTATAAGATAATTTTGTAGGGTTTTACAATATAAAATGTTCAATGTTCTATAAATAATAGAAATTTGAGGTTTCCTTTTATAAGAGAGGGGAGGGGAACACTTGGAATATCATATAATAGTAAAATATGATAAAGTCATTCAATGGGAAATTCATTTAAAATGGATATATATAAAAATATCTGGTATTATGGGGTTAATATACTATTAAAATATAAATATTGGATAGGTTTATGTGGGGTTTTAGACCATATCTTTCGGTTTAACCCTTTAATTAATATATTTTATCCCTAACACCAGTAATGCATTTATCATCATTAAATGGTTACAATTTTTCTTATAAGGTAATAAATATGTTATTAAATGGATAATAGATGATAATATCAACCATATATTATAAAAAATTTAAAATTTCAATATTTTTATTAATATTAAAGAGTTTAATTAAATGTTATTTTCATAAAATACCATTAATTTCATTTCTCACACTATTAATAGAATAAAAATTTATATAATTAAAGAATAATATATAATTAGAATATATTCCTTTAACACATCAATAATATTTTAAATTAGTTTATAAAATTCATGTCACACTATAATTCACAAAAATTATTTTACTTATAGTATTTACAAATCATTTATTTTATTCCTATTAATTTATGAAATGATGTGTCAACTTTATGTAGAATTTTAATGTAATTAAATAATCAATAAAAATTATAAATAATCTACCATTATTAAAATTATTCCATTATACTAAAAATAACTATTAATATTCATTCAATACTATTTTATCCATATATGAATACATAAGAGATATTTAAATGTAAGAGAATAAATTTTTTTATTATTGATTGAATTAAAAATCATATAGGTCATTTTTAGGTAAATAAATATCTGAGAACAAATTAACTTTTTATTAAAAGGTTTTAATTGTTGAATTAATTTCATTAGATGATAATTAGGATGAAAAATAGTGACCTTAACACATAGTTTTAACCAATGTTAACTCGATTTGCACATTATTGAGGTGGTAATTTTTTAGCATAGTTACTATACCTAATGCCACGAAATATAAGGGTAATATTTAAAAAATTAAATCCTACTAATTCTAAATATGTAATTAAATTTTCACCATTCATTTATATAATTTTATTATGTTAATTTTAAAATATGACTTCAAAATGTGACCAAAAATGTTTTTTTAGAAAAATACATTTTAAGGGTAAAAATTGAATTATTACCTCACCATGAAAAGAAATAATTGTCCCTGAATACAAAAAAAAATTATTTAATATTGTTTCCTATGGAAATGGGGATGACCTTTTTTGTTTAAGGATCAAACATTCCAACCAGTTTCTAACGGGTTTATTCGTTGAACCGGAAACATCTAATGATTCTATATCCATTTGGACCTACTTTCCAAAGGTAGGTTCTCATTAGTTGTGTACCGATGAGGCTTAAGAATTCTCATTGGTCGAGAGGATGGGAAGTCATACTCCTCACACCTTTTTGATGGGAATTATTTTCTACTCCGAGATGCTCTTTATATATTTGAGTTCTGTTCGTGAATCCTTATTAAATTACTAAGTAGGAAAATGAGCGTTCCTTTAGATCTCACAATCAATGATTAATATGTATGAATGTTCAAAGAATATTTTATATGTATTTGTGGATATTAATTGTTAGAGAATCATATGTATTTGTTAGAGATTATTATTCAATAGTATCCTTTAATACATTATATAGAAATCTATGGGACATTATGGTAACCATACTGGTTTTAAAGCCACTTAGTATGGCACTTGAAGTTTATTGTCATTCCGAAGGTCATGGATTAATTTAGAGTTGGTATTGCACCCACAAATGGGCTACCTACGTATCCTTGTTTAGAAAATGAATCATAACCCATGTAGTTCGAGTGAAGAAATATGGAGTTTATGCATGATTGATGGCCCAATGAAAGATTTCATAATTACTTCTACACTATAAGCTCACGTGAGTCATGATCGGTTTGAGAAACAAGAGCTATCAGTAAAACCTGCCTTTTATGTCATGAAAGATTAAATCATCAGAAATAATGTGGGGCTTAAGTATTTATGACTTCCCAAGATAGATGAGGATTGAGATTTACTTCAGGGAAGAAACTCGAGAACAAGGTCCAAAAAGGTATATGTGCTTTATGGAGATTTGGATACTTAACTTAGGACTTAATCCTGAGAATGATTCCCAAATTATAGGTGACTTTTGATTGGGTTTTATTCCTGAGAAGGAAGCCCAAATCAAAAAAAATTAAGACTGGGGATTACTTTTATAGAGGAGGCCCATGATAAAAGAAATTATGACTAGGGATTATTCTTGAGAAGGAGGCCTAGGTTAGGGTAATTTGGAATTTTGGGGCTTACTCCTAAGGGGGAAGCCCATATTAAGGAAATTTGAGATTTGGGGCTTACTCTTAAGGAGGATTCCCATATTTGGGAACTTTGAGATTGGGGCTTACACCTAAGGAGGATGCCCATATTAAGGGAACCTGGACTGGGGCTTACTCCTCAAAAGGAGGCCCATATTAGGGGATTTATGACTGAGGCTTACTATTAAAGAGGAGGCCCGTGTTAGGGGACTTGTGATCAGAGGATTACTCTTGAAAAGGATACCCTTATAAAAAGAATTTATGACTTGGGGATTACTCTAAAGGAGGATGCCCAAATTAGGGAACATGAAATCATGACTGGGGCATAATCATGATAAGGAGGCCCAAATAAAAAGGAAATTATGATTGGGACTTACTCCTGAGAAGAAGGCCCGTAGTTTGAGGATATTTATAACTTGGGGCTTACTCCTAAGGAGAATGCCTAGATTAGGGAACTTGGGGCTTATTCCTAAGGAGTAATCCCAGATAGGGGAACTTGGGGCTTATTCCTAAGGATGATTCCAAGATTTGGGAACTTGGGGCTTACTCCTAAAGAGGATTCCCGTATTAAATAAAATTATGATTAGGGATTACTCCTGAGGAGGATTCCCATTTTAAGGGAATTTGGATTGGGGCTTACTCTTGAAAAGGAGTCCTAGGTTAGGGGACTTGTGATCTGGGGATTACTCCTGAAAAGGAGGCCCTTATCAAAATAATGTAAGACTTGGGGCTTACTCCTAAAGAGGATGACCATATTGAAGATCTTCTCATCTTAAAGGATGAGGCTAAATGAATGAAATCTCTAACCTTAGTGACATAAAGATATGTAGATCACTAGGTTCTTTGAGATGTTCCATATAATTCCTTTCAGATAAGGAAACCAAAAAAGGAACCATGCCATAAATTACATTGAAGAGGGTTTTGAAGGCCAAATATTGAAGAGGAGAGGTGGATTTGAAGAAAATTTTTGAATAGGTAGGAGGGGAACCCAAAACGATGTTGGCGCACAAGTCCTGTTGGGGCGTGCAAGTCTTGTTTGGGCATGAATGTCTTGGTCGCACAAGTATACTTGTGTGATGCATGTATACTTGCTCTATAGTCAACCCATAGGGTAATACTTGGGTGAGGCGGGGTTCAATCTCTTACTGTTATCCTTAAAGGCTTCAAAAATGTTGGCATACAAGTTTTGTTGAAGGGAGAAGGTGGAGCACATGTGTCTTCATTTCCCTTAAGGGTTAGACACTTAGGCGCACAAGTGTTGATGAATTTCAACACTTAGGCCATATCCCCCCTATTTAGATCTTCCATTCTAGGTATTAAATTACCTTAGAAGTTATCGGAAGACTTCAATCAGTGACTAGAGCGCTAAGAGATTAAATTTGACTTTTTGATTTTTTCGTCCTCGAAATTGGGGGCCCACAGGTGGTATTTATAGGCCATTGAAGACCTTGGGAGAAAATAAAATAGGCCATGCATGTCAGCTGCACATCCAATATGTGGCACGCAAGTGTACTTGCGTGACCATGATGAAACTTGCGTGACCCATGTGTAAACAAATCCTTGTTCATGACTTTGTCAATTTTTGATGTTTCTCCAAAGGATGAATCTCATTATGCTAAGGTATTCCTATTTTTCAGTCATTAGACTCTTTTAGGGAAAGGAGCATCAAAAAAAGTCTCCGCTCAGAGTTGGATCCGAAAGGAAGGAGGATTTGGCTCTAAGGTAAAGGAGAAAACCAAGGAACTGCAGCGTGCAATTTGTGAGCGTGCAGGTGGAGGCATACAGGTGAGAGCCACACAGGGTGTAGCGTGCTGGGTACAGCCTTGGCCTGCAAATATGCAGCCATTCTCACGAAAATCTACCGGCTTTCAAACCTTCCTGCTCTCGCCTCATAGGTTGCTCTCATCGTGCAGGTTTACTCGGCTTTCTGCTCATCCACACAGGTGCTTCAGTCCATGGTTTATTATTTCTTTGTGTTGTGATTCTACAGAGGTAGTTTGACTTGCGTGGTGATACATGCACGCCCAAACATGCATGACACAAATACACTTGTGCGCCAACATTGGACTTATGAGCCTTAATTTCTTTGCCATTTTTTCACTTTTCCTTAAAATTTTTTATGAAAAATCAACTTACTTAAGAGTTAATTATTCGACCTTTGCACAGATTAATTGGCCTCCAGAAGAATTGGAATGGATAATGAGCTGGCTAGCAAGCGGATTGTTGACATGATAAGCATAATTGTCCATGATTATTATAATATCTGAGACAACACTCTCCCATTTTTGGCCAAGTACTTGAAGAAGTATCATCATAATTTTCTACAGAGCATCTACTTGCCTCTATATGGGCATGGTCATCTGCAAGAAGTCAACATTCAAGATGAAAAGAACTATATGTCCATGATGAAGCCACACTGCTACTCATCTGTTTTGGTTATGTTGTGTATTAAGAGCAGCGAAAATGGAGTGAACGTTAAAATTTTTCATCCATGCCATTTCCAGGTAGATATGAAAATGGAAAACCCATGGCCTGAAATTTTTTCCCCTATTGGTTAGTGGAGAAAAGACTATCATGACATTAGATTAATATATGAAAATAGTACTCTCTCCAAATGGCTCTTTACTTCCAATGCTTCATTCTCAAATCCATGTATCCATCTTGCAAGTCTCTTGGAAAGAAACAAAGTCACTGTTTGATCATCAGAAAATTTTCTCAAACTGCAGTCAAGAAAATTCTTTTACAATTCTTCCAAGAAGAGTTGGTATCGCTGCATCTCTTATTGTATCCAGTTGAATGAATGAATTATGGGTGGCTGCTGATGAAGCTTGGGATGTCATAAATAAAATGAAGAGTTATGTTGATAGCCTCTTGTAGTTCTTTGTAAAGATAAGAGACTCCAGTTTGTGGATGTCCTTCTAAATCTTGTGCATAAATGAAAAATAATTTCATCTTCATTCATTTGTGTCTGTATTCTATTGCTACCTGCTTTAAGTTTTTATCTAAGCCAGCGGTCCTAGTAAGCATAGTTTGATTTTTTTCTAGGATTATAAAAATAACCCTACAAAATTTGAATCATTTTATTGCTCAATATTACCTAAATCATAAAAAATATATGTTTAGTGAGCTATGACTAGAATTTTATTCAGAGATTCATTGTATTTTGTAGGAAGTTTAAAGTAATGAACGTCAGACATAAAAAGGCTAATGTTTACGGTCAAAATATCTTTGACTGAATGGATTAAAATTGACTAAATTTATTGATAATTTATCTGAAAACATATTACCATATTCATGTATGAGGGAAAATATGAAAACTATGACAAAACAAATTTTAAATCTGTGGAATGAAATGAAAAAAGGGATAAAAGTAATTAGAAGAATTATTTCCCAAGAATGAAGTTTCCACTATTTAACAAATCCGTTTGGGGGTTGAATTATACAGGGCCACTTAAGGGTGTTGGCTGCATAGTCAAATAATATCATCTTTTGGCTGACAGGTCTGTTATGCATACTACTTATGCAAGGCCACCTTAGGGCACGTGCTGCATAGTCCGGAAAAAGAACTCTCAGAAATTTTACTTGTCTATTGCTAAAAATCCAGTGAATGTTTATGGAGATTTAAATTTTCCAAAGATCAGAGTCTGCTGTATGGAGAGAGGTACATGAATATGGAGAGGATATTTCCTATCAATATTATCAAAGAATTGTATGAATGTCACTCCTGCGAAGGTCTGACCCAAACGTAAGGAAGGGAAATATAAACCATAGACTTTAATACCTTCATATCATGAAAAAGAATATGGGAAAAATATGTTAAGGATGGACATTTTTTGCAGACCCCTACATATTTTTGTTAAGACAAATAAGGAAAAAATAGGTTTTCCTCCCAAGAATAAAGTTACGACTATTTGAAAAACCCGTTAGGGGGTTGAATTGTGCAAGGCCACCTATGGGCATTGGCTTCATAGTCAAATAATAGCATATTTTGGCTGGTAGGTCCATTATGTAGGCTGTTTATGCAAGGCCGCCTAAGGGCACATGCTGCATAGTCAGACAAAAGATCTCTTGGGTATCAGACATTTTGTGACGAGAAGTCATGAAAATGAGTTATGGAGATCTGGAAGTATTTAAGGTTAGGAGTATGACACATGAAAATGAGTATTGTCCAATGCATGAAGGAGATACATAGACCAATGCTAACCATAATCCTGTTGTTTTTAGGTCCTGAATTGATGTTCTGGACTTCACTATGTATCCCATAAGGATGTGAATCAATCCATACGTAGTTCTTGAAATATAGTTTAACGTCACGTGGGACCATATTGTAGGAGATCTTAGTTTAGTGTCATAGAGCTCAGACTATAATGAGGATTATACATATAAACCTGATGTGAATGAAGACCAGGGTTTTCATACCACATTCATGTTTTCACAAGGGGAATTTTCAGCCAAGGGATTGAAAGTGGAATTTGGGGTTAGGCCCAAAGACTTGGGGCTGGATTCGAGAGATGCTCAAACATTTCTACATATCCCATAAGGATGGGAATCAAGACCCACATAGTTCTTGAAATACCCTTTGTACAGATTTTGTTCGTACAAGTGAAGGGTGAAAGGGGTCTTTAGTGCAATGATGTTTTTAACTAAGATTAAAGGTTCAGGCATTGCCATGTATGCACATAGTTTTTGGAATATAACATAACTAGAGATCAATGAAAATAATGATTCCCTCTCAGGTTAGGGTGTCAAAAAATGTTGTCGTTTATTATCGTACATGACAAAAGTACGAATAGTTTAACATCATCTAGCAAGGACAATGGTGAACCAATGTAAAAAATACTTGTTTTGTGGGAGGCTTCACGAATAAAAATCATATGAGATGGACGTGAATCGATGTGAAGATATTGGTTTTCGTATTGAACCTCAGGAGGTTTCTTACGTACCCAGTCTAGAAGGCAAGGATCAAAGTCTGCACAGTTCGATTAAAGAATGAATTGGTGATCAAGTTGTTCTTGAGGAAAATGACCTAAAAAATGGTGTTGGGACTTACACATGGTTAGTGGCCTAGAGAGGGTGTTATGGTTGATGTTTTCTATAAGATCACGTGAGTCATACTCTGTGTGATAAAAAAGAGGTAGCAACAACCCTAACGATGCATAGTCTAAAGTTATGTAGGACAAAGAAACGACTGTGTAGTCTAATGTCATGTTCTAAGGACTTAGAAGGGACTATGCAGTTTAATTTCATGCAATAAGGACAAAATAGGGGTTGTATAGTTTAACATCATATAGAAAGGATGAGTACTCCACATTTTAGCATCATGTAGAGAGGACAACATAGTTTAACGTCATGTTGGATGTATTAGGGAGTTTTTCACAGTTTAACGTCATGTTGGTCAACACAGTTTAAAGTCACATTGGATGACACAGTTTAACGTCATGTTGGATGACAACACAGTTTAACGTCATGTTGGACGACACATTTTGACGTCATGTTGGACGAAAGGGAAAAAATAAATTTTAACGCCATGTTGGACAATGGTGAGAATAGTTTAAGGTCATATACATGGACCTATGGTGATGTATTTGTGTTATAAAAAATACTTCTTCAGAAATCTGGAATTGGTTGGAGTCGTGATGAGTTCTCCATCCATTGAGATTAAATAATAAGCTCCATTGGAGTAGACATTACGTATTGAGTATGGTCCTTCCCATTTTGGCTCAGGTTTGGGAGGTTTATTTCCTGGTATCATCATATTTATGAGGACCAATTCCAATTCTCCATCAATGACTGAATAAAGATGAACTTTTTTGTTGAATTCTCGTGCTATTCGATTCTAATAGACTTCCAAGGGGTGCAGGGTGCACAATTGTTTTTCATCTAATCATTCCAATTCATCCAATCGCTTTTGTGATTGTTCATCTGTAGATGACTGATCACAAATGGATACTCTGAGAGAGGGTAATTGAACCTCAATGCGCAAGACTGCTTCCAGTTGATATACCAATGAATATGGAGTTGGCCGCATTGCAATGCGGGTCATGGTCCGATAACCCATAAAGCATGAAAAAGTTTATCAGGCCATGACTACTTATCTTTATCCAACATCTTTTGCAATATATTTGAAAGATTATTGTTGAAGGATTTTATTTGGCCATTGGCCACTCCATTATATCGAGATGAATGATTGGATTTGATGTTGTATTCTTGATACAAATTCCATACCTCTGATGAACAGAATTTGGTGCCATTGTCCGTCAATATGGTATGAGGGACACCAAATCTGGTAATGATGTTAGAATTGATGAAGCTAAAAATGCTTTTATAACTGACTTATATGAGAGGTATTGCCTCAGAACATTTGGAAAAGAAGTGTGTATGAGTATGAATATACTTAAACTGCTTGGTTGTAGCTGAAGGCTAAGGTCTTTCTACATCCATTCCCCATGTGGAAAATGACCATAATTATTTAGCTGTATGAAGAAACTCTGGGGGTTGATGAATGATGTTGGCATGTACATGGAAATGATGACACTTCTTAGTGAAATCAGCACAATCTTGTATGATTGAAGTCCAAAAGTATCCAAGCCTTCGAATTTGATCAGATAGTCTATGTCCGGACTGATTGTCCCCATAGACTCCTGCTTGTGCTTCTTTCATGATAGCCATTGTCTCTTCACCATCAATGCATCTGAAGATAATTCCATCAAAACTTCTTTTGTAGTGAATTTTTTCTAGGTGACCAGGGCTATCATAAAGAGTAAAATTGACCACACGTTTCCAGACTTGTTCTTTCACGGCTCTATCAGGTGGGAGTGTTCCATTTTGAAGGTATTCCTTGATAGGTGTCATCAATCCTATAACATGACCATATGGTTCAGAAATGGGACTAATATAATTGATTTCCTCTATTTTGGTTTGAATATAAGGTGAAACTGTATGACAGTGGGCAATAGTGATGATTGTATCGTCCCGATTTGGATCTTCCTAAGCTGTGGCTATATTAGCCAGTGCATCAGCTTGGGAATTTTGTGATCGCGGGATATAAAAAAATGTCGGTTCTGAAGGAAATTCCACCATCAACTCTCTGACATAATTATACAATGGGATTAACACTTCTTTTCTGATGGCATAATCCCCATTGATTTGTTTGATTACCAGGTCTGAATCACCTTTCACCTTTAAGTGATTCACTTGTTGTTGAAGCGCCAACTCCAATCCTACAATGATAGCTTGATATTCGACTTCATTGTTGGTGATGCCTTCCCACAATAAGAAGGAAAAGGATAACATTGAATTTTCTGGGGAAATAGGTACAATTTATAACCCATCTTTGTTGAATTTAGGATCATCCATTTTCTTCCCTGTTGGACTTCTAGAAGCACCATCAAAGTACATTTCCCATGTTTGAAGATTATCTTGAATAGAGAAGACTTCCTCATCAATAAGTTCGGTATCTAAAGATGTATCTTCTACTGAAGGATGTTCAGTAAGGAAATCAGCCAGAGCTTGACCCTTTATTTCATTTTGAGACTCATATTGGATATAAAACTGTTGCAAAATAACTTCCCACCTTTCCAGACATCCTATAAGATTTGGATGGCTAAGGATAAATTTGAGCGGGTTATTGCGACATACCAATTGGACCTCATGAAGTTGCAGGTAGTGTCTCAGCATCTATATTGCAAAGATTAATTCTAGGAAGCACCTTTCAATATTTGAATATCGGGTTTCTACTTCAAGCATAGTCTGAATGAGATAGTAAAGGTTGTTTTAATTCCCCACATCATTCTTATGGGAAAGGAAGGCACCCAGTGATCACTGAAAAGATATCACATAAAGAATAAGTGGTCTTCCTTCAACAGGAGGCATTAATACCGATGGACTCAAGAGATATTTCTTGAGAATATTGAATGCTTCTTGACATTCTTTGGTCCACTAGTAAGTGACTCCCTTCTTCATCAATTTGGTGAAGGGTAAACTTTTTCCTACCAGATTGGCTATGAAACGCTGAATATAGGAAAATTTTCCTTGAAGTCCTATCAATTCATTAAAATTTGGAGGAGGTGGCATACCAAGTATTGACATTGTCTTCTCAGGATCGACGTCGATACCACGACGGCATACAAAAAAGCTGAGAAAGTTTCCTGAGGTTACCCAAAAAGCACATTTCAAGGGGTTCATCATCAAATTATGTGGTCAATCATTGTGGAATATGACTTCCAAATAAGCCAAGTGATTATAATATTGTTTTTATTTAACCACCAAATCATCCACATAACATTCAACAAAATTTCCCTAAAAATGGTTTTATGATACGATGCATGGACCGCTGATATGTTATGCCTGCATTCTTCAGGCCAAATGGCATTACCCGATAGCAAAACACACCCTGAGGGGCTCCGAAGGCTGTAGATTCTTCATATTCTAGAGCCATTCAGATGTTATTATACCGAGAATATCCATCCATGTTGGAAAGTGGTTCATATCCAGTTGTTGCATCAATTAAGTGTTCTGTGATCAGAACTGGAAAATCATCATTAGGAAAATGCCGATTAAGATCTCTAAAATCAATGGAATCTCTAATTTTTCCATTATTCTTTTTTACAGGGACAATATTATCCAGTCATTTGGGATATTGAACTTCTCTGATGAAGTTATCATTAAAATTCATATCCACTTGAGCTTTAATTTTGGAAGCAAAGGTTGGGTGTGTTCTTCTTGCGGCTTGCTTAAATCCTCGAGGTTCTTCTGGAAAACCCAAATGATGAGTAGCAACATCAGGATCATGCCTTGGCATTTCTGTATAGTTCCAAACAAATATATCATGATTTTTCTTTTAAAAAGAAATATACATTTATTGCTCTTCGAGAGTCATGGATGCACTAATTAAAGTGGGGATGTGATCTTCTTTTGTACCCATATTTATTTCTCTGAGTTCATCCCCAGTGGTAGAGATACCCTCTTCAAAAGCTGGAGGAGCATCCCTGAGATCTTCCTCTTCTTACTCAACACATGTTATCTCTTCTATTTCTACTTTCATAGTAGATGATGAAGTAGAATTTCCCTAATTAGGAGAGATGTTAAAATTTTAACATCTTGAAAAAGAAGCTTCCATTTCTGACCCTATTAATGATGTTGGGTCTTCTTTGGGTTATAAAGAAGAGATAATGGATTTAGAATTGACATAATTGTTCACCTATGACATTAATTTAACTTCTTCTAGCCTAGTGGGGAATGTATATAATTTCTGAATTTCAACAGATGAAATGAAGACATCTCTATTTGAGCTTTCATCATTGCTTGGTGAATCACCAATTTCTCCCATGCTGTCTGGCCTGATTGTCGTAATTGACATTATGGAAGTTTCTATAAGAGTATTTGGATTTGGGTCTATCCTATCAATTTGACCGATAGGAAACACATAATTTGTACTCACATGTATGAATGGGTTTACTGGAATCTTTTCCAAACCATATAGAACATTAACTTTGGTAACCTCCCTTGATGTGGATTTCTCTATTCCCTCCATGTGATAGAATTCCTCCTTAATGTTTTGAGATTCACATGTTTTGAATGGGGATTTATCACCATAAAATTTCCTAATTTGACCATTGAAACAATATATAAGTAATTGACGGTATGATGAAGGGATAGCCACATGTTGATGTAGCCAAGGTCTTCCAAGAAAAATATTGAAGGTTGTGTCGTGACGAGCAACCATGAAATCTGAATTGGATACAAGATATCCAAACTGAGTTCTGAGGGTGATCTCTCCCAGAGGTTCTTGATCATTTTTATCATATCCGTGCAACATCAAAGTAGAAGGAGATAAATCAGACTCAGTGAGGCCCAATCAACGAAGTGTACGAATGGGGATGAGGTTGACTCCTGAACCATTATCAATGAAAGCTCATCGGATGTCTACATCATTGACCTTGCCAAAAAAATACAAAGGTATAATATGTTCATGCACAACATCATCTTCATCTTCATCTATAAAAGATATCACTGCAAGGCATTTTGCAGGATCATTATCTACATGGTATATTTCAACCGCAACAATTTCAGTTGTGAATTCCTGAGGACTTGACAAAGCCTCAATGAGTGCAACTAGAAGATCTTTTAATAGATTCAAGGCATCCAGAATTGATAACTTGGCCGGTATATGGGCCAAATATTTTAAGACATCATATTTTTGATCCAAAGGTCAGTGTTTCCCAACAGGAACATGTTGTTTTGAAGGTGCCTTAGAAGTTGATTCTTTGGAATTATATGCATCTTCTATCGGGGTAGGAGTTCGAAATACTCCTAGCTTTAGAAGATTAGACCAACTGGGTCTATTTACTTGCTGAGAAGAAGAAGGTCTAACCTACAACCGATCCTCCAGAATAATTATTCTAAGATTTAATCTTCCATGCATCGAAGAACTATCTTGTTCCTGTTGAGCCCGCTGAAGTGCTCTACCACGAGTTTCTGCTGCATACACAGTTCTAGTAGGGGTAGAATTGAAATACTTGTTTCTGTGATATCCACATCTTCCCTTGTATCCTAGACCTCTGGAATTCCCTCTATTCCTCTATTTGACATAGGTATCTCAGGCTCCCCAAGATCGAAACTGTGACAGGAATAATGATATGTTAAGTAAATCATGTTAACAGAACCGAAGATCAACTCTTCATCTGATGAAGAGTCTTCCAGATTAGCCAGTTTAGGCTATTCCGTTTGGTGGGGTAGTGCCTATGGCTTTGAAGTAGATGGAATAAAATCTTACAGTGTCAAAGAAAACTTCTTCTTTGACATGTTCTCATCTTCTTATGAGTGTTCATATTTCTTTGAATTATTCCATTTCTTTGAGGATTTTCCTTCTATTGAAGGGGGTTGTGCTGTGTCATTCATAGAAGAAGTCAAAATTGGTTTCTTCAATTGCGTTCATAAAATGGCATGAGTTCGGTTGATCATTTTTCTGACCATCCAATCATCATATTTCTGCACATTTTTTCTTTCGACTTCTTGCCACTCACCTTCTTCCTCTGGCTTTGTAGCAGTATCACATGCTACCTGAGATGAAAAACCTTTTATTTTTACCTTTCCCGAGTCCACCATATTTTGTAGGAGGTCTTTGAAGGCAAAAAAATCCTGAATGGGATGCCCCAACAACTGATGAAATGGAAAATATTTGGGACAGTCTTCATCTCTTTCCTATTTTGGCCTCTTAGGACATGGCTACTGAACCAAATTATTTTCTAGAGCTGAAATGAAGTAACCAAGAACTTGTTCATTTCAGAAAGAATAAACTTTGCTCTTTACCTCCTCAAATTGTTTCCGTCATTGATCTCTTTGATCATCTTGATGAAACGGCCTCTGTTGTTGATGCTCAATAGTTGGATCTCTTCGATAAGATGAAGGTTTTGATGTAGAAGTAGGTACAAGTGCTTATTTAAACATAACTGTAGTAGTATCTGCTTTACCCAATCTCCTTCCTGGAGCTTATGGAATTACATGAATTTTATCCTTAGTTTTTTTAAGAGAGTATTCGATCTGCTGAGTGATTGATGTAAGGTCTCCAAATCCTCCTTTGTATTTCACAGGGATCAGTGGTGTGAGTAATTCATCACGAAAATGTGTAACACATATTGGCAAAACCTGTTATTGAGGGAGTGTTAAGCATATGTAATATGTTAATCCCTTCCAGTGAGCAATGAAATCTGAAACTCTTTCATTCTCCCTTTGCTTACAATTTTTAAGATAAAAAACTATTGTCTTTGGAAATTTTTAGTGAATTGAATAAGAAATAGTTGACAGAGATCTTCCCATCCAGTAATTGACTGGGACTGCAGGCTTATATACCAGACAAAAGAAAGCCCTTGTAATGACTTTACAAAACAACTGATCTTAACTGCTTCTTGTTACTGAGGGGTTCCCGTCATAGGATCACAACTAGAAATACAATGTGTTATGGGATTCTATGGGTCTCCCTAACCATTAAAGATTGGGAATTTGGTACTTGAAAAATTTGATGGGGGAAGAATTGCATCAACCCATTCAGGGTAAGCTCTTTTTTCTGGTTGAATTTGTGCACGCATTTCTTCCATAGCTTGAAACCGAGCTATTAATTATTAAATGGTATTTATTAACTTTTGAGAATCATCTAGTTGAGCTTGGACTTGAGTAGGTGCAATAATATGAGCTTGGACAGGTGTGGTGGATGGTACTGCAATTGATGGTAGCACCACCGATTGTTGTTGTGCATGACCCATAAGATTAGTCCTATGATGGTGTACTAGTAAAGGAGGATATTCTTGATCCATCTTAGTAGCTATAACAAATTCCCTTGGTTGACAGACTCCATCATGCTTAGGAGGAAGACTACCTTGAAGTAGTTCTTTATTCAAACTCCTTAATTCCTTCATTTTTTCCACTTGTTGTTCAAATATTTTCTATAGTGGGAGTGATTGGCCTTCTACAGAGGGAGAGTGGAATGTAACCTAACTCTTTCCTTTCCCCTTTTTGGATGCCTTTCGGAGAGGGGGAATTTGGTTATTTGAAGGAATAACTAAATTCTGGGTATGCCTTTGATTTCGTGTATGCACTCCTTCTTCATTTTCATCTATGTGTATGACTTCTTGAGCAGGAAATTCTTCATCTGATCCCTCTGAGGGATCCTCTTGTTATGGAGTATCAACAACAATGAAATTGATGAAATTTATTGATTCATAACACATTAAATCTCTTTTATTGGCATTTATGTGATACTGTCTTTTTCCATGTCCCTGATGAGACACTTCCTTCTATTGAGTTGATCCCTAAGGAACTTCTTGAAGAACCGTAATTTGGAGGGAATCTCATGATAATTAATCTCTTTGTTTTTCTTATGGATTCTTCCCTAATCACGAGAATACTGACTTTCTCTAAGGAAGAGATTGAGGATTTGAAAAAGTCCCCAGTCCGGTGGACTGGGGCTGTTCCTGTTATTCCTGCTCAACACCTTAAATCATATTTGTTGATTCCGAGGGTTGGGATAAAAGAGTCCCCAATCTGGAAAGCTGGGGTGGTTCATGAGCTGCTACATCTGATAATTTCTTAAAATATATTCGGATCTTGCAGACTTTAGTCCGAAAATTGGCTGGATGCATTAACCTACATCCACTCAAATCACCTGGCTCAAAAGGCCGTTGGATGATTTCTGACACTTCTGTCACCTGATGATGTGCATGCTCTAAATGAGAGGCCTGTTCATTATTCTCATTTTCCTGATTAAAGAGTAATTTGACAAATTTTTGTCTGTATGCCTAACTTTTAGAAGAACTAGTTGAGGCCTGTTCTTGAGAAAGCCTTTGATTATGCACAAAATCATCTAGATGTGGCCAGTTCTGCGAAATAACATTGCATGAGACCAACTTTGGTAGGATTTGTTGACTGGAGAGTACAATGAAATTTAGTGCTCCAAGAGCACACCATACCCTGATATGAATATCAGATGGGGAATTGGAAATTAACTGGTGCAACCTTTTTAGTGCGCCAAGCAAAGAATGCTGATGGGCTCTCTGCTGTTTTTCCGACTTTGAATATCGGGAAACTGAAAGAGATGCCAAATCAATTTGTTGTTGTAACCCTTATATTATCTTGAAATTATTTTCATATTCATCATAAGATAATATTTTCTCTTTCAAGTGACAAAGAGTTTTCCACATTTTGAGACGAATATCGTGAATACAATATTCCGTCAACATTTATAGAATATCCTACTGAGAGTTAGCCAAAGGCCAAAACACAACTGGTACTTCACCTTTTGCCAGTTGTTTTCTCATATTCAATACTTCCTCTTTATCATTCGATGAAGATTCTTCTACCTGATTAGACCAAAGCTGGTGCTTCTTTATTGCTTTATCTGATTCAACAAGATTGGTAGATAAATAATTTGTCAAAATAGAAGTAAATGACCCCGGGGTGGTTCGGAAAATGACCTACACCCCGAGCTATATTCTGATTGAGGAAGTATTTTACATGCTAGTGGTAAAGCATGAGACATGACTGTCTTCACATTTTCAAGTGCCTCAAGATAATAGGGCTTTCTAATTACTGCATTTTGCTTTGAAGAATTTTATAGGCAATTCAAATTACTACTGTGGAGATGACTTTCACAACTAAATTCATCATCATGGGGGTGGGGGGACCACCATGGTGGGTTATAGCAGAAGATGAAACATTTTTTCCCCTTGATCTTCTGGCCATGCAGAGGGTTATCATGGCTCTCATCTGAATATGATACTTTTAGATCGACCGAACTATCATGAAGTAATCCTTCATGAAGAAGTGTCAGTTGCAGACCCTCGGAATTATTGTTCCCACTATTGGTAAATGAGAGAGTAAAATCTTGAGTTCCAACAAATAATTGTCTGAGTGCATCATGGACTCCTACATCGAGCACGACCTTATTAAAGATTTCCTGTTGATTTCTTGAATGTGTTGAACGAGTATTTTTCGTAGACTCCTTATTACTCACTTTATGAACAACTTGTAGAAAAAAGTGGTTTTTATGGGCAGGTGTATGCGCCTGATACAGATAAATAGTCTGGTTGGACTGATTATCTTCATTAAAATCAGGTGTATGTGCCTGACTTGATTGTCCATATTATATTGGAGAGTATGACCCAAAACCCTCTTGCACTGGAACATAGGTGTGTATCTGTTCCGGAGTGAGATGTTGATGTTTCACTCCACTGGTATGGACAGATTTTTATTTATTTCTCTGTGATGCTGCTAAAGCTGTTATAATATTCTGATAGGCATCCATAATGTGAGAAGGTATTTTCTTTTGCTCTTTCACCATCGTCATAATGTGTTTGGTGACTTCAACTACCAAAACGGGAATATACGTCCATTATGTGCTTAGAGTTTGTGTGTATTACTACTCCTGACCACCTTTTCATGTTAGTGAATTCTGAAAGTACTCATGTATGGGAGCATAGAGTTTGTTCTACTCCAAATTTATCATCGGAGCTTTCCGACTAACTTCTCTAGGTTCTACCAAACGAGACTGTTGGATGGCTTGATGAACATTGGAAGGTGTATGTGAATGCTGTGTATTCTTCATCAATCATGGTTGATGAATTTCATTCAATTCTGGTAGATGAGACTGCTCACAGAGTTTTTGATTGTAAATAATTATATGTCCCTGCTAATCAGTTGGCACCATATTACATTGGCGAACTTCTTTGGGTGCAGTTAGATGAGCATGTTGACTGGTTGATGAATTATAAATAGGTGTATATGCCTGCCTATAATACTCCGCTGAAATTTCCTGGAGGGGTTGGCGTGTTACTGTCAAACGAGTCTTCTCGGTAGTAACATCAGGATGAACAGGTGGATATACCTGCTAGTTATTTTCCATCATGTTGGATTGATGGACTTATATGGAGGGGGAAGAAGTAAAAACCTGCTCCATGTTGACCATATTTCACCTCTGGCGGTTCCTCTTGCATGCTCGGGTCTGAGGAACCTGAGCCGAACCCCTAAAGGTGACACTCTAATCATGTTGAGGGCACACTGCCACATGAGTCTGGCTGAGATTGTTGATGGGAGACCTCAAGAAGGACTCATGTCTCCATGAATTAAGGCCTTGAGTGACCTACTCATTCACCTCCTCATATTATGGGAGGGACTAGTGATTGTATTCTGGGGATAACGACCCGAAATGGTTGGAGACATTGGTTGGCACCACTTGTTTCTTGATCACTGGTCGTCGCTATCAAGACAACCAGGGTGAATTATTGACTTGGAGGGATTGTCGAGTGGCATCCAGAGTCGGAATGGTACCTTGTTGATGGTATTCATTAACTAGTGCAGTTGACACCTAGCGTTGAAGGTGCTGAGTAGGTGATGTCATCCTCAGAGTGGACAAGGATCCAGTAGGAGTAGCAGCAGATGCATTCACAGCTGTGAACTTTAGAGAAGCCATTTTTGTAACACAGAGAGATCTTGGAAATGAGTGCTTATTTGATATAACAGACATAATCAAGATAAATTAGGGAATTACATATTTTGGATGAACACATATGTTATTGATTTCCTTGTTTTCACTCACATTGAATTTAAATAAGGGCATAACAAATAACTAAAACATCAATTTTTCTTGGCTAAGGATTCACGTCAGGTTCACCATTTTGTTGTTTCCTCAGGAAATGGGGATGACCTAGTTTGTTAAAGGTTCAAACATTCCAATCGTTTTCCAACAGGTTTATTCATAGAACCGGAAACATCCAATGATTCTATATCCTTTTGGAGCTACTTTTCAAAGGTAGGTGATCATTAGTTGTGGACCGATGAGGCTTAAGAATTTTCATTAGTCGAGAGGATGAGAGGTTAGACTCATCACACCTTTTTGAGGGGAATTATTTTCTACTCTAGGACTCTTAATTATTTGAGTTATGTTCGTGAATCCTTATTAAATTACCAAGTATGAAAATGATCTTTCCTTTATATCTGACAATCAATGATTAATATGTATGAAATTTTAGAGAAAGTTTTATATGTATTTGAGGTTCTTCATCGATAGAGAATCATCTGTATTTGATAGATATTCTTAGTCAATGGTTTGCTTAAACACATTATATAGAAATATATTGGTCATTATGAACACCATACTGGTTTTAAAGCCACTCTGTGGGGCACTTGAAGTTTATTGTCATTCAGAAGGACATGGATTATTTCATAGATGGGATCGTACCCACAGATTGGATACATACGTATCCTTGTTTAGAAAAGGAATCAGAACCCACATAGTTCGAGTGATGAAATATGGATTTTATGCATGATTGATGGCCCAAAGAAAGATTTCATAATTACTTTTACACTCTAAGCTCACGTGGGTCATGATCGGTGTGAGAAACAAGAGGTATCAGTAAAACCTGACAATTTTGCCACAAAAGATACAATCATAAGAAATAATGTGGGGATTATTTATGTATGACTTCCCAAGATAGATGAGGATTGGGATTTACTTCTGGGAAGAAACCCATGAACAGGGTTCATTAAGTTATATGTGCTTTATGGAGATTTGGATACTTAACTTAGGACTTAATCCTTTGAAGGATCCCCAAATTAGAGGGGACATAGGATTGGGTTTTATTCCTGAGAAGGAAGCCTAAATCAAAAGAAATTAACACTAGGGATTACTCCTAAAGACGAGGCCCCGGTTAAAAGAAATTCTAACTGGGGATTATTCTTGAGAAGGAGGCCAATGTTAGGGGAATTTGGAATTTGGGGATTACTCATAAGGGGATGCCCATATTAAACAGATTTGATATTTGGGGCTTACTCCTAAGGAAGAATTACCAGATTTGGGAACTTTGAGATTAGGGATTACTCCTGGGAAGGATGCCCATATTAAGGGAACATGGACTGGGGCTTAATCTTGAAGAGGAGGCATATATTAGGGGATTTATGACTGGGGCTTACTCCTGAATAAAAGGCCCTGGTTAGGGGACTTGTGATCCGGGGCTTACTCCTGAAAAGGAGGCCCCTATCAAAAGAATTTAAGACTTGGGGCTTTCTCTGAAAGAGGATTCCCAAA
This sequence comes from Viscum album, assembly GCA_963277665.1. Classification (NCBI taxonomy): domain Eukaryota; kingdom Viridiplantae; phylum Streptophyta; class Magnoliopsida; order Santalales; family Viscaceae; genus Viscum; species Viscum album. The sequence continues at coordinate 127,878,902 of OY728145.1, forward strand.
TTAGTGAACTTGAAATTATGACTGGGGCTTACTTCTGAGAAGGAATCCCAAATCAAAAGGGAATTATGATTGGGACTTACTCCTGAGAAGGAGGACCATAGTTTAAAGAGATTTTTAACTTGGGGCTTACTCCTAAAGAGGATGCCCAGATTAGGGAACTTGGGGATTATTCCTAAACAGGATGCCCAGATTATGGAACCTGGGTCTTATTCCTAAGGAGGATGCTATGATTTGGTAACTTGGGGCTTAGTCCTAAGGAGAATTCCCATATTAATGAAAATTATGATTGGGTATTATTCTTGAGGAGGATTCCCATTTTAAGGGAATTATGAATGAGGATTACTCATGAAAAGGAGGCCCAGGTTAGGGGACATGTAATCTAGGGATTACTTCTGAAAAGGATGCCCTTATCAAAAGAATTTAAGACTTGGGGATTACACCTAAGTAGGATGCCCATATTAAAGATCTTATCATCTTAAAGGATGAGGTTGAATGAATGAAATATCTAACCTTAGTGACGTAAAGATATGTAAATCACTAGGTTCTGAGAGATGTTCCACAGAATTCCTTTTAGATAAGGAAGCCACCAAATTAACCATTCCATTAATGACTTTGAAGAGGGTTTTGAATGAAAATCTTGAAGAGGGGAGGTGTATTTGATGAAAAAAGTTGAATAGGCAGGAGGGGAACCCAAAAAGAGGCAGGAGCGCAAGTCCAGTTTGGGCGCACATGTCCTGTTTGGGTGCACAAGTCCTGGTCGAGCATGTATACTCGCACGACACATGTATTCTTTCACGACGGTCAACCCATAGGGTAATAATTTGGCAAGTATTTTCTAAAGCGCTTATCATTATCCCTAAAGGCTTCCAAAAGGGTGGTGCACATGTTTTGTTGAAGGGAGAAGGCGGCGTGCAAGTGTCTTCATTTCCCTTAAGGGTTATACATTTTGACGCGCAAGTGTTGATGAATTTCAACACATAGGCCTTATTTCCCCTCTTTAGATCTTCCATTCTAGGTATGAAATTACCTTAGAACTGATCGGAAGACTTCAAGCAGAGACTAGGGTGCCGAGAGCTTAAATATGTCTTTTTGATTTTTTCGTCCTTGAAATGGGGGGGCCCACAGGGGGTATTTATAGGCCATTGAAGACCTTGGGTGAAAACTAAATAGTGTGTGGAAGTCACCTGCACGTCCAATATGTGGCATGCAAGTATACTTGTGCGACCATGATGAAACTTGCGTGACCCACGTGTAAAAAAATCCTTGTTCATGCCTTTGTCAATTTTTGATGTTTCTCCAATGGATGAATCTCTTTATGGTAAGGTATTCCCCTTTTTCAGTCATTAGACTCTGTGATGGATAAGAGCATCAACAAACATATAATATATATATTTAAGTAAAATATTTCACCTATTGTGATAAATTAAATTTAAAAATTGAAAAACACATTGTCTGCATAAAAATAGTTTTTTAAAAAAATTTATCTCCTTTATTTTATAATTTATTTTATTTTCATTTCAAATTGATATTTAGTAAATTAATTTTATACATATCTACACCATATGTTTTTTAAAATTTATTTATTTCTAAACATACCCACTAATAAAAGTGTCAGATTATAACTTTCTCATTAAATAATATTATTTTAATATTGTATCATGGTTAGTTTAAGCTATGTGTTGTGGGTAAAGAAAGCGATGAAAGAAATAAAATTTTTATATAGAATTATATAATAAAATCTCAGGTGGTTACACAATAGGTAAATAAATATTTTTTCCATTATTAGAAACTAATAAAAAATTCTAAACTACACATAATAAATAAATCAGATGTGAAATAAAAAAGAAACAAATTTTTTATAAAAAATATATATATTTTATAATTATTTATACAATTTTTATTAAATGATTTAATAAGTGTTTAAATGATATATTCCAGTACCAGTAGATTAATTTAACTCATTTACTTAATGATAAATAATTTATTATAATAGGATTTGATTAAAATCATTTAATGTTGAAAAGGTATATTTCTAAAATAATTATTTTGGTGATTTGTAATTTAATTTTAATAACTGAAATAAATAACATTTAGAGGATTATTATAGTAAAACAAAATGATTCAATTAAAAACTAAATAATTGAAACTAATTTAATTAGTTTAGTTATATGAGATAATATTAATTACACTTAATGATTAAAAAGTTCTATCTATAATAAATGTCGTATATATATGTTATGTTATCTTTTGATTGTTAAATTACACAAATATAGAAATTTAATTGTAATAAATGAATTAAAAATATTTAATCAACACACCAATGTTTTTTAACAAGTTCAATTTCATTTTTAGGAATAAAAATAACTCATCAATGTAATTGTTAGTTATCACGGTGGAGTCCAAAATGATGTAAAAGGTTTAAATTAATGTATAATGATCTAAATCACCCAAACAAATATCTCTAAATGAATATATGATGGAAATATATACCTCTTATCATCCAACCACACTTATGTTTTTCTAAAATTTTGATCCACATTCTATGTGAATAAAAATTGATTTTTTTTATTTTTCAAAAAATACTTTATGTTTATGTGGGAACCAACCAAGCCAAATATATTTCAAAGGATAATGGAGAACCTAAAAAAATATAATTCAAAACGATCAGGTCAAGGTTTCGTACCCAAGACCAGGCTCATCAAAAAAACTAGAGGGGTGCGATGTTCCCTAAAACTGTTGCATAATACATGAATCACACACCCATCACAGAGGATTGGGACACAATTCCAATGATCATGACACACTCTTTGAAGAAACACTTTCTGGGGGTGAGGGATTCATTAATAGACATCTAGAATGAGGAACCATGAGACCATCTAGCCTCTATGGATGATGAGTCCAACCAAAAGAGAACTCAAATAGTTCAACCTTAACCAAAGCCACACGCACAATAAAAAAGATCATCAAATCCAAAAAACCCAAAAAATTGGGTTTGTGTGTGAATGGAAATGACACAATGGAAGTTGGAATGGAGAAAATTTAGAACTACCCCCAGGAAAAAACCCTTGACATCTGCTCGTGTCACAAAATAGTCCTAGTTCTAACCGTTTTCGGTCATGTATGCACCTATGAGCATCCCCCACAACGATTGCTAAAAAATGATAGGTGATGATCCAGATCACTAGAGGATGAAAATTCATCACCGAATCATTAGGGGAAGGGACTCAAACACATAAGATACGAGACAGGATCTAGAATGTAGGCGACCATCCATACCAGACTAAGCCCCCAGACAAAAACATGAACCTGCAGTCAATCATCAGAGGAGTATGATACTGAAATTAATGAAAATAATTATACCATCATCTAAATTATAGAGATGTTGAACCCCTGATCATTTAGAAAGTACTATAATAACTAAATAAAATAATTTAATGAAAACAACACGACTCACACCCAAATATTAATTATAATACTAAAAAATTAATACATTGGTAATAATGAATTATAAATTAATAGTATGAAGTAAAATATATATGAATAATATTATTATGAATATTACCAATACTCCAAAGTTTATTATATAGGTTTTTTAGTGTTCTTGACAAATCATATGTTTATGGTAAGATATTCTTTTCTAAGCTGATTTTAAAATTGAGATTTTCCATGTCAAAATTCATTTTTTTGGAAAAATTACAATTTATATCTCTCTAAAATACTAGCTATTTTTTCTCCACCAAGTATATATTCATTATATTGTTTTATTGATTTCATTTTCTATACATAGTTTTTTTTTCATGTTATCATTTTAAATTATCTTTATTTTTATTCACAAAAGCGTGAAATAAATTATTTTTAATGTTTTCCACATGGTCAATTTCTACCATTATTTTTTTACATTGAATATTTTTTTTTCATATTTTCATGTATCTATAATGTAATTTATATTATATTAAATTTTTAAATTTTATTTCCCTTTACAATAAATGTTATAAATAATTAATGAATGTTTCATGATATTTTTGAAATAAATTATCTAACACTCTTACAAAGTGTTTTTTTCTATGTCAAAATCATTTTATATTTCATATTTGTCACTCGAAATATTATCCAATCACACAAAACACTTATTTTCTATGGATATAGTATGATTATTTATTGTGTAAATATTTATGTAATCGGTTTCTTTCTCATAGGATAATTCAACTATGAAGTAATTATAAATGTTTTCATGTTCATATAGAATACATATATGATATTTTTCATTATTTAATGGCTGCTTAAAAAACTATATACCCCTCTAATTAATTGGGTAAACATTTATATATAAAAACATAAAATTTATGGGATAAGAGAGTGAACCCAATCCATTATAGGACATTTTATACTACGTCTATGGGAGTAGGAAGTGGACCCAATTGTCTATCAAAATATGTGAAATATATGATGATAAATATGTTAGTGACCCATAAAATAAAAATTTATTTTATATGCTTATTTAGGCACCAAATTCATATGCCTCACCTCTCTATTATTCAATATTCCGTGGTTATGTTTTAATGGAACATGATTATAAGTTCATGTTTCTACACTCCCGTGACTCATGTGATGTGTTATCCCAAATTACTTATATTATGAATTATGATTTATGTTTTATGTTTCTTGGGGTATGATTTACTTATTTTATATTCATTAACCATGTTATTGTTCATATACCCACAAGATTATCATATGAAAAATCATTATATTCAGTTGATATCTCTAATGTTCACTCACTACCATGCATCTGAGGTTACCATTTAATTTTTTTAATTCACTAGTTTTTTATGATTAATATTATGTATGATATAAATAGATGTGTATTAAAGTTATTTTAATTTTTAGAACCAATGAGTAAGTGGGTGTTGAATTATCGATGATCTTTTATAATTATTTTTCACTTGAAATAATCCCCAAAAACATGTTATACTTTATATAGTTTTGAAAATATTATATAGCAACCACAAAATATATGTAATGTTATAAATGTAATACAAAGAACAAAAAAAATTAGAATGTTATACCTAGCGTGGATGAATACACTCTTTCCATTGAAATATCTATCGGTATTTAGAAATGAAAAATAATATAATGTGATTCAATTAAGCTAATTCCCAATATATTACTTCAATTTCCTTAAAGGTAATTATATTTAATACTATTAGTTATATTTTTTTTAATATTTTAATACAAAAATAAGAAACATTAGAAAAAACCCAGAAATACTTCGTTCGGAAATTATATTTATCTTATACCCCAAATGGTAATATTCCATCCAGTGCTCCTCTACATTTTTCTGGTATAACTCCATATATTTTTTCATTGAATCTCTATATGATATCTCTATATGGTACACTTCTATCCAGAAATATTGTTTGGATTCTCAGACCATTACACATATGGTCTACAACTTCTTCATCCTAAACCATGATTTTCTTTTGTTAAAAACTCACATAACACAAACCTCAACACTTCTACTCTCAGTTTGGAAGATCTTTTGATAAATTTTCTTCCGTAATTCGGCCTTATTTATCATGTGAAATTTTTACATTTATATTTGGTACCATAATTTCTCATATTTCAATAGGCACACAATTAAGAGAAAATGTGTGGTCTCAAATATACCCGCCACTCAACTAGAAGTCAAATTAAAAATTATCCCACTCATGAAAACATCATCTAATGCCTCTCCAACAATATAAATCATTCTTAAATTTTTTAATATAAAACCCTTTATTTAACATTCATTTAACTCTATAAATAAAAATCACTGAAGGATTAGATAAACAACATCATTATTAGTGACATTACAAAATTTATATTAATCTCATTAGTAACCCATCAATAAAATATTTTTATGGTAAATTTCATCGGTACATCTCTACATAATGCACCAATCCTATGAACGGTGAAAACTATAAATGGTTTTATGAAATTATATCAGGTAATATTTAGATCATTTTTTTCTAATGCTAAACCATACATAGGATCTTTTTCTAATCGAAAAAACACTCTAAACTCCTTTTGGAATATTCATTATAAATCTATTATATTATTCCAAAATACCTCATTCTATCTTGATCATAAACAATTTGATAATACTCTATATGATAAAACACAACTTCAAAAAATGTATGACATTTCTCAAAGAATCATATTTATCTAATAGATATAACTTCATGAAGTGTCTATCTATAAAAAAATTATTTCATACTATATTATGGAACATCATATGATCATCTCAGTCAGTTCTAATCATTCTAGATAGTTTCCGAGAAAATAAATCTAATGATCAAGAGACCCCATTTATTTCCAATTATTATAAAAGTGTATTTGTTCATCTAATAAAATTCATATTCCCCAATCCAATCAACATTGTATACTTATATTTGATAATGTTTGTATATAATATATGATGATATGATCAAATTTACATTTATAGTAGTTACATTTACTATGTTGTATAAAACATATTTTGATTGATCTTCTTCCAATGTACTTTATTTTATAACATTCATATAGAAACATCCTCTATGGGTTTATATCATCATAATTTATACTGTATGAAGCAAAAACATTGTAAATTCAAATTTTTACATGGTGTCTATCTAGAAGGATCATCTTGAACTATGTAATACTAAATCACAAACATTATAGGATTTACTTCGACTCGTATACTTTTATAAAAACAGAAAAAACATAATTTGGATTTGGGGTGTATTCATGATATTATAAACATGAAGGATTATATGACATAAAATAATTGAAAATTTGTGATTATTAAAATGGTTAAGAAAACATTCTTAACCACCTTTATGACATCATAATAAATCCCGAAACATTATCTTAGCAAAAATACAGAATCATTAGATAGAGGCTATATTGAAAAAATATTACACAAAATATTAAACAAAAAAATTGATCCTTAATCTCAACATTTGGATTTCTGGGAAATAATTTCAACATTACAGACAAAAATTTTAGAAAAAATTTTATTAAACCAAATCTTTTGTAAAATAAAATTTCATGAAACAACAATGTTTTAAAAATAAAATTACTTGAAGGAATTTGAACCCTATTTGAAAAAAAAATATTTCTATTATAATATAATATACCAATGAATTTTCCCAATTCCCTTTTTATTTTATAAATAAAATTATATTCAGAAAATATAGTCCACATATTGATTAAAAATTTAAAACTTCTTACCTCATTGAAAATGGAATCTAAAGGTTCATGGGGGATCTTTTTTTATAAACATTATAAAGTCACTGGTGGAGGATGGACATTTATTTATAGCCACAATTCCTAAAATTTATCCCTTTAATGATATTTGGTGAAAACACATGCAATTTTATCTATTATAGTAATGTATTAAAGAATAAATTTTCCCCCGATAACTTTTTACAAAACAAAATTATAAATAACATCAATGTTCTTAGATATTTAATATTTTATAAAAATTTTAGATGTTAAATCTCACATTGATTATAAAAAATAATCTTAAATGATTTCTTAATATAATCCCTACAATCTCCATCAAAACATTTTTCAACATGATTTTTGAAAAGGACTGGGCTGCAGAAACATATTTTAATTTCCCTTTTCTCAGATTAATAGAACATTATTTCTTACTGTTATTTCTCACAAAATATTCTATCAATAACATAGTTCATCATGATGTTGTTTTTCACTAATTACAATCTCCATCAGAATCAGCATCAGTGAACCCATGAGAGATTAAACCATTAATTATTCTTTCTATCTTTCCATAATTTTATGTTCCTTTGACATAAATGATAATTTATTAGCTTCTAACATGTATGATTACTTTGGATCACTCTTATATCTTATATATGTATTAATAGAATATATAATGTCTGGTATTGAATTATTAATATATATAACAGTATTATTTTCAAATTCTAGAAGTATTTTTTATCCACACTTTTCCTAGCTTCATCTTTAATCACTGTCATACAGAAAAAGATAGGTGTAGAGACTTAAATTATATATGTTATTATAAACATTTATAGTAACCCTCTCACATTATTTTAATTAGATATAATTATTTTTCATCACTTTTTGACAAATTGTATTCCCAGATATAAATATAACTCTCCATGAATTGAAATTTCAATTTTATTATCCTTATTCTCAAATAATTATTCAAATTTAATATCATTATCTTCTATAAAAATATATATAATCAATATAATCAATGATAGTAAGGGTACATATTATCGTGTCGTACTCATCCATATTTCTGTATACTTTCTCTTTATAAAATTTCAAATGTATTATACAACTATAATTTTTTGAGTACTAGGATCGGGGGAACTGTTTCAACCTTTAGAAATCTACATTCTATTTATACACTCTTGTAATATTATTGTCATGTATAATCCCATCAGGCTTCCCAATTTAAAATTATTATTCAAATTCTCAATTTGAGAAATCTAACTTATCATCCTTCTAATAGACTATTTAATTCTGATGTGTAGTAACTAAGAAAAAAATTATTATAGTTTCATGTCCCATAACTGGGGGGAATGTTTCATAAAAATAAATTCCCTCAACCAATGCGTATCATATACAAATATGTTAATATTAGTTTATTAAATTTTTTTAATGTTCATTGAGCTTGTTTCTAAAGACTCTCTTATTTATTATAACATTATTTACTATTATTCATGAAATAAGATCACATGTTCCACTTTTTCTAAATTTTATCTAACAATTCATTCATATAATTTAACCGATAATTTTATTAAAATAACTATAAAACTGAATATGGTTCCACCTATGTGATAAGTGATATATGATTCTCTAATATCAATTTTCATCAATTCTGAACAACATCTTTCTAATATCTAAAGATATTATCAAATTCAGCCAAAAAAATTAATATTCAAAACATCATTGATTTTCTTCTAGTATTATATTTTTCAAAACTGCGGTGATCAGAATAAAATTATACAATACTATGCTCATAATCATATTCCTCATCATTATATTCTTTAAAATTTTCTATCATATCTTTTTTTATCATCATCATTATCATCCTCAAATGTTTTTCTAATGATGTATGATTTTATAAAACATTTATATCAAATGAATGAACCGAAGATTTCAATAATTTATTCCATATATTATAACTTCTTTTATTTTATTAATATCTATCAAATATTCCTCAATTTACATTTTCAAAAAACATTACTAGATTTGAGAATTTGATCTTTAGTAAGAAAGAACCCCCAAAAACATTAAAGTATTCCACCATTGGAGTTTTATTATATCACATCTCATATGTATTCATTTTAGATTATATTAAAAATAAATGACTATCTTTAACAAGGGAATAAATACTTTTGTATTATCTATAGAAAAATATAATAATTATATACTCATCTAGAGTGATTCTTCCCATCCTAACTGAAATTCTTATTTTCCTTTCTAGTACTCAATTTTTTGAGGAGTGTAAGAATAACTACATTAAAGTTTAATTCCATTTTTCATCAAAAAGGTCTCAAATTTGCATCTTTTGTATTTTCTTACATTGTGTGTTCTTAAATAAAATATATAATACCTAATTCATTTTTAACATCCCTTATAGAAATTATGAGAATCTATATAGCCTATGATTTATGTTTTATAAATAGAATGTTGTTCCTATGAGTGAAATCATGAATGAATTTAATGATGTAAAAATAGCCTTTTGTGGATTTACGTCTCATAAGACCACAAATATTGGAGTGCACAAGCTGAATAGGTCTAGTGGATTGGATTTTAAATTTACTATTTCTTCCAGAAACCATCCTTCACATCAAATATGTTTTACAAACAAAATCATCATTCATTTTTTATTATGGTAATTATATTATAAAAAATCCATATAATGTTTTCTCATACATATCTGGTGAAGTATACCATATCATTGGTCCCAAAACAAATTTTAATCCTTAAAACATAAGTGGAATGAGTTATAATAATCTCTAATATAGAAAAGATTATAGCTAGTTCTCTATCCCTTAATAAAAACATTTCCATCAAACAAATAAATGGATAAATTTTTAATGTTTTCTAAATATAACTTCCAAAACATTATCATAATTTTAGATAATAGTCAGTAATGTTTCCTTATTCTAATAAAAAAATATTATATATATTTCAGTATCCAATCATCAATCTCTAATATTTTAATCCCTTTAATTTAAGAGAAAACTATCATTTTTGGTAGATACTCTTTCTCATGTTATTCAATATCTTTCATGATCTTCATATGACCTACCATATGTGGGGGAGAAGAAATATCAAGAGTCTCATCTTTATTTCATTTTATATCATTTAGAGTAGTGTCAACTATAATGGCCCTTCGTTCAATTTTATTCTTTTTAGAAAATTTTTCCTTTCTAGAATAAATTATTTGTCTTAGAAGTGTCGTCATTCATTTTTCTGCAATATTACCTGGTTGTTCATACAGTGCAAAAAATTCTTCCAATTAGTCAAAATGGGTTTTCTTTGGAAACATTTTATCTTATGGTGATTTTTTCTTCCATTCTATAATAAAACCAATTTACTCTCTTTTAATAAACTATTGATCACTATTTGATCATTTCTATTCCAAATGAAAAACATTTATGAGAATAACAAGACATTGAAGATCCTTTGTGATGTTATTCCTAAAAAGTTATTTCTTTATTGAAAAAACATTTGTTAAAGAACGTTTTAATTAAATGAAAAAGGAATAGTTACGATAATATAATAAATTCCTAAAAGTTAGAAAGATAAAATGTTTCTGTAGAAGAAGAAAGTAAGAGTGTCCTAAAATTATAAGGTTATACAGTTATTGGATATTAGATATATGAGAAAAGTATGAGGTCAAAAAAGTTATAAATTCTAAAACACACTAAAGTGATACCCCCTCATTAAGATCAGTTTTGGATATCATCTCATAATCCAAACATTACTATGATGAAAATAAAGGGATATGGATATGCTAGTTCACTCACTACTCAATTTTGAAAATGGAAAACGACATCTCATATATTATGGGTAACACGAGGGTTGGGGGTGTTGTTCATAAATTATAGGGTTTTGTGGCTATGAACTTCTTAGTGCATTTTGGTAGTAGTGAATCCCTCCCAGAAGAGGGTCAAGTGATGATCACTGGACTTCTTTTTGGATTTCAAAAAAAAAATTCACCCAAGGGTACTCAAACCAGATTCACTCAAAATTTATAATTCCCTGCCTGATCTTGGTCTGAAACCCTAGTCAATTACATGCACATTTGTAGGTGCGAGGTGTTCATGCTCAACCACATAGAGGTTATCCATATGTGGCATGGAGGTAATATATTTTATAACTTTATGGAAACTAAGGTGGACCATGATGACTAGATTACCATATTTTTTGGTCTCATATCCTTGCATGGTGAGGTGTTGAATCATTTCCTAATATATGCCCTTAGTCTCCACTAATTCAGGCATCCATAACCCTTAGTGATTTTATTTTTATACATTGTTCCTTTCCTTTTTTTGTACTTTTTTTGGGTTGTTATTATAATTCTTATATATTTTATAAATAATATGTTTTATTATGTCCAATAAATTTAGATATGTTTGAAATTAATAATGATATTAGAGAATAATAGTGTTAAAAAATAAAATATTTTATAAACTTAGAATGTGTCTGGATTTTTATAAAGTTAGAAACATTAGAAAGTCATAAAGATTTAGGATAACAAAAATGATATAAATTTATAAAGTAAAAATTTCATATAACAATGAATATAGATAATTTTATAGAGAAAACAAAGTTAGAAATTTTTGAAATTCATAAAGTTAAGATAGATTCTATGAATAAGAATGCTATAAAATATGGTAGTTAAGAATATAGTTGAGAAAAATATGATAAAATGTATTGATGTTATGAATGTTGATGAGATTAAGAAATTTAGAATATCTGGAAGTTAAAAAACTTGTTGAGATTAAATTTTTTGTAAATTCTATAATTTAAGAATGTTAATGAGATGAAAAAAGTTAGTATCATTGGAAGTTATGAATGTTGCAGATATATAGAATGTAAGAAATTTAAGAAGTTTTAAAATTAATATTTTCAGAAAACATTTTACAATATAATATGAAGGTGTGATGATCATTCAAACATTTCAATTTCATGAAGAACATCATGAAATATGCTAAAGTTTTCACAAGGGAAAATATGCACACCACTTCTATAGAAAAACATTTTATAAATAAAAATAAAAAACCATGAGTTCTATGAATGTTTGTTGTTGTATGTTTGTGATTTTTTTAAAAAAATTCTATAGAAAATTTTCATTTTTCATTTCATAATGTTATCTATGAAAATTTGAATGGTTTAAAATGTAGATTAATAATGAAATCAGACAGATAGAGTGGATGAATAGTATGATCTAATAAAGAATGTTTATAAATATTATGTCTAGATCGAAAATGTACATGAAAAATATGGTAGGATAGAAAATGTTGATAGTTTTAATATTGTATAGAGAATTTATATGAATAGAATTTCTCGATAGAAAATGTGTATGAACAGTTAAATCCAATATAGAATGTATATAGATAAAGTGTATAAACAATTGGAATAGATGGAGAATGTGTATGAATAGTACTATATTATAGAGATAGTGGATGAACAATAATATTTTTACAAATTTGAATTTACAGAGTTGAAGTTTCATGTCGTAAAATGTTTAATTTTTTTCTTTAAAGAGTTTAAGATACCAAGTTGAAATCCCAATATGTACAAAGGTGAAGTTACAATATTGATGTTCAATGATGTACAATCTTTGGAGTAAGATGTCAGTTTCAAACCAATGGTTTTTAATGTTGAAGAAAAATTCTGAATATATGGTTTTTGAATTGAAGAATAATATAGAGGTTAGATCAGATTAATAGGTAAGGGATTTCCATACAGAGTAAAATATATATATATATATATTTGTGCGGGAATTATCTTTGGAACTAAGTTTTCTTAAATTGGATAGAATATAATTTCATATCATGTGAAATTTCATAAGCGGTGCATCATAAAGAAGTTATCAAATATAGGAAAACTATACAATAACTTATTTTATCTTGAAATCAGATAGTTTAATTAGATGGACATTATGGATGGACTTTCTTGGAGAACATTGATAACAACGTATGAATTTCATGCAAAGATATTACATCTTATGTACCAACCCTTCACTTTATTCCACTTTAGTTCACAATTTATTACATAATATTACAATCATTAACACTTGGAATGTTGATAAATATAGTGTATTTATGTATTAGGTACATATCATAACATCCTGAAAATGGGATATGACAATATTAAAGAAAACATCCTTAACATGTTTCTAAAATTCCATATATTTTAAATCATAACGAGATCACCCAAGGACATATAAAAGAACGGGGTGAGCTATAAATCCCATTATGGGAATAAAAATTTCATAAAATGAATAAGGTAAAAAAGTTATAAAATAGGTATATCATTTGAAAATAAAAAGAGTGAGAATCATAAAAATGAATAATAAGACAGGATATAACATGAAAATCATAAAGGAAAGATGGGAAATGTGGAAACAACTTAAAACACAACATCATAAACATTGGTCAAGGATAAATTCCATGAAATCATGATGTAAAAAGTCACATAAATTAATATATTTCAATACCTATCCTAATAAGACTTCTCAAGAGACTAAAAATTATCCAAATCATTAGAACACCATATAAATATTGGTGCACCAATCACATTAGTTTAATTATCATGCTTAAATGTGCCACATAGATCATAAAACATGGAATCATTTAGAATCAAATTTCATTAAAATAACATAGAGTGTTGAAATGATATATCTATGACCCAATTCCAAGAGGTATAATTTTATAAATGTGAACACCCATGTTAGGAAAGGGGTAAGGTATTCACTACACAATTGTTTTGGCCTGGAAAATCGTGGTGACATTTCTACAGCATAATGACATAACATAAATATTAATAAATGGATTGGTGAGTGATAAAGTGGTATATCGTATTTTTAGAATTAAATGTTCAATATTAATAATATGTAAAGTCATATACTAGTAGAAGGAATTGGAAATAGAAGGAAAAAGATAATAAGAAAACTAGGATAATGAATAGAAGATGGGGATCCCTTACATGAGTGTGAGACTCCAAATACTTAAAAGGAGAATATTGAGTGATTGGGCGTCCCATTATAGGACTATATTGAGGGGAGGTAAGATTATCTAAATTTTACAAGGATCTTGTGAAAAGATAAATTAGAAATTGTGTGGGTTTATATATAGAATGATTAGGAATTTCAGTATTATTTCTCAAAACATTGGCTTTGGACTCTATACAATAAAATAAAGAAGACCACACACCATAAAATAGATTTTTACAATTTTTCTACCAAATGGGATTTATTTTTATTATTTTATGTTCCCATGGTCTAGACATAATAAAATAATTTCATTTCATATGTGGAGGTGATTCATACTCTTAAAGAAATAAATTTAAAACCATAAAATATATTAATGGTTTTGGACTGTTCATAATGGATTTATAAAATTAATAAAATACAATTTAAATCTCATTATTTTAAAGATAAAACATATATTTTGTCTTGGATACTTTTTATAGTATATATTACATCACTTTTTTATCATTATGATTTTAATAATACAAAAAATATATTTTCAGGACATTTAATTTTTACCCAAAAATTCATTTTTCTCATAAATTTATGAACAATACACCATTGAATTTTTTATATACTATGATTCCAAAAATAATATTCATTTTTCTGAAATATGTTTTAAAATATTTGATTTTTCACTTTTAAAATAAAATTGACATTTATTAAAAAATGATGATTTTTTACAATAATAGCTTTCGAACCCTTGTAGATATTATATTTGAATTCATCAAAATTATATGATCATTTATTTTTTTTTAAAAATATTATTTGTTAATATTTTCTAAAAAATATTATTTATTAATATTATTTTATTAAAATATTATTTATTTAAAAAATAAATTAATTTATCTAAATGAATTCCTTATTTGAATTTGAATATTACCAATAAATAATATTTGTGCTTTGATGTATAAAAACAATCATTTATAATCTAACAACAATAGCATGAAGATATATTTATTATTCTATAAATAAGAATATACACAATCATATTTCAAGTTTCTTGATACATATCCCTTTAATACACCCTTGAACTCCATTAGTGTACGGTGTGCAACAGGTAGACATTCATGGGGTGGTTCTACATGGTTTGGTCCATGATATCAATTTTCTTAAACATCTATCATAAATGTTTTCTCTTATACTTAAGTTGGTATATCACTTATAGGGCATGGATAATGTAAAAGAACAGTTATTCTATCTCCCTTACCATCTTTGATAAATGGTCTTCATAGGGTATAATACAGTTGGTTGAGTCCATCACTTCCTTCACATATGGGAATTGGATTTTTTAAAATCCTATATTTATTCTAATCATGTTATCCAAATTCAAGGTAAATATTATCAATGTTAATGATACATAAATATATTTTAAATCCAATTGGATATATAAAAAATAAATCAATTTGATGTGTGTTCTATAACCATATTATATTATAATACATTTAATTTAATTTCAAGGGGGAATTTAATTTAAAAAAGCTTCGGTCATTAAAATCTCCCCATTCCTAAATTTCACCCCTAAAATATTATTTTCCCACAGATAAATAAATGACGGTAACTAAATTTCATCACTTTCTCTGATTCTCTCATTGCTTCTTCAAACTTGGGGTTCTCCATAGGATTTGTACCAGGTGCATTTTCTTATTTTGTACTTGATATAGGTTCGGTGGGAGTGCTATTTGATGGTACATTATTTTGATGCAATCAAGTATTTGAAAGGGGATAATGTATCTAGGAATAAGATTTAAATTATTCGAAAATCCTTGAACTCTATTCCATTGAGATATAAATATTAATACAATGTATCCAAAAACCAATCTACTTGTCATGTCGATGGTTATTATCCTTGTACTTCTGTTGACTCTGAGTAGCCATGATGTGTTTCTTATTGGTCTTAACATTTTACAACATTTACATGTCCATTCTAGGAACTAGTTGTTTCCGCTCTCCAAATTCATTCCAACATGTAGGTGTTCTACACCTCTATCTATAAATAGCTTCATAGGGAGGAATTTCATTGCTCAAGTGAAAATAGTTGTTGTAAGACAACACGACCAGAAGAAGATGTCAGTCCCATCGTCTATTGTGGTAAAATGAGTATGCTCTAAACATTTCCTCAAGTGTATGGATAGTATTCTCATATTGGTTATGAGTTTGAGTGTAATAATATGTTCTGAAGTTCAACATAGTGTTTACAATATATTGGTGTTGTTTCAAAAACATGGAGGTGAATCTTAGATCTTGGTCAAATATTATAGATAGTCATACACCATACAACATTAATACTTATATGATATATATCCGGGTAAGTTGATCTAGTGATAAGTCATATCAAATTAAAATAAATTGTTAATTATATGTAAGACAATCTATGAAAACCCATATAGCATTATTCACCCTTGATGTCTTCATAATAAAACTAAAAAATTCAAAGGTAATGATATCCCATTTCTATGTAGGTATCGGTAGTGGATTTGTTATCCCCTTAGACTTAGGTATTTCATCATTATCTTATAAAAATACCATTTACCTGGATGTATATTCTATAATATCTTATTTCATATTTTCCCACCAAAATTGGTATCGAAGATCTTGATACATCATTGTGTTTCATTGGTGGTTGGAGAATTTAAAAATATGTCCATCATTCAACAGATCCATATTTAGTTATGGATATGATGGCAGATATAACTATGTACTAAATATTACAACTCCTTATTCATTAACAATAAACTGAAACGACTCCCTTTTTCTTATAGTTTCAACTTTCTTCTAAATTTTGACATAATTTCTTTTAGTATACATTAGCTTCTCTATAAGGGATGGTTAAGCAATCATTTTCCAAAGGAATGATGATGTACCTTCCATTAGGATTCAAATGTTAATCCTTTTAAAATATAATAAGATTACATACATCTCAATTATCATAAATTATATAATGTATCCATTCAACTTAGAGTGTTCTCCCCATTATTAGATTTACCAGGATGGTAGTGGATTGAACAATCATAGTCATTGATCAACTCTAACTACCTCCATTAGTGTGTTCTACTCTTTCCGTGTGAATATATAAGGAAACAAAATTTTATCAATGTAATTTATCCCTTATTATTTTAATTTCATATTTTTAAAATCACATAAAATCACTTATTGACCATAAAAAAAATTAAAGGAATAATTAATGAAAGAAGTAGTATTTCTAGAAGTTAAGGAACCAATTCTGATGAAATTGTAACATGGCCTTAGGAATAATAATACAACGTTTATGAATAATAAAATGGAAAAATTAATACCTGCCTCACCCAAGAATGTATAAATAAAATTTAGGAATCTTATAAATGAAATTACGGTATAATTATGTCATAGCCTTAGTATATAAATTATTTAGAAATTATTAATCAAGTGTCAACATTTTGGTAAGTCATAAATAGTTAATTAAACATTTATGATTAATTTAGTAATTAAAAATAATTTTCTTTATAAAATGTATGTATTAAATAATATTTTTATTTCCTATATTTTAAATATAATTTTATGAGACATAATGTAAATTTTCAAAGTTTTATAAAATAAGTAATAATTTTAAAATCTTTATTTTCCAACTAAATGGTGATTTTAATTAGAAATTAAGTTAATCATATTAATAAAATTATTTTTAAAAAATGGAGTTCATTTGTGAATTTTACACATCTAAGAATGGTTAGGGTGAATTTCTCAGATTTTTCTGAAATACATGATTTTTTTATGAGTAGTGAAATACAGTAATTTACAGTATATATACATTATAAGTTTAATACACTGTTCATTGAATCATCGAGGATAGAAGAACCACTATCTCGAAATTTAATTCAATATTTTAATATTTTTATTAATAAAAATCGAACTATTTATAGTCTTGAGAAAAAATAATAAACTAATGAATATAATAATGGGAAAATACCCAACTCCCCCACTATAAATACCACCCCTCTCCACCTCATAACCACTTCTCCTCATACCTCTCAAGCTTTGTGAATTTTCCATATTTTTTAAAATAATCTTCCCTAGCGCCTCCCACACACCCAATAGTTCTTGGTCTTAGTAAAAGACAAAAAAATTCCCCTAAGAATGTTTCAAGGACAATAAATCCAAGAGGTAACATCCACTTCCTTTTTATTTTAATTTCTCTTTAATTTTATTTATATTATTCTCTTATACAAAATTTATATAATATAAACTTCATAATAACTTGATTATTTTTGATATAATGGTATTTTATCATGATAATGGAATTTCCATTATTAAACACCTCTCTCCCTGTCTCTTTTATTTTAAAACTGAAATCATCGCCCGTGATGTGTCAATTTACCGACATCATGCGCGATATACTTTCATTTTCATTTTACACCTCGAAGGATTTTAATAAAACCATTATAATGATTGGAACATATTTTAATGTTTATTTTATAATCCTTTTATATATTATGTCAATATATTATATAAATAACACTAAATGATAAAATCTAATGAGTTTATTATGATAAAAAACTGCAAAAAATGACATAAAACAGTCACTATTAACATTTACCTGATGATTAATCCTAATAACATATAAAAAAATATTTTTAAGATAATTAAATATTATATAATATCATTAATAACATATAATAACAATTGTGGTAATTGATACTCATTTTACATGAACTTCCATTCATGTATACAAGTGAACCGATCGTGAAAACTGTTAAAATGAACACTACCAAACAATCAAATTAAAGTTTATAAATCATATAAAATACCATAAATGAACATAATAAAACAATAATGAGTAAAATAAATTTATTAAGGTTAATTATTTGTAATTAATGAATCTAATGTTATTATACATGATATTAAAATGAAGGAGGATTTCAGACACAAGGTGAGGGGAATTCTCGAACCGAACTCTCTTTCTTTGGGTTTTCCTCTTTCACCCAATTTTCAGTATATATAATAGTTAAATATAGTTTATTAATAATTATATTATATTTTATAGTATATATTTTTTTTCTGCACGGTTTTATGATAAACACGATGTTTTCAGAAAGAACTCTTCTTTCAAAATGACACAGCTTTTACTTCTCATGATTTTTTCTTCTTCACTCAAGGTTGATGAATTTTATATCAAGTATGTTATTCCCTCATTCATTGGGATTAAAAAATTTAATAATTTATTATTTATTAAATTAATCCCATTCCTTTTATTGGTTATTTTATCTCCATGATTGATATACATGGCATTCATGGTAATGTAAGTGTAATGATGTGACATGTACACATAGAATTATATTGTAAAATGTAAATGTTATGATGTGACAGATGAATCCAGAATTATATATCACTCCAATGAATTGGGAAATGTGATGTATCTCATGATAAAGGTAAAATATGTGTGAATATGTTGGTATATTAATTCTCAAATATGTGTAGTAGTTGACCATTAAGACATGATGTTTCATTTTTTTGCATTTCAACATTCCAAGTGTTTTCATAATGATTCCACTCATGATTATAATGACGATGTTAGGATTATTCTCAACCCATTTTATAATGTTTTATTTTATTATCTCTCCTCCTACTGTGATCTTTGATCACCTATTTCTTAGTTGTAAATCCTCAAGGTGACTACTTTCCCTAAGGAGAATTCAAGGGATAATAAGAATCTAGTGAAGAAGGAATTAAATAATTTTTTATATTTTATTATGTAAATGTAATGCCTGAACCTAATTTTTCCAAGGAACTAGACATTTTGATCTCAGTCATGTAATGCTTTAATTTTTTTGTTAAAATCATGTTATAGTAATGTAAAAAAGATACTATTCTCTATTGTTGGTATTATAGAACGGTTGAGTTAATTTGGGAATTAGAATCAGAGAACCTTGGTGGAAACTCTTAGTAAGATAATAAGTATAATTAATCAGCCATGGATATTTTTATTAGGAAATTATAAACATAGGGATCCCACAATATATTAATTTATACTTAATTTCATATATAAATTAAAAATTTATTCATTACGTGTAGAATTATGTTTTATACTAACTTTTCCATTTTATAAACTGTTAGGAACTAGGGGAAACTAGATGATAAACCTATATGATGGAAAATGATATGATTTATTGAATGAAATCCCTATTACTTTGGGATATGGAGTTCAAAATTTCATGGGGATTCTTATTCATATGTCTTAGGTTATGAACAATAAACTGAATAATGTGGTACATCCACCTTATCCTAAGAGTGATAAACAGGATATCAAGTGTTTTACGCAGCAACGAACACCGACGTTTAGTGGATCTTCGGATCTACTAGTTATGGAACAATGGTTCAACTCAGTGGGGAAGATCTATTTTATACTCCACTATTCTAGGAGAGAGAAAGCAGCTCTAACTGTTTGTCATCAAGATGGAGTTGCCGATCAATGGGGGGCTTTGATAAAGATCACCAAAACAAGGTTTGGAATTGGGTAGATAGAGTGGGAAGACATTAAAATATTGTTTCTTAACAAGTAATTCCTTAAAAACCTTCATAAAAATATGGAGAGAGAATTCATAGAGAAGAATCAAAAGGAAGTAGAATCTGGAGTAACCTATGAAGAAAATTTTAAAAGGTTAACAATGTACACATCCGTTTTTTTATAAAACAATGATAGAAAATTTGATTGATTCTTTCTTGTATTATATCTACACCTTCAAAAGGATCTGATAATTTGAGAATTTGGGAGTTATGAAGAATTTGTTCGATGTGATTTCAATGTAGAGATGAAGATTGGAGAATGGTACCATAGATATGGTGATAAGAAACAAAAGAGGGATTTTCCAGCTAGAGGATCTAATGAGAATGTTGAAAAGAAATCTCAACCATGAAAATGTCAAATATGTGGGAAGAAGAATCATTTTAACTTCCTCAAAGTGATGATTAAATTCTTCCAATGTGGGAGCGAAGTCAACTAAGCTCATGAATATTGAAAAGAAATGAGGAAACAAGACAATGTGGTGGAGGAAGGGAAAGAACCACCCATGGTTTAATGCTAAAATTTCGTGGGGAAAGGGAACTATATAATCCAGGGCATTAAACCTAAAGTCTTCAATGGTAACCAGTTTTATTAGGCACCAAATCCAAATGACCAATTCATGTATTATTCCATCACTACTGCTAAAGTGGATTAAGAAAATGAATTTATAAAAGGTACACTTCCTATTCACTCAAGAATTGAAAAAGTTTTATTTTATTATGGATATATGTATTACCATATATCATGCATATTTTATATAACTATTTAATTGAATCCACGAATCCTTGAAGTGGAGACATCTGTAAAAACACAAAGTGGTGAAATATTTGGAAGCCAATTGTTGGACTCTTCTATTATTATTATGTGTGGGATGATTCTTCCAAAAAATCTCGTGATAATTTCCTTAGTGGAATTCGACGCTATACTGGGGATGTATTGGATCACATTATTTAGAGAACACATAAAATATTGTGAAAAATAAATATCATTTCATATTCCAAACCATCCCACGATCCTCTACAAATTCAATGATGATCTGAAATATCCTTTGGAAAATAATTCTATAGTGTGGGTGTAGATTCCCTTGAAGAGGCATACCTTGATAAAATAGTTGAGTCAAAGGAAGGTATAAATCTAATTGAAAGGCCCAATGCGAAAGTGATGTATTTATTGAATAGCTACCTGGAATTCCCTTGGAATGCGAGGTAGAGTTCTCAATAAAACTCATAACAAAATCCCCTCCTATCTCGAAATGTCCTTATAGAATGGACACTATCAAACTGGAATTGATAATGATATTGCTACAAGAGAATTTGGAATAGGGTTCACACAACATAGTGAATCACCTTGGGGTGCACCAATTCTCTCTGCTAAGAAGAAGGATAGATCAATGTGGCTATGTATTGATTTTCAAGAACTCAAAACGATCACCATAATGTAAATGTATCCTCTTCCATGGATTTATGACTTGTTCAATCAGCTATGAGTATCTCAGTACTTCTCATTGTTGTATTTTCATTATAGATATCATTATCTGAAGCAAATGGGAGAAGATATTCAGAATACTACCTTCCATTCAAGGTATGGTAACTATGAGTTTCTATTGATCCATTTTGAACTTACTAATGACCTCAAAATCTTTATTGATTTTATGAATATAGTCTTTAGTAATTAACTTGAATTTTTTTGTATTGTTTATTGATGGTATTATAATATAATACAACATAAAGGAGGAACATGAAGAATATCTAATGCTTATGTTGGTTAAATTAATAAAGGATAAGCTGTACTCCATGTTCTTCATGTGTGACTTTTGGATGCATCAATTCACATGATAGGGACATGTGATCAGGAGAGAAAGAATTTTTGTAGACCATTAATAAACAATGGAAATTGAGGAATGGTCTAAACCCTATAACGTCCAAGAAATATAATGTTTTTTTGAATTATCATGGTACTATCAACGTTTTGTGATAAATTTAACGTGATTTTCAAGCCCACTAACTATGTTAACAAAATAAATTGGTAAAGCTTGTCTGGATGGAAGAATCTGAGGAAAGATTCAAGGAGATAAAGAATAAGCTTATCACTACACCTGTACTCACATTACCGAAATGTGGAGAACGTTCTATTATATACATTGTTTATTAATGTAATGGATTGAGTTGTATAGTCATGAAAAATGATAAAGTGATATCCAACACCTCACTATAGTTGAATATCCATGATAATAACTACACGACACATGATCTGGAGCCAGTAGCTATGATTTTTTCCTTGAAACTCTAAGAGAACTACCTCTATAGAGAGAATGGTGACATATATACCCATGATAAGATCCTAAAGTATATATTCAAACTAAATAATCTCAACATGAATAAGAGGATATGGTATGATCTAATCAAAGACTATGATTTCTCTATTCACTATTATATCAGGAAGGCGAACAAGGTAGCTGATTCTCGAAGAAGAAAAGAACATGCTACTCTGTCAATAATATGGGTTGAAAAAGACTCTATTTTATTTGACCTACAAAGGATAGATTTTGAAATTATAATGGCAGGGAATATATCATACCTTTCCAAATTGATTTCCCAACCATCAATCCACAAGAATATTTTGGAGTCACAGAGGAATGATACAAAGTTACAAAACAAGGTTAATGCGGTAAAATAAGGGAAGCTGCAAGAGTTCCATATCGATGGTGATGGTGTGATTTGGTTTGGAAGGAGACTCTGTGTACCTTCATCACTTGGGATAAATAAGAAACTATTGGAAAATTCACGTAACTCAACATTCTCTATCCATCAAGAGAGTACCAATATGTATCTTGACCTCTAAGAACTTTTCTTGTGGGATAACATAAATAAAGAGATTGATGATTATATCTCAAGGTGATTGATATGTCAGAATGTTAATGTTGTAAAACATAATTCCAATTGAATTATGCAACCATTTACTACACCAATATGGAAATGTGAAAATGTCACTATGGGCTTTGTTATGGGTCTCCCAAATACACCTAAAGAAGACAACATGATATGGGTTGTTGTGGACTGACTCATTAATATTTCCAACTTTGTAGATATTTGGGAGGATTTCTCAATTTAGAAACTTTCAAAGATTTATATAGAGGATGTGGTGAGACTTCATGGGGTTCCACTCTCTATTGTGTCTAATCACGATCCCGGGAACACATCTAAATTATCGAGGAGTTTTTAACAAGTATTGAGTTATGAATTAAATTTCATCATGACTTATAACCCCCAAAATGAGGGCCAATATAAAAGGACTATTAATACACTCGAAGATATTCAAAGAGTATTCTATTTATAATTAAATGGTTTATGGGATCAATATCTCCCATTGGTTGAGTTCTCATACAAAAATAGCTTTCACTCGAGTATTCAAATGGTTCATATGAAGCTCTATATAGAAAGAGATGTAGAAATCCAACTTATTGGGATGAAGTTGGTGAAAGAAAGTTACATGGATATAATATTGTACAAGAGATGAAATAGAATGTTCAAGCCATCCAGAAATACATCAAGTCTTCTTAGTGTCAAGAAAAGAGATACGCCAAGAACTGTCAAAGGGACTTAGAGGTCAACATTAGAGATAATGTTTTCCGTCGAATATCACCATGGAAGAGAGTCATTCGGTTTTTAATGAATGGAAAGATAATACCGAGGAAAATTTCCCCTTTGAGATCTTTAATCTCATTATATACTTGGAAAATCAGATTTAACTTCTAGTGAATATATCTCATGTTTAGGAGGTGTTCTAAAAATCACTCAAGATGAAGGATATACCATATCCCTTTCATGTACTGAACTCAAAGTTCGTACAGCTGGAAGATGATCACTCATATGAGGAGTAGCTGGTAAAGATTATGGACTGGGGAGACAAGGTTCTACACAACTAGACAACCCACCTTGTCAATGTGTTGTGGAGGAACCATCTGCATGAAGAAGTAACTTGCGAATCGAAGGAGGTGATGGAGGAGAGGAACCCTCACTTGTTTATGTAAAAAAAATTGATGGAGGAATTTCAAAAGGGGGAAGAATGTAATGTCCCAAAATATTATCAATGTAATTTATACCTTCCTTTATCAATTTCATACATTATAAATTACATATAATCACTTATGGAAAATAATTAAGTTTTTTAAATGAATAATTAATGAAACTATCTATTTATAGAAGTTATGGAACTAATAATGATGAAATTGTAAATTGACATTAGGAATAGTAATATGCCCCATATGAATAGAAAACCATCCAAATGGATAGTATCCACACCCATGAAATTGAAAAAAATAGGCACCTTATAAATGAATGCTTGTTATGATAATATCATAATTAAATAAATGCTTAAAAAATTATTAGTTATGTGTGGGTATTTTGGTAATTTATAATTATCTAATTAAAATAATATTATTAATTTCTTATTTTTTAAAAAAATATTATTTTCATAGAAACTATTCATAAAATAATATTTATAGTCTTATGATTTAAATATAAATTTATGAGACCTTTAGTAAGTTTTCTCTATGTTATAAAATCAGTTATAATTTTAAATTAAGTGTTTTCCATGTAAAATGTGATTTGAATTAAAAATTAATTTAATAATATATATATAAACATAATATCATAAAACGGAGTTAATATTTCGATTCTACACATATAAAAAAGTTTGGGTTGAATTTTGGGGAATTTTCTAATATACTTGAATTTTTGGTGAAAAGAGAAATACAGAAATTTATAGAATATATAATGTATAAGTTAAATACAATAATAATTGAGTTGTATATTATATAAGAACCATAATATATAAATTAACTTCATTATTTCAATATTTTTAGAAATAATTATCAAATTATTCATAGTGTTGTGACAAAATAATAAACTAATGAATATAATAATGGGAAAACACCTTTATCCTCCACTATAAATACCACCCTCACCCCCTCTTCCTTCACACCTCTTAAGAATTGATACTTGTCCAAATTATTCAAAATACTCTTCCCCTAGTCCCTTCCCCACATCTATGGTCTCTTGTTCTCAACAAAATAAAAAAAAATCTCTAAGGAGGTTGTCATGGAGGATAAATTGAAGGGGTATTGTAAAGTATCATCTTCCTTTTTCTTTTAATTTAATTTCATTTTCATTTTTACTCTTCTCTTTTCAGAAGCTTATATTATTCAAATGGAAGTATAAATAAAATATTTTTGATATAATGTTTTATATCATTATAATGTAATTTCAATCAGTAAACTCATCCCCCTCTCTCTCTCTTATTTTTAGAATGAATTCATTGTCCGTGATGTGTCACTTTTCCAACATCATGGGTGACACAATTTCATTTAGATTAAAACTTAAATGAAATTAGTAAAACATTATAAAAGTAGAAATATATTTTAATATTTATATTATAAAATTTTTAATATTTTGGAAATAATTTGTACACATAATACTATATGATAGAACAAAATGAGATCATTGTGATTGTAAAACTCCCAATATTAGCATAAAACGATCATCATTAACTTTTATCTAATGATTCATTCTCATAACATATAAACAATTTTTTTATAAGATGAATTAATAGTTTATAATATAATTAATAAAATATAATAACAATTATTTACATTTTAAGCATTTTACAAGAACTTCCATTCATGTATATAAGTGAACCAATCGGTAAAACTAAGAAAAAAAACACTCCTGAACGCTGAAATTAAACTCTACAAAACATTGAAATGTCCATAAATGAACATAATAAAAATATAATAAATAGAATACATTTATTAAGGGTTATTTATTTTTAATTGATGAATCTAATGTGATTATACAAGATATTAATGTGTTGGAGGCTTTTAGACACAAGGTAAGTGGAATTGTCGAACCCAACTCTCTTTCTTTGTGTTTTTAAACATTCACCCCATTTTCAATATGGATATTAATTAAATATAAATAATTAATAATTTTATTACTTTTTATGTTATATAAAAGTTTTTTACTCTAGTGTAGTAAAAAAATAATGTTTTCCAAAAGAAACATTCTTAAAAAAACCTTTTACTACATGAGATTGTTTCTTTTTCACTCAAGGTTGAGGATTCTTATATCAACTATGTTATCCCTTATTTCATTTGGGAACAAAAGTTTATGAATGTTTGATTTATAAAAAGAAACACATTCCTTTACATGTTTAATTTTTTTTCCATGATTGATATTCATGGCATGCATGAAAATGTAAATGTTATGATGTAAGGGGTGTGCTCGGAATTCTATTGTGAAATGTAAATGTTATGATGTGACATCTGCACCTAGAAATATATAGAGATCAGACACATTGGGTAATGTGATGAATCTAATGATAAAACAGAAATATGTATGAACATGACGCTAGCTTTGTTCACAACTATGTGAGGTAGTTGACCACTAAGACAAGATGTTTCGTTTTTATGTATTGCCACATTCCATGACATTTCATAATGATTCATCACATTATTATGATGATGATTTTATAATTATGCTCATACCATGTTATATTGTTTTTTTTATTCTTATCTATACTATTACTAGGATTATAGATAACCCCTTTCTTTGATGTATATCCCTAGTTGACTAGTTGTACTACAGATAATTCAAGGGACAGTAAGAAGGTATAGAAAAAGGAATTAAATAATTTTTTTTTTAAATGTTATGTATGGTCTTAATTTTCCAAAGACCCGAAACCTTTGTATCCTAGTCATTTATTGTTTTTATTTTTGTACTATTAAAATGGTGTAATATTAATTTATGAAACAGAAGGTCCACTATAGAATATATATTTGATCCTTTTTTATCCATATCTATTTCACACATACCCCTAAAGATATAATTCCTCCATGTTTCCAATGCTAAGATCAGTACATCCCACTATATATCATGGATTGGGTTTTTCTATTTGTGAAATTTTAAGTGCCTTGTATAGGCTATTAATTATTCATTTTGTGTTAATACACAACTCAATCCCATATTTGAAGCATCACTAAACACCATGAAAGGTTCTCGACTTGTGGGTAGTGTGAGCCCATGTGTAGTGATAGTCCTACTTTTAAGCTCCTTGAAGTTCTCTTCAAATTCATCAATCCAAGAAAAAATGACCTCCTTTTATGTTAGTATGGTTAAATGGTTTGAAAATTATGATAAAGTTATCAAAAATTGACGATAATACTATGATAATCCAAGGAAACTATTGATATCTATCATGTTTGTTGGCCTCATCCATCGTTCAATTTTTTCTGTTTTTGAAGGGCCCATAGATATCCCCTTTCTTGTGATGATTTTCTCTAACAATGATACTTTTTTTAACCAGAACTCACATTTTCAAGAGTTTTTATAAATATTATACTTTATCAAGGTATTTAGAATAGTAATTAGATACTCTTCATGACCCTCCCTAGGTTTGGATAATATTAGAATATCATCTATAAAAACTACCAAATTCTTTTGAGGTAATCTCTAAAGACTATATTAATGAAACTCAATGAAGATTTTTTACAGATTAGTTGGTCTTAATGGATATAATATAAACTCTTAGAGACCATACCATGTATAATAATATATTTTTTAGAGATATCATCCTTCTTTACCATAACATTGTAATATCCCAACCAGAGATCCACATTGGGGAATTATTGTACTACACTTATATGATCAAACAATCCATACATATATATAATATGAAACACGTTCTTTATAATGATCTTGTTGATATCAAGATAATCAATGAAAAGGTATATTGACCTTTCATTATAGTTCAAAAAGATGAATGGAGCACCCCATGGTAAAACACTTGGGCATATGAACCCTTACTCTATATTATCATATAGTTGTTTCTTTATCTCCTCAATATCCAAATAATATATTCTATATAGAGTCTTGAATAATTATATTACTAGAAGTATAATCTCTATTTAAAATTTAATCTCTCGACAAAGAATAATAATAGGAAATTCCCCAAGAAACAAATCAGTGTACTCCCTCACAATAGGAATTTATTTTAGGATGATTCATTCCTTATACTCAATAATTTAAGATAGATACACTTCCCCTTATGGAAATAATATCCATTCCTAAGATGTTTGTGCTAAAAAAGATTCATCCTCCTTCTTCTAATTGTATATGTTTAGGCGATAATTCCCAAGATGGAGGGTGATTTCGTTCTTGTAGTAATTTATGTTGGTTATATATAGGTAATGATGATCCATGCCTTTAATTACATCTAATTCAACCACAAGGAGTATGATGAGGTCCACGGGGAAGTTCATCCCATAAATTTTATTGAGGGAGGAGTTATATACATGGGATGATATAATTTCCCCATTATCCATTTTCACTAACTGATCTACGTCAATGATTTGTGGTTGTGATTGAATAGTTCTACTAAACATTAATTATATGATGAAATGTATATAACCAAAATGAAAATGTATTTTTTCTATTCTTTAATGAATAACAAGAATACTTATGACAAATTGTTTTGTGGGACCCAACTCAATGATTGTGGGGGAAAAATATCTCCCTTGGTGCTGTGGTGGTCATTGGTTGTCTTGTAAAACCCTTCTCTTAGTTCATTTATTAGAAAAGTTCCATGGATCCTTGTAGTTGAACTAATGAACAACGTGATGAGGGTTTACCAGTGCATTCCTTTTCTCCTTCGCATTAGGGGGTTTCTCTGGTCAGAAATCATTAGCTAGTTATCATTACTTCCTACACCAAAATAATCTCCTCGTTACCCTTTATAATTTTATGGGGTTCTTGTAATGCCCTGATCTCAACTAGCTTACATAAGTTCATTATTAAATAACATTGGCATGATCAAAAGGAATCAAATCCCGAAAGACCCGTCAATTTTATATCCATGGAAGTACTAGATACATACATAAGTGTTTCATTATATTGTAAAATGAAAAACAACATCATCATTGTATCCTTTGAACACATTCATATCCCATAGACTATCCCTGCAGGTCAGTTATAATATACATCTTCATATCGTAGAAAAAATAAAACATAGAAAGGGGCAGATCAGGTGGTCAGTAAGGATAACAATATAACAGAAATATTTATAAATTAAAATAAACATTTAAGGAAATGTATAAGACCAAAACACAAGCCTTTTAAACATAATCTTCAGAATAATATAGCAAGATAAACCAAATAATTATATTTACTTATTCACATGGATATTCTACTAGTCGAATAATCACATGTCATATCAATATTCAATTTCATAATGATAGAATGAAAAATTGTGAACATCATAACCACATAGTCATGGCCTCATGCCAAGATTACAAATAATATTTTGTCAAGGAATTTTTCCAAGACACTAGTTTGTCAAATGAGACATACCGATGCATCGAGGAGCTATAGTGGGCTCCACCTTTCACTTAATAAGTCCAATGCATTCCTCCTATGAAAATGTTGAAACATAACATAAACAATCAAATTAAAACTAGCATACAAAATTTTAATACTTTAACAAAAAATCATGAATGGTATAAAAACAACACACCCACATTAAAACATATCACAAAACCTTCAATACAATTTGCATGATTGTATCATAATAAATAAACTTCAAACAAGTATAAAATCCATCAACGGATGTTCACATAGATGAAATAAAAACAATTTGAGGGAAATATCTCATTCTATTTTGAAATCACTTAAAATTAATGTAATAATAAAACAAAATATTTAATTTGAAAATATTATTATAATATTTTAAGGGAAGATTCCAAGGTGTTATAATGACGGAAAATAACCGCACCCTCCATATAAGTTCAAAAATATT
Source organism: Viscum album (assembly GCA_963277665.1). Lineage (NCBI taxonomy): Eukaryota > Viridiplantae > Streptophyta > Magnoliopsida > Santalales > Viscaceae > Viscum > Viscum album. The sequence goes on from OY728145.1 coordinate 127,909,567, forward strand.
ATTTCCTTAATTCTGTTGAAAAGGATGTAAAAAACCTTGTTTGGAAAATGATAGAAATATTACTTTATAAACATTTTATAAAAAGTAAAACATGGATATAAATGAATTTAACCCATAGTCTAGAAAATAGTAAAAATGTTTTGAAATACATTTTAAATAAACACATATGTAGATGATAAATAGGTCCAAGTTGATACTCACGTATAAAAAACATTGGATAATGAAGACATTGTGAAATTAACCCTTACCATGTAATTTTACTTGATCAAGGGTATGTTAACCTCTTGTATAGTAGTAAAATAATTTTTATTAAATTATACAGGAACCAAATAAATTAATACGATATAATATATGATCTTCTAATATTTCTTTTTTAATAATTTCTCAGTGGTATCATTGTTTCGGGAGTTAACTGATTCGTTTTACTTTATATGATTGGTTATATAAGACAGGTTTTTTTATGGATATAATGTATTTTATTAATATCCATAATGATATTAAGTTATTTATCTTTAATGTTTAATCATAAAATGATATTTATTCTTGAATGGTAATGATGGGGAAGGAATCTCATCACGGTCGTTGAGATAGTAATCCGTATGTACAGACGAGCTACAATAATATTCTATTAATGGTGGAATGATATGTAATTGGATGTCATATCATATATAAAGAATCATTAACATGTTATATTTATTATTTACATCAATTATAATCATTATTATACCCATCCGAAAAATGAAGTGTTTGAATAACAAACTACAACACAATGTGGAGACGGTAAGCCGTACATACACACGTATAGTGAATGGTCATTCATAGGATGGATAGAATAATGAATATGGTTGTAAAATATTTATAATAACATAAAATTATGTATAATTTACTTTAGATATTATTTTGGTACGAAAACAACAAAGAAGAAGTGGAAGAAGAAAAGATATTTGATAGAGGTGGTGAAATTATAACCTCTATTTCGGGAGTTTCGTTTTGAGTTGATCAAAAGGGATCCTTAGGTTGGATTTATGATAAAATTATGGAATTTAGGTAGAATATAGGGTATTAGGGAGGATATTTGAGTATGTTTTTTCTGATCCAAGTGGATTTGGAGGTGTGAAATTAAGAGAAGGGGATGTACCCTTTTATAAGAGAGGTAAGGGTCACTTTTCGAAAAGATTGAAATATTATTTAATTATACAATCATATTTGTTTTATAATGGCTCAAAATTGATTTATTTCGTGTATAAGGTTGGTATGTGTCTAAAAAATCTCAAAAAATAGGTTTTAGATAGGTTTAGGGACCATATTAGCCTTTTTATTTAAAATTAACTCATAGTTAAATAGTTTAACTTTTACTATGTATTCTTGTATTGTTATAATACATGGTTAATAAACATACTATAAAAAGAAAAGAGAACCCCAAGTGGTTAATTATTAATATATCTAACCTTATTTAAGTCCTTTTTCTGATCCTTAGATTTTTAGGATTATTATATCAATTATTAATTTTGTAGTTTTTTTTCAAAAACTCATTTATCTCAATTTTGAAACTCTTTTGTATTTTGTTATGGTGAAAGTCATTAAAACGTTATCACCTGAAGGAAAATTTATTTAATCTACCCAAAAATGTCATATTAACCTCGAAAATAAGTATAATTCATCAGAAGTCTCAATTTACAATTATTTGGATATTTATAATATCAATTATTTTAATATTTCATTAATATGGTAATTACTGTATCATCTGTGTATCATAAATAAATTTATTTATTTAATTTATAAATATTATAAATAAAATATCATTATTTAGGAAATATTATTATCTTTCTAATGAATATATATAGTAGAATTTATCCTATGTATAGCACTATATTAAAAATGGTGTATTTATTAAACTTTAAATTTAACACGTTTAAGTCTTCTTGAAATAAAATAATAATAAATGTCCTATTATAATCCAAGGGAAAAAAGTATCATATTTTATTCCTAAGGATCCTTTTGGTAAAAAAAACTCATCCAATATAATTAGAACATTTTTATGGTAATTATAATTTCATTTTTACCTTTAATTACCCTATTTACGTTTTACCATGGTAAATAAAAGTCAAATGTTACTATTTGCCAAAAATTATTTTCATCTTATTAGACCACATTTTACTTATTGATTTCAACCGTGTTTCTCTGATATTTGAAATTCAATTCATAGAAGTGGTAAAATTACATTTTATGCAAACTTTCAAATGTGCCTAGAAGGTGGGTAAAAGACAGTAAGAAGTTCAATAAAATTTTATATATCTAATATTATTATAAAATTACCCTGATTAATTACATTGAACATATATTGGTATTATTTATCTATTTTTAACTAATATGAATTTAAATAAAATTACTAATTATTTAAATAAAAGTCAGTTTTAAACAATAACGCAGTGTTTTTCACTATTCAAAAAAAATGGAATGTTTTCAGAAAAATACCAAAAATTCACCCTAAGTGAATTATGATATTAAGAATCCAAAAATTTAGTCCATTTTGAAAATTAAAATTTATAATGTTTCAAAAGGTGGTTATTACTATTAATAATGGCTAGTTTGATTGGTCGTGGTCTGCTAGAACTCAAAGTTGCGTACAAAGAAGCTATTTCATTATTCAAAGGGAAATGTACTGTGGAAGCTTGGGGTGATACATTATACACTCCTTCAAATAATTTCATCCTAAAAATTTCAAAAATTCTGCTGCACAGAAATATTTGGGTGGTTCTATATCATAAGTTCCTTGGGTTCCCATGTTTCCTCTTCCATCTTATGGTTTCTCTATAGAACTTTTACCAAACGAGTCGATCCGTTTCTCAGCACCTGTTCTATAGAATTAATAATCTCGATGGGATCTTCACAATAAGATAGATCGGGTTATAGTTCTATTTCATCATAGGTGAGTACATGCGTTGAGTTAGGCTTGTATTTTCATGACAATTATACGACGAACACATCATGAATTTTGGAGAGTCTTGGCATTATTTCCAAGCGATAAGTTACAACTCCAATTCGTTCTAGAATTTCAAAAGGTCTGATGTACCTAGGACATAATTTTCACTTCATACCGAATCTTATGCCACCATTCCATAGAGATACCTTCAAGAAAACGTAATCTCCTACTTGAAATTCCAAATCATTCCTTCGGTTTTTGATATAGCTCTTTTGCCTACATGGAGCTTCTTTTATGTGGGTTTCGATAATATTCACCTTTTCCAATGTTTCCTCAAAAGGTTCTAGGCCTACGAGTTTTCTTTCACCAATATCGTCCTAACAAGTTGGTGTATGAAATCTCTTCTAGTATAACACTTCATATGGTGCAATCTGAATACATGAATGGAAGCTATTATTACAGGAAAATTCTACTAGAGGAAAATACGGAACCCATATACCTTGAAAGTCAAGTGATCAATATCTCAACATGTCTTCCGAGGATTGGATTGTTTATTCTGATTGTCCATCAGTTTGAGGGTGGTAGGCAGTGCTCAAATGACGTTCAGTATCTTGGGCCTTCAATAGACTTTTCCAGAATCCTAATGTAAAATAGGGATCACGATCAGAAACAATCGATATTAGTACACCATGAAGTCTTACAAGTTCATTTATATACAGCCTTACTAAAAGTTTAAGTAGTAAGTCTTCTCTAATAGTAAGAAAATGTGCTAACTTGGGAAAATGATCATCAATTACCGATATTTAATCATTCCTTCTAGGAGTATTTGGTTACCCCATGACAAATTCCATTTTAATATCATCCTATTTCCACTCAAGTATGTGAAGAGGTTGCATGACTCCTCCAAGTTGTTGTCTTCTAGACTTAACCTATTGAGAAACCATTCATCTTGACACATAATCAGTAATCCTTCTTTTCATGTTGTCCCACCCAAAATTTTCGTTCAAATATCTATACATCTTAGTGATACTAGGTTGTATAGAGAAATTATAGCTATGAGCATCATCCAACAATTCCCTTTTAAGATCCGGTATGTCAGGAACACAAAGTACCCTCCCAAAATTTACAAATTCCATCTTCATATATGATGTCGACCAATCTCCCATCATTCACATATTTAATTTTCTTTGGAAACACCTCATCGTTTGTCTGGTAACATTTTATCCTTTCTAGTGAATATGTTTTTGAAACCATTTGAAAAAGTATTGATGTTACACATTCTATGATTATTCCTGTATACATCTTTACTAGACCCATAAACATAGGATCCCTTTCAACTCTAATATTGTTCAAAACTCTATGATCCTTTCTGATAAAAACATCTAAAACCTTATATTCTTTCCTTGAGTGGTAGTGTATAGTGAAACAATAATCCTTGATTAGTTAAAGCAATCTCTTTTTCCTCATGTTTAGTTCTTTTTGTGAGAAAATATACTTCAAGCTCTTTTGATCGTTATATATCTCACATTTTTCACCATAGTGATAGTGTCTCCAAATCTTCAAATCAATGATTATAGGTGATAACTTAAGATCATGAGTATGATTGTTTTTCTCATTAATTTTTAACTATCGTGATGCATATGAAATAACTCTATCATTCTTCATAAGGACACAACCACACCCGTTTTTTGAAGCATTACTATAAATAAAAAACCCATAATTCCCCGATGGTAGATTTAATATAAGAGAATTGTCTAATCTTCTCTTCAGTTCTTCAAAACATTGTTCACACTCTTTTGTCCAAAAAAATATAACCCCTTTACGTGTGATCTTGGTTAATGGGTTAGCCAATTGGGAAAACTTTTGGAAGAAATGGTGATAATAACCAGCTAAAACAATAAAAATGTGTACCTCAGCTATACTCATCGGTGATGGCCATTTATGGAATGCCATGTTCTTCAAAGGATCAATAGAGATTCCATCCTTAGTGAAAATATAGCCGGGAAATGAAATTTCCTGATGCCATAATTCACACTTGCTGAACTTCGCATAGAATTAATTTATTCTACGAGTTTTTAGAAAAGTGCACAATTGATATTCATGATCTTCGTAGATTTTGGAGTATACCAAGATATCATCAATAAATACCACTAAAAAGTCATCAAGATATTCCTTGAAAACTTTGTTCATTAGATAAATGAAGACAGAGGTTACATTAGTTAGTCCAAAAGGCATTACTTTAATCTCGTAATACCTATACATGGTACGAAATACTGTCTTCGTAATATCGTCCATCATCACACTCAACTGATGATATCCAGATCGAAGGTCAATCAATGAAAAAAATTGAGCTCTATGAAGTTGATTTAATAAATCATCAATTCAAGGTAGGGGATACTTGTTCTTTACTGTTATTGCATTGATCTCCCTGTAGTCAATGCACAACCTCATAGATCCATCTTTATTCTTAAAAAAAGAACAGGGGGTCCCCATGGAGAAACACTAGGGAAAATATATTATTTATTACCCAATTCCTCTATTTTTTTCTTCAGTTCCACTAATTACATAGTTTCCATTCTATAAGGGGTCTTCGATATGGGCCTTGAACCAGGAATTAAATCAATGGAAAGCTCAATTTCTTGTTCTAGAGGATGTCTAGGTAAATCCTATGGATACAAATCAATATATTCTTGTATAATAGGCAGATACTCTATTTGAAAATTATTTTCCTCACCTATAGTTATTTCATTCTCTTACTCCCCAATAATTGAATTTATTAGAGCTTCTGGGGGTGGATCTATATAAGAATCAGGTGGTGTGGTTTCTTCTCTAATGATAAGGTACACCGTATCATCATCAAAAATTGTAACCTCCTTCTTACAATAAATTTTCGAATCATGGTACGAATGCCAATGCATACTGAGGATTAAATAAAATTAAATTATGGGTATGATGATGAGATTAGAAGATAAAGAACAATTATATACTCTAATATAAACTAATTGACAAAACTTTGTTGCAATGATAATTACCTTAGGAGTTTTTACAAACAAATTATTTGTTAAATTAAATTAAAAGTGTCTAATTTTCATATCAAATAAGGAAGATACAAAACAATGCAAGGATATAGAATCAAATAATGCATTGGATAAACTTGAGGAAACCATTAAATTACCTATCTCCACGTCTTTCAAGGCTTCATCCTCAAGAAAAGTGATCACATAAGCATGGACATTTTCCCTTGGCCCTTTCTGAGATAAGTTTCCTTAATGCTTAGAACATAAATTTGCATAATTCCCCATTTCTCTAAAATTGTATCATTCGACATTAAAAACCAAATTCTTTCCCTTGCAATCATGAAAATGAAGGAATTGTTCACCACACATATAACAGACACCATTACCATCAGGAAATTACTAGGGTGTTTCTTCCCGTATTTATTGCACGATAAAAATTCAACTTTTCCCTTCTTCCCCATATTTCCATTTCCAGAATGTTTATTAGATATATTCATCTCTTTCATTACATTAATTTTGTAGGACATTGATAATTCCTTTTCTGTCTCGATAGCACCTGAGACAATATCTTCGTATGACATGAAGGATTCTGAGACAAAATCTCTATGGAGAAATTGGTTTAACCCATTGAAGAATTGTTTAATAATACTTTTTGGGTCACATATATTGTCTACCACATGTCTTGATAACCTTGTAAAGTTAGCCTCATACTTTTCGTTATTCTCTTCCTCATTTTGCCTCAGACTTAGAAATTGCCTTCCCATATCCGCTTGATGGTCACGTGGAAAGTATTTTTCTTTGAAAATATTTTTAAACTCCCTAATTCCATATTTTATACTTCTTAATAATCCATTGAGTTTTTAATTAATGACCACCATTGATTTTTATCTCCTGTGAGGCGATAAACTGCCATGAACACTTTTTCCCTTTCACTACACCCCAAAGCATGAAATATTTTTTCTATGGAACTTATCCACTACTCAGTTATAAATGGATTTGTAGTCCCATTGATTGTTGGTGGTTTTCTCCTCATGAAGTTGTCTAACATTGATCCTCCGCATTGTGGATCGGGGTTCTCTATACGGGTAAGGTTATTTTTTATAACCTGAGTGAGTTTTCCTAGTATGGTTATAAGATGATCCACAACAGTTTCGTCACTTTCTCCACTATAATTGACTTGATTAAGAGGGAAGTCCCTACATTTATTGTTTGCATTGATTTGGTTTCCATTCATTCCACTAGGCTCCATTTTTAAACAATATAATACACTAGATTAGTTTATGAATCGCAAAACATAATTCCAAACATGTAAAACACTTAACATAAATTGAACCTTTAATTGATATAATGCATAATCATAAAAGAAAATCTATGAGGAGGTATATACTTATAAATATTTCATATTGGTTTGTACAGAATATTTGAATTATTCTATGTATATCCCTCGGTATTATCATAACCAATGTGCCACAAGGCCAGTTGTTGTGTACCAGGATACCTCGGGTCAAGCCTGAAACTCCTTGTCAGAGTTTTCACTACTAGGTACATCTGTTCTAGAGCCGCCTCTACCTGATCATATCCATAAAAATATTTATTGTTCAAAAAAAATTCAAAATCTCTACATTAACAAAATTCGTGAAAGATCTTCCATACTAATCCTCAAAGTCTATATTAGGGTAATGTTCTTAAATTAGAGTCTTTATAAATATTTTTTCCATGGTTTGTACTAAACTTCCTCTGATACCAACTATAACACCTTATTAGCCACTAAATGAGGCTAATATTCATTATTAATATATATAATATTCATGTTCTTTATTATTCATAAACACCATTTTAGTGCATTTACACTTTGAACATCATTTCACATTATGATTGTAATACCTTCTTAAAATGCACTATTATGTGGTACATTTTTGAATATCATTTGAATTACCCAATGATTCATATAATTATACATATTTTAATTTGATATTTTTTTAAATTGATCCACACTCCAATATGAACATGTTTCATTCATGGATCAATAGAGAATTCATGGAGGATGATGGAGATATTTAACAATGAAAGGAAGCAATTCTGGAGAAGGCAGATTGGACACCATCCCACTCATGAGACTATGGGGCCCACAATACAGGCCCAACTAACCCCCAATTTCTTGGGATGCTCTAATACATGTAGAGGAACAAATCACTCTTGAGTATCCAATGCTAATTCAGCCTCCATGGGGTCCATTTAGGCGGCCAAAGTTAGAGATAAATTCTGGGCCAGATTCTGCGGCCCAGACAAACAACCCACCAATTAAACCATATATCGACGAAAATAACTCCTTTTGGGATAAGCTTTTACAGGACGTTAGGGGACATCAGGAGAGTAATTTAAGTCTTCTATGGACCACACAAATTCGGCCATCGCGTAGGTGTTTCAAGTACATCTGTTCTGTGCATGAATGCTGGATGCCTTTTCGGGTCAAGGGTGGAAAGTCTTCTTTCCACAAATTTTCCACCACCCTAGACCTATCATACTCAAGTGGGATGACTTTTACGGTTGGAGGCTCGAACCAAGGGCTCAAAAATGCCTATTTAAGTCAGTTGTGTTGGAGGATTTAGAAATCTTTGATGCTTTTTTCAATTGTAATGTCATGCGGTGATTTTGTTTTCTCAAGTTTTTCTTTCACATGTATGTTGTTCAATTCACTTTAGATTCTTAATAAAATCACTTCTTTTCCTCTTATTCTATTGTTCTTAATATCACTTTGATACTGTTGGTTGAAGGTGTTAATTTATTCACACTAAACCCTGTGAAATTATTCACACAACGGTGGAGTGATCATTTTATTTTTATTGTTTTCTTTACTTCTACATTTCCTCCCTCATGAGTCTACTTTTTTGCTTCCATTGAAACCATGGGAACAATGGAGGGCTAACCCACTTATGTTTTGATCCGAGGGAGTATCAAGGGGCTGTATTGGATGTTATTTATCACCCCATTAATGTATAATCACTTCTTTAATTGAGATTTTTATTTGATGATTTTTAAACTCCATCGTCCTTGTTGAATTTAAGGCCACACACTTCAAGTACTAATACGAACCTTTACTATGAAGTGCTCAAAACATTGATCCTTCAAGTGTATAGGTGATTAGTATTAAAGGGTGTTGGTATTAAACCAGTATGTGATGATGTTGTTTTATCTTCTTAAATGAATCCATCTCAAATATAAGAAATTGAAATCATTGAAAAGGAAATACATCCAATCCACCCCAAGCGATAACCTAGGATCAACTCATTCATTAAAATTGAATTAATTTAAATATGTTTATTTATCCTTTAAACCAATATAAAATCAACCCATGTTAGCCACTTCATATCCAAAAACATTCCATATAATGTACGTGTCTATTGGTTTCGTCTTATGTCTCGGAGGATTCGATAACCCAATCTAAACTACAAGGACCGTTCTACCTTTATCTCTTGGGTAAATTTGAGCGAGAATCAAATTTTGGCGCCATTTCCAGGGACCCAAGTATTTCATATAAACACTCATTCTATTCTCCCTCATTTATTCTTTTCTCATCCAAATTCTCTTATCTTGTCCCTTTCTCGTTTTTTTTCTTTTGGCGCATGTCCGCCTACACACGCTATCAATTAAACCGTCTAGTTAGGGTGGATAGTCCTGGGGTTTGGGAGTCAAGTGCATGAAGGGAACTCTTTCCATTAGATCCTAAGCTTCCTAACACCCCTGAGTCAAAAATTGAGCCCATTTCAATGGAAGGTCTTCAATGAAACCAACCCATAAACCCGGGTGGGAACCAAAATGGAAACCCAAATGAGGAAACCCTAAACTTGGGGAATGCGGTCGATCAAACCATGAATGAATACCTCACACCTTCCTGACCAATGCCCCCTCATGCATTAGACACAGTTACTTAGAAGATGCCAACTACATCTTTAAACCCCATGTCCTAAACTACCTTTTCACATTCCATGGAATGGAGTCCGAGATGCCATACCAGCACATTAAGGAGTTCAATGAAATTATTGAAACCATGTGTCCCCCACATCACCTAGAATCATCTAAGATGAGGCTGTTTCCTTTTTATTTAAATGATCGAGCTCAAAATTGGCTAAACAATTTGAGACCATCATCCATCAACTCTTGGGACCAACTACAAAGAGAATTCTACAAAAAATACATTCCCCACCATAAAACAATTCCACTGAAAAAGAGTATCCAAATCTTTTTTGAAAAATAGGGAGATTCATTATATGAAACATTGGAGAGGTTCAAAGACACTCTAAACATGGTTCAACACCATGGTTTTTCTATTCCTGAACAAGTGAGAATTTTCTATAATGGTTTGGGTCCAGGGAACAAACAATTCATTGAAATGATGTGTAATGGAACCTTTAAAAACAAATCCCCAAATGAGCTTACGAGTATCTAGAAATCCTTTCTGAACAAAACCAAACATGGGGAACTTCACCTTATTCTGAAAATTCACAAAGAACTACTGGAATTCATACAATTAGACCTTAGGAATGTCCATGAAATCCAAACTGTTGACCCTGTTTGCACAATTTGTGACAAACATGACCATAAGACAGACAACTCCCCTACCATTCCATCCACTAAGGATGTTCTTTTAGGAGGACCCCCATCAGATGTAAATTCCTTGAACTTTCAAAATCCTCAGTACCAATACAACTTCACCCAAGGTATAACGACCACCTAGGCTTCCGCGGGAAAGATAACCAACAACCTAGCCAACTACAGGGAAAAAATCCTTACCCCCATCAGAACTACCAATCCCATAACCAGTTCCAAACCCAACCTATCCAATACCAACAACCACCAATCCATTTTCAACAAACCATCCCACCTCCAGAAAATCCCCCTGGGATAAACCAACCTGCTCAAGCACCCACCCAAACTGTTCCAAAAAGTCTACTTGAACAATAGTGAAAACAAATGGAGAGGATGAACTCAGAAGTCTCTTCCCTAACACAAGAACTTCAAACCATCAAAACTGAAAAGGAACCAATGCCTACATAGGCGGTTCCATCCTCAACTTCAAGGGGAGAGTCAAGTTGTGCTCAAACAACTCATGAACAACTAAAGGCTGTGACTATTTTAAGAAGTGGGAAATCAATTGAGAAACCTGAAAAACTAATTCAAAACCACCAGAAGAATCAAACTTGGATAAAAATTCAAATGAACCACAAGATCAAAATGAGGAAACTGATAACATTGTCAAAGAAAGAACTCTTCAACAAAAAATCCCACATCCTGCACCATTTCATCAACGCGTGAGGGGGAAAGCCAAGCCTGAATTGAGTGAAACATTGAGGGAAATCTTCTCAAAAGTCAAGTTGAACATTCCTCTTCTCGATGCCATCCAAACTATACCTGCCTACTAAAAGTACCTTAAGGACATGTTCACTTTTAAAAGAAATTTTTCACATAAAAACCAAGTCCTTTTGGCTGCTAATGTGAGTACCACCATTCGAGGGACCATTCCTCCTATGTTGAAAGACCCAGGTTGCCCTTACATCAATGTTGAACTAGAAGAAAGAAATGTTGTCAAGGCCTTGTGTGACCTAGGTGCTAGTGTCAATATCATCCCATATGCTGTGTACTGTGAGTTATGCCTAGAAGTTCTTCAACCCACATCTGTCACACTTCAGCTTTCTGATCGTAGCATTAGGGTTCCAAAGGGGATTTTGAAGGATGTTCTAATAAAGGATGAAAACTTCATCTACCCTGCTGATTTCATTGTCCTTGACAACGATCCAAACTTAGGAAATAAGGAACAAACCCCAATCATCCTTGGTCGCCCTTTCCTTGCAACAATCAACTCTGTTATCCGAGTTCTAAATGGGAACATGACCATCACCTTTGGGAACATGTGTCTAGGAAGAGTCAAGGAACATCAAGGAATATTTGATGGATGTTTAAGTCAGGATGAGATTGATTTCTTTTGATCATATGAAGGTAGTTTATCTCCTTGGATTTAATATTTTTCAAATTTCTTTTATGATGAAGTCTTAGGTCCAACAATCAGTGAATCCTATCAGCAAACCACATTCCTGGAGACCGATCAAACATCCTTACCTAAATCTGATCAAGATAATATAGTATATGAAACTTCTACATTTGGGGAATCAATCAGTTCTAAAAAATTAAGAAATAAAATTGATCTTGATCCAATGTCCCAATCTTCTGCTGAAATTATGAACCGACCTGATCTTGAATTGAGGGAACTTCCTACTGCACTAAAGTATCCCTTCCTAGGGGACAATCAAACACATTCTATTGTCATTTCTTCTTCTCTTGAAGCCAATCATGAGAGGATGCTTCTATATGTCCTTAAGAAACATAATAAATCCATTGGTTGGACCCTATCTGATATTCCCGGGATTAGCCCACTTGTTGGGACCCATAGGATTGTTCTAGAATTTGACTCAAAGCCATGTTGTCAACCTCAACGGCGAGTCAATCCTAATCTCATGGAGGTAGTAAGAAAAGAACTTCTGAAATTGTTAAAAGATGGTATCACATATCCCATAGCTGAGAGTGAGTGGGTGATCCCAATCCAAGTGGTACCAAAAAAGGCTGGAATCACAGTGATAAACAATGAGGATGGAGTGATTCTTCCAACAAGGGTGAGTAGTGGATGGAGGGTCTGCATTGACTATAGGAAGCTAAAATCATTCACCAAGAAGGACCATTTCCCCTTACCATTCATTGACCAAGTCCTTGAGAGAGTGGCAGGTCATGCCTTCTACTGTTTCTTAGATGGGTACTCGGGGTACAATCAAATTGAGGTCTCCCTAGAGGATCAAGGGAATACTACATTCACATGTCCTTTTGGAACATTTTCTTTCAAACGCATGCCCTTCGGGTTATGCAATTCCCCTGGAACTTTCCAATGGTGCATGATGGGAATCTTTTCAGACATGTTAAGGGATTTTCTAGAGGTATTCATGGATGACTTCCCTATGTTTGGGGATACATTTAAGGGAAGTCTGAGGAATGTAGAGAGATTCTTTTTAAGATATGAAGAAAATAATCTAGTCCTAAACTTGGAAAAATGCCATTTTATGGTTAAAGAGGTACTAGTATTAGGCTATCTGGTCTCAGATAGGGGGATTGAAGTTGATAAATCCAAGGTTGACATCATTCGTCACCTTCCATCACCCAAAACTGTCAAGGAAGTGAGTTCTTTATTAGATCATACTGTTTTATATAAAATATTCATCAAGGACTTTAGTTCAATCTCTCATCCCCTTTGTGCTCTCCTAGTAAAGGATGCTCCATTTGTTTAGACAGAAAGCTTTGAGGGTTCATTCTCAACCCTCAAATCCTCTCTCACCTCTCCTCCAATTATGTAATCTCCAAATTGGAACTTTCCTTTCGAACATATGTGTGATTCCAGTGACTTTGTTGTTAGAGCTGTGTTAGGACAACGTTGTGATAAAACTCCTTATGTCATTGCTTTTCCAAGAAAATCCTTAAATGATGGCCAAATAAACTACACCACTACTGAAAAGAAGTCACTTGATATTGTGTTTTCTTTAGAGAAGTTTTGGTCCTACCTCTTAGGATCCCCCATCACGGTGTTCACTGACCATTTAGCACTAAAATAACTCTTCCAAAAACAAGATGCCAAGTCTAGACAGATTAGGTGGGTCCTTATCTTACAAGAATTTGACCTCACAATCAAGGATAAAAAGGGCGTTGAAAATGTTGTAGCTGATCACCTCTCTAGGATTGAATTCAAAGACAACTCAAATCACCGTTCTGTGTCTGATTCATTTCCCGATGAACACACATACTCTGTGAGTGACTGCCCTTGGTATGACGACAAAGCCAATTTCATAGTTATAGGAGTCATTCCAAAATTCTTAGGGACTCAAGATCGATGGAAATTCCTTTCTGATGTTAGACACTATGTGTTTGATGATCCATACCTTTATAAGTTCTGCCCTGACCAAGTCATTGGGAGGTGTGTTCCAGAATCGAAACAAGAGTATATCCTTAAATTCTGTCATAGTGAGGCATGTGGAGGTCACTTTTCCTCTAAGAAAACATCTTCTATGATTCTTCAATGTGGTCTCTTCTAGCCCACCCTCTCAAGGGACTCCTACTCATTTTGTCAAATCTATCCTAGGTGTCAACAAGTAGGGTCCATCACAAAAAGGAATCAAATACCACTCATTCCAATCTTAGTGGTTGAAATATTTGACTGTTGGGGAATTGATTTCATGGGTCCCTTCCCAAACTCTCAGGGATTCCTCTACATACTCTTTTCTATTGATTATGTCTCAAAATGGGTTGAGTCCATTCCCACTAAGTCCAATGATCATCAAGTTGTGATTCAATTTCTGAAAGAGAACATATTTTCTCGATTTGGAATTCCTAGGGCTATAATCAGTGATCGAGGAACCCATTTCTAAAACCCCCCATTCTCTTCACTCATGTCTAAGTATGATATTTCTCAAAAAGTGTCCAATGCATACCATCCTCAAACCAATGGTCAAGCAGAGTTAGCGAATATGGAGATTAAGAAAATTCTTGAGAAAACTGTCAATCCTTCTAGGAAAGATTGGTATGAGAAACTCTTATATGATATTTGGGCATATCGTACAACATACAAAACTATCATAGGAATGTCACCATACAGGTTGGATTATGGAAAAGCATGCCATTTCCCTGTTGAAATCGAGCATAAGGCCTTTTGGGCAATTAAAAAAATGGATTATGACCACTCATTGGCCAGAACAAAAAGGAAATTAGATCTCAATGAACTAGAGGAACTAAGGATGGAGGCTTATGAAAATTCAAGGATCAATAAAGCTAGAGTTCAAGCCTACCAATCTAGGAATATCTAGGTCAAAAATTTTAAACCGGGAAAACTTGTGCTCTTGTATAGTTCAAAACATCATTTACACCTAGGAAAGTTAAGGTCTAGATGGTCCGGACCTTTCATAGTGCATCATGTGTACCCCCATGGGGCAGTAGAGATTCAAGATCCCAAAAGTGGTTACATTTTCAAGGTCAATGGTCAAAGGTTAAAACCATTCATTGAATCATTCAACCAACATGAAATAGAGGTTGAGTTAATTGAGTCAACCTATGAACCAGGAAAAAATAGATAGATTTAGGGTTTTAGTCGAGAAAACGAGGTTAGAAAAATCAT
Source organism: Viscum album (assembly GCA_963277665.1). Taxonomy (NCBI): domain Eukaryota; kingdom Viridiplantae; phylum Streptophyta; class Magnoliopsida; order Santalales; family Viscaceae; genus Viscum; species Viscum album. The sequence continues at coordinate 127,924,709 of OY728145.1, forward strand.
TGCATGGGAGGCAACAAATGGTTTTCAAGTTTCCTATCATTTTGTTGTTTTAATAAAATTTATATTTTAATTAATTATTTTTATATTTAAAAAAAATAGACAGTTGACCTGTTCTTCTATTATGAGTATGGATGGGTATGATAGGGGAGCACCATATTCATCCGTGTCATGTGGTGTGATCCTTGAGTAATACCTTACCCCGAAATTTAAAAAGAAGACAATGTATCATCAGTTTATTTTATTATATATATATAATTATATTTTACTTATATATATATATATATATACTCTTTTGTTTTGTTTTTTTGTTTTCCTTTTTCCACTAGGGAACTCTGCAAGCGACATGGATATCAAAGGACTAAATTGGAGCAACAAGAACTTCAAACTTCAACCACCAGGTGACTTCATTCCACGACCCTCATTTTCAATTTTCTTTTTGAACTTTCATTCTCTACGTCTACCCCCTTCTAAATTTTCTTTTCTTTAAGCACTGGGGGAAATGTTCTTTTAAGTTTGCGGGGAGATAAAATAAAAAATGCTTTTGTGTCAAAAAAATGAAAAATGGTTTGAAAAAAAATTGTGAAGATTAAAGGGAAAATTCCTTTAACTTTAAACATGGTAATACTCATTACACACTTTGAAACTGAATATCAAATAATTTAGCATCTCCTGATTCTGATTTTAATCCTTGTATAATTTCATGAGCATAGATTTTAGAAAGTGTGGTTGTCCAATGTGATATTTCATTGGTTATATTTTCATCCAAATAAAAAAACGATCACAATGCACGCCCCTTGGATAGTGGGGTATTAGTTTGAGTTCATGGGGTCCCCTAAATAAATAGCATAGGTTTGGTGATCATTCTAGTTTAATATGAGTATTCAAAAAAATATTAAAAAAAATTCCGCGTAGAGCAATGAAATGACCTAATGCATGGCTTTCGGCACTTGGGGATCGTGACACCATAGTTGTATTGCCCAGAGTTAGTAATTTTATCTATATTTTTGGTAATTTGAATTTGTTTTTGACTGAATTAACTCTATATGATGCCCATGTATGTGGGATTCACTTGGTTCCCTAAGGACTTTGAGCCTGGGAGTCATTGGCAAAGTCTCGCTATAGGGGTTGACTCTTTTGAGTGCAACTTCAATTACCATGGAAAAATTGCAAAAACAAAAAAAACAAAAAAAAAGTATACAAAAAAAATGAATACTCATCGTAATATTGAAATGTTATTCCACCTAGCGCTTCCATAATTTCCCCCTTGAATAAAAATGAACCCCCTTGTCTATTGTGATGCACAACACATCGTCATACTTAATTGATATTGGATGAAATATGGAAATGAATTTGAACAAAGGAATGAGATTCAGATTGGGATCTGCTTATGAAACTATCTTGTATTAAAATATTTTACTATGTTTCATGATTGTTTGGTATAAGTTTTTTTTGATCATTGTGTATTAAAATGTTTTTGGAAAAGGGAATTCGAATTTCATATTATTGAGATATATTTTGCTCGGGACTAGAAAAACTCAAGTTCGGGGGTGTGATTAGCCACTAAATGAGGCTGATATTCACTGTTAATATATATAATATGCATGTTATTTATTATTCATAAACATAATTTTAGTGCATTTTACACTTTGAACATCATTTCACATTATGATTGTAATACCTTTTTAAAATGCACTATTATGTGGTACATTTTTGAACATCATTTGAAGTACCCAAGGATTCATATAATTATACATATTTTAATTTTATATTTTTTTAAATTTATCTACACTCCAAAATGAACATGTTTCATTCAGGGATCAATGGAGAATTCATTGAGGATGATATAGATATTTGACAATGAAAGGAAGTAATTCTGGAGAAGGCAGATTGGACACCAGCCCAATGATGAGACTGTGGGACCCAAACTACAGGCCCAACTAATCCCCAATTTCTAGGGATTCTAGAATACATTTAGAGGAACAAATCACCCTTCATTATCCAATGCTAATTCGGCCTCCATGGGGTCCATGTAGGCGGCCCAAGTTTGAGATAAAATTCTGGGCCAGATTCTGTGGCCCAGAAAAACAGCCTACCAATTAAACCATATCTCAACAAAAATAACTATTTTTGGGATGAGATTTTAAAGTCCGTTAGGGGACATTAGGAGAGTAATTTAAGTCTTCTATGGCCCACCGAAATTCGGTCATCGCGAAGGTGTTTCTAGCGCTTCTGTTCGGTGCATGAAATCTGGATGCCTTTTCGGGGCAAGGGTGGAAAGTCTTCTTTCCACATACATTCCACCACCCTAGACCTATCATACTCAAGTGGGATGAATTTTACTGTTGGAGTCTCGACCCAGGGGCTCAAAAATTCCTTTTTAAGGCAGTGGTGTTGGAGTATTTAGAAATCTTTGATGCTTTTCTCAATTGTAATGTTATGCTGCGATTTTGTTGTCTCAAGTATGTCTTTCACATGTAAGTTGTTCAATTCACTTTAATTTATTAATAAAATCTCTTCTTTTACTCTTATTCTATTGTTCTTAATATCAATTGTATACTGTTGGTTCAAGGTGTGAATTTATTCACACTAAACCTTGTGAAATTATTCACACACCGGTGGAGTGATCATTTTATTTTTATTGTTTTCTTTACTTCTCTGTTTCCTCCCTCATGAGTCTACTTTCCGCTTCCATTGAAACCATGGGATAAATGGAGGGATAACTCACTTATGGGTTGATCCAAGTGAGTAGAAAGGGGCTGTATTTTATGTTATTTATCACCCCATTAATGTATAATCACTTCTTTAATTGATATTTTTATTTGATGATTTTTAAACTCCGTCGTCCTTGTTGAATTTAAGGCTACACACTTCATGTACTAATACGGACCTTTACCTTGAAGTGCTAAAAACATTGATCCTTCAAGTGTATAGGTGATTAGTTTTAAAGGGTGTAGGTATTAAACCAGTATGTGATGATGTTGTTTTATCTTCTTAAATGAATCCATCTCAAATATAAGAAATTGACATCATTGAAAAGGAAACACATCCAATCCACCCCGAGCGATAACCTAGGATCACCTCATTCTTTTAAATTGAATTCACTTAAATAGGTTAGTTACCCTTTTAACCAATATAAAATCAACACAAGTTGGCCACTTCATAGCCAAAAACATTCCATAGAATGTACGTGTCTATAGGTTTCTTCTTAGGTCTCTGAGGATTCGATAACCCAAGCTAAACTACAAGGACCATTCTACCTTTATCTCTTGGGTAAATTTGAGCGAGAATCAACACCCCAATCCGAGTTACCCAGAGTTGGTTCATTATTAAAAAACATTGTAATGATCATAAGCGATCAAATCACGAAAGACCAATCAGTTTAGTAGCTGTGGAAGTACTAGATACATACATAAGTTTTACATTACATTATAAAATGAAAAACAACAACAACATTTTCTCCTTTGAACACATTCATATCCCGTAGACTATCTCTGCAGGTCAGTCATAATATAATACTTACAATTCTGTGAAAAATAAAACACAAAAAGGGGCGAGCTCAGGTGATCACTAAGGATAACACTATTACAGAAACTTTTATAAATAAGCTTAAAATTTTAAGGCAATGTATAAGACTAAAAGAAAAGACTTTTAAACATAAAATTCAGAATAAATGGAATTGATAAAACTTATAATTCAATTTACTTATTCAAATGGATATTCTACTGTTCAAATAATCACATGTAATATCAATAGCCAATTTCATAATTATGGAATTCATAATGTCGGACATCATAACCATATAATCAAGGCCTCGTTCCAAGACTACAAATAATATTTTGTCAAGGCCTCATTCCAAGACACAAGTTTTTTTCATGAGACCTACCGATGCATCAAGGAGATATAGCTGGCTTTACGAGTCACTTACTAAGTCCAATGCATTCCTCACTTGAAAATGATGAAACATAATATAAAAATTAGTATTAATACTTGCATTTGAAATGTTAATACTTAAACTATAAACCATGAATGGTATAAAAATAAAACATTGAAAGTAAAATATATAACAAAAAATTTAATAAAATATGGAAGATTGTATCATAATATATCAACTTCAAACAGGTGTAAAATCCATAAGAGTATGTTGACATAGATGAAATCAAAACTATTTGACAGAAATATCGCTTTTTATTTTGAAATCATTTAAAAATCATGTAATTATAGAATAAAACATTTATTTTTAATATATTATTATAATATTTTAATGGATTATTTTATGTTTTTATAATGGAAGAAAATAACTGCACCCACCGTATAAGTTAAAAAAACATTCTTTTTTAAATTTTGTTGAAAAGGTCGTAAAGGACCTTGTTTGGAAAATGATGGAAAGATTCCTTTATAAATTATTTATAAAAATTCAAAAAGGGGGTAAATTACTTTAACCCATAGTCTAAAAAATAGTAAAAATTATTTGAAATACATTTTTAAGATACATGGATGTGGATGATAAATAGGTCCCAATTGATACTCACATATAAACTACTTCAAATAATGAAGATATTGTGGAATTAACCTTTACCTTCTACTTTTACATGATCGATGGTATATTAAACTCTTTTATAATAGTTAAATAATTGTTATTAAATTACACAAGAACCAAATACATAAATATGATTTCATATATTATCTTCTAAAATTTATTTGTTAACAATATTTTAGTAGTATAATTGTTTCAGGTGTTTACTGGTTCTTTTTCCTTTTTATGCTTGGTTACATAAGCCATGCTTGTTATAGATAGGATGTATTTGAATCATATCCTGAATGATATTATGTTATTAAATATATTTTTTATTCATAAAATCATATTTATTCTTTAATGATTATTATGGGTAAAGAATCTCATCGCGTTCGTGGAGACAGTAATCCGTACATAGGCACGAGTGAAAATACCATTCTATTGATGGAAGAATCATATGTAATTGTATAGTATATAATATATACAGAATAATTAACATGTTATATTTATTATTTAAATCAATTATACTCATTATTATACCCATCTAAATAATGAAGTGTTTGAATAGCAAACTACGCAATGATGTGGAGACAGTAAGTCATGCGTATGCACATATGGTGAATTTTTATTCATAGGATGGATTGGATAATGAATATGTTGGTACCATATTTATAATAACATCACAATATGTGTATGGAATTGGATTTATTATTTTGGTATGGAAACAACAAATAAATAGGAAGTGGAAGAAGAAAAGAACTTTGAAAGAGGTTGTGAAATTAATACCTATTCTTAGGGTGTTTCCTATTTATTTGTAAAAAAGGTCTTCTTAGTATGGATTTTTGATCAACGTAAGGCCTCTAGGTTTACTTGAGGGTAGTTGGTAGGATATTTTATTAGGGGTTGGCCTAGCCGAATGGATTTGGAGGTGTGAAATTTAGAGAAGGGGAAGTACCCTTTAATATGAGAGGTGACAGTCACTTTAGGAAAAGCTTGAAATATTATTTTATTACACAGTCATATTTGGTTTATAATGGATAACAATTATTCATTTATAGGCTAATAAGAGGCTGGGTCTCAAACCTCTCGACCAATAGGTTTTAGATAGGTTTAGGTAACCATATTAACCTATCATTTGGATTTTACTCTTAGATAATTAGTTTAACTTTTACCATGTATTCTTGTATTGTTATAATAAATGGTTAATAACCTATAATAAAAAACAAACAGTCCCCAAGATATTCATTATTAATATATGTAACCTTATCTATGTCCTTTGACATAACCTTAGAGTACTAGGAATATTATATCAATTAATAATATAGTATTTGTTTTAAAAACTCATTTACGTTAAATTTGATACTATTTGGTAATTTGTTTTTATGAATGTCATAACAACTTTATCACTTAAAAAAATTATTTCATAAACCCTAACATGTCATATTAATATATATAATTAGTTTAATTCATCATAAGTATCAATTTACATTTATTTGGATATTTATAATATCAATTATTTTAATCTTTCAATAATAAGGTAATTACTGCATCGTCATTGTATCAAATATAATTTAAATTATTTGATGTCCAAAAATTATAAATAAAATACCATTATGTAGGAAATATTTTTATATTTTTAATAAATATTTATAGTTGAATTTATATCAGGTATAACACTATATTAAAAATGGTTTACTTATTAACCTTTGAATTTAACACCTTTAACTCTTCTTGAAATAAAATTATCATTATTGTACAAATCTAATAAAAGTGGACCAAAAGGATCATATTTTATTCCTAAGGTTGATTTTTTGTCGAAAAACACATATCCAATAGAATTAGGACATGTGTAATGGTAAATATAATATAATTTTTAGCTTTAATTACCCTATGTACTTTTAATAGTGGTAAATAAAATTCAAAAGTTACTATTCAAAAAAATAATTTCATTTTTTTGGAACAAATAATACTTACTGATGTCTGCCGTGTCTCTCAAGTTATTTAAATTCAATTCATAGCTGTGGTAAAATTATGTTTTATGAAAATTTTCAAATGCGCTTAGAAGGTGGGTAAAATACGGTAAAATGTTCAATAAAATTTTATATATCTAATATTATTTTAAAATGACACCAATGAATTATATTGTACATATATATGTATTATGTATCTTTTTTTACCTAATATAATTTTAAATAAAATAATTAATTATTTAAATAAAAAGTTGGGTTTAAACAATAATACATTGTTTTTCACTATTCATCAAAAATTGAAAGTTTTCAGAAAAATACAAAAAATTCACCCTAGGATAATTTTAATATTATGAATCCAAAAATGAAGTCAATTTTGAAAAATAAAATTTATAATGTTTCAAAAAGTGTGTGTTAATTTTCATAACGACTATTTTGATTGGTTGTGGTGCGCTAGAACTCGAAGTTGTGTACAATGCAAGCTATTATATAATTCAAAGGGAAAGGTACCGTGGAAGATTGGGGTGTTATATTGCTTCATTTGACAGTGTGGAAAAGTGGGATGTTGAAATTTTATGGCACCGTTAGATTTTTTATTAGACTGATAGAAATAAACTCCACTTTTGACTTCTTATCCCTGTAATACCCCTAAAATTATCTTATCTCCATTTTGACATTGATGGAAAATGATAAAATTTTATCATAGCTATCATAGTAATGGATCATTAGGGAAATTTTTAGGATATTTTTTATCCCTACAAATAAGTAGTAAACCTTCTATTCATGGGTAATGAAAAAATAAGTGGCGTATCATTAATGTATTTTGAGGTTTAGCTCATATTCCCTAATAGATTCATCATATTTTTATTTTATGTTGCAAAAATCTATTTACATTTAATACGGAGAGTGTGAGAAAAATATTTATCAATATTTCTCAATAATTCCATCCACCCCATCCTATATCTTCCTCTGAATTCGTATTCTAGATCAAAATCCACCAAATATCTGTTTCTCCATCATTATGATAAATAACCAGAAGAACCTTATCTTGTTAGGAACATTTATGGATTGAGTACATATTCTCAATATAGTTGATCCATTGTTCCATGAATAAGGGATTAGAAGATCAATTGAAAGTCGGTGGCCTCTCTCGTATAAAGATCTCAATAGTAGCTTGTTTCTTCTTTGAGCGATTTGTATGCTCCTCTTGATCTATGTTTCTATTCAAAACATGAGACATGTAAGAGATTATTATCCCAAATTTTTCCTTCTCTCTCCCATCTAGTTGGGAATCTCATTGGAGTAGTCATGGCATTGACATTTGCAATGATTGTTTTCCCAATTCCTCCTATTTCCAGATATTGTCTTGAATGAAGGGGAAGTTAGGGAATATTATTTTTGAACTATTAAACAAATAAATGGAAACTGAATGAAAAAATAGAAAGAATATAATTTAAATTTATTTACTTAATTTATGAATTTATAGGCTTCAATCTTTGTTATACATGATATATTTTATAACATATACTCTTATGGTAATTTGTTTGTTCGATTAATAATGGTTCATAATAAGGTTATTAATTTAATAAAGAATATCCCCTGAGATTTTCAAACAAGGTGTGAAGTTAGGACCTTGTTTATGTGTGAGGTTACATTGAGTAATGTCCAACACACCTAATAAATTTAGGGCTTTTTTCTCATATTTATTCTTATCCCTATGGATTTCCCTATATTGTTATAATCATAATCCAAAACATGAAAAAAAAATTCCTTTGATACCAAATATTAAAATCCTTCTGTTTTTCAAAAAATACGAAATGATTTATTACATAAGATTACACTTAATAAAACTCAAAATATTGAAAAGTCTACTATATTTGGAAATTTGGTAAATAGAATAACATAATTAACATGGGAGAAAGTAAAATTATTAAAAACATCCATAACATGTTTCAAAAATTCAATGGATTTTAAAACTACATAGGATAATGTAAGAATCTGGACCTTCTTTTCCGGTATGTTTTTCCTTTTTCTGGAGTTTTTTGCAGAAATAGGGCTTTCTAAAAACAATTTGAAGTAAATACCGTGTATTTTATGAGTACACTCCATGTACTTCATTACCGCGCAAGGAAATGTGCTGGCCATGTGAGGGCAATACACATGGTCATGTGAGGTGACGTGGAGGCTGCCTAAAATAGAGTATTGAAATAGTAAGTACATGTCATGTACTCCAAAATTACACGTCGTGTATTTCGTTTTTTTCATTAAACGCACCGGGGTCATGTCTGATGGACAAAACACCCATATTTTAGCTATGGTTCATCCGAGAGTGAGGGTACAGTCACAGATCTTCAACTAATCCCCAAGCCTATGTTCATCCTCCGATTCTAACACCGTTGGGTGCGTTGGAATCACATTGGTGAGTTATTCCTTCTCCTAGAGCTTTATTTTCCTATTCCTCCTCTTTTCCAAGTTATTGTGGGTTGAAAGTTTTATACCTTTTTAAAGATCTATGACGTTATAAGGTGATTAAAGCCTTGTAGTTCAAGTATATCGATCTCCCAATATCAAGGTAGGTGGTTTGTGCCTTTCTGTAAAAAGACATTGAGTATTTTTTCAAATTCCACCAATACCCTTGAATGGGGTATTGCATGTCTTACTATATTGCCCTTGTTGTTTGCCTACATTTATTATAGACCAGAGTAGAGGTTACTTTTTGTGAATAGGGAAATTTTACTGTGCTTTGGATGTTTTTCCCATGGATGTTTTTCCTGTTTGTGACAGTTTGGTCTAGTTTTTCCTATTTGGCTATTGCCATTTCCACGCCTAGTATGTAGGATTATGTGACTGTTGTTCTTCCTTTCTGTTATGTTGTATAATTCTAGCCAATTAATTCATGAGGTTCTCTTTGGCCGTTACGTGATGAGATACTTGCTGACTTTACACAAGGTTGTGGGAACCTTGTGTAGGAGACCATAGGGAGAATGGACATAAAGGCTTCTCCAGAGTGTCATTATAATATGATGCGAGAGCACATGGTAATTTACATTGAGTTCTTCCTCAGAGTGTATTTAGTTCCTCAACATGGGCCACAGGGGGAATGAGACGTTGAGTTCTTCCCCAGAGTGCTTTAAGTATGATAAGAGACTATAGGTGGAATTGACGGTGAATTCTTCCCTAGAGAGTCTATTCATTAGCTAAACCAGAGGGGTGAGACTGTGTGTGCCTCCCAGAGGGATTCTAGTACTTGTAAGTTGAACCATAGGGGTTAGGTTGTGAGAAATACCTAGAGGGTTACCTTTTTGTTCTACTTGCTTGAGTGGCTGCATACTTATTTGTAAATTATATGCTAGAAACTGTGGATTGTTGGCTGCTGATTACTTACCTATCTACTGATTTTTGTACTTTTACCTACCATATATTCAATGACTATTAGGCATGGATATTAAGGTGGTTGCCTAATGGGATTTTTTCTCACACCTTGTTTGGTCACTATTTTGGGCCCAAACAGATTATATTGTTGCAGGTATAGATAAGGGAATGTTCCCTTCTACTTCAGGTTCAGGATTGCATTGTAGCTGGAGAGCATGTGACCAAATTGAGGCTTGTGGTGTTGAGGAGTTATTTATCTATTTCCTTTTTTAATTGGGTTTAGTACTGTATTCATTATTGTGACTTGTTTGACTGCTTTCCTAGAAACATATGAGTCATGCATCATTTATTTATTTTTCTAGTTTTTTATTTATCAGTCTTCCGCTATTGTATGATTTTTTATCTTCTGTTATGTTACTCTTCCAATGAGGGCATATTTTACCCATTATTACACCCAAGGTCATCTCTACTAGTCGGCAGCCTCTGGAATTCGGGGAAATGCGCTTGAGGCCATGTGACCAACAGGGTACGGGGCACCTCTAGGTGGATTTCAAAACCGGGGAGTTACAATAACCTGGGGACATAAAGAAGAAAAGGGTGATCTTTAAGACCTAGTAAGGGAAGTGTCATGTAATTAAACGAATAAGGTAATGCAAGGGAGAAAATAGCCATATCAGTGGTCAAAAGGATTTATAATCACAAACTTGAACAACTGAAATGAAACCATGATAGAAAAATCCAATAATCTGGTTTACTCCATGTCCCAAAATTATGTCTCATGAGACCAAACATTACCCAATACATTAGAGTGCTTTATAATTCCGAGTACACCTATCACGTTCATTTCATTTTAATTCATAAGTGTTCAACATGGATCATAAAACATGATATCATTTATCGTAATATTTTATTACATGAACAAGGAGTTTAGAATACATACATGTATGTCCCGCATAAATTGGTTATAATTTTTTACAGGTAAACTCCCTTGATATGAAATGGGTATGGTATTCACTACAAAATTGTTTTGGCATGGAAAAACGTGGTGAATTATTGATAGTATAACTACATCACATAAAAATTTATAAACTGTTTTGTTGAGAGATAAAGGTTTATCTCAAAAGTTATACATAAAATAGTTATTAATAGGTATATGGAAATTCGTATCCCAATATATGGAATTGAAAATATAAAGCATAAGATAATAAGGAAACTTGAATAAATAAGAGTTGGTGATGAAACCTTACTTGAGTGTGTGAATCCAAATGTCTGGGTGGGACTTACTAAAAGGGAGAGGGAACCGTAGGAGGACTGTATATATGAAGGTAATATTGATGTTGTTCTCTGAAGATATTCAATTAAGAGAAATGAAAGCCTTTATGTGTTTCTATATCAAATGAGTGGAAATTTATTTATTATTTCTCAACACATAGGTTTTGAACCAAATATAATAAAATAACAACAACCAAAAAACATACCATTTTTTACCACTTTTTCTACAAAATGAAGTGTATTTTATTATTTTATATGGACAATATCCAAGCATTATTAAATAATTCCCTTGATTAGGTGGAGGTGAGACACACTCTTGAAGAAATTATTTTTAAATCGTAAAATATAATAATAGGTTTGTAAGATTAATAATAGATTTATAAAACTAATCTAATAAAATTAAAATATCATTATTTTAAATATAATATATATATATTTCATGAATAACTTTTATAGTATCTATTTCATCACTTAGGAGTCATTATGGTGTTCTAATACACAAAGTATATTTATACGGTGTTTAATTTTTTTTACAAAAAATCGACACTCTCTAAATATTTTGACATATAAACAGTTGGATAATTTAGAAAAATTGATTCCGAAAGTATAATGAATTTAAAAAAATTAATTAATATTTTAATTTAAACTTTTTAAAATAAAATCATCCTTTATTAAGAAATTCTGGGGTTTTTTGACAATAATAGTATTCAAACCCTTATAAAAACTACATTTGGATTCAAAAATATTATATGATCATTTTTATTTAACAAAAAATATTTTTTAATAATATTTTATTAAAATATTATTTATTTAAAAAATCCATTATTTTTCACAATAAAATCCTTATCCAAATTTGAATACCCAAAATACTATTTGGGTTTTGTTGTATCGAAATTAAAATCATTTATAAAGTAACAATAATAGGATGAAAATATATTCATTATTCTATAAAAGATAATGCACATAATAGTATTTACAGGGTATTGATACGTATCCACATAATACAGAAGTGAACTATCTAAGCGTAATGTATGGGACAATGAGACTTTAATGGGGTGGTTTGGGGTACATGGTATGGGCCATGATCTTGATGATCTTAAACTTCGCCCGTAAATAGTTCCAATCAATTTAAGCTGTTGGATATCATCTTGGTGTTGGTCAATGGAAAATCCTTGTGATTGAACCTCTATCAGAAACTCTGATAAATGGCATTCAAAGGGTATAATCCTGATAGTTGAGGCCATCAGATCCTTTTCCTGTTTCAATTAGATTTGTTAAAACCCTATATTTATACTACTGACGTGACCATTGTTCAATATCAATATTACCAGTGGTAATAATACACAACAATATATTAAATTAAATTATATATAATAAATAAAAATAACTGAATGTGTTTTATAAAACCACATTACAAATCAAGACATTTAATTAAATTGTTAGGGGAAATTTTATTTATAAAAGTCCAGGTCCTTAAATTTTATTAGAATAATATTTAATAAATTACAAAACACAAGCCTGAGAAATGTAATAGTTTAGTGTCTTGGGATACTGGGTATAAAATTATCATTTTTTTGTGAAATAATATCAAAATAATCTATAAATATATCTCTCTTTAGTAATATACAAAGATATACCCTACATAATTTTTTTATATCATTGGAAATGGAATCACATTAAAGGTTGAGATTAGATTTTATGTAATGGTAAACAAGAGAAATACCTAAACTTAACCTGATTACAAGTGTATGAGAACATGAGAAGAACATTTGAAAACTATACCCTATATATGAAAGATCGTAATCCTGACTTATGGAATAAATATATGTAGTTCAAAATACATGAATAATATAAAAATAAAAGAACATGATCAATGATATCATAAAAATGTCAAAAAAACAAATTTTTGACATACACATTATCATATAAAATCTTATTTCAAGGCTACCCACGAAGGAATTCATAACAAGTTTTTCTTGTGCTAACCACTCATGTACCTGCTTAAGGCTTGAGATGACCTATCCTATACACTCTATTGGGATTGGTATAACCTCATATCTACCCTCCTCTGGGATTTTTATAACCTCCCATGTAAACATTTAGAACATATAACATTAACCATTACCAAATAAATTGAAGAGAGATGTAAGACCCACCCATCACATAACTAATTCATTTATTTACATCATGATCAAAGAACATTAATCACATAAGAATCCCTAAAAAATAATGTGTTTTATAAACATTTAATTATAATGTATAATGTAAAAAATAGATAGGTTTTATAATCAGTTAAAAATTTCATTAATGAAAAACCCATGGAAATATAAATAGGTTTTATAATAGTTTTTGTTGTGGTATGACTCGTGGATGAGAAGTAGGTTTCTTAAAAATATTTTAATAATAAACCATTCAGGTGAATAATGAAAATGGAGTCCTTGGTTTACATACCTAGTAAAATAGTAGTTACGTCAATTAATTTCATCATAGATAGAAAATTATTTTGAAAGATGAATAAATTGTTAATTTTTTTTGATAATTATAACTTTTATATGTAAATATAATTCTAAAATTTAAATCATTTTTGGAAATCCTTTTCTTTGAAATAAATCATTAAAACATATAATGTATGATTTAAAATACAGTCTAAACATTTTTTAGGGAAATATAAATTAGAATTTGAAAATATATTTTAAAATATAAATTTTATTGAAAATTATTCCACTTAAAGTATCCCTAAAAATTTATAAAGGAGTCTTCACAAAAAATAATGTTCATGATGGTGAGAAATTTCAATTATTATATAAACAAGGAATCTTTAATCAATTTTGTTACCATAAAAATTGGAATTATTTTTTCAAATAACATAATGATTTATCATAAATTTTTCTATAAAAAGTAAAAAATTAGTAAAAATGTATTTAATAAATTATTTTTTAAAACAATTAGTAACATTTTTAATAAAAAAATTTGATAACATGGTTTTTAAATTAAAATAGTTTTTTATCAAAAAGGTGAATTTTCTAAAAAAATCATTCTTTTTGAAATCATTAATATATAAACGAATGAAAATAAAGGGAAAGAATGTATTCTCATGAAATTCATATAAGAGAATAAAAAGTATTAGTTTTTTCAGAGATGGATCCCAATGTTCTATCATTGGAAACATAATTAAGAACAATCTTGATAAATGATGTGATTGTAATATAAAATCCTTATAAGTTTGGTATCCTTGAAAAATAACCCGCATGAATGAATATCATTTAATTAATGTTTAGGTATAACTAGGGAAAATAAATTCATTATATATCTTGTAAAAGGGGATGTATGTACATATAGTATGAGAATACATTTTCATAACATAATTATACGTCTCAAGGAAGGAAAATTGAGACAAATATCACTTACTCGTTTGGTATCTTTTGATCCACAAATCCCGTGAAGAGACGTTCAAAAATAAATTTTTAAATTAAATTATATTAATTAGTTTAATAAAATAATATATTAATGGGTAGTATATACTCCACATGAAATAATCAATTGGTTAATACGGTTTGTGTCTCACAGAAAAAAAGTGAGACACTAATCCCTTATAACTTTAGTAACATTTTAAATCATAAAACCCAATAAAGAATTATATTAAATAATTTTTTTTCATATAATTTAAAGTAAGGTATTCATGATATTAAGATTAAATAGGATATTATATACACCACACAGATTAAATGAAAACTGAATTTGTATGTCTCCCATAAATAAAACAGAGACTAGAAATCTCTGACCCTAAATATTCACTTACTTAAGACTCATTTAAACCTCATGTATAATAAATATATGTTTATTATACATATATATAATAACTAGTAATAGATATATCATATCTTATGTTATTTAATTTTTCCTGTTTACTAACTTTTATGAATAGTTCCATGCTAAAGTCTTGTTTCTAGTAATAACCGCATTGTTTTTTATTGATGTTTTGATTTTTTTATTGTCCACTTACTTTGATCACGACTTCATAATCTCTAGAATAATAATCATGAAATATATATATATATATTATACTTTTGAGAAAAATCATGAAATACGGTCTTGTGAAATGAAGTACATTACGATCATAGAGACGATAGGTCGTACGTATTCTTGGGTATCATTTCTATTTTCAATGATCACTATGGAATGTAGGTAAGAAATATATTAGATTTATAGTATCATAATAAGATAATAAATACTCTGTAGTTTCTTTACGTATTCTTAAATATATCATTCATGTGGTGTGGTGGTGAAAAGAGATTTACATCACTTCGTGAAGGCGGTAGTCCATGTACATGAACAATGTTATCATCTTTCAGTGAGTGAAAAGGTAAGAAAGTAAATGATATATTATAATTTAAAAATGATAAATATTTAATTAATATAATTTTTATGTCATTTATATCTAATAAATTAATTAAACTTATCATTATTATCTTCTATGTAAAGAGCTTGTAAAAATTAATCGCATCACTTCACGAGGAGTTAGTCTGTTGTGCAATTGAATGACAATATCGTTTCCTCTATGTAATTGAATGTAAATTTGTGTATACGATATAATGAATCCAATGGTATAATTGTTTTATAAATATAAATTATATAAGTTATATCCATAATCATACCTAATGTGAGAGGTGGTAATGGAAAAATGGATGATAGGGGTTTATGAGCCATCACTCTATCATACACAAAAATGATGATTTTGTAACCAATTTGATTAATGTAGAGATAGTTTTAGGTCATGAAATAAAATAAAAAAAAATCATTAAATATCTAAGATAGCAAGGTTATTATTTTAACTTATTTTAATAAGAATTTTGTGAATGGGAGTTGATATAAAATATAAATTCTTATTGATGGACATTACCTCTTATTGGGGTAACCTCTTAAGGTTTTAACTAAAAGCGTTAATTAAATAGATTTAGGCTCAACATAAGGCCTATTAGATGAAATTAATGATGTTTTTATTTGATTTTTATTTCTATTGGATTAAATAAAATGGGATTAATTTTTTATGAATAAAGGAAAGTCGGTTTCCTCTTATAAGTTGGGTGAGTGGCATAATTTTATTTTTTGAGAAGAGAAATGTGTACCCACATTTTTCTCCTAAAACGTTTTTAAAAAATAAATTTTTTATATATTTATATAGTAATGGTTCTAAATATGGCCATTAATTATAATTTAGAAATTTTTTTAGGAAGTTATATCCCATAACGTTTTAGTTTGACCCCCACGAGAAACGCATTGGTACCTTAACCATAATAATTAATTTTTACTATTTTCACTATTCATTGCGGTCAAAAATTAATTTTAAATTACAATACTATTTAAATAATTATGATTTTAAATATTTATCCCATTTTAGAAAAATAAATCATTTAATTAGTAAAATTTTATTGGAAATTTATCTTGCAAACATGACGAGAAAGAATGTTTTCAAAGAGAAAATGTTCAAATGTTTATAATGTTTTTATGTTGACTTTCAATTTGAGATTTATTATGATTGAAATAATGGGAATAATGTATATATAATTGAATTTTTTTACGTTGACGCCAATTTAAAATATAATTTAACTTTCTAAATAATATAATCAAAAATGTAGTTTTCAATTAAAATTCATTACTAATCACAATTCATCAAAAACATTAAACATTCCAGAAAATTCTAAAAAAATTATATCTAAGATATTTTTAATATTATTATTAGAAAAATTAAGTTTATTATTTCAGATAAATATTTTAATGGTTTTAAATATTATTTGTATAATAATTTCGCTAATCGGTTGAAAAATCATTTTTTAGAAACGAATATTTTTAAGCATAAAATAGGATTTACTCTTATCACATGTCTAGAAACCACATATGATGAATTCTAATCTGTTTGTTGTATATATAATATATTAATATCATTAAGATAACTCACCAAAAAGTGTTTTGTATAATTTATTGAGGTAAAATGTGTTTTTTTGAATGAAAATATTTTTTCAGAAAAAGATTTCCTTTATTTTCAAGTATATTTTATTTTCAATTTTAATTAATTGGTGAACAAATAATTAATTATATATACATATATAGAAAATATATCTTCATATTTTTTTAATCCAATTAATAACTACCATTCCAATGGCTAGGTGATATGTATCATATTAAATAATAGTATTTTAATAATAAGTTATTTTTTTTAATTTGAGAATTGCATGTAATGTAAGATAATATTAGTGTTGCATGTGACACATGAAAAATTAGTGCTTCATGTAATTAAAATAAATAAAAGATTAAATTTATTTGAAAACAATTCCAACAAAATAAAGCATATTTTACCACCCTTAATATGAATTTATCCATATAAATTTAATAACTTGATACAAAGAATGACGATAATTCCACATCATTACATATTTAGGTTCACATGTAGCTTCCTCAAGCTATTGGTTTTTTCATATAATATTGACCATGTGAGTGGTCTTGTTTAATATAACTTTCTCTATTAGATCTATAACATCTACTAGAATTTCTTCATAAGAAAAATCATTCCACAACATTATGAATTTTAATTTCAGTACATGTGTTGGATCATGTATGTACTTCCTCAAGAGTGATAAATAGAACACATCATGAACCTAATAGAGTTTTTGTGGGTGTTCAAAAATATATGATATTATCTCTATGTAATCAAGTATTTTAATGGAACTCGTATACATAGGGATTATTTTTCCATTCTTTCTTCCTTAGAGAAAGTCCTTAAAATCAGATTCAAATTCTAGATCATGTCAACAATTATCATCATACTATTTTTACTTATTTTTTTTGATCTTACATGTTTCTGAATGGTTGTAGCCTTATATTTCACCTCATTATATTGATCAGGTACCAATATCATTCTTTATACAAATTCATTCTAGTATGTTCGAGTCTTAAACATTCTTCTATAAAGAGATTCATAGAGATCTATTGAAATTTTAAACTAAAATATATAATTTCAAGAAAACATTACATAGGAAAGGTGTTAATCTAAACAACCTTTGACATCAATAGAACTACATATTAGAATTTCCACTATGGTTTTCATTATTCTCCCAAAATGAATATCAATATGAGGATGATACATAGTGATGAAACTAAACTATGTATCAAGAACTCGATGAATACGTCCCCAATAAATCAAATTAAAATCCCTCTTCCATTAAAAAAGTGAATTTGGTACTCCATGAAACCATACCACTTCCATAGTATATATTCTAACTAGAAAAATCAAATATAAATCTTCTTTGATAGTAATTAAGTGGGGTGAATTCATATTGTGATCATATATAGCCCATAATTATCTCAATATCAAATATAAGATAAACCCCAATGGTTACGAGTGCCTTTAATAACTTCTCCAAAAATATTAAATACATTCGTAATCAGATAACATTGTCACTATATACAAAACCAAAGGGTTTCATTTACATTAATATCTCATAAAATATCTTTAATCTTGATAAACTACTATCATATAATACCTCAAAAAAGGTGGAAATGATTTTGAACTAATGATAAACCTCAAAATCATAAACTAATGATCATACCCATAACTCATAAGTTAATATTACCGATATACACAAATGATTCCGAAATATAATTCACCCTTTTTCTATTAAATAACCTCTCATCTTATACAAAAAAATAATATTTTATGTTTGGGTTCACATTTGTAATGATAGAATATCAAAGGTGATTTTGTTATTTCAAAATTCAAGTTGAGGGAGATAACCATAGGATATTACACTAAAGGATGAATAAAAATATTTTCATAGAACTTATTCACAGTAAATAAAATATGAAATTCTCAACTAAGGTGGGGCAGATGATTGTTTCTTAATTATTATGATTCACTTCAATCATCATGATTGCATAATCTTTCACTTTATTCATTTACCTTCACATGTTATTGTGGATTATCATAATAGTTAGTCGTTGTATTGGGGTATTGATTTTCATAATTCCAATATTTATTTAATTTTAGACACTAGATTGTGGGTGGTTCATTATTTTCATATTTCAATATATTTTCCCTGAACTTCATCCCATCACTTTGGAAAACAAATTTCTAATGAACTTCCCCCCCAAACATAAAACATTTACAATTTCCCTAAATATCCCCTATGTTTCCTCCAACATATTGAGTATAAAAGGAAACATCATCTTCTCCAATCCAGCATTTTTTGGCCTTATTTTCAAATCCATTTTTTACTCTTATTAAAACTATTAGATTGATACATAACTCAAAATTCCATTTCCACCTTTATTGAACATCAATAAAATCCATTAATATCCACTATAACATCTTATAGATAACACCCTTTTGAGACCTGGTTTTAAGAAATAGAAGAATCATTAAAACTTATTTTCATTTTCGATAATTCAACTATAAAAATACCTAGATATTCATGAAATGTTTTCTCATAGGTACAAGAAAATTCACCATATTTTTTATTATCTCTTAGAGCTCATCGATCTTCACAAGAAGAATATAAGGAAAGTTCTTTTAGAAAATAAGTTCCCACACTTTTTCCAATCCATGGATATAATTTAATCATGTTGCCTTATATTATTGATAATAGTTCGCCATTTACATGATTAATCTTCCAAATGGTAGTGATCCAAAATGAGTTTCTAATTCTTCAACAATTGGAGGAAATTAAATATATTTTTAGTGGTGCTGATCCCTTTCTCAACAACTACTGGATTAGATGATCTACTAAAATGAGGTGGTTGTTACCTCATTTTGGGATCAATTTAATTTTACATAATTTACATATTTAAATGTCTGGCATGATTCATATATTGAGAAATCATTGTGTTCATTAGAATGATATTACATATTCCAGTGCCCATAATGTTTGGTTTATAAGGAGTAAAATAATTGAATTGTCCTTTGCACTCAATATTAGCAAGGTTCTTTTAGGTTTCATCCATTGGGTATAACCAAAATTATAGTGTGAGAACAATAATCATAGTGGGGAACCATATAATCTTGAAAAATAACTTTTAGGGGGTCTAAATAACGACTCCTTTTCAATCTATGACACCTTATGGGTAATCTAATACATTCATGGTCATTATTTATTTAAATATTTCATGGTGTTTTATTAATAGCTATTGAATTTTTATTGAATATCCCTTGGGAGAGTTAAACGAGTGGTAAAACTAGCCCATTTTCATGCACCATGTGATGATAGCGTCCATCTCAATGTCCCCATTTCTGATTTATTACCCCTAAGTACCTCTGTTCTAGAGCCACATCCACATGTAGTATCCAAATATAGATGAAATTTCATGTAAGTCACTTTCTCTATTGTTTACCAAAACTGGGGGACATTATCCTATACTTTTAATCATCCTTAGACTTATCTTTAGATGCATCCCTAGACCTACACATAGAATAAAATCTAGGGTTCTCACTAATGTTTTCATAGTATAGTTTGAAAATTTTTAATACGACTTTAACCTAATACCAACTATAATGAACCATGATTTTCACACATAGATATTATATATTTTTATATTAATATTAAAAAAAATAGAAAATATATGGATGAGTACAATAATAGTTTAGTGGCTTAAGAGGCTTGACACACGATCTTCTAATTTGGTGAAAGATCTCAAACAGCTGACATAAAGATATAACCGAAAAACATACCATAATTAAAACAATTCTTCACTACATAGATAAAGGAAACAAAAGAAAGGGTGATCTCAGATTCCTAGTATGGTTTAACATTGGAAATACATAAACATGACATGATCATAAAGGTATGAGAACATGAGCATAACATTTTATAACCATATTCGACATATCAAATATCATAATATTTACTCAAGACATAAATATTGGATGTTTATAAGACATGAATAATAATGAAATCATAGAGCATGTGACATGAGACCATAAAATTAAAATAATACATAAAATCCTAGAGTACACATAAACATATAAAATATTATATCATGCCAGCTAGCATGAACCATGTAGAATCCCTTTTACTCGGATACCAGATCCAAATCTAACATCTCTAGAAGGGTATTCTAGATCACCATAGGTTTGAGAATGGAACATGGAATCATGCAAGAGAAAATTGGAAATGAATTTTGTTAAAATATAGTGGAATAAAAAAACGTCAAACGATACTATACTCAAAAAATCAAATGGATAACTGAACAGAAACCAAAGAGATATAAAAAAACCCAAATAATTACATCATTAAAGAACGTAGTATATAATTATATTAAAAATCAAACATACCACGAAAAAAGTGTATATCATCTACACCAGACACCTCTATAAACAATCTATATTCCAAATGATTAACAATATCCACCTCCTCTATGAGGTGCTTACCCTTTGTGTGGACCTGTCATAAGAAAATCTATAAATTCCCTAAGTAAAAGGCTGGGTGTGCACTAAAATTCCTATTAGGGTATCTCTAAGTGTTTCATAATAAATTTCATAAAAATAATCCATTCATGTTCCCAATTAATATAATACAGGGCATGTCATAGCGTATCATTTTCATATTGAAAACATCTTTCTTTAAATTTTATAAATGGAATACAC
This sequence comes from Viscum album, assembly GCA_963277665.1. NCBI lineage: Eukaryota > Viridiplantae > Streptophyta > Magnoliopsida > Santalales > Viscaceae > Viscum > Viscum album. The sequence continues at coordinate 127,946,466 of OY728145.1, forward strand.
TTCAAACATTTCCTGAATAAATATTTTATTTAAAATAATATATATATATATATTGTTTTTCATGAATAAAAAGTTTCTATAATCAATGAAATATTTAATAAAAACATACATAATATGAAGCACGGTCATATTCCCTAAAGTACATTTTTTTCTATCTATATTATCCTCACAGATCTCTAATTAGAAATCATGTCTAATAATGTGTGCATATGTCCCATAGTCTAGGGCCAAATATGACTCATCAAAATCTATCTTGGATAATCAAATTGAACTAGGATTTTTAATATTTTTTTCTCATTAAAAAATTTACAGGTAATCACGATCCCATCATTTTTTCCAAAATAACCCACTAACTACCCAAGATTTTATGTGCCCAAAAATCAATAAAAATTGGAAAATAATATCATTTCATATCAATCAACATTTACAATTAAATTTCCAAATTCTTAGTTTCAATATGCCAATTCAATTTCAAAACCAAAACACTGGTCTTTAATCATTTCATTCTTTTCAATACAAAACAAATCATAGGTTTTCATCATTTATGTTTAAGGAATTTTTCCCAAAATAATTCCTAATATATGTCATCAAATATATAATTTTCAAAACTAACCCCACAATCGCAATTCCATTGGAATTGGTGTTTTTTCAAAAACAATAACCCAAATTTCATATTCAATAATAAAATCATTTAACATAAAGGTTTCATAAATAAATTAAATACTATTTAAAATAAGTAAATCTAATAAATGTTTTAATTCCAAAAAAAATATCAAATTGAACGACCGACCTTTAAATCATGTAATGAAATTGTCAACACCCATAATAGGAACACCAACAATTATCGAATTATGAGAAGATCTATAAATATAATATAGAATTATGATCTAAAATGTTAAGGATTACATCAATTGAAATGGATCATATAAAAATAAAAACATGGTGATCTAACACTCTCTAAGGAAGAGAGTAATAGAGATAGAAAGATACCACCAAAGTGAAGATCCACTTACTGAGAGGAGATTGATCATGATAAAATCCAAAAAACATAATACAAAGAAAAGGTTTTTAGGGTCAAAAATCATCTATCGAGAGAATCCAAGGAAGGAAAAACATGTTAGGTATGAATTATATCACTCAACACTTAAAACCAAGGGTTAGGTAATATAAAACTAATTTTTAGTATAATTTAATTATGTATGAATGGATTCTTATGGAGGTTAACATGGTTTGAAAAACCAAGAAGTGTTAATATGTTCCCCCTCTAGTCTCACAGTCCAATGGTGGAAGGTTTCACTTGGGTGGGTGAACAGTTATTGAAACTGTTTACTAACCATGTAAAATCCAGTACCAATGGGATTCATATTGATCCCTAGTGGGGCGCATGATTTGGGAAGCAACACACTAACCATGGATATCCCTTAAATCCTTAAAATTTCTCAATGTTCCATATAAAACTCCCTAACGAAAGATCCAATAAAAAATATGAAAACTAATTGAAAGGATTCACTAAAGGAAAGTAACATAATGTTATAAATTACCAGACGAAAATAATTTTTGTCCCTTAAAAGCATATCAAGAAGTTTCCATATCCATGGGATGAGGAAACTAATCTATCATTAGTGCCTCATTCTATCATGTTACCTAAGAATTTGAACTGTGATACTATATCAAACAGACCAAAGGTGTCATCCTACAATAAAGTACCATTTTCTCAAAATCAACAATCCAAATTGGATGATCAGTCAATTGATAAGCCATGATCCATATCAATATCCTCCCATATCAGGAAATGATATGGACATGAAATATACTTCCAAATATATAATACATGGAAAAAATTAGGTGTCAACATTGACTATTGTAGTAGTGAGAAATGGTAAGCCACATTCCCCACCTACCCAACAATCTCAAAATATCTAAAAAAAGAGAAAAATCGTCATGCCTCCTAAATCATTAGTGAACCAATTGTGGTGAAACTACCAATAAAATGAGGTCACTAATATTATAATCTAATGTTATATGATGATGATCAACAATAGATATATAGTTTCTCTGAGTGGTAAATATTTTGAGATAAATGAACTAAACATCACTGGTATCACTTGGAGTAAACCTAGCCTTACCCAGGATGTCTTCTACATCTACAACTAACGTAACATCAATTCAAATTTCCTTCCATAAAATCCTCAAAAGGATCCCTTATAAATACAGAATGGAAAATAATTTTTTTAATGAATCCAAACTAGTTCCAAGTGGTCATCCCAAGTTACACAAATGTCTAGAATGAAGGTCATATTCAAACAAAAGTAAGATCCTAGTTCCCCATTAAGGCCTTAACAAAAATGAGATGTAAGATGGGGATATATACCAGAAAATATCATAGAAGGAACTCCATGAAATGGAAAATAAATTTCACATAGCTATTTTCAAAACCCCCAACATTGGTGGAATCCTAAATGGGTATAGTTTTATCTTATTTGGTTAAGCTAATTTATCAAAACCCATGCCACATTCATCTTTCATGGGTATGTGGAAACCCAAGAAGAATGTCCATAATAATTTAATACCACTCCTATGTTAGAACTATAAAGGTATGGAAAAAACCAAAAGGTTTTTGTTACTCTAACTTAACTGGATTGTATGTATAAAAATGTGGAAGAAAGTCAACAATGAATTTTTCCCATAAATGGACAAAAGGATCATCACTATATATCATATAACATATTCTAGGTACCTGGGTGCACATACCATAGGGAATTATGAGAATCCTCCATCACATCATTTCTCAACGGACGAGGTACAACTAACCAGTTTTAGAAACATAGGATACCATCAAAAGATATTGATCATTTATAAATGGTATCTGCACCATAAATATAGTCTATAATATCCCATAATTCATCATCATTGTTCTCAACCTGATGTATCACCCTGATAAGAGTGGATTTCAATAGAATAGTAGCCATAAAATATCATTGTTTTCTTCTCAGAACCCTAAATGAATATGTAAAAAATATCCATAATGTCCCACTCATATAATGATTTATATATGGACTATGGTAGAAATTTTCCACTCAGAGCATCAATAATGGAATTTACATTCCCTAATTATAGGAAAATTTTGAAATATAAAGACCGCAGGTACACCACCCATGGACTCTGGTGAAAATTCGTATCATTGTGAGATAAGATAGAACTTAGGATCTTGTGGTTAGATTACAAAGCAATCCTTTACCCAAAATGTAATGAACCAAATCTAAGTGAATGAATCAAAGGTATAAGTTCCCGGTCATGGGTTAGATAGTTTATATCATGTGTCATCATATTCCAAGAGACATAGGGTACCATGTGATCATCGAACATAAGTAGTCAATAAAACAAAAATGTTGATATGTCACAAAATACCACATATCCATACTTAACATCTGGGTGATTCAAAAATTATATAGAAGTAAAAATAGGTTTCATCTCAACAATAGAGCGTTAAAATTTTTCATCCCAAAAACAGTTTACTCCCTTACAAGTGAGAGTGGTTATTAGAGAATCCGACTTCTATAAATCCTTTATAAACTAGTGATTTTAAAACTCTAGTACCATGAAGTTATGAATCTCAAAAACATTACATATTTTTTCCTATGTCGTTAAAGCTTTCATCTTTTTAGGTTCAATTGAGATACCATGATCTAATATCATGTATCCTATGAACATTACTTCTCAAATCTAGAAATCATATTTCAATATCTTAGCATAAAGTAAATGATTTCTTAACATTTCCTTAACATCTCTAAGATAACGCCCATGATCCTCCTCCAACTCAGTGTAAACTAAGATTTATTCCAAAAAGGCACCCATGAATGTATGAAGATAAGCATGGAATATTTTCTTCATTAAACCCATAAAAAATTTAGTAGAATTAGTTTGAAAAAATTTAATAACAAGATACTCATAAGGACCATAAATTCTCTAGAAGCTGGTTTTCTAAATTTTATATTATTTTATTATTAGTTCGTTATTACTAGATTGACGATAATTCTCCAAGAACCAATTTCCTCTTTAAAAATCTAAAATAGATCATCAATTCCTGGTAAAAGATACTTATTATTTACCATAAATCGATTGATCATATGGTAGAAAACACATACACAATGTGTTTTGTTAGCATTCTTAGAAACTTGAACATGCACTACCCATGGAGACACACCCATTCATATAAATCCTTTCTCTAGTATATCATCCAACTGGGTGTTCAAATCTCTTAGTTCAACTAGTTCCACAAGGTAAGAAAGAATATATAGAGGTTAAATACCATATACAGGATCACATTACTATAAAACCAGTTAAATCAAATGTAAATATATTGGGAAACATTACAAAAACTGGAGGGATATCATCACTAAAATATTCCCACTCCAGAAAAAAAATATAAACCTAATTTTACTATCCCCACATTTGGATATAAAGGCTGTGTTCTACTAAGCCTCATGTCTGGTTCTCCATGGAAAAATTGAACACCCCATCAGGTGAATTAAAAGAGAAAAATTGATGATATTTTTTAATTTGGGCCTTATTAGTAATATTTCATTCCATCCAAGGTAAGATTGATCTCTGATATAGATAAGAAAGAATACAGATAATGAAAACCCTACTCTCTCTTCATTTTTAGGGATATAGTAATATCCATCCCATTATATGAATGCTCCCTCGGATGATTTAGGAGGTTCACTATATAAGTTGATACAAATGATTGATATGGACCTATATCAAATAAATAAGTCAATAAATATAAAAACATATTGATGGTTACATTTACAGTCGATAGACCTATATTTTCTTCCACTGGAGACTCTTCTACTACAAGAGGAATCTTCATTCTAGATGCCTATGAATGTTGCCCATTTATTCACGACTCATATTATTACACCATATACTTTTAAGTTGTTATGATTATGTGACACTATGTGGTGTAGAAAATATAAAAAAAAATTCAACAAGTGACCTGAGAATCCACAAGAATTATAGATCTTGGGTGCTATAGTGCCAAAAAAAAGAATGCCCAAACTTTCCCCACTGGAAGAAATTCAAAGCATATATTTCTGGCATTAAATGTGTTTTTGAAGAACCCTACCACTATGAACATCCCTGAGATTCATGATACCCAATATTTCCTTTAAAGGAACACCCAAAACTTACACCATGAGAAAAATTAACTTTATTCTCCCCATCATACCAGCTGGGTCAAGCTCAACCATTAATACCCTATCTCATACATAAACATAATGAGAGAGTTCTAGTTTGATGACATATAAAAATATAGCAAGCCCGAGAAACATCTCAAACCATTAAGTCTTAATATTATCATTCAATTAAATCAAATGTTCAAACTACACAAGAACGGTATAGAGATTCATATAATCCATCATAGTCCTATATCCTGATATAGATTTAATAACTCTATATCATTATATATAATCCTTTAATCTAGATAGAACTGATTAGTAAACAATACTAAAAATTCCTTCCACTCTAAAAACGCATGGTTCTTCTCTATCACCATCAAATCCCACCATCTCCTTGTTGGTTATTCTATCTTGAATGGGTAACATTTCACCTTAATTTAATGAGGATCTTCCCAGAAATAAAATAGAATGTCTTTCATTTTCATCCAATCCTCAGCCTCTTGAGGATCATTAGAACCTTGAAATGCCTGTGGATTCTGGAGAAGGAACTCCTAAGCATGGTTATATTAATCAACCCAATGAGGTTCCACTTTTGGTTCCTAAATAAGAATCAGTGCATGTGCCTATCCTAGGGCTTGTACAACATACAGAATAATCTATTCAAATTTATGGCCCATGGGAGGATCCGCTCACTGTGGATCACATGAAGATTCCTCCTAGATACTATTCAAATGTGTTCTTTAAGGAACACTTCTACAATGCATCAGGATATTTCTGTTGACATCCAATGATTACATAGATCAATAACACCATCAAAAACCACTGGAATAACAAAAAGAATTGGATTTCAACGTTACAAAATAAAAAGCAGGGAAAAACACAAATTAGATCAAATTATTATTCACTATTCCTTCCATAAACAGTCATAGAGACTTAATGTTCATTAAGATGATATCTAGCTAAAAAATCACTTGTAAAAAACTTTTGAAACTTAATAAAACATACTCGACCACATATTGAAATCAAGGATATATTTGTAACTTATAACTCTTGTAAGGCCCCATCCTTAAACATTACATAATCTTGAATGAATTTTACAATTCACATTGAGGATCTTTTCACGTTTTGATATTTATAGAATTAAGTCAAAAATTATATATAAAAACATGAAAATTAAATTCATCCACTTCTACTTTGTATCCATTTTTTCATAAAATAAAAAAAAATTAAAAAACGAGACTTGTCTAGTTCAATGTTTTAGACAGCATGAATTTTTATTGATCCCATCCTTTACCATATTCATCATTATATATTTTGTAAAAGATTTCAAATACATGGGAAGCGAATAGAAAATATTAGTGAGGGATATTAAATAAGGAAAGAAAACATTAGTCCATGAATACATAAAGATCAATGAAATCAACCATTTCAATCTTAAAAATAAATCTCTTTAACATACCTCAGGAAATCATAAGATTTATGAAAAACAAATAGAAATAATAAATCATTAGGTACCTTGAATAATCCAAAACAAACATACATTGTAACGTCCCGGATCTGGGTTCCACTTCATGGTGCCCCGAACCGTGTTGGTCATATTACCTCAAGCGCAATTCCCCAAACGCCAGAGGCTACCGACGTGCAGCGAGGGCCCCTGTCTGATAGTGGGGAAACTATTCCCTCATTTTTAAAAGTTTAGCACATCATAATACAAGATACAACATATAAAAGTAGTGGAATAATTAAAAAATACATAACTATAATGAACAACCGTAGTAAAAGAGAACCAATAGTTCTATAGATAATGATGCAAAAGGTATCTAATTCTAAGAAAATAGCCATAACACGTTACACAACAATATAATACAATGGAAATTATAGGTACAACAACCAAAGAAAAAAATGCAACAGGAACTCAGTAGCATCGCAAGAGTAAGCTCGGTCCCATGCTCTCCTATTTCTCTACAACAATCAATTACATGTATATGGGCCTTTTCCCTTATCCACACCTGCGGCAATATAGTCTGTTTGGGCCGAAGACATGACCCAAATAGGGTGTGAGAAATGAATCCCAGTAGGCACCCACTAATGGTCCAAGACCAACTGACAGTGTAAATGTGAAACAACAGTGTGCAGAAGTAAATGCAATAAAATAAGAAGTACTGAAAAGTAACTAATTGTTCCGATTATATTGTCATTTTTAACATTCATTTAATCATTCAAAAAAAATCACCACATTGAATTTCTAAGTAAACAGTCAGTGTCCTCAGGCACGTAAACCCTTACCCTCAGGTAAAGAGAATCCAAACCCACAAGAATCTGCCCATAGGCATATCGAACAATGCCCATAGGCGTACGAGGTGTCACCCATAGGCACAGAATATTCTTCCCACATGCACAAAAGATTTTGACCTCAGGATGAACAGAGCACTACCCACAGGATAATCACAATATTGTCCGGAGGTTAAATAGGTAATTAGTCCATGCCCAACATATAAACAAGCATTTTATATACAATGCTTCTCATGGTAATTTAATACATGCTAGAATTTACGGTATACCATCGGGTAACTTGGCCAAATGGCTAAACAGAGGAACACACCCCTAGGGTGGTTCTGGATCCAAGAAATGATCCCAAAGAGTAGTTTTACAATTTCATTAAATTACCTATGCAATTATAGGAATTTAAGATATCCAAGGCCTCAGCCACATGACACCCTAACAAGAGTTCATAGCACAATGGTTCACAAAAATGCACAGTAGTGGAAATGTAAACAGTAGACCACCTACCAAGATCACCCCTGATCGGTATAAATGAAAAACGCTACTCGAACCGTCCAAGAACGACGTAGATCTGAGGTAAAATAATTTTCGTTCAAACGTAAATAAATTCTCCTCGGGAAATAATTTGTATGAACGACTCAAGGAGAGGGGAGGGATTACCCATACAAATCCAACGAGATCGACGGAGGTGGAAATAGATTCCTGATGCTCGATCGGGTGATCTCCAAAGCTCTGGTCGTCCTCCCGAGCTCTCATCTGGTTCTAAGCCTTCCATGTGAACAGAGGTGGTTGCTTCCAATTTTAAGCAAAAAAACAGACTACACAGCTTGTACTACTGAGTACACGGCGCGTAATATTCATTTTTAACTATTCCTACAGTGGCTCGTTTCTACCATGGCACTGTTCATCTGTCGACATGAGTACACAGCATGTAATACCTGAGTACACAGTGTGTACTATCACTCACCTGGCGGCTACCTTCACTGCCTTACTATTCACCTGCCGACTGAATACACAGTGTATAAATACCCTATACATGATGTGTAGTCAGATTTTACACCCATCATCATCGACAGGCCTACACGCCCTGTGTACTCTTTCCACATGGCCAAAGTACATGGTGTGTGGAATATTACATGGCATGTAGTCACAAAATTTAGGATTTTCTCCCATTTTCCATTATTTTTCTCAAAAACACTTATGGAAATGAGAAAAGAAGAAACCTGTACATCAAGAATAAGAACCGGGTTCTTAGAAACTTCCCTGTTAAAGCAATTCGTCCACGAATTGCCCTTCCAAGGGTGGTGAAGGTAAGGCATGGAAAAACTAAGGCCACTTAGCATGTATGTTGGTTTCCCGCTCCCAGGTTTCATCCCGCACTCAGCCATGCATCCATAGCACCCGTACGAGAGGAACTGACCAGCATCGGAGAACCATCGTGCTCCTATCTACGATACGAATCAGATGCTCCTCAAAGGATGCATCGACTTGTTGCTCAACCTCATCGGGCTGAAAGAAGTGAGATGAGTCTGAATGATAACAGCGCAACTGTGATACATGGAATACGATGCGCATGGAGTAGTACCCCTGTGGTAACTGCAACCGATAGGCAACCGGCCCAACTCTCTCCATAATCAAAAATGGACCCACATACCTTGGTGATAGTTTACCCTATCTTCTAATCCGCATGTGTCCCATCCTCGGTGAAACACGCAATAAAACCGGATCCCCAACTACGAACTCCAAGTGTTGTATACAGAAATCAACATAAGATCTCTCATGAGACTGCGTAGTAGCTATCCACTTCTGAATCAACTAGACCTACTCAAAAGTCTCATGTATGAGATGTGGTCACAGTAAAGCTACCTTGCCTGCCTCCATCCAGCACAAAGGTGATCGGTATGTCCTACCATTTAAATCCTCGTAAGGTGCCATCTCAATAATTTACGAAAAACTATTTGTATAGGAAAACTAAACTAGGGGTATATGATTCTCCTAGGAGCCCCCAAAGTCTAGGACGCATGCATGCAGCATGACCTCTAGCACCTGTATCGTATGCTCTAACTGACCATCAGTCTGAGGGTGGTCAGCTGTGCTCAGAAGCACCTGTGTACCCAGTGCCCTCTGAAAACCCTGCCAGAAATGAGATGTAAAATGGGAGTCCTATATGAAACGATTGAACGAAGGACTCCATGAAGACGTACGACCTCTCAGATATACAACTTCCCGATCTCATCAAATTCGAAGGTCTCCTAGATCGGCAGAAAGTGAGATACCTTTTTGATTCTTCCCACAACAACCCACATGACATCATTGCCTCAGGGTGACCTCGGGAACCCAGTTATGAAGTACACCGTGAAATCATTCCATTTCCACTCCAGAATGGGAAATTTCTGGAACAGTCCAGCTGGCCTCTGATGCTCCGCATTCACATGCTGACAGGTAGAACATCTTGTAACAAAACCAGCTACTTCTCTCTTCATACCCGACCACCAGTACTAACGTCTCAAGTCACGATACATCTTGGTAACTTAGGGATGAACTTCCCATGAAGAAGCATGAAAATCCCGCATAAAATCCTCACATATATCCCCTGTAACCCATACTCATCCTTGTAAATGCAATACCTCATCATCTCCTACCATCCATTCAAGAGGAGGGTCCTAACCTGCCACCGACTCTCGTAGAACTAGGCCTTCTAAATCAGATATTTGTCTCATCCTCACTCTATCCAGGAGGGTATAAGTCACATCTACAGATGAAAGACATGTTTTCCCCTGACTGTCATGCACCCCCAAATGCATCTCAGAGATCAAAGACATTAGCTGCCACTCACCACTGGCCTCATGAACTACCTGTGTCTGAGTCTTCCTGCTCAGTGCATTAGCAACTACATTACCATTACCAGGTGTATAGGCAAGCTCAAAATCGAAGTACTGAAGGTATTCGACCCACCTTCGCTGCCTCAGATTCAAATCACGTTGAGTAAAGATATACATTTGACTTTTGTGGTAGGTGAAAACCACAAAATGATCTCCAAATAGATAATGTCTCCAACAGTGTAATGCATGAAAAACAACAGAAAACTTGAGTTCATGCATCGGGTAATTCCTCTCATGTGGCCTCAACTGCCGAGACCCATACGCAACTACTCGGTCGCCCTGCATCAATATAGGTCCCATCCCAATACCTGATGCATCACAATAAAATGTATAGCTCTTTACCATCATTGGATGTGTTAGGATTTCTGTTGATGTCAACCATCCATTCAGCTCCTGGAAGGTTGTCTCGCAATATTCAATCCAAACGAACTTCACACCCTTCTTAGTCAAACCCGTCGACGGCGCTGCTAAGCAGGAGAAGTCATGTATAAAACACATGTTTTAACAAGCCATCCCTATGAAAATCAGTATCTCAAACACATTCTTAGGCTGCTCCCAAGAAACTGTTACTCTCACCTTCTCTAGGTCTATTGCAACTCCTGCCTCTAAGATGATATGACCCAGTAAGTGAATCTGGTCCATCCAGAAGTGCCACTTTGAGAGCATAGCATATAGCTGATGCTCTCTTAGTGTACTCATCATGATCTCAAGATGGGTGTCATGGTCATGATGAGTGTGACAGTACACCTAGATATCATCCACGAATAATACCACAAAAGAATCCAGATAAGGATGGAACACACGATTCTTTAGAGCCATGAAAACTGCTTGTGCGTTCATTAGTCTGAACGTCATAACCAAGTATTCATCTATACCATACCTAATCCTGAAGGCAGTGAGAGGTATATCAGATGGAATAACATGCAACTGATGATATCCAGATCTCAATTCAATCTTCAAGAACACTCGTTCACCTCAAATTTGATCAAAAATATTATCAATCCTTGGTAAGGGATATCGGTTCCTGACCGTCAACTGGTTCAGCTTCCGATAATCCACACAGAGTCTGAGGGTACCGTCTGCCTTCTTCGCAAAAAGGACCAGAGAACCCCAAAGAGAAGTACTGGGTCACTTAAAACCCTTTGAATATAACTCCTCTAACTTTCACTTGAGCTCCTGTAACTCAGGTGTAGCCATCCTATAAGGAGGAATGGACACCGGTGCCACTCCGAGCACAAGCTCAATAGAGAAATCCACCTCACGTTCTGGAGGTAGAGCTGAAAAGGCGTCCGGGAAGACATCCCGGAAACGATCAACCACTGGAGGGTAGTCCTTCTAAAATGTCCCATGATCATCTTGATTTAAACTCGAGATCTGGGTTGTGACTCCACCTCACCCACGATGCTCCGGTCTAGCTCGACTCGCATGAACATCCCACTCACCTTTGTATAGAAACTCTCTTCCCTATGGTGATGTGAAACACACCCAACGATGATAGCAGTCTACAAAGGCTCAAATGGGAACCAACAAGTCCATCCCGAGAATGACATCATATCTTGTCATCTCCAAGACATAGAGGTCCCAAAGAATGTAACACCCACTAACCATAAGGGGGAACTCCCTGAACTGACGCACACATGTCCTTCATGTCTCCAACGTAGTGTCTAGCGTCATAACACCAGAAGAAGAAGAAATACAGAGCCCAAGGCTCTCCATAGCAGGAACAAAAACAAATCTATGTGTATCACCTGTATCAAAAAGTAATGAAGATAAGACAGAAGATACTATAATAGTACCTCTAACAATAGAAGGTCTCGTGTTGGGTCTGTTGTAGTGCATATGCCTATCCAGTGCCACAAAACTATGACATATCCTGGATACCCTGAGTTGTCCCGCCCTGCTACCTTTGAGATCTTGGTGTCTAGCTACCTCGACCACGACCACCACCTCAGTCTGTACGCCCTGAAATATTCTAGTTTCGTGATTGGTAAGAAGCTTCTTGTCCTGCTCCCTCTCACGGAGTCTACATAGAAACCCTCTCACTAGACACTGGTGGAAACACCTTGCAAAAGCGCTGCAGATGCCCCATCCTGCCGCAAGTTTAGAATTCCACTCTGTCCCATGGACACTGTGGTCTCTTGTGCCGCTCCTTACCACACTTGTAGAACATGACCTGGCCACCTGAAAAATTCTTCTAGATGGTAATTCCACCATGAGATAATTCCATCTGTCTCTTCCTCTTACCAGTGGAAATAGTACCAGACACTAGTGTCGAACCGCCCAATCCCACACCACTAGCTACTCGCAGGTTCCGCTCGGAAATCAGTGCCTGGTTCACAATAGCATGTACAGTAGGTAACCTGAAAGCATTCACCAGTGCTCATATGTCTTATCTAAGACCATCATCTAAGTGTCTTGCCCTCAACGTCTCATCACCCAGCAGAACATGTGAAAAACGATGAAGCTCGGTGAAACGAGAAGAATAATTCATCACCGACATAGCACTCTGCTGTAGGTTCATGAACTCTCAAGCTCTATCTTACCTTAGCATCTCTGGGAAGAAGAAGTCATATAAATCTATCTTAAAATCATCCCACACCATGTTTCTGTGATGCTTATACTGAGTGGTAACAACCCACCACCTCTTGGCGGAATCACGCAGCATATAAGTCGCGAGCTTGACCCTCCGCCTTGGAGGCTTTTCAATATGCTCAAAAATAGTACGCAATGAATCCAGCCAAGACCCCGTAGCCTGTGGTCCTCCATCCCCTAAACAATTAGGCGGATGCTGATGTTGGAAGATATGAGTCAACTCATCCATAGATGTGGCAGCCGGTGGTGCTCCTTGAAAGGTCTTCATGAACCGCATGAAGCCTTCACGGATCTGTGCATCCGTGCTTGTGTCCGGTATAATGGCTGGCGCAGCATCTGGCTGTGTTGGAGGATCCACTGGTAGCCCATGTCCTACCATGTCTAGAGTATAATTGTTCCAGCTCTCCTGGAAAACAACGCATGGTCGTCTTATCAGCATGACTCTACAAGGTCAAACAAACACCTTAGATCAAGAATTGTAAAAGACAGAAAACAAGGATATGGGGAAAGAAAGTTATCAAAATTTACAAAACATGACTAAACAGTGTGTATAAATACTACACGGTGTGTTCTCACAACCTTTCACATGGGCGTGTACTCCAGCTTAAACTGGTCGTGTAACACCCAAAACACACGACGTGTCTTTTAAATACACATCCTATACTTGAATCCTCCTTCCCTGCCCGATTCCTTCTACACGGATAGGCCACATGACTCGCTTTGAACAAGACTACATGTTGTGTATGGAATCTACAGGACATGTAGGATTTAATTTCTAACTACCTGTGTCGTTCGTGACATGGCTGACTACTCGGCTGACACCACACGATGTGTTACAGCCACACATGGCGTGTAAACCACCCCATTTCCCCAGCCACACTACTATGTCTACACAGTCTCCCACCGGTAAGGACTACACGGCATGTCCCTCAGGTAGATGACATGTTCAGGAGATGGTAAAACCAACCCGTGTTTCTTAGCTACACGGCCGGGTCCCCTAGTTAGACTACACAGTGTGTTCCTTGGTGGACACGACATGTATGTCTCAAGGTCTCCTCCATCCATGTTGTTAGTTACATGGGTGGACTCCGGGTCAACACTACAGAACGTTTAAATCTGGTAAATGGTGTTTTTTCCCAAGACTTTCCCTACCCTGTGTCCCCACCCACACGGTCTATGACACGGGAAGAGAATACACGGCCTGTACTGAGGGTACACGACATGTACTCAAAAAATTTTCATTTCTTCCCGAACAGAAAAACAAACTGCATGTGTCTAAGGAACTATACGGTGTGTATCCTAGGTTTTCTGGGCAGTAAGCCTATGAAACTACCCTGGAACCCAGTAAATACTGAGAAAAGTCAACTTAGTTCCAAATTCTGATCCGTGAGGGCCCATACTCCCTACGAATCAAAGTTTCACATCTTATACATGTTATACACAAGTAAAAAATTCAACGATACATCAAATTTTGGTCATTGAGGGCCCATACTCCCCAAAAACCAAAGTTTGGCATCTATCCTATCAACAGGCTCACACAAAAATACCATGTCACATAGCAGGTATTTATCAAAGCAGCTATCACAACAACATGAAATTTCTAATTCGCCTACATGGCATGGAATTATTCATGGCATGTGATTTATAGCATGTGCCTAAATGATGCATAAGATGGCATACCCAAATCTCATTGGGTTGAAACTAAATAGAACCCATGGATAAAATATTAATATCCTAATCACAAATGCGTCACCCAATGGTGAAAATCAAATCAACCATAAAATTTGCAAACTCAGAATAATTGAAAAAATACAAGGTAGATAGGCTTTTCCTTGTACACGGGTTAGCTACTCCTGGTCATATCCTATTACCAACTACCATTTCCATCCTATCCCTGAATAAGGCTCCAAATATTATGTCAATGAAAAGAAACCTACTTCTGATACCACTTTGTAGCGTCCCAGATCCAGGTTCCACTCCACGGTGCCCCGAACCCGATTGGTCACATGACCTCAAGCGCATTTCCCCAAACGCCAGAGGCTGTCGACTAGCAGTGAGGGCCTAGATCAAATAGTGGGGGAAACTATGGCCTCATTTGTTAGAGGGTAGTGTAGTGGAATATACAAGATACAACATATAACAGCAGCGGAATAAGTAAAACATACATAACTGAAATGAATAACTGCAGTAAAAGAGAGACAACCGTTATATAGATAATGGTGCAACATGTCTCTAGTTATAAGAAAACAGCCAGAACATATTACACAACAATACAATACAATGTAAAGTACAGGTACAACAACCAAAGTAAAACAGTGAAACATGAACCCAGTAGCATCACAAGCCTAAGCTTGGTCCCATGCTCTCCTAATCCTTTACAGTAATCAAGTATTTTTATAGGGCCTTTTACCTTATCCACAAATGCGGAAATATAGTCTATTTTGGCTAAATACATGACCCAAACAAGGTGTTCGAAATGAATCCCAGTAGGCAACCACCAATGGACCGTGCAAAACTGTCAGTGTAAATGTTCAACAGTAGTGTGCAGTAGTAAATGCAATGACATAAGAATTTCTCAAAAGTAACTAACTGTATCAGTTATATTTCCATTTTTAATATTCATTTAATCATTCAATATAAAAAAATCACCATAGTGATTTTCTAAGTAAACAGTCATTGTCCTCAGGTTGGTAAACCCTTACACTCAGGTAAGACGAATCCAAACCCATAGGAATCAGCACACAGGCATATCGAACAATGCCACAGGCGTACGGGGTGTCGCCCACAAGCACAGAATCTACTGCCCACAGGAACGAAAGATGTTTCCCTCAGGCTGAATAGAACACAGCCCATAGGCTAATCACAACACTTACCTCAAGATAAATAGGTAATCGGTCCATTCCCAACATAAAAAGAAGAAATTTATATACAATTCCTCTCAAGGTAATTTAAGACATGCTATAATTTATGGAATACCCTCAGGTAACGTGGCCAAATGGCTAAACAGAGGAACACACCCCTGGGGTGGTCCTGGATCCAAGCAGGGATCCCAAACAGTAGTTTTAGAATTTCATTAAATTACCTATGAAATTCTAGGTATTTAAGACAGCCATGGCCTCAATCACATGACACCCCAACACGGGTTCGTAGCACAATGGTACACGAAAACACACAACAGTTGGAATGCAAACACTAGACCACCTACCATGATCGCCCCTGATTGGTATACGTGAACGATGCTCCTCGAACCATCTAAGAATGACGTAGATCTGAGGTAAAATAATTCTCATTCAAATATAAATAACATCCCCTTAGGGAGGAATTGGTAATAACGGCTCAAGGAGGGGGGAGGGCTTACCCGTATGGTTCCAACAAGATTGATGGAGGTAGAAATGGATTCCCGGTGCTCGATCGGATGATCTCTAAAGCATCGACCATCCTACCAAGCTCTCCTCTGGTTCTAAGCCTTCTCTGTGAATGGAGGAGGCTACAACCCATTTGAAGAGGAAAAAACAGACTACATGGCATGTACTACTGAGTACATGGCGTGTACTTTCCATTTTTAACTGTTCCTATGAATGCTTCTTTCCACTGCGGCACTCTTCATCTGTCGACATGAGTACACAACGTGTAATACCTAAGTACATGGTGTGTACTATCGCTCAGCTGGCGCCTGCCTTCACCGCCTTACTATTCACCTGCCGACTGAATACACGCCGTGTAAATACCCTATACATGGCATGTAGTCAGTTTTTACAACCATCATTGTCGACAGGCCTACAGGCCCTGTGTACTCTTTCCACATGGCCAAAGTACATGGCGTGTGGAAACGTACATGGCATGTAGTCACAAAATTTAGGATTTTCTCTCATTTTTCCTTATTTCTCTCAGAAACAACTAAGGAAAAGAGAAAAGAAGAAACTCGCACTTCAAAGAAAAAAACCAGATTCTTACATACATTGGAGCTTTCATAGCTATATGGGGTGTCACATTTGGAATACCCATCAAAGTATATTCCCAAAATCTCTTAGGAGAAACATTAACGTTTACCTTCATCATGTTACCCAATTCATTGGAGAGCTATCTTGGGCTAACCCGCTATAGCTTTATCATAGAACCACCCATATAAGTAAAAAATGGCCAGGAACCATAAAATATTCATAACACATAAATATTCATAAAGGAAAGATAACATTTACACATTGCAATAACAATATATCATTTCAATATATTAACATATTGACGGCTTTATCAAACCATTTTCAAAACCATGTAAAACATTTAATAAAGTGATTTTTGGATAAAAGTGCCTCATACCACACTAAATCTATTAAAGTAATTAAGATTTAAAATATTCATATCCACATAAATAAATCCTTAAAACCATTTTTAAAACATGGACATTAATGACAATTATTAAGAAAAATAAATTATTAAAATAATATTTTAGTTAAGTAGTTCTTATCCCAATCAGAGATTCTTGAATACAAATAATTGAGGAATAACATTTAATAAAAACATTATAATATAATGAGAATAATGTTTTTCATGATATAATATTCCAAAGGACTTTATATACACCATATAAAAGTGAATTGGCACATAACAACAATGAAGACTCAATGGAATGCAAATTCATATGAAATCCTTTAGAAGGACAGTATCCTTAGATTAAGGATAATTCAATTAGATAATTATGTGTTACCAATATAAATACACTCAATATTATTGGATATTCACTGTATATCAATTATAGTACATTCACACATGTTCTTTTAGAAACAAAACCAATGACTTGGACGTTTAACTCAATGAATGAAAAATATGTTACGATTACCCTTATCAAGTTCATATCAATGACTTGAGAATTTATAAATGTAGTGATTATGTGCCTCAAAATTATATAAGAACAAAGTGGAGTGAAAATTAATATATAAATAATTAAATATTTATTCAACACATAATCATTGTGTAAAATAATGAAATATATATGTGTAAAACCCAATGAGTGGAAGTTGAAATTTGAAATTCCGTTACAAATTTGGTAGCTTACGAAACATACGACCCTTGAAAGAAGGATAATACAATGAGGTTTTAAATGACCATAAACTAAATTATATTACACAAAAAAATACAATCAATGTAGGTACATACACCACACAATGAGAAATAGTGGCAAATAAAGCATGAATTTCACGGGAATAAAACGTGATAGGAAAACCCTTACCTTGTGTCTTTCTTGACTCATTCATTCTTTAGTATCTTGAATAATACGCTAATGTTAATTTATACATGATTTATAAAATTTTTCAAGTTTATTATTACTTTTATATCACTTATTACCACGTTATAAACACTACATAATCATTTATGTTAATAATGGTGGTTTTGTCGAAATTTGGAACATGAGTTAAAAATGAACTTCTTATAATTATAAATTTTCAATGTGGTAAAAATTACATTATCTCTAGAATAATATTCATGATTTATATATCATATATATTAAATGTAAATATTTTTTTATAATAGTACATAACATTTGGAGATACGAAATGAAATGCACCGTTCGTAGAGACGGTAATCCGTAGGTACGCATGGACGCTACTTTCATTTATATTTATTTTTTAATGAAACGAAATCTTAATGATAGATTGATATATTATAATTCTAGTAAAATATCATATATAATTTAATTAATTCCATCCTTTATACCTTACAGGTATGACATGAATGAATCATATCACTTTGAGGGGCTCTTGTCTGCACTTCCGCAGATGAAATTATCGCATTTACCCATTATGGAAACCATAAACGTATGAAATAAATGGAAAATAAAGATAAATAGAGACAATAAAAATATAATATATATCACATATAAATAAAGTTATATAATAATGGCCACTATGAGAGGTGTTAGGATATAATCGAACAATCATTGTTTCGTGTGGCAGTAGTTCACCATCCACAGAAACAATATGTTTATTACCCATTAGATGGTGGTGGTTGTAAGTTTAGTTCTAAAAATTATCCAAAAAAACTATAATATGGAGGATACTAGTGTTTTTATTTAAATAATGAATAATAAGTTCATAGGGAGTGAAGAAGGTAAATAAAATAAAAGAACTTGAGGGTATACCTTACCTTTAAATCAGGTAACTCCGCTAGGTTTGAACAAAAAGGATTCATTAAGTGCTTTATTCCTAAGGTAAGGCTTCTAGGAGGAGTAGTGGAATGTTGGGAGCTTTTTTGGGAAGATAGTTTACGAGGAAAAGGGCTTGAGATGTGTGTGTAATGGGTTAGAGGTGATGTCCTTTTATAAGGGGGAGGAGGGGCTCTTTAGGAAAGTTTGAAAATATTATTTTATTATAAATAGAATTCAGAATTCAAAATGTCCCAAAATAATTAAATTCGAAGCCAAGATGACTATTATTCAAAATATTCTCAACCAATAAGTTTCAGACAAGTTTTGGTTTCATTGTTATCCTTGTAATTTAGATTTAACCCTTATGTAATTTAACTTCTTCCATATCTTTTTGTATATTCATACTATATGGATAATATAGTTTCTATTAATTTCTATGAGACCCAAAATGGATCATTAATGACATTTGTAACATCATATATGTCATTTGTACGAATCATATATTTGTAGGGCTATTTTATCATTTAATAAAATATTAATCAATTTAAAAAATCATTTATGGAAATTTTTATAGTATTCATATCATGAATTTTTAAAAAATCCAAAACAACTTGATTATTCTGAAACATCTTCATTAAATTAAATTTAACAATTTATACGAATCTCTATAATTTGTGTATCGAATTAATAGTTTAAAATAAATTTATTTTAATATTTATAATCTCATTTATTTAATACATTCATTAGTGTGGTAATCATTACATCATCATTGTGTCAAAGATAAATTTATTTATAAGATGTCTCAAATTTATAAATGAAATAACATGATGTAAGAAATTATTTTATCTTTTTAATGAATATTTATATTCAAATCGATCAATTAAATAACCTCGTGTTATAATTATTTTAGAAAAAGAATACATGTTTAGGATATTTTTATTTTCACTTTAAATAAAACTTTTTTTATATAATTATATTACCCAAGGGGATTTCAAAGGCTAATTATCTCACCCATGGATTTTATTGGTCGGTCATGACTCATACAGTAAGGCTTGGACATGTGTTAATGTAATTTTATATTATTATATTTTTTTACCTTGAAATATCATATTTACCTTTAATTGTGGTAAATAAAAATCTAAAGTTACTATTCACCAAATATTATTTTCATATTATTGAACCACATTTTACTTACTCATAACAACCATATATGTCATATTTTTTAAATTCAATTCACAGAATCGGTAAATTTTCATTTAAAAGAAAAAATCAGTTTTTAACTACTACACACTATTTCATTATTCATAAAAAATTGAACATTTTCAGACAAATAAAAAAATTCACCCCAAGCTAATTTTGAAATTCCAAATTCAAACATTATTTCTATTTTACCATATTCAATACATATAAATCGCATTAATTAATTTAGAATTAATTTCTATTGTCAAAACCAAAAAAATTGTTTTTAAGAAATAATAACTATCAAACTAGTGACACCAGTTTATGTCCAATTTTAAAATAAAATTACTTCCAATGAAAAAAATTTAATTAAATGATAATAATATAATCCAATTACACTTTAAAAATATCTAAAAATATAATTTAACAATATAAATAAATTAGAGTAAAAGGCAGTTTTGAATTAAAATGCAGCATTTTTCACTATTCATTAAAAATGATCTTTATCAGAAAAATACAAAAATTTCAACCAAAGTAAATATCGATATCCAGATTCAAAAGAATAATTTTTCTAAAAAAGAAAATATAAAATGGTTCACCATCAAAATTTGGTAAATCTTCCTTTTAACGAACATTAGAGCATCAAATCATAAAATTAAATTCATTCATATTTTAAGACTCTAAAACAAATTAGTTAATAGTAAAAACATTTAATAAACATTTGTAATCATATTGTAGTTAGTTTTGTTCATTAACACCAATGAAAAGACTATGCGTTAACTACTATTTCAAATAATATTATTATATTATTCATTTTCAGTATAACTCAACATTGTGTGCTACATAATCTTTTAAAAAAACGTGTTTTAGCGTTTTGAGTATGCTATCATAAATTTCATCCCCTTTAAAGTAAAATTAAATTTTAATTAAAAATATTAGTAAATATGAAATTTTTATATTCTTTATTTACCTGGGATGTTACATTCTTCCGCCCTTTTGGAAATATCATCCTTGAAATTTTAACAATAGTCTCAAAAACATCATTAAAAATCCCGCATCGAAAAAAGAGTCAATAATACTCTCACATTAAAAGGAAGAAGAGAAGTACATTGGTCACCCGAGATAACATATACGAGGATTCCATGAAAACATGGACATGGAGAAGAAACTAATTGTTCTGTTCTGATGGAGAGTGATAGAAAACGTGATTAGGAGAAAGTTAACAAAAATGAAAACCACAAACTTGTGATGGGTTAAACGGTCATTGGTTTCCTAGTAGAAAAAGTTAACGGACATATTTTTTTAAGTTCCTTTTCATAAAGTTGACGAAATTATTTATTAGCTTGACTAAGAACATTATGACACATACATGTCATGTAGCCTTTCTTCTGTTACTAAATTCCATCACCAACTCTTTTTTATCCAAACGATGAGTATTCAAGATGACTTTGTCTAATCAAAATCACTAAAATCAACTTCTAGAGAATGACATAATCCAAAAATATGAACTATAAATTTCCACTATATTTATAAATTTACCAAAAAAATGTTTTGTACGAGAGTAGATCATCCCCAAAAAGTATAACACATTATGAAAAGATATACTATTCTTAATCTCCACCATTAAACAAACAATACCCAAAGTTAAACAAATATCATTCAATAAACAATTGTCATTAACATTCATCTATGTAATACAATCTATGATTGAAACCCAAAATTCATAAGGATTTGATCACAAAGTCTTCCACAAAAATATTAACATTTATCTCCATAAAACATTGGCTACTCTTAAAGTCCCATACTGAAATGTAATTAACCTAATCAAATATTCTCTATTATAGTTTAATCATTTCCATAAATTACCCAAATCACCATATGTACATAATAAAAACATATATATTTCCCAAAAAAATTCAACCATTACTCTTTATATTAAACCCCACAGTATTATATTTTCTATAAGCATATAAAGTTCCCAAAAGACCAAACATCATCCGAAATAAACTTTTTCACTATGTCACCAAGACATTTTCCTATACAAATAATATCAATTTTTTAAAACTTAATATCCCAAATCCACGTATACTTGATCTATAAAATTGTATAACTAAAAATAATTCATACAAACCAAGGAAATTACGTTGTCCAGTGGTAGGTGATAAAACTCAATCACACTTTGGTTGTGGGTTTGATTCCCCGATGCTTTGTCTGACATGAAGGGTTGTCACATGGTCTTCATGTTTTCCTTTTCAAAAACTATTTAATTTTATAACATTCCCAAAAAATGAGATAAATTCCTCAAAAATAACCATAACATATTTTAACAAAAAATGATATCACATACCTCTCATTTTCATCATAAAAAGTAATAACCTATAATTACCTCAAGTTCAAGGATCATATAAACCAAAATAGTTCTTTATGAATATATCCAAAAAATAAAAGATAATTCTTACTAAAGAAACATTTTCACATATCAAACATAAGGTTTATAGATAATAGAAAAATTCTTCCAAAGTAATCTCATCATCAAAAGATGCATAATAATTTCAAGTATTTAATCATCCTAAAATCTACCATAACTCTTGAATCCCTTATATGTATAATTCTTACTCATTCAACGTTCTTCATGATCCATTAACCATTATTTTATAAGATATTCCATAATACTTCATTCCTATAAACAAAATCATGAATCATATTTGAAGATTCAATAATGTCAAAACATCAGCTAAGAAATAATCCATACCTTTCATTGGCCATTGTCTGTTTCCTCATCCTCAATTAGAATGGAATTTGGTATTGGTAAACATATATTTGTATGATCCTACAAATCCCATTCCCAAAACTTCTTTGTAGGAGATATATCTGTATAAAGACCATGTACACCACATTTAAAACATTCAATTGATCCTTCAGAAAGAACTTCTTTCCCTTTCTTGAAGTCAACCAGCTGATTCCTTTTTACAAAGAATATTATTGCTTTATAACCTTCCTTACCACATCTGAAAAAATTTCCCACACCTTTGAATCATTTTCCTAGGTGTTTCTTTCCACATCCATGACACATAGGGGTTTGCAATTCTTACCTTTTATGGTAATTACCTGATCTGTCATTGTTATTTATTTCTCTCATATATGATGCCTTATATAAATCACCAAGGTTGAGGTGGTAAATCATGACTACATATAGTTGGTTAAGAATAACAACAAGATTTATCATTGTGTATCCAATTTATTTCAGTTGCTCATTTAGAAAACCACCGCAATATTTTTCAAATCCACTGTTACTTTGGTACCTACTAGATCCATCCATTTACTAAAACCAAAAAGTTTAGGTGAGTATATCAGAAAAATCATCTATAATATCGTATTAGGAGGGTAAACACTAAGAGATACTTATTCAAGTTCTAGTAATCTAATTCAATTTAACTAAAATAACTATGAATCTTTCTAAAATCCTAACCATTATGGTTATGTCACTTCTTCTTGAAGAACACCCAAACCTCTCATGTTATCTAAGTTGACCTTTGATACCAACTATACGGCTCCGGCCTTAAGCATTACATAATTTTGAATTAATTTATTAATTAAAATTTAGGATCTTTTCAGGTATTTAGATTTAGATAATTATGTCTTAACTTATATAAAACAACTTGAATATAATATATATACAATTCTACTCAATATCAATTTGTTTATAAAACAAAAAACATAAAAAAAGACTAGTCCAGTTCCATGTTTTAGATATCATGACTTTTCCTTAATCCCATTATTTTACCTATTCATATTTTATTCCTATGGAAAACATTTCAAAGACATCGGATGAGCATAACAATCTCATTAAGGGACATAAAATAAGGAAAGAAAACATTAGTCCGTGAATAATTAAAAATACAAGAAATCATACTTCCAATCTTAAAACAAAGTCTCTTTAACATACCTCATGAAATCATATTATTAATGAATAACACATAGAAATCATAAATAATAAAGGTTACTTATGGAATCTATATCAATCTTACATAGTAGATTTCACTGCTATGTAGGGAGTTACATTTGGAATACCTATCACAGTATATTCCCTAAATCTCTTAGGAGAAACATGAACGTTTACCTCCTTCACGTTATCTAATGCATTGGAGAGCTATCTTGAGCTCACCCACCCTAGGATTATCACGGAACCACCCATATATGTAAACAATTCCCAAGAACCATAACATATTCATGACACATAAAACAATCATAACGGAATGATAACATTTCCACATTGTAATCACAATATATCATTTCAAGATATTGACATATTCAATGCTTTATCAAACCATTTAAAACATTTAATTAAGAGAAATTTGAATGAACGTGACCCATACCACTTTTAATATTTTAAAGAAAATAAAATTTCAAACATTCATATCCATATAAATAAATACTTAAAACCAATTTTAAAACATGGACATTAATGAGAATGATTTATAAGAATAAATCATTAAATAAATATTTTAGTTAAGGAGTTCTTAACCCTTTGAGAGATGCTTGAATACAAATAATTGTGGAATAAATTATAATCAAAACATTATTATATCATGTGAATAATGTTATTTCTGATATAATATTCCAAATTACAGTATGTACACCATATAAAAGTGAATTGTTGCATAACAACAATGAAGTCTCAATGGAATGTAAATTGAGATGAAATCACTTATAAGAATGGTATCCTTAGATTAAGGATAAAAAAATTAAATAATTATGTGTGAAAAATATAAAAACAGTAAATATTATTGGATATTAATAGTAAATGAATCACAGTATATTCACACGTGTTATTTTAGAAACTAAACCAATGACATGGAAGTTTAACTCAATGAATGGAAATTGAGTTAAGATTACCCTTTTAAAGTTCATATCAATGACTTGTGAATTTAACAATGTAGTGATTATGTGTATAAAATTTATATCCACAGAAAGGGGAGTGGAAATTACTATATATATAAATAAATAGTGATTCAAAACATAATATTTTAGTGAAATAATCAATGAATTATTCCTAAAACCCAATGAGGGGAAATTAAAATTTGAAATTCCCTTACCGATTTGGTAGCTTAAGAAACATATGCCCCATGAAAGAAAAATCTTAAAATGAATATGTAAGTACAAATAAATTATATTATATTGCACAAAGAATACAATCATTGTATGTACATACACCACATAAAAATAAATAGTGGCAAATATAGCAGGAATCTCACATGAATAAAAAGTGATATGAAAACCATTACATCGGGTCCAACTTGACTCGTTTGTTATTTAATCTCTGGAATAATAATCTAAAGTTAATTTATAATTTCTTCAGAATAATTTTCATGTTTATTATTCCTTTTATATCACTTATTACCTCTTTATAAACAATTAACAATCCTCTATATCAATAACAGTCGTTTTGTAGATATTTTGTACTTGAGTCAAAAATAAACTTCTTATAATTATAAATTGTCCATATGGTCCAAATTTAATTATCTACAAAATGATATTCAGGATTTAGATATCATATATATACATTATATATATGCATTTATAATATTACATAACACTTGAAAATAATAAATGAAATGCACTGTTCGGGGAGAAAGTTAGCCGTACGTACGCATGAATGCTACTTTCCTTTATATTTCTTATTTAATGAAATGAAATATTAATAATACCTAGTTATATTATAATTACAATATAATATCATATATAATTTCATTAATTCCATACTTTATTAACTCCACATATGGCATGAATGAATCATATCACTTTGAGGAGGTGGTAGTCTGCACTTCCTCAAAAGAAATTATCGCATTTTCCAATTATGCAAACCATAAAGGTATGATATAAATGGAAAATAAAGAAGAATAGAGAAAATATAAATATAATATATATCAAATATAAATAGGGTGCCATCATAATGGATACCATGAGAGGCGGTAGAAGATAATTGAACAATCATCGTTTCGTCAGGCAGTAGTTCTCCTTCCACAGAAACAGTATGTTATTTACCCATTAGATGGAGGTGTGTGTAAGAGTAGTTCAAATGGTTCTTATAAAAACAACCTAGTATATATTGGATAATAGTGTTTTTATGTAAACAAAAAAAATAAGAAAATCAATGGTAGTGAAGAAGTAAAATAAAAGAAGAGAACTTGAGAGAAGACGATATCCTTAAATCTAGTAACTCTCTTTGGTATGAACCTAAAGGCTTTCTTGAAGTGCCTTCTGCGTATGGTAAGGACTCTAGGAGGAATAAAGGTATGTGGGGAGAGTCTTGGGAAGATTTTGGATGATCCAATGGGCCTGAGAGGTGTGTGTAATGAGTTTGAGGTGATGGCCTTTTATAAGGGGGAGGAGGGGATCTTTAGAAAAGTTTAAAAATATTATTTTATTATAAACTAAATTTTGATTTTAAAAGGTCCAAAACCAATTAAATTAGAATTTAAGATTTCTATTAATCGAAATAAATTCAAAAAATTTGTTTTAGACAATTTTTGGTTTTATTTATAACCTTATTATTTAGCTTTAACCCTTTGTTATCTTATTTAACTTTTAAGATGTCTTCTTGTATATTTCTACTATATCGTTTATATAGTTACTATAAAATTACAAGACACACAAAATGGATCACTAATGACATTGGTAACATTATATAAATAATTTGGAATAATATTATATTTTTAAGACTATTTTATCATTTCATAAAATAAATATTTATTTAAAAAGTAATTTATGTCAATTTTATACTATTCATATCATAACGTTTTAAAAAATCTAAACCAACATGACTAATTCAAAAAACCTTAATTAATTTGAAGATAAAAAGTCATACACATATCTAAAATTATTTTATAGAATATATTTTTTCAAAATAAATTTATTTTAATATTTTATATCTCATTTATTTGAAACATTAAATAACGAGGTAACCATTACATCATCATTGTGTCATAAATTAATTTATTAATATGATGTCTAAAAATAAAAAATTAAATAAAATTATTTAGTGAATCTTTTTATATATCTAATTAATATTAATATTAAAGTATATAAATTATATAGCCTCACATTATAATGGTTTTAGCAAAACAATACATGTTTAAGATATTTTTATTTTTACTTTACATAAAAAGTTATTAATGTAATTATCTTACCCAAGGGGATTTAAAAGGACAAAAGTCTCACCGAAGGATTTAATGGGTCTTTAGTGACTCATCCAATAATTTTAGGACATGTGTTAAGGAAATTTAATATTATTATAATATTATTTTTACCTTGAATTACCCTATTTACCTTTAACTGTAGTAAATAAAATTTAAAAGGTACTATTCACCAAAATTTATTTTCATATTATTGAACAAAATTTTAATAATGATGACTAAAATGTTTTTTGGTTTTTGAAATTAAATTCACAGATGTGGTAAAAAAATTTCTAAATGAAAAAGTCTGATTTTTAAATATTACACAGTGTTTCACTATTCCTCGAAAAAATTGAACGTTTTTTTGAAAAATACTAAACATTCACCCAAATCTAATTTTCATATGCTGAATTAAAACATGATGTCTATTTTACCTATCCAAAAATGTATAATACACACTAATTAATAAAAAATTAATTTTTGTTGTCAAAACCAAAAGGCGTGTTTTTAAGATATAATAATTATCAAAAGATTAACACTTGTTTATGTCAAATTTCAAAGTGAAATTACATAAAATTACCAATATTGGATTAAATAGTAAATATATAATCCAATAACACTTTAAAACCATTTAAAAAGATAATCTAACCATATAAATAAATTATATTAAAAGGCAATTTTGAATTAAAATGCAATATTATTGACTATTCATTAAAAACGAACTTTATTAGAAAAATACCAAAATTTCAAACAAATGATATTTTGATTTATTTATTATAAATAATAAATATATTTTGTAAAATATAACATATAAATGTGAAAAATAAATATTTAAAAAGGGTTCCCCTTCCATAGTTGGTAAATCGACCTTTTAAAGAATATTAGAGTATTAATGCTTAAAATTGGATTCATTCTTATTTTAAGACTCTAAAACATATTGGATAACAGTAAAAAAAATTTAAAAAATCTGCATTCATGATGTAGTTAGTTTTGTTCCTTCCTGCTAATTCAACAGCTATGTGTTAACTACCATTTAAAATAATAATAATATATTATTATTTTTCTGTATAACTCAACGTTGTGTGCAACGTAAGATTTCAAAGAAATTTTTTGTTGCGTTTTGAGTATAATATCATATATAGCAGTCCCGTTAAATTAAAATTAATACTTAATGCAAAAAATATTAATAAATATGAAAATTTCATATTCATTATTTATTAGGGATGTTACACCTCTAATAACACATTTTCACAACCCATATCTGATACTCAGGTACAATAATACCCAAGAAGACTCTAATATGACCTGAAGGGTGTTCCCAATACCCATGGAGTGGTGACTACCACATGAAATCATAAATTATAAAATATTGAATAAATTTTCCCCACATTAGTGGAAGACAAAATTTTACAATTCAGTAAGCTCAACACTCAAAATAGAGAATGTACATGAAACCAAACCATTATAACAAAACTAAGTATAGCACACCATTTAAGGAATTAGTATCTACCAAGATGAAAACTCAAAAAATGAATGAAACAAGTGTATAAAATATCCATCAGTCATCTCTATCAATACTCCATAGTCCAAAGGATCAAGAACATCCACCGCCTCCAAGTGTTTTTTTCCCTTTTCTCATACCTATCATTAGTAGATCTGAAAATTCCAAATAGAAGAAGTTTTGTGTGTGATAAAAATCATAGTAGGGTCTGCAAATGTTTTTTTTATAACATATTAAATAATAATAAACAAATCAAACTTTAAATTTAAAATTTGTAGGGTATGAAATGGAATATCATTTTCACATTGAAAAAAGCATCATTTCTTTTCAATAGATGGAAAAATTTTAAAACATTACATGAATAAAACTTTTATATAAAATAATTTATATAACTAATTTGAAATGATGAAATACCAATATTCAATGTAATTCAAAATCAAAACATACAAAAAATTAAATATGGTCATATTCCCCAAAATACATATGTTTCTGGATATATGATCCTCAAACTTTTCAAATCAGTGATCATTTTAAAAAATGTGGGCACACATCCCCCTAGATCAGGACAAATAGACCTCACGAACATCAAATCGTATATAATAATTCCAATATATGTTTTTTAGAGTTTTCATCATTAATCTGTTTCTATGGGATTAAGATCTATGCTTTCTTTTCCCAAATCACCCAATAACTACATTGGATTTCATGTTCTCAAATAATCAATAACTATGGGAAACATTTTCCATTTTGAATAAATTATCACATAAAATAAAATTTTTCAATTTTCACTTTCAATATTTCTATTCAATTTCAAAACCAAAACTTGGTTTTTTCATTACTTGATGCCTTTTTAGAACAAAACCGATAATTTGTTTTCATCATTTCAATTTAATCCATTTTTTAAAAATAATTCTCAAATCCTTTCCTAAATCACATAATTTACAAAATTGACCAAACAATTCCAATTCTATTATAATAGGGGATAAAACGATTTAAAATTGGGGATTTATAATTAAATATAAATATATTTAAAACAATTCCATCCAATCAAGGTTTCAATTTCTTGTGGAATATAAAATGTAACAACCAACCTTTAAATCACGAAATCAAATAGTCAACACCTGTAATGGGCACTCCAATGAATATCAAAGGTAAATAATATCTAAAAAGTCAATTTAGAATCAATATACCACAAGGAAAGGATTATATTCATCAAAACATAGTTTTGATCCATACAAAAATATGATGATTTAACACTCTCTAAGGATAAGAGAAAGAGTGGCCTGAAGAAACCACATAAGAGAAGATCCATGTCTCCGAAGCTTTCGCTGGGGTGCGCGCATCCATCTGTGAGGACGCACTGCTGTTTCCCCTCATTCCCGCTTTCCAAAGGTGGGCAGCATCCGTTCCTTATTCAGGGACGTCTTCACCTTGATCGAAATGGGATGATGGGATGTCAGTTCTTCCTTCCATGTATTCCTCCTCAGAACTCATCACCTAGTCCAGTTCTCCCTCATAGATTTAATACGTTGTTCGTGAATCTCATTCCCAGTGCCATATCTTCATGGACTCCGGTTAATTAAACTACTTCCGTCAAGACATTCCATGGGGTCTTGACATGGTAGTGACCTTCGGTCGGAGTAGATGACAACATCAGGAATGTCAGGGAATCTCTGGGCGTGTGGACATTGGGGAACCTGTACTCTTCCACATGAGAGGGCATCTCAAGGGTGCATAACCCAAGGCATCCCGCGTCGAATGTGCGGAATCATATGCCATAGGCATGTATCTGAGGTTTTCCTTAGCTTCCTATGATTGACACAGGGTATGTTGCAAGATTAACGTCTAGTAGAGACGGTTACGCCAAATGTGTTTCATTTGAGGTTTTCCTCAGGCATCTCATGTTTATCACGAGGTAGGCCACGAGTTTAACGCCTTTTAGAGATGTTATAAGAGGGATTAGAACATCCCGTGGATACAGATCATATCAGTATATCCCAAAGGAGAAATACCCGGGAGATGTATGGATCAGGACGCCCAATGAGGATGGATCTGAGGTGGTGCACTCCAAGGAGGGGAGATGTCATTCCGTAATGACTGATCTGAACACCACTGAGGGCAGATCAGGGGAACTGCGCCCCAAGATGGGGGACACCATGGATTATCATTGGCTGGGATTGATCCTCTTGGAGGTTTCCTACGTACCTTGTGTAGAGGATAGAGATCAAAACCCACGTAGTTCATAGGGTGATGAATCGGGGTGTACACAGAGGACAACGAACTAGAGACATGTTGGGGCTTATGCATGGATAGCGGCCCAGGTACTGCTAGGAGCAGCAGGGAGGTGATGGCATGATCCAACCAGGATGTGGCGGCCCGGGTGAGAGTCAAGATGGATGATGGATGGATGAATGAAGTGTAGGGGGAATGAGATGGGACTATCTCAAGGGCGACGGTGATGTTGGGATTGAGCCTCGAAGAGACTTCCTACGTATCCACGTGACAGGGAATCAATGCCCGTGTAGTTTGGGATGGTGCGTCAGAGGACCGATGTGAAGGTGAACCCATGGGTCCACTGGGTGTTGTCAGCGAACTGACGAGAAGGTGGACCTTGGTCCGGTGGGTGGTGGGCTTGAACCTCATGAGGCTTCCTACATACCATGCCTTGGCACGGATCAAAGACCGCGTAGTTCAGGTTGGACGCCAGAAGGCCAACGTGAAGGAGGACCAGGGTTCCAGGTGGTGGTGGGATTGAACCTCATAGAGGCTTCCTACGTACCATGCCTTAGCACGGATCAAAGACCGTATAGTTCATAATGGTGTGTCGGTGAAACGACACGAGTGAGGACCTTGGTCTGGATGGTGTGGGTCTTAAACACTAGGCTACATATGTGTTGGTGACCTGATGTGAATAGGGTTGGAGTGACCAACAGGTGGTGGGCTTGAACCTCTGGGAGGATTCCTACGTACCATGCCTTGACATGGATCAAAGACCTCATAGTTCAAAGGGGATTTGTTGGTGAACCGACGTGAAGGTGAACCCGTAGGTCCACTAGTGGTGGGCTTGAACCTCGTGAGGCTTCCTACATACCATGCCATGACATGGATCAAAGTCCTCATAGTTTGGGAATGGCGGTGGGTGTCAGCAAACCTACGTGAAGATGGGACCTTAGTCTGATGGGGGATGGGCTTGAACCTCAGGGAGGCTTCCTACGTACCGTGCCTTGACAAGGATCAAAGTCCTCGTAGTTCGGGTTGGTCACAACGGCTTGCCGTCGAACTGGAATTGCAGTTTAACGTCATTATGGATGAGGGTAGAACCTGGCGTGAATGAATGACAAGTGGTGGGCTTGAACCTCATGGAGGCTTCCTAAGTACCATGCCTTGACATGGATCAAAGACCTCGTAGTTAAAATGGATGTGCTGTTTAATGTCATGCCGGATGGGGGCATACAGTTTAACGTCATGCTGGGCGACACACAGTTTAACGTCATGCTGTACGGGGGCATACAATTTAACGTCATCCTGGACGGCACACAACTTAACATCTTGTTGGACGGGGGCATACAGTTTAACATCATGCTGGATGGCACACAGTTTAACGTCATGCAGGATGGGGTGTTCTCATGGCCAATGCTTACTCTAAGCCCACGTGAGTCGTGCTCGGTGTGAGAAACAAGAGGCAGCAGAGAACTGACGATCACATCGTGAAGGGTTCATCCATGAGAAATGAAGAGGGGATTATATGTTGGGCGGCCCATGGTGCGGGGACTTACTCCAGGATGGAGGCCCGATGAAAAGGATGACGATAGTTTCGGGCTTGAGCCTTGAAGAGTCTACCTACGAATCCCTGTGGTAGGGAATCAATGTCCACATAGTTCTTCTGATGACGGATTACCACCGATTGGGGGTTTCAACGGCTTACCGCTAGATTGGGTCATAACAGCTTACCGCTAGATAAGGATGTGAATCGATTACCGCTAAATGGGGTCGCAATGGCTTACCGCTGGATGAGGATGTCAACGGCTTTCCGCTGAATGGGGTTGCAACGGCTTACTGTTGGATAGGATCACAATGCTTACCGCTGGATAAGGATGTCAAAGGCTTACCGCTGCATAGCATCACAACGGCTTACCACTGATTGGGATCACAACGGTGAATGGGGCTTATGCTTGGAAGCTGCCCGGGTGCCGCTATGGAGTGGTACTGGTGAATGGGGCTTATGCTAGGAAGCTGCCCGGGTGCTGCTATGGAGCGGCACTGGTGGATGGGGCTTACGCAAGGAAGCTTACCGGGTGCCGCATTGGAGCGGCACTGCTGCATGGGGCTTACGCTAGGAAGCTGGCCGGGTGCTGCTATGGAGAGGCAAAGGTGAATGGGGACTATGCTAGGAAGCTGCCTGGGTGCCGTTATGGAGTGGCACTAGTGAATGGGGCATACTCTAGGAAGCTGCCCGGGTGCCTCTATGGAGCGGCACTGGTGGATGGGGCTTACGCAATGAAGCTGCCCGGGTGCTGCTAAGGAGCGGCAATGGTGAATGGGGCTTACGCAAGGATTCTGCCCATAATGTCTTCCCCATGTCTGGCCATGAGGGCATCCCCAACCCTCTGGTGAATTGAGGCCCTCAAATGTGCACTGGGACACAAGAGGGATAATGCTGAGGGGCATTGGAATCATGCCACTATAATCATGGCATTAAGCCTACACGTGGAGCAGAAGGCATCTCTTGTTTTGTGCAAGAGGCCTCCTATGATTGGACCATAGGGTGTGCTATAGTTGAGAGTCATGTAGAAAGGATTGTTTCCATCTCATGCTATGAGCATGAGGCATCCCTTATTTGGAGAGATAGGCATTCTATGTTTGGAATATAGGGATTACTATATTTTAAAGTCATGTAAATAGGACTATTAGCATCTCATGCTAGGAGCATGGGGAATCTCTTGTATTAATAAAGATGCATCCTAGGATTTGAACATAGGGAGAACTACATTTTAGAGTCTTGTATGTAGGAATATTGGAATCTCATGCTTGGATCATGAGGAATCTCTCATATAGGGAAAGAGGCATCCTACCATTTGTTAGATAGGGATTACTACAGTTTATAGTCATGTAGATAGAACTGTGGGCATCTCATGCTAGGAGCCTAAGGCATATCTTATTTGGTGCAAGAGGCATCCTATCATTTGTTAGATAGGGAGTACTACAGTTTATAGTCATGTAGATAGTACTGTTGGCATCTTATTCTTTGAGTGTAAGGCATCCTATGTTTGGAACATAGGGATTACTACAGTTTAAAGTCATATAGATTGGACTATTGGAATCTCATGCTTGGATCATAAGGCATCTCTTATTCAGGGCAAGAGGCATCCTATGTTTGGAACATAGGGAGAACTACAGTTTAGAGTCTTGTAGATAGGACTGTTAAGAATAAGTTGACTAGAAATGGTTGGTGTTGGGTCTTACGCGAGGGCGGCCCTTTTTGGTTCAACCTGGCATAGGAGCCAAGTGATAGGGTTTGGAGGAGTTTCCTGAGGAATGGTTCTTCTCAAGGTACTTGGGGAATTGGTGATGATAATCTCAACTCATGACATGAGAATGAAACCAAGAAGAATATGTCAACTCAAGGACTTTCATGGTGTGCGGAGGAGTATCTAAAATCATGGTGTTCCATATGTGGAATGTGGGTGCACATAAGGGCGCATTGGAAAATCCCGACATCCCGACCTGAAAAGCTCGCGGTGAGACTCTCCATTTTTCATGGGGGTCTGTGACGGTAGAGAAGGGACCGGCCCAGAGCGGGGTAGCGGGGGCGCAGCCCCCGCGGTATGGACCGGTGGGCGCGAAGCTAGGATCCTCACAAAGGATGGGTGTTCGCGAAGTAGCTTCGTGGAGCATGGCCTCGTAGAGCAATGGTCTCTCACGGAGAAAAGGGGTCTCGCGGAGCTTGGTCTCGCGGAGTAGCATCGCAGATCATGGGCTTGCGGAGAAAGAACTCACAGAGCCTCGGCTCACGGAGCAACAACACGAAGGAAGCTAGTCGTGGAGCATGGCCTCGCGGAGCCGCAATGTGGAGGTCCGGTCGGCCTGCCAAGTGGCGAAGTGGTTGTGGCCGTCCGATGGGAGAAGGGAGGTGAGCTGGGTATTTATAGGCAGGGGATCTGCGAAGCAGAGCTCATGTGGCGCGAAGGGGCGGCGGTTGCTTCGCGGTGGGTCGTGAAGGTCAACTGGGTTCGCGAGGCATTCCTGCCCCTGGGGCTTTGCGGCGGGCTCATGAACGTTACGGCGTTCGCAGAGCGTTACCGCCTCCTCAGCTTCACGGCCGGTCTTCGGGGTGCGTCGGGAACGTCAGACGGGTTCATGGAGCCTCTCGCCTCAGTACTTCGCAGCGGCGCTCCACGATCACGGAGGGGGCTTCGCGAATGGGCTTCGCGAACCAGATTTCCAGCCCAACTTCAAATGTCCATAACTCCTAATTCGTAGCTCCGTTCAGGCCCTACAACCAAGCAAATCGAAGCTTGAGAAATGGACTACAATCTTGGTTCATGTATGGAAGCATTTGGAAAATTTTGGGAATGCGTTTTCTAGGGTCAACAATCCAGTTACCCAATAGATATCTATCAGGATCAATTCCACTTTGATCTACCAAGGAATGGGTTTAGGGGGTCAAATAATCACATCTTAGGAGCCTTTAAGGAAGGAGAAATTGTGTTAAGTCCAAATGGGGTTTCTCAGTACTTAAATTAGGGTCTTCTAGAATTTTAAATTAAATTTTTCATAATTTTTAGCCCACATGAAATATTTCCTAAGGATTTACACACTGTTAGTGTAACACCCCAAGATTCCACGATACACTTCTCTATGAATAATACAATAGCTTACGATGCATGGAGTTTCGAGTTCTAACACATCACGACCAATCAAACTGGCCATTATGAATAGTAACAACCACTTTTGTAAATTTTAGAAATTTTATTTTACAAAATGGACTTCATTTTTAGATTTAGAATATCAAAATTAGCTTAGGGTGATGTTTTGGTATTTTTCTGAAACATTTCAATTTTTGATGAATTATGAAGAACACTACGTTATTATTTAAAAAGACTTTTTATTTAAATAATTAGATATTTTATTTAAAATTATTTTTGGTAAAAATATTTACATAATGCCTATATATGTTCAATGTAATTAATTTTAGTCATTTTATAATAATATTAGATATATAAAATTTTATTGAACTTTTTTCCATCTTTTACCCACATTCTAGGTGCATTGGAAAATTTGTATAAAACATTATTTTACCGCTTCAGTGAATTGAATTTCATAAATCTGAGAGACACGGTTGAAATCAGTAAGTAAAATGTGGTTTAATAAGATGAAAATATTAATTTATTTGTGTAACTCCCCATCCCCAGAAGCCCAGAGTTGGTGCATTATTACGTATCATTGGCATGTTCAAAAAAGATCATGTATCGAAAGACCGATTAGTTTCGTAGCTTTGGATGTACTAGATATATTCACAAGGTTTACATTACATCATAAAACTGAAAAATACAACACAAATTTCTCCATAGACAACACTGAGATCCCATAGACTATACCTGGAGGTCAGTCATAATATAATTCTTTGCATCCTGGGAAAATAAAAAATAGAAAAGTGTGAGGTCAAATGCTCAGTAAGGATAACATTATAGCGGAAACTTTCATAAATAAGCATAAAAATTTAAGGCAGTGTATAGGACTAGAACAAAATCCTATTATACTTGAAATTCAGCATAATATGGGAATGATAAAATCAAATAATGCCATTTACTTATTCAAATGGATATTCTACTTGACGAATGATCACATGAAATATCAATAAACACTTTCATAATGATGGAATGAATAATGTCAGACTATAATAACCACATAGTCAAGGCCTTGTGCCAATACTACAAATATGATTTTCTCAAGGCCTTGTTCCAAGACACTAGTTTGTCTCATGAGACCTACCGATGCATCAAGGAGCTATAGTGGGCTCTACCCATCACTTACTAAGTCCAATGCATTCCTCATAAGAAGTGTTTGAAACATAAACATTCATATTAAAACTAGCAT
This sequence comes from Viscum album, assembly GCA_963277665.1. Taxonomy (NCBI): domain Eukaryota; kingdom Viridiplantae; phylum Streptophyta; class Magnoliopsida; order Santalales; family Viscaceae; genus Viscum; species Viscum album. The sequence goes on from OY728145.1 coordinate 127,983,497, forward strand.
ACTAAATGTCAATACTTTATCCACAAACAATGAATGATATAAATATATCACATCCACAGTCAAACATAAGTCATTCAATACAATATGGAGGATTGTATTGTAGCAGATTAACCTCAATCGAGAATAATGAACGATATTAAAATAGATTAAAATAATCATCAAAAATATTTGAGAGAAATACCCCCTTTTTCAGGAAAACATTTAAAAGTCACACTACTTGTGAAGAAGTCATTTTAAAAATAGATTTTTGAATCAAACAGTCCCATACCACCTTGAAAATTTTAAAATGAAATTTAATTTTAAAACATTAATTTCCATATAAATAAATCCTTAAAACCATTTTTAAAACATGGACATTAATGAGAAATATTTAAAAGAATAAATCTTAAAAACATTTAAAAATGATATTTTAGTTGGAGTTTCTATCCAAAATAGAGTCACTTGAATACAAATTATTCAGGTAATAAAAACTTTGTAATATCTTGAGAATAAAGGGATTCATGATATACTATGTCAAAGTACATTATATACACCATATAAAAGTGATTTGGTGTATAACAACAAAGAAGTATCAATGGAATATAATTTGAGATGAAATATCTTATAAATACCATATCCTTAGGTTAAAGACAAATAAATGATATAATTATGTGTGACAAATATAAATATAGTAAATATGATTAGATATTCAGTGTAAATCAATCGGAGGACATTCACCCATATTCCTGTAAAGACAACACCATTGGATTAGATATTTAACTCAACAAATGGTGATTGAGTTAAAATTACTCTTATCAAGTTCATATCGATGTCGTTAGAAATTATCAATGGAGTGATTATGAATATCAAAAGTATATCCACAGAAAGGGGAGTGGAAATTATGACATAAGAAATTGAATAGTGATTCCACACATAATCTTGGACTAAAATAATCAATGAAGTATGCGTAAAGCCGAATGACTGGAAATTGACATTTCAAATTCCCTTATCAATTTGGTAACTTATGAAACATACACCCATGAAAGAAGGATCATAAAATTAATATGTAGATATCCTTAAATTGAAGTATATTACACCATTAATATAATCTTGGCAGTACACACACCACATGAAATAAGTAAGTGGTGAACAATGGAAATCTCACGGAATTGAAAGTGAGATAAGAAACCCCTTACATTGTAATTTTTCATCGGTAGAGGGTAGGTTAACCTCCTGTATAATGGTTAAATAATAGATATTTAATTATACAAGAATTATATACATTAATATGATATCATATATGATATTTTAACATTGATTTGTCAATAATATCTTAGTATTATTGTCGTTTTGGGTGTTAATAGATTCATTTTCCTTTATAATCTTTGTTATGTGAGCCATATTTATTATGGATGGGATGTATCTTATTTATATTAAGAATTATATCATGTCTCTAAACATTATTTTTAATCATAAAATGAAATTTATTCTTGAATGGATACGATGGTGAATGAATCTCATCGCGTTCGTGGAGACGATAATCCGTACGTGCACACGAGCGACAATATCACTCTTTTGATATTAAAATAATTTATAATTGGATGGTATATCATATATACAGAATCATTATCATGTTATATTTATTATTTATATCAATTACACATTATTATTTTACCCATCCAAATAATAATGTATTGAATAACAATTACACCATTACATGGAGGCAGTAATCCGTACGTACGCACTTATGGTGACATGTCATTCAAAGGATGGAAAGAAAAATGAATAGAGATGTACCATATTTATAATAACTTCTCGGTATATAGATGATACTGGAGTTATTATTTTATGATGGAAATAACAAAAAAGAAGAGGTGGAATAAGAAAAGAAATTGAAAGAGGGTGGTGAAATTATTATCACTTCTTCGGGTTCTTCCTTTCTATTTGATCAAAAGGGATCTTTAAGATGGATTTATGACCAAATTAGTTCCTATATGATGAATTGAGGGATTTTGAGAGGATATTTGAGCATGGGTTGGCTGATCCAAAAGGCTATGAAGGTGTGAATTAGTGAGTAGGGGGAGTTCCCTTTTATAACAGGGGTGAGGGGAACCTAAGGAAAAGCTAGAAATATTATTTTATAATAAATTCATATCAGTTTCTAATGGCTCAAAGGTGGATTATTTAAAGTTTAAGGTTGGGATAGGTCTCAAAACACTCAACCAATAGGTTTTAGACAGGTTTGGATTACTATATTAAATTTATCTTTTTGATTTAACTCTTAGTTAAATAGTTTGACATTTACCATGTCTCTTGGTATTTCTATATTATATTGTTAATAAACATACTATATACTTCCAAGAGACCCCCATGTGGTCTATTAATGACAAAAAAAATCATTATATAAGTCTTTTGGCCGAACCATATATTTTTGAAAATATAATATCAATTAAAAATATAATATTTCTTTATATAACTCATTTTTTTCATTTTTAACACTATTTATGAATTGATTTTTGTTAAAGTATTAAAAACATTTTTAATTAGAAAAAAATTAATTTAATAAATTATAACATGTCTTATTAACCAATAAAAATCGTGTATGTCATCAAAAGTTTAAAATTATATTTATTTTCACATTAATAACACCAATTATTTGATTACTTCATTAAAAAGCAAAATACTGCATCATTATTGTGTCATAAATAAATTTAATTATTAGATGTCTAAAAAATATAAATAAAATACCATTATGTAGAAAATAATTTAATCTTTCAAATTAATATTTATATTTAAAAATATAACATATATAACAACATGTAAAAATTGTTTTGCTAAAATATATATGCTTATGTCATTTTTGTATTTTTTTATCTTTATAAATATAAAGTGTCATTATCACTTAAAAGGGGCTTCAAGGGCTCCCAAAATAGACACAAAGAATCCCATGGTCGGACATGTGTAAAAAAATAGGTTTAGGACATGTTTTAGGGCAATTTAAAATTAATATAATATTATTTATTTACCGTTATTTACCGGATTTACCCTTTAACCATGGTAAATAAAATATTTACTGAAGTAATTATTCAAAATTTCTAAAAATAAAAGTTAAATATTACCACAATTTGGTCCATTTTTTTCTAAATATGGAATCCATTTTTCTAAATTCAAAACATAGAAGTGAGAGAAATTAATTTAAAATTAATTCTCGTAGTCAAAATAAAAAGCGTGTTTTTTAAGAAATAATAACTATCAAATGTTTTATCCTTGTTTATGTCTAGTTTAAAAGGGAAATTACATCAAAGTACCAATATTGGATTAAATGGTAAAAATATATTCTAATTATACATTAAAATCACTCAATAATATAATTTATCATTATAAATTATTTTGATTAAAAAAGTTGTTTTTAATTAATGTTTAGTATTTTTCACTATTCATAAAAATTTGAATGTTTTCTAAAAAATACAAAAAATTATCCATAGGATAATATCGATATTTTGAATCCAAAATTATGTCCATTTTAAAAGATAAATTTTATAAAATATCAAAAAGTGGGTTTTACTATTCATAACGGCTAGTTTGATTGGTTGTGGTGTGTGTTAGAACTCGAAGTTGCATATAACACACGCTACTATATTATTCAAAGGAAAGCGTACCCTAGAAGCTTGTGGTGTTACATTATAACCTCCTTAAATCAATTTGTTCCTTGAAATTTTTAAAATTGGGCTTGGGAATATAATGGAAAGTCCCACATCGAAAAAAGAGTCAATAAAACTACCACTTATAAAGAAAGAAAGAGAAGTACAAAGGTCACCCAAGATTACCTATACTAGGATTCTATGTAGGAAAACATGGATATAGATGATAAACTACATGTCATGTTCTGATAGAGGGGGATAGAAAACATGATCAAGAGAATGTTAACAACAAGAAGACAACGAACTTGTGATAGGACAAACATTCATTAGTCTCCCAGTTGGAAAAGTAAACAGACAACATTATTTTTATTTTTATTTATATTACATAAAGATGAGGAATTCATTTATGAGATTGGCTAAGAACATAAAGATATATACTTACTTTTTAAGTAGAGTTTTATTATTTAATAAATTTATACAATTAACTCGTTTTTTTAAACGAGGAGTATTCAAGAAGACATGGTCACACTGGAAGAGCTAGAATACACTTTTATAAAATTACATGATCCACGAAGGAAAAACTATATATTTACCTTGTCTTTAGAGATTAATCATAACCAAAATGGTTAGTATAAGATCCGATGATCCTCCAAAAGGGTATTCTATTAGAGAAAGAAACACTAATCTTAATTTCTAAAACTAATCCAATAATACCCCAAAGTTAAATAAATACCATTCAATAAACAATTGTCCTAAAAATCCTTCCATATAATTAAAACTAATATTGAAACCCAAAACATAGAAAAATTTGGTTATATAGTCTTCCATGTTAAATTGTATCTCCACATGACATCAACTACTCTTAAATTCACATACTTAAATGTAATTAAGAAAATCACATATTCTCTATTATTGGTTAATAATTTATATAAATAACCCAAATCTCTCTAAATCCACACAAAAAAATAGATAAAAATCCACCATTACTCCTCAAATGAAATCCCATTGTATTCTATTTTCGTTGGACATATAGTGTTCTCAACAAAGCAAACATCTTTAAAAATAACATTTATCACTTAATACCCAAATCATTTTCATATACTAAGGGTATTCATTTTATAAGACATAAGTCCCCAAATCAACTTATTATTGATCAATAAAATCTTTTTACTAAAATTAAGTAGTCACACTAACCAGGGGATTCAAATAGTCCAGTGGTAGGCGATAAATCCTAATCGCACTTTGGTTGTGGGTTCGATTCCCACAGCTTTGTCTGACGCGACGAGTTATCACACGGCCTGCATGTTGTCCTTTTTCAAAAACTATATTTTATAACATTACCAAAATGTGATAAATTCCTCAAAATAACCATAACAAAATTTAACCACAAATTTTATCTCATACCTTTCATTTTCATCCCAAAATATAATAACTTGTAATTGTCTCAAACCCAATGATCATATAAAACCAAATGGTTATTTATAACTATACCCACAAGAGAAAAGATATGTCTTCCTGAAATATCATTTTCACATGAAAAACTGCAGGGTTACAAGTACAAGAGAAAATTATTCCAAAGTAATCCCATCAACAAGGAGTACAAGTACTTTTAAAAATTTCTCCAACCATTTATTTCCACATAGATTCTTCTTTGACCAAGAAAATATCCAATAGAATAGGACATTCACTCAGTTAATGGATTGGTCCCCTAAATTTACGGAAAATGACTTTAAATGGATTCTTGGGACCATTTTTATTTTCTTCCATATTACTCTTCATTTTTCCTCATCAATTATTCACCTTTTTTCCTTATTTCCCACATATAAAGCTTTTATTTATTCTATTGAGACACATTCCTGGGTGTCTCCGTCCACATTTCTTGCATAATGGAAATTTAGGATTCTTTTCTCCATGGTCTTCACTACTGGATCTCTTATCATTCATCACCTTTCTCTTCACTGTTGAGTCTGGGAGTTAGTTAATATATATGTTATTGATCATATTTTTGGAAACCTGATTTGGCATGAACACAATATCTTTTACACCTATTAACACTCCATTTTGTTGCTCATTTCCACCACTGTTCTCACCTTGTACATCACGCTCAATTTTACTCTGACTTCCTTGGAATCCATCCTTTGACTAAAACCAGAAAGCATTGTGTGAGTAACAGTAGTCATAAAATTATTTAGAGAATATCATGACCCCATATTTTCAGTTTGAAACACCTTAGGATTAACCAAGGTCATTTATTCTCATCTTATATTAAAATCCTTCAAATTGTTTTGTAATGAAAATGTAAATTATCCTATGTATATCCCCCAGGAGTGTCGTAACCAAGAATGCAGTAAGGACCATTGTCATGAACCAGTTCCCATTTGAGTCTAGCTAAAAGTGCTGTTTTCGGGTTTTACACCTAGGTACATTTGTGCCAGAGCCGCCTCTACCTGCTCCTATCAAGAAAGGGATGTATTGCTTGGAAAACTCCCAAAATCTCTACAATACCAAAATTATGGGAATTTCTTCCAAAATAATCCTCAAAGTCTATCTTAGGGATATGTGCTCTAATCAGAGTTTATCTAAATCTAGCTTCCAAGGTTTGTACTAAACATCCTCTAATACCAAATGTAATGCCCCATCCCTAGAATCCCAGAGTCGGTGCATTATTACGTATCACTGGCATGATCATAAAAGATCAATTCTCAAAAGGCTGATTAGTTTATTAGTCATGGAAGTAATAGATACATTTAGAAGGTTTACATTATATCATAAAATTGAAAACTACAACAAAATTGTCTCCATAGACAACACTGAGATCCCATAGACTATTACGAGAGGTCATTCATAATATATTTATTTGTATCCTGGGAAAATAAAACATAGAAAGGAGTGAGCTCAGATGCTCAGTAAGGATAACATTATAGCGGAAACTTTCATAAATAAGCATAAACATTTAAGGCAGTGTATAAGACTAGAGAAAAAGCCTTTTAAACTTGAACTTCTACATAATATGGAAAAGATAAAATCATATAATTCTATTTACTTATTCACATGGATATTCTACAAGTAGGATGATCACATGAAATATCAATAACCACTTTCATAATGATAGAATGGATAATGCTAGACTATCACAACAACATAGTCAAGGCCTCGTGCGAAGACTACAAATAAGATTTTGTCAAGGCCTTGTGCCAAGACAATAGTTTGTCACATGAGACCTACCAAGGCATCGAGGAGCTATTTCAGGCTCCACCTATCACTTACTAAGTCCAATTCATTACTCTTATTAAGAGTTTGAAACATAAAAATTCATATTAAGTCTAGCATATGAAATGTCAATACTTTATCCACAAACCATGAATGGTATAAATATAGCACATCCACAGTCAAACATAAATCATTAAATACAATATGGAAGATTTTATTATAACAGATTAACATAAATTTAGAATAATGAACGATATTGAAATAGATTAAAATAATCATCAAAACTATTTGAGAGAAATACCCCCCTTTCCATGAAAAAATTTAAAAGTCACACTACTTGTAAAGAAGCCGTTTTAAAAATAGATTTTTGAATCAAAGTGTCCCATACCACCTTGAAACTTTTAAAATGAATTTTAATTTAAACCGTTAATTTCCATATAAATAATTCCTTCAAACCATTTTTAAAACATGGACATTAATGAAAAAGTTTTAGAAGAATAAATATTTAAAACATTTAAAAATGATATTTTAGTTAGAGTTTATAACCAAAAGAGAGACACTTGAAAACAAATAATTTAGGTAATAAAAACTTTTTAATATCTTGATAATAAATGGATTCATGATATACTATGTCAGAGTACATTATATACACTATATAATAGTGATTCGGTGTATAACAACCATGAAGCCTCAATAGAATGTAATTTGAGATGAAATCTCTTATAAAGACCGTATATTTTAGTTAAGGACAAATAAATGAAATAATTATGTGTGAAAAATAAAAATACAGTCAATATGATTCGATATTTAGTGTAAATCAATCAGAGGACATTCACCCATATTCTTGTAAATACAACAGCAATGAATTGGATATTTAACTCAACAAAAGAAGATTGAGTTAAAATTACTCTTATCAAGTTCATATCGATGACTTGAGAAATTATAAATGGAGTGATTATGTGTATCAAATGTATATCCACATAAAGGGGAGTGGAAATTAAGACATAAGAAAATGAATAGTGATTCCACACATAATCTTGGAATAAAATTATCAATGAAGTATGCGTAAAGCCGAATGAGTGGAAATTGAAATTTCAAAATCCCTTTTCGATTTGGTAACTTAATAAACATAAAAAAATAAAAGAAGGATCATACGATGATTATATAGATATCAATAAATTATGGTATATTACACAATGAATATAATCATGGGCAGTAAACGCACCACATGCAATAAATAAGTGGGGAACAATGGAAATCTCACAGAATTTAGAGTAAGATAAGAAACCCCTTACTTTGTACTTTTTCCTTGGTCGAGGGTAGGTTAACCTCCTATATAATCATTAAATAATTGTTTTTTAATTATTCAATAATTATATACATTAATATGATATCATATATGATCTTTTAACATTGATTTGTAAATAATATCTTAGTATTATCGTCATTTTGGGTGTAAACAGATTCATTTTCCATTATATTCTTTGTTATGTGAGACATATTTGTTGTGTAAGGGATGTAACTTATTCATATGAAGAATGATATCATGTCTCTAAACATTATTTTTAATCATCAAATGAAATTTATTTTTGAATGTATACAATGGGGAATGAATCTCATCGCATTCGTGGAGACGGTAATCCGTACGTACACACGAGCGACAATATCACTCTTTTGATATTAAAATAATATATAATTGGATGGTATATCATATATACAGAATCATTATCATGTTATATTTATTATTTATATCAATTACACATTATTATTATACCGATCCAAATAACACTGTCTTCAATAACAATTACACCATGACGTGGAGATGGTAAGCCGTACGTACGCACGTATGGTGACATGTCCTTCAAAGGATGGATAGAATAATTAAGATGGTTGTAACATATTTATAATAACTTCTCTGTATATAGATGATATTGTAGTTATTATTTTATAATTTAAATAACAAAAAAGAAGATTTTGAAGAAGAAATGAACTTTAAAGAGGGTGGTGAAATTATTACCTCTTTTTCGGGTTCTTCCTTTTGATTTGATCAAAAGGGCTATTTAAGTTGGATTTATAACTAAAGGATGTACCATATGATTAAGTGAGGAAAGTTTAAAGGATATTTTGTCTGGTTTTGGTCGAGACAAAATGCTTTGAAGGTGTGAATTAGTGAGTAGGGTTAGTGCCCTTTTATAAGAGGGGTGAGGGGCACCTTAGGAAAAAGTAGAAATATTATTTTATAATAAATTCATATTCGGTTTCTAATGGCTCTATGTTGGATTGTTTAAAGGTTAAGGTGGATATAGGTTGAAAACCACTCAACCAATAGGTTTAGAATGGTATGGGTTACTATATTAACTGTATCATTTTGATTTAACTCTTAATAAAATAGTTTCACATTTACCATGTCTCTTTGTATTTTTATATTATATAGTTAATAAAATTACTATATACTTCCAATCAACCCCAAAGTGGTATATTAATGATACAAAAATCATTATATAATTCCTTTGTATGAACCATATATTTTTAAGAATATAATACCAATTAATAATATAATATTTATTTTAAAAACTCATTTATGTCAATTTTGACACTATTTAATTATTGATTTTTGTTAATGTTTTAAAAACATTATTAATTAAAACAAATTATGTTATGAAATACTAACATGTCATATTAACCAATAAAATTCTTGTATTTCATCAATACATTCAAATTATATTTATTTTAATATTTATAACACCAATTATTTTATTCCTTCATTAATAAGGAATATACTGCATCATTATTATGTCATAAATATATTTAATAACTCAACATCTAAAAATTTTAAATAAAATACTGTTATATAAGAAATCTTTTTACCTTTCTAATTAATATTTATAGTCTAAAATATAACATATATAACACTTTGTAAACATTGTTTTTCTAAAAGATATATGATTTTGTCATTTTTGTATTCACTTTAACTTAATTAATATAAAGTGTCATTATCACTTACAAGTGGCTCCATGTGGTCCCAATATCGGCCCAAATATGTCCATGGTCAGACATGTATCAACCAATAGGGTTAGGACATATTTTAGGGTAATTTAATATTATTATAATATTATTTATTTACCTTTATTTACTGAATTTACCCTTTAACCATGTTAAATAAAATATTTACAGAAGTAATTATTCGAAATTTCTAAAAATTAGAGTTTTCTATTCACAAAATTTGGAAATCCTAAATATAAATATTGAATACATTTTTCTAAATTCAAAACAAAGAAGTGGCATAAATTAATTTAAAATTAATTCCTATTGTCAAAACAAAGATCGTGTTTTTTTAAGAAATAAGAACTACAAAAAGATTGACACTTGTTTATGTGAAATTACATAAAATTACCAATATTGTATTAAAGGGTAAAAATATATTCTAATTATACTTTTAAACCTCTCAATAGTATAACTTATTTTTATAAATTATTTGGATTAGAAAAGTTGTTTTTAATTAATGTTTAGTATTTTACACTATTGATCAAAATTTGAATGTTTTCTAAAAAATACAAAAAATTCACCCTAGTCTAATTTCGATATTCTGAATAAAAAATGATGTCCATTTTTAAAGATAAAATTTATAAATTTTCAAAAAGTGGGTATTAATATTCATAACGGCTAGTTTGATTGGTTGTGGTGTGTGTTAGAACTCGAATTTGCATACAACACATGCTACTGTATTATTCAAAGGGAAGCGTACCATGGAAGCTTGGAGTGTTACATATTGAATCATAAATATTTACTTTTTTTTTCTATGGTTAAATTTAAATAGGGTAATTTAAGGAAAACAATGATATTATAATTACCCTCAAACATGTCCAAATTCTATTGTATAAATGTATTTCGACCCAAATAAACCTTATTAATAAAATATTATCCTTTTGGTCCACTTTTATTAGCTTATGAAATTTATTAATATTTTATATATAGAAGAGTTAAAAGCGTTAAATTCAAAGTTTAATAACTAAACCATTTTAATATTGGGTTATAAAAAAGATAATTTTGACTGTAAATACTCATTAGAAACATAAAATTATTTGATAGATAATGTTATTTTATTTATTATTTTTAGAAATTAAATAAAAAAAATTTATGACACATTGATGACGAATTAATTAACCTATTAATGAAAGATTTAAATAATTGGTATTATAAATATTCAAATTATTTTTCATTAAAAAATCTGATGAATATCAATAATTTTCATGGTTAATATGAAATTTATGGTTGATAATTTTTTTTCGAATTTATAAAGTGGTTATGGATTTCAAAAAAAACCGTGTTAACATTGATATAAATGATTTTTTAAAACAAAGAATAAATTATTAATTTATATAATATTCTTAAAAATCTATGGTTCTGCCAAAGGATTTAGATAAGGTTATATATATCAATAATGAAATATTTTGGGTTCACTGGGCATTTTATAGTAATTTTAATAACCATTTATTATAATAATACAAGAATCCATGGTGAATGTTAATATATTTAATATAGAGTTTAATCAAAAAGATAATGTTATTATATTGACCTATACCTATCTAAAACCTATTTATTGAGAGGTTTGTGACCATACCCACATTTTACTCAAAATAAATCATTTTAGAGCCATTATTATCCTAATATGATTGTCTAATAAAATAATATTTATTTCTTTTCCTAAAGTTACCCTTACCCCTCTTATAAAAGGGAACTTTCACTTCTCTCAATATCACATCTCCAAAGCCATTTGTTCAACCATAACCTGCTGAAATATCCTCCCAACTACCCTCAATTATACCTAGAGTCCATAACATTATTATAAATACAACCTATAGAGCCCTTTTTATCAAGTCAAAAGGAAACACATGGAGAATATGTAATAATTTCACCACCTCTTTCAAAGTTCTTTTCTTCTTCCACTTCCTCTTTCTTTTTTGTTTCCATACTAAATTAATAACTACAATAAATTATACATACTATGATATTACTATAAATATGGTACAATCATATTCATTATTTTATCCTTCCTATGAATGACAAGCCACCATACATTCGTACGTACGCCTTACCGCCTCCACGTCGTGGAGTAGTTTGTTATTCAAACACATCACTATTTGGATGTGTATAATAATGAGTATAAATGATGTAAATAATAAATAGAACATGTGAATGATTATTTATATTTGATATACCATCCAATTATATAGTATTTCACCATCATTAGAATGATATTGTTTCTCGTACATATGTACGGATTACCGTCTGCACGAACACGATGAAATTCCTTCCCCATCATAACCTTTCAAGAAGCATTTTCATTTTATGATTAAAAATAATGTTTAAGAACATAATATAATTCTATATATTAATCAAATACATCATATCCTTAAGAAACATGGCTTATGTAACCAAGCATATAATGGAAAACGAATCGGTTAACACCCGAAACAATGATACTATTGAAATATTATTAACAAAGCAATATTAAAAGATCATATAGGATATAATATATATGTATGTGGTTCTTTTACAATTTAATAACAATTATTTAACAATTATATAGAAGGTTAATTTACCCTTGATCAAGGAATAGTACATGGTAAGGGTTAATTCCTCAATCTCATTATTATCCGAGATTGATTACGTGTAAGTATTTTCTGGGTCATTTTTATCATCCATGTCCATGTTTCATAAAAATGTTTTCAAAATGAATATTTTATGTTTTTTTGGAAGGGAAAATTTATCAAGATCAGAATTTTAAATGTTTTAATTATTTATTTTTATAAATATTTTTAATTAATGTCCACGTTTAAAAAATGATTTTTAGTATTTAATTGTCTGGACATGACTATTTTAAAATGTTAATTCCCTTCAAATTTTTCAAAGTGTTATGGGATTATTTGATTCAAAAATCTATTTTAAATGAATTACTCTATAAATGTGTTACTTTTAAATGATTTCACAAAAAGGTATATTTATGTCATATATTTTTACTGATCATTTTCAACTATGTCAACATTCTTTACTGGATATGATCCTTGATAGAGGATTATTTATTATAATAAAATCTTACATATTTTATAGAATGAGTTATGATATGTTTAACCATGGATGTGATATTTTTATACCATTCATGTTTTATGGTTAAATTATTGACATTTTTATGCTAGTTTTAATAGAAATATTTATGTTATGTTTCAAAGTTTTTATATGAGGAATGAATTCGACTTAGAATGTGATGGGTGGATCCCGCTATAGCGCCTCGATGCATCTTTAGGTCTCATGAGACAAACTTGTGTCTTGGAATAAGGGTATGACAAAATCTTATTTGTAGTTTTGGCACAAGGCCTTGAATAACTGGTTATGATGTCTGATATTATGCATTCCATCATTATGAAAATTTTCAATTGAGATTACATCAATTATTTGACTTGTAGAATATCCATGTGAATAATTAAATGGAATTATTTGATTTATCTTTCAAATATTATGCAAAAGTTTATGTTTAAATTTCTTATGTTTTAATTTTATATATTCACTAAAAATATTCTTCATATTAATGATAGTTTTCACAATATTGTTATCGTTTCTGAGCATTTGAGATCACCCATTTCTTATGTTTTATTTATCTCTGGATGCGAAGAAGTATATTACAATTAACCTATAAGAAAAGGCTAAGGGATATAAGAGTGTTCATAGGGGACACAATGTTGTTTTTTTATTTCATGATGTAAGGTAAAACTTACGTATGTCTCTAGTACTTCCAAGGATACTAGGCTAATCGTTTTTTTGAGATATGATCTCTTGTGATCATGCCAATGTTATGTAATAATTCACAGACTCGGGTAACTAGGGCCGGGGAATTACAGTTAGGAAAATGATAAACTCTAACTATGTTCCCCCTTTGTAATCACTATCTAAGGGTGCAAGGTTAGCCCTATGTGGGCACACCGTGTTTGAAACTGTGACCCAAAAATGAATTATCTATAGTCCAAGGGGGAAATGTTTTCACTAATGTTGCCTACAATCTGGGAAAATTTGTACCAACACAAAATGACCCAAAAACCATCCAAAATTCTCCAAATTCTACCAAAAACACCTTGAAACAATACCCAAACTAAAAGAGATCAGGACTAGGGTCATGGAATAATGGAATATATGTAACATGATATAAAACTATGAACTAAGACATTAATAACATGTTATGCTTGGGATAACAACCCATATACCAATTTTAAGCTTAGGGTGACCTCCCATGTACCCTCTTTAGGTCTTTGGATGACATCTCATGTAACCTCTTTTAAGATTAGGATAAACTCCCTTATAGAATTTTATAACATATTAGATTAATGTTTACCCAATGAATTAGATAGATATATAGGTCCTACTTGTCACATGTTCAACACATTTTTATTCCATGGGAACATAAAACATTCATCATATCTGATCATATGAAATTAATTTGGTTTCATAAACATATTATCGCATCATAAACTTTTGAAAACAGAGAGGCTTCATAATGGTCATCATCTCATCAGAGCCTAACCTATGGAAAATGATATGGGTTTCATATTAATTTTTTCATGTTATAACCCATGTAATATAAATGGGTTTCCTAAATATCTGGTCATTATAAACTATTAAGATAATGAATTAGAATTATATCCTAGGATCATATCACCAATAATGAATATTTCACATCAATGTATTTCATCTTAGTTGTAAACATATTTTTAAATATAAATCACTTGGAACATTTCTTATGAAATATATATTTTCTTTAGAAATCAATTTTTATATCATAACAAATTTTTGAATTCATTTTCTTTGATAATATAATTGAAAAGTTATAAAGGAATATTTCAAAAACATTTAAAACATTTCTTAAGAAATTATCCATTCCACTTTGAAAATATTTTTTAAAAAATAATCCCTGTTTAATATCATTTCATTTGAAAATAACATAGAAAAATTATAAAGGAGCATTAAAGAAAATAATATTCACGATAGAAGGAAATTGTGTTCAAACTGTACACATTTTTTTTCACATTTTAGGTAAAAACCAAACATAAATTATTTTTGAAAATATCATGAAGATTCCTTTCAATTTTTTTAAAAGTAAAAATTTATAATTATTCTTTAAAAAATCAATTTAAATAAAATTTAAAAATCTTTTGAAACCTGATTTAGAATATATTGTTTTGGAAGATAAAGGATTTTCGACCGAGAGGATGATGTTTCTTAAAAAAAACTTATTTTTAAACACTTGATATGATACAGAGAGGAAAATTATGGGAAAACTTGAATTATGATGAAATAATTAAAGTATAATAAAATTCATGATTTTGTTGAGATATGGATCATAATAATTTATCATCGAATACATTTTCATATACAATCTGAATAAATGATGAGATTGTAGCATAAAATCTCTACAACTTTGGTGGAATGTAATCCCCAAGAAAGAATATAATTTAATGGTACATAATATATAATTATTATAAATAAAATCATGATACTACATGTAAAATTTTTTGTATATACATTGAGTAAAAGAAGATAGCTTCATAACATAATCTTATGTCTCAAAGAAAAAAATTGGAGACAAAATACGCTACCAATTTGGTATCTTTTGATCTATAAACACAATGAAAAAGTTTACCTCAAATGGAAATGTAATTACAAATAATTTTAACATGGGGTTTCATAAAATAAATTCATGGGAAACATATATACAATATAAATTAATCACATGAATAATGTGGCATATGTCTCATAGAAAAATAAATATAAGACATAAATCCATTACTAATTTAGTATTATTTTGAATCATATGCCCCAATAATTAAAAATATAGATGAGAAATTAAATATCATGAAAATGGGAATATTAATGATATAACATGTCATAAAGAATACATATTCACTATAAAAAAGAAATATGTGGTGACTTTTCATATGTCTCTGAAAAATAAAAGAGAGACTAGAAATACCTTACCGTGAGTCTCGAGTTCATTCATGCTCACATAGACCTACTATATAATAAATATAAGTCCATTATACATATATTAAATAACCAAAAATATATATATCTTACCAAATATAATTTACTTATGACATTTTATTATTCATTTATTAATAATCCCTTGTTTAAATCATGTATCCAGTAATAACCACTTTGTTTTTTGTATATGTTTGGATTTATTATTTTCAGTCCTCTTACAATTATCTTGGATCCATCATATATAGAATAAACAAGATGAAATAATTATAAAATTTATAATTCAATTATAATTTTATGATCAATAATTAATTATAGTTTTGAGGAATGAAATATGTTATGATCATGGAGATGGTATGTCATATGTACACATGAGTAAAGTTTCTATTTTTCAATGATATTAATGGAAATGAGGTCAGTAATATCTAATTTTTAAATTATTATAATAATATAATATATATCATATTTTTTTCACTAAATATAAATATAAATGTCATATTTATGTTTTGTCTATGAAACGAGAGTCACATCACTTTGTTAAGGTAGGTGTCTACCGGTTCAAGATCAACATTATCACCAATTAGTGAGTGAAAAGGTGAAAAAGTAAATGATTCATAATCTCTTAATAATGAGAAATATTTCATTATTATCTTATTTATTTCATGTATATAACATATATTCATGAAATGTATCCTCAATATATTCCATGTAATGCATTTGTGAAAATGAATAACATCATGTCGTGAGGTTGTAGTCTTCCATACATATGAGTGATGATATCATATCCCATATGGAATAGAAAGTAAAAAAATAATATATTATAAAATAAATAAACTAGTATAAGTTTTTATCGATACCATATAAAGACTTTATATCCATCAACATAACCAACTGCGATATGTGGTAATGGAAAACCCAATGACATTGGTTTACCATGTGGTATTCTACTGTACACGTGAATAATGATTTCGTAACATATTTGATGGAAGCAGAGAATGCTGATATAACATCCCAGGTAAAAAAATAATAATACATTTTCATATTTAGTAATATTTTTGAATTAAATATTAATTTTACTTTAAAGGGGTTGTTATGTTTGATAACATACTCGATACACAACAACATGTTTCTTTGAAATCTTACGTCGCACAGTAATAATATAATATTATTATTTTAAAAAGGTATTTAACACCTAACCATTGTATTGGAGGGAATGAACAAAACTAGCTACAATATTATTATACATGTTTTTTTTAAATCTTCTTACATTTATCCAATAATAGTTTTGGGTAAAAATTTGAATAAATCTAATTTTACGCATAATTTAAATTAAAAGGTCGATTTATCACCTTTTAATGGTGAACCCTCTTTAAATACAATTTTGGTCACTTATATATGCTCTATTTGACCAAATAGAATTCTTCTTTATAATTAAGACATAAAAATTTGCATTGTGTAAACTTTTGGAATTTTTCCGATAAAGTTCTTTTTTTTAATGAATAGTGAAAAATATTTAATTTTAATTCAAAACTGCATTTTAATCTAATTTATTTATTTGTTAGATTATGTTTTTAATTGGTTTTAAAGTGTAATTAGAATATATTTTTACAATTTAATCCAAAGTTGTTGATGGGATTTAATTTCACTTTGAAATTGGATATAAACAAATATCAATCTTTGGATAAGTATTATTTCTTAAAAACACACTATTTGATTTGATAACGGGTATTAATTTTAAATTAACTAATCTGAATTCTATGTTTATAATTTTTTAAAATAGAAATCATTTTTGAATTTGGAATATCAAATATAGATTAGGCTGAATTTTTGGTATTTTTCTGAAAAACTTCAATTTTTGATGAATAGTGAAACCACTTAATAGTAGTTAAAAAACTAACTTTTTCATTTAAATGAAGTCTTACCACTTCTTTAAATTGAATTTATAAAATTCGACACACATTGTTGTTATTATCAAGTAAAATTTGGTTCAATTAGAGGAAATAATATTTGGCGAATAGTAACTTTTGACTTTTATTAACTGCGATTAAAGATAAATAGGGTAATTCAAGGTATAAATAATATTATAATTATTTAAATTACCTTAAAACATGTCCTAACCCAATTGGATGAGTAATTTCCAACAATGTGAATCCTAGGGTCTCTTTTGGGACACCATGTAGCCACTTATGAATGATAATGACACTTTATTTTAATTAATTAAAGGCAAAAATGACATAAACAAATATATTTTAGTAAATTAATTTTTACCTGGGGTTATATATGTTTCATTTTAAAAAATAAACATTCTTTGGAAAGATAAAGCAATATACTACATTCTGGTATTTGTTTTATAATTTTTAGAAATCGAATCAATTAAATTATTCATGACAAAATAATGATTTAGTTTTTACCTCATTAATAAATGATTTAATTAAATATGTTTATAAAGATTAAAATAATATCCAAAACCTGTCCAATTTTTTGGAGGATTTTATTTCTTCCATGAATCATCTTATCTTATAGTGTAATGATTTTTGGACCTTTAGAAACCGAATATCTGTATATAATAAAATTATATTATTAAACATTCCTAAATAGCCCCTCCCCCTTATAAAAATACCTCACTTCTAAGCAATTACTCATACCTCTAAATCCTTTTGTCTCATCCAAAATATGCCCAATTAAGCTCCCTACATCCCTATACTACTCTTAGAATCCTTACTATAGTCATAAGTCACTTCAAGAAGCATCTTTGGTTCATACCAAAGGGAGTTACCCAAATTAAAGGTAACAGTTTCTCTTAACTTCACTTCGTTTATTTTACTACTCCTACCCCTAAAATCTTTTTATTCCATTATTTTATAACAACAAAAATATCCTATGTATACTAAGATGTTTTTATGAGAAGTATTAGAGCTTCAATTACACATAACTCCATCAAATGGGTGAAGAACATACTTTTTATGTGGATGGAAAACTAATGCCTCACCAAACGATGATTCTTCGACTATATCCTACCGCCTATCTTGGTAGACATTAGGATGACACTTTATTTATATATGATATATATTATTTTTATGTTTTCTTTATTCTTATGAATTTTTTTATAGCACACCTTTGTGGTTTCCATTATGGGTAAACACGATAATTTCATTTTAGGAATTGTGGACTACCGCCCCCTCAAAGTGATATGAATCGATCATACCATGCATGGTACATATAAAGGATGGAGTTAATGATATTATATATGATAATATATAGTAATTATAATATACATATGTATCATTATGTTTTCATTCCATTAAAATATGAAATAGAAATGAAAGTAGCGTTCAAGCGTACGTACGGCTAACCATCTCCATGAACGGTGCATTTCATTCCTTATCTCCAATTGATATGTAATATTATAAATTCATATATATACTGGATATATATGAAATATATTATATCTAAATAATGAATATCATTCTGGATATAATATACTTTTGACCATATGGACAACTTGTAAATATAAGATGTTCATTTTTTAACTCAAGTACCAAATATCGACAAAAACAACTGTTATTAAGTTGAATGATTGAATAATGTTTATAACATGGTAATAAGTTATATAAAAATAATAATAAACTTGAAAATGGTTTTTAAGGAAGTATAAATTGACTTTATTTTATTATTCAAGATATTAAAGAATGATCGAGTCATGTCGGACATGAGGTAAGGGACTTCGTCTAAATCTCCTTTTATTGAGGCATATTTTGTTCGAATACACAATATTCTTTTATACATTGTTTAAACACCATTGAATTATCATTTCATTCAAAGGGAATATTTTTCTTCGAAGCATTTTAATAAAATACAAAAAATAATTTTTCTTTTTTAACATAAGATGTGATAATGACCTTTCTTCCACCGTGAGTATTATTTGATCTTTGGCTTCCTTAACAAGATATATTGTTTTTAAAAGGAAAATAAATAACATATAATATTTTATGTATTTTGGGTGTTTAAAATGGTTTTGATAACGGTTTTGATACGTTACTATAGTTAAATGTTATATTATTATTAAAATGTAGAAATGTTTTCTTTCCTTTATGCTTATGTTATATGTTATGATCATGTTATGGTTCTTGGGAATTATTTATGTATACAGGTAGTTTTTTGATAAACCTAAGGTTGGTGAGCCCGAGATAGATCTCTAATGCATTGGGTAATGTGACAGAGGTAAACTTGAATGTTTCTCCAAAGAGATTTAGGGAATATACTGTGATGGGTATTCCAAAGTAACTCCCAATGTATCTCTTATAACTATAATGTAAGTATGTTATGGATGCCACAAGATACCTTTATGATTTATGATTTATATGTGTTATTCATAAATCTTATGATTTCATGAGGTAAGTATAAGAGTTTATTCTTTGTATGTATTTACGAACTAATGTTTTCATTCATTATTTTATAACCCTTACCTATATTTTTAATGATCATCACATGTTTTAAAATGTTTTCACATGACTTAAAGAAGAATAGGGTCAAGGACGGGATCAAAGAAAAGTCATGTTGTCTAAAACATGAAACTAGAGATGACTCTTTTTTTCAAGGGTTTTTATTTTATGAAAAAATGGAAACTGAGTAGAGGTGCCTACTTTGTAATATCTGGAGATGTAATAGTTATGTCCTAATTCTCTAAAACTCTAATCCTGAAAAGATCATATACGATAATTAATTTATTTAATTCAATATTATTTAATGTTTTGTGTTCAGGTCCTTATAGTTGGTATCATAGGTTGGTTTAAATAACATTAGGATTTAGGGTATTGTTAAATTCATATCCATAATGTAATTTATGTTAATATTGAAATCATAAAGCATTTACTGATTACCATGTTACTTAGCCTAAGATATTTCTGGGTTCAGAATGGTTTTCCACAGAGGAAACAAGGCAACTATATTTGGATGAAACCCGGAGGGGGACAAACTTCCAATTTGGCAACTTGAGATGGTCAGAATCGGAACTGAACAGTTTTTTGCAGTGATGGAATAGTTTACTCCAGCTATGAATGGTGGTGGTATCCATGTATGAGATCAGCCATATCAACCACAGAGGAACATTTCAGTAGTAGAGCATTTCATGAGGCAACAATGCCCATCATTCAGAGGATCATCTGACCCTGTGCTAGTAGAAGGGTGTATTAAAGCACTGAAGAAAATTTTTGATGTCATGGGGTGTTCAGAAAATTAAAAGGTTAGTATCGCCTTATACAATTTTGAAGGTGAAGCTGGTCAGTGGTGGTCGATGGTGAAAAATATCAGGGATAGGGATGAGATTGATGCTCTCGATTGGGATGAATTCAATTGTATGTTTCTTGATAAATATTTTACTAAGGTGGTTCGTCTTAGAATGAAAAAACAATTCCTGTAATTGAGGTAGGTGGATGACTCAGTTGCTTCTTATGAAGCAAAATTCACTCGAATGGGAAGGTATGCTCTAAATTTCATATGAGATCTTGATAGTAAAATCAACAATTTTTACTTAGGATTAAAGACAAAGTATCAACCTAATTTATGTTCTCGTAAGTTCAAAAGTTATGAAATACATGTTCCTTGTGCAGAGAGGGTGGAAATGGAGTTCTTCGATGATCAGGTGTTCTTTAAAAAACAACATAATAAGAGGTCGTGGTGGCAGAAAAAAGGGAGGAACTCTTCAAAAAATTATGATGGTAAGAAACATAAGTTTATAGTTTGTGAAAATTGTGGTAAAAATAATGCATGGGAATGTCTATGGAATTATGTTAAGTGCTACTGATGTGGTAAAATGGGTCATAAATCTTCTTATTGGGCTGAAAAATATCAGGGTAATGGTAAGAAAAAATCTGATTTATAGTCTGTAAAATTTTATTAAGTGAAATGAAATGGGTCATTATGCAAATGGGTGTCCAAAAAAGAACTCATCTAAGAGAAAAAAGCTAGACTACAAGAAGAAAGTGGTGGTGAAATCCTTCACAACTACTTTAGCGAATGTTGGGCCATCAAATGAAGTAATATCAGTTACACTATTTGTTTGTTCAGATTATGCCAATGTTTTGTTTGATTCAGTCTCTACACACTCATTCATTTCTGAGATGTTTTCTAGTAAATTGGGAATTCCATCTCAAGAAATGAATACAAATCTTATGGTAAAAACACTTGGATGAAATGTTGAGACAAAAAGAAAACATAGGAACAATCATGTCCTTGGGTGCGGAAAAAATCTACCTGTAAACCGTATTGTTTTACCTATAGTAGAGTTTGATGTTATTTTGGGTATGGATTGGCTTTCCGTTTATCATGCTATGATTGACTATAGAGTTAAAGAGATTTCTTTTTATAATTATTTTTAGTTTGTGTACAAGAATGAACCCTTGATTTTGATAAAATTTCAGGAAGCTGAGAAACTAGTAAAATATGGAAATGCATATTACCTTGCACATATTGTTGAAAAAAAAGGAACTGTTCAGATTAATGATGTGCCAATGGTAAATGAGTACCCTGTTGTTTTTTCTAATGCATTTCCTAGTATTATACCTGATTGGGAAGTTGAATTTACTGTTGAATTTGTTCTCGATGATAAGACAATTTCAAAACCCCTTTATCGAATAGCTCCAATTGAAATTTTTAGAGTCAAAGAAGAAATTGAAGGAGTTATTAGATAATGGTTTCATTTGACCTAGCACATCACCATTATGAATTTGTAGTTATTCCTTTTGGTTTAACCAATTCACCTGTTGTATTCATAGATCTTATGAATTGAATTTTTCGTGATTTCTTGGATATGTTTGTGGTTATGTACATTGATGATATTTTGGTTTATTCTAAAACTAAATAGGAGCACGAATGCCATTTAAGGGTTGTCTTTCATACCTTAAATTGAAGAAACTGTTTGGGAAATTCAGAAAGTTTGAGTTTAGGTTACAAAAAAATTCTTTCCTTGGTCACATTTTTTCAAAAAATGGAATAACTATTGATCCTACTAAAACAAAAGTTATTGAAGAGTGGACAAGACCCACAAATATAAACAAGATCCATAGTTTTCTTGGTTTGGTAGGTTATTACTAGAGATTTTTGGAAACGTTTGCACGGTTATCTAGTCTAATGACTATGTTATCTCGGAAAGGTGTTAAGTTCATCTGGAAAAAAGAATGTGATGATTGTTTTCAGTAATTGAAAAGATGATTGGTGAATGCTCTAGTTTTGGCATTTCCCTCTAGAAATGGTGAGTTTGTTATCTACAGTGATGCATCATTGATAGGACTTGGTTGGGTCCTAATGAAAATGACCAGGTAGTTTCTTATGTTTCACATCTGTTGAAACCACATGAGTTAAATTACCCTACACATGAATTGGTATTAGATATTGTCATTTTTTCTTTATAAAATTTGAGGCAAATTTGTATGGAGTAAAATGTGAAATATATACTGACCACAAAATTTTGAATTATATATTCACTCATAAAGAATTGAACATGAGACAGAAGATATGGTTTGAATTAATGAAGGATTATGATTGCACTATCCATAACCATTTAGGAAAGGCAAACAAAGTGGGTGATGCTTCTAGTCGAAAAATTAATGCTTCATTAACCATATTACATTTGGAACAAGATCCTTTGATTTTTGATTCGATAAACTTTGGAATATAAGTTTTTTGTGCAAGAAAGTTTTCTATTTTGTATCAGGTGTTAGTGCGATTTTCTCTATTAGATAGAATTAATAAAGCACAGAAGGAAGACAATGAGTTACAAAAAATGGTAGAGTTGCTTCAGAAGGGTATGTTCCATGAATTTAACATTGATAATGATTGTGTTTTGACATTTGGAAAAATATTATGTGTGCCTTGTGATTCACAGTTGAAGAATGTGTTGTCTTGTGAAGCTCATAGTTTCTCATTTTCAGTTCACCATGGAAGTACTAAGATGTACTGTGATCTTCGGGAGTATTGCAGGTGAGATGGAATAAAAATAGATATTGTTGACATTACTGTGAAGTGTTTGACTTGTCAGCAGGTTAAAGTAGAGTGACAGTTAACAAAAGGGATGTTTCAGTATTTACAAGTTCTAGAGTAGAAATGGGAAAATATATCCTTGGACTTCATTGTGGGATTACCGAAGACATCTAAAGGTAATAATGAAATCTGGGTTATTATTGATCGGTTGACTAAATCTGCTCATTTTCTTCCTATTCGAGATATGTTGTCTATAGATAAACTTTATCGGTTGTATGTTAAAGAGATATTCAAGTTGCATGGAGTTCTCCTCTCCATTGTATCTGATCATGATCCTAGGATTACTTCTAACTTTTGGAATAGTCTTCTAGAATTAAATTTTAGTATAGGTTTTAAACCTCAATCGGATGGGAAATCAGAACGAACAATTAATACCTTGGAGGATATTCCACGTCCTTTCTCGATGGAATACCAGGGATGTTGGGAGAAACATCTTTCTTTGGTTGAATTTTCTTATAATAACATTTTTCATTCTAGTATACAAATGGCTCCGTTTGAGGCATTATATGGAAAGAGGTGTTGAAGTTCAGCTTTTTAGGATGAAGTAGGTGAATGGAAGATGATGAGACCATAATTGGTAGAAGAGATAGCAGAAAAAGTTCAGCAGATTCAGAAGAACATGAAAACAGCTCAGAGTCGATAGAAAAGTTGTGCAGATAAATAGAGGAAAGATCTCTCTTCTGAGGTAGGTGATCATGTCTTTCTCAATGTTTCTCCATGGAAAAGTGTGATACATTTTGGTAAGAAGGTAAAATTGAGTCCGAGGTTCATTGGACCTTACAAAACCCTAGAGAATATTGGATCAGTTGTGTACAAAGTGTCATTACCTCCATGTTTATCTCAGGTACACAATGTTTTTCATGTTTCATTGTTGAGAAAGTATATTCCAAATAAATCTCATGTTTTGAGCCCAGAGGTAGTTCAGTTGAAATAGAATCTCTCTTATGAAGAACAGCCAGTCAATATTCTTGACTATAGAGAGCAAGTGTTAAGGAAAAAGGAAATTCATCAGGTAAAGGTTTTGTGGAAAACTATATGTTTGAAGAGGCAATATGGGAATCTTAAAATGATATGTGGGATAAAGACCCCCACTAATTTTTATAAGTAAAATTGTGTGGAAAAAATTTTAAAAAGGGAGGAAGTATGTAACATCCTATGTAACTAAATAATAAGACATTTTCATTTTTATTTATATTTGTGAATTAAATATTAAATTTACATTAAAGGGGTTTCTATGTTCAATAGTGTACCTGATACGCAACAACGAGTTTCTTTGAAATTTTACCTTTCACACTAAGCATATAATATTATTATTTTAAATTTTATTCAACTACTAGAATTTGTATTGGCGGGAATGAACAAAACTAGCTAAAATATGATTATACATGTTTGTTAAATATTTTTACATTTATCCAAAAAAATAGAGGCTTAAAATGTGAATAAATCTAATTTTATGCATAATTTACATTAAAAGGTCGATTTATAACCTCTTAATAGAGAAACCTCTTTAAATCTAGTGTTGGTCACTTTTATATGTTTTATTTGACCAAATAAAATTCTTATTTAAAATGGGGACATCAAAATTTACTTTGTGAAATTTTTTGAAAATATTTCGATAAACTGTGTTTTTTAATGAATAGTGAAAAGTATTGTACTTTAATTCATAACTGTGTTTTAATCTAATTTATTTATATGGTTAGATTATGTTATTAATTGGTTTTAAAGTGTAATTAGAATAAATTTTTACCATTTAATCCCATGTTGTTTATTGGAATTAATTTCACTTTGAAATAGGAAATAAACAAGTATCAATCTTTTGATAGTTATTTTTTCTAAAAAACATGATATTTGTTTTGATGAAGGGAAATAATTTTAATTTAATTAACTAAACTACTATGTTAAGAATTTGTTAAAATATAAATCATTTTTGAATTAGTAATATCAAATATATCTTAGGCTGAAGTTTTGGTATTTTTCTGAAAAACATCATTTTTTTGATAAATAGTGAAACCACTTAGTTGTAGTTAATGTACTTAATTTTTCATTTAAATGAAATTTTACCCTTATGTAAATTTAACTTAAAAAATATGAAATACATGGTTGTTATTAGTAAGTAAAATTTGGTTCAATAAGATGAAAATAATTTTTTGTTAATAGTACCTTTGACTTTTATTTACCGCAGTTAAAGGTAAATATGGTAATTAAAGATAAAAAGAATATTATAATAATTCAAAATTTCATTAAAACTTATCCTAACCTTATTGTATGAGTATTGTCTGACCATGTGCATCCTAGGGTCGATTTGGGTACCCCATTGAGTCACTTATGAATGATAATGACACTTTATTTTAATTAACCTAAAGTAACGAAAAAAATGACAAAAAATATCTTTTAGTAAATTAATTTTTACATAGTGTTATATAAGTTATCATTTCGACTATATATATTAATTTTAAAGATAATAATATTTCCTAAAAAATTATATTTTTTTATAATTTTTATACTTCGAATAAATTAAATTATAAATGACATAATAATGATGCATTTTTTACCTCATTAATAAATGATTTAAATAAATAAGATTATAAAGATTAAAATAATATCTAAAACCTATAAAAATATTATTAGATGATTTTATTTCCACAATGATTCATCTTATCTTAAATGTTAACTATTTTGGGACCTTTAGAAACTGAATATCATTATATAATAAAATAATTTTATCACACATTCCTAAAGAGCCACTCCTCCCCCTTATAAAAATCCCCCACTTATAACCAATTACTCACACCTCTCAATCCATTTTTCTCTTCCCAAATCTGACTAATTATGCTCCCTAAATCCCTCTCCTCCTCTAAGAAGCCTTACCTTTGGCAGAAGGCACTTTAATAAACCCTTTTGGTTCATACCAAAGGGAGTTACCCAAATTAAAGGTAACAGTTTCTCATAACTTATTTTCTTTTATTTTACATCTCCAACCCCTATACTCTTTTTATTCCTTTTTTTATAAAAACAGCAGTATCCTTCTTATACTAGGTTGTTGTTATGAGGATTATTCAATCTTCACTTACACAAACATCTATCTAATGGGTGAAGAACATTCTGTTTCTGTGGATGGAAAACTAACGGCTCATGAAACGATGATTGTTAGATTATCTCCTACAACCTATCATGGTGTCCATTAAGATGAAACTATATTTATATATGATATATATTATGTTTATGTTTTCTTTATTCTTCTGTATTCTTCTTTTATATCATACCTTTATGGTTTCCATTATTGGTAAACACAATCATTTCATTTGAGGAAGTGCTGACTACCACCCCCTCAAAGTGATATGAGTCGTTCATACCATATGTTTTACGTATAAAGGATTGGTTTAATGATATTTTATATGATATTATACTGTAATTATAATATAATTATGTATCATTATGTTTTAATTCCATTAAAATATGAAATAGAAATGAAAGTAGCGTTCATGCATACGTACGCCTTACCGTCTCAATGAATCGTGCATTTCATTCCTTATCTCCAAATGATATGTACTATTATAAATTTATATATATACTATATATATATGATATATAAATAATGAATATCATTTTGGATATATTATATTATTGACCACATGGATAACTTGTAAATATAAGGTGTTCGTTTTTTTACTCAAGTACCAAATATCGACAAAAACAACAGTTATTAATGTAAATGATTGCATATTGTTTGTAACATGGTAATAAGTGATATAAAAAGAATGATATACTTGAAAAATATTTTTAATCAAGTATAAATTAACTTTAGTTTATTATTCGGGAGATTAATGAATGATTGAGTCATGTCAGACCCGAGGTAAGGGACTTCATCTCAATATCCTTTCATTGAAGCATATTTTGTTCTAATACATGACTTTATTTTATACGTTGTATAAACACCTTTGACTTTTCATTCCATTCAAAGGGAATCTTAATCTATGAATCGTTTTACTAAATGGAAAAATATAATGTTTCTTTTTTAACATAAATAGTGACAACGACCTTTCTACCGCCATGATTATTATTTGATCTTTGGCTTCCTTAACAAGCCATAATGTTTTTAAAAGGAAAATAAATACCTTATATTATTATATATATTTTTTTATTGAAAATAGTTTTGATAATGGTTTTGATACGTTAATATATTGAAATGTTATATTGTTATTATAATGTGTAAATTTTATCTTTCCTTTATGATTATGTTATGTGTAATGATCATGTTATGGTTCTTGGGAATTATTTATGTATATGGGTAGTTCAGTAATAAACCTAGGGTGGGTGAGCCCGAGATAGCTCTCCAATGCAATGGGTAATGTGATGGAGGTAAACATGAATGTTTCTCCAAAGATATTTAGGGAATATACTGGGATGTGTATTCCATAGTAACTCCATATGTAGCTGTGATAGCTAAAATGTAAGTATGCCATGGATGCCACAAGTTACCTTTATGATTTATGATTTCTATGTGTTATTCATAAATCATTTGATTTCATGAGGTATGTAAAAGAATTTATGATTTTTTTTCTATTTATGAACTAATGTTTTCATTCATTGTTTTATAACCCTTACTGAGATTTTTTATGCTCATCCCACATTTTGAAATGTTTTCACACGACTTAAAGATGAATAGGGTCGATGATGGGATCAGGTAAATGCCATGTTGTCAAAAAAATAGAACTAGACATGACACTTTTTTTCAAAAGTTTTTATTTTATGAAAAAATGGAAATGGAGTAGAAGTCTCTACATTGTAATATTTTGAGATGTAATAGTTATATCCTAATTATATAAAACTCTAAAATGGAAAAGATCCTCAACGTGAATTAATTCGTTTAATTAAATAATATGTAATGTTTCATGGTGGGTCATTATAGTTTGAATCAGAGGTCAGATTAGGTAATTTTAAGAGTTACGGTATTGTGAAATTAATATCCATAAAGTAATTTGTGTTAATATTGAAATCATATAGCATTTACAGATTACCATGTTGCTTTGCCTAAGATATTTCTGTGTTCAGAATAGTTTTCCACCTAGGAAGCATGGAATCTTTGTTGGGATGACATCAGGAGGAATACAACCTTCCAAATCATCAACCTGAGATGGTCAAAATCAGAACATAAAAATTTGTTACAGTGATAACAAAGTTGAATCAAGCTATAAATGGTGGTCCTATCCATGCACAAGATTAGCGAAATCAACCACAGAAGAACATTTCTGTAGTAGAGAATTTCATGAGGCCACATCCCCCATAATTCAAAGGATCATCTGACCCTATGCTAGCAGAATAGTGGATTAAAGTACTGGAGAATTTTTTTGATGTTATAGTCTGTTCAAAACATCAAAAGGATAGACTCACTATTTACTGTTTTGAAGGTGAAGCAGATCAGTGGTGGTCAATGGTGAAAAATATCAGGGATAGTGAGGAGATTGATTCTCTCAATCGGGATGTATTCAAAGGTATGTTTCTGGAGAAATATTTTCCTAAGGTGGTTCATATTAGAATAGAAAACAATTCATGAAATTGAAGCAGAAGGATGACTCAGTGGTTGCTTATGAAGCAAAATTTACTCGACTAGAGAGGTATGCTCCAAATTTCATACGAGATATTTATAGTAAAATAAACCATTTTTACTCAAGATTAAAGCCAAAGTATCGAAGGGATTTACCTTCTATTGAGTTCTAAAGTTATAAAAAAACTTGTTAGTTGTGAGGAGAAGGTGTAAATGGAGTTTACTAATGATCATGTGTTCTTTGACAAACAATAGAATAAGAGTTCGAGGTGTCAGACACGAACTCTTCCAAAAAGTCAGAAGTGAAGAAACCTAAGTTTATAGTTTGGGAAAATTGTGGTAAAAATTATATTGGGGAATGTATTTAAAATTTTGTTAAGTGCTACTGATGTAGTAAAATGGGACATAAGGCTCCTAATTGTACAGAAAAATATCAGGGTAATGGTATAACAAAATATGATTCACAGTCAGTAAATTTTTTTAAGTGTAATGAAATGGGTCATTGTGCAAATGAGTGTCCAACAAAGAACTCAACTGAGGGAAAGAATCTAGAATACAAGAATAAAGGGGTGGTGAAATCCTTCCCAACTACTTCAGCAGATGTTGGGTCATCTAATTAAGTGGTATCATGTACACTATTTGCTTGTTCAGATTATGCCAATTTGTTGTTTGATTTAGGGACTACACACTGAATCATTTCTGAGATGTTTTTTAGTAAATTGGGAATTCCATCTCAAGATATGAATACAGAACTTATGGAAAAACACCTCGAAGAAAATGTTAAGACAAAAAGAAAAAATATGAACATTCCTCTACTTGTGTTCATAACGAATCTACCTACAAAACTTATTGTATTTCCTCTAGTAGTGTTTGATGTTTTTTTAGGTATGGATTGGATTTCTGTTTATCATGCTAAGATTGACTACAGATCTGAAGAGGTTTCTTTTTAGAAATATTTTCAGTTTTTTGTACAAGAATGAACCTTTTCTTTTTATAACAAATCAGGAAGCTAAAAAACTAGTAAAATATGGAAATGAATATTACCTTGTCATATTGTTGAAAACAAAAGAACTATTCAGACAAATGATGTGCCAGTGGTAAATGTGTACCTTGATGTTTTTCTTGATGAGTTGTCTGGTATTATAGCTAATCGAAAAGTTGAATTTACTATTGAATTAGTTCCTACTGCTAAGCCAATTTCAAAACTCGCTTATCGAATGGCTCAAATTGAACTTTTAGAGTTAAGGAAGAAATTGTGAGAGTTATTGGATAAAGGTTTCATTCGACCTAGAACATCATCTTGGGGTTCTCCATTCTTGTCTTTTGAAAGGAAAGATTGTTCAATAAGACTTTGCATTGATTATAGATCATTGATTAAAATCACTATTAAGAACAAGTACCCTTTTCCTCATGTCGATCATTTCTTTGATCAGCTCCTGGGAGATCAGTATTGTTCGACGATTGAGTTGAGATCATGGTACCATCAGTTGAAAGATAAAGAATCAGACATTCCGAAGACTACATTTCATAATAGATATGGCCATTACGATTTTGTAGTTATGACTTTTGGTTTAACCAATACACATGATGCATTCATGGATCTTATGAATAGAATTTTCCGTGAGTTCTTTGATAAGATTTGTTGTTGTGTTAATTGATGAAATTTTGGTTTATTCTTAAAGTAAATAGGAGTATGGAAGTCATTTAAGGGTTGTCATGAAAATCTCATAAGAAAATAACTTTTTTGGGAAATTTAGAAAGTTTCAGTTTTGGTTACAGAAAATTTCTTTCCTTGGTCACATTGCATAAAAAAATGTCATAACTATAAATCCTACTAAAAGAAAAGATATTGAAGAATGGCCAAGACCCAAAAATATAACTGATATCCATAGTTTTTTTCTGGATGGAAGGTTATTACTGGAGGATTGATGAAACATTTTCATAGTTATCTAGTCCAATGACTAATTTAACCCGAAAAGTGTTAAGTTCATCTGAACAAAAGAACGTGATGATTGTTTTCAGGAATTGAAAAGAAGATTGTTGAATGCTCCATTTTTGGCACTACCATCATGAAATGATGAGTTTTTTTATCTAGAGTGATGCTTCGTTGAAAGGACTTGGTTGTGTCCTAATAAAGAATGATCAGGTAATTGCTTATGGTTCACGTTAGTTGAAACCACCAGAGTTAAATTACCATACACATGATTTGGAATTTTTTGCTATTGTTTTTTCTTTAAAAATTTAGAGGAATCAATTGTATGGAGTTAAATGTGAAATACATACTGACCACAAAAGTTTTAAGTGTATATTCACTCAGAAATAATTGAACATGAGACATAGGAGAAGGTTGGAATTAATCAAGGATTATAATTGCACGATCCATTACCATCTAGGAAAGGAAAATGAAGTGGCTGATGATTTGAGTCAAAAACATAATGCTTCATTAACCATGTTATGATTGGAACAAGATCCTTTGGTTTTTGATTTGATAAAATTTGGAATAGAAGTTTTTGGTGCATTAAATTATTCTGTTTTGTATTAGGTGTCAATGAGATCATCTCTATTAGACGGAATTAAGCAACAAAAGAATGAATATAATGAGTTACGGAAAATGGTAGAGTTGGTTCAGAAGGGTAAGTTGCCTGAATTTAATATTTATAATGATTTATTTTTTGAGATTTGGAAAGAGATTATGTGTGCCTTGTGATCTACAGTTGATGAATGAGTTGTTATGTGAAGCTCATAGTTCCCCATTTTCATCTCATCCTGGCAGTACAAAGATGTATACAGATCTGCGGTTGTATTAATGGTGGGATGGAATGAAAAGAGATATTGTTGAATTTACTGTGAAGTGTTTGACTTGTCAGCAGGTTAAAGTAGAGAGAAAGTTACTGAAAGTGATGCTTCAGTCATTACCAATTCCAGATTATAAATGGGAAAATATATCCATGGACTTCATTGTGGGATTACAGAAAAAATTTTGAGGTAAAAATGCAATCTCAGTTATTGTTGATCAGTTGACTAAATCTTCTCATTTTCTACCTATTCGAGATACTTTGTCTCTAGATCAACTTTCTTTATTGAATGTTAAACAGATATTTAAGTTTCATGGAGTTTCCCTCTCCATTGTATCTGATCGCGATCCTAGGATTACTTGTATCTTTTGGAAGGGCCTTCAGATGTCGTTGGGTTCTGAATTAAATTTTAGTAAAACATTTCATCCTTAGTCTAATGGAAAATCAGAATGAACAATTCAGACCTTGGAGGATATGTTACATGTTTTCTCTATGGATTACCAAGGATTTTGGGACTAACATCTTTCTTAGTTGAATTTTCTTATAATAACAGTTTTTTTTTTCAGTATACATATTGCTTCTTTTGAGGAATTATATGGAAAACGGTGTCGAACTCCAGCGTTTTGGAATAAAGTTGGTGAAAGGAAGCTGATGGGACCATAATTGGTAGAAGAGATGGAAGAAAAAGTTCATTTGATTTAGAACAACATGAAAAGAGCTCAGATTTGATAGACAAATTATGCAGATAACCGGATGAAGGATCTCTTTTTTGAGGTAGGTGATCATGTCTTTCTCGAATTTTCTCCATGGAAAAGTGTGATGCGTTTTGTTAAGAAGGGAAAGTTGAGTCCGAGGTTCATTTTACGTTATAAAAACCTATATAATGTTGGATCAGTTGCATATAGAGTGGATTTACCTCCATGTTTATCCCAGGTACACAATGTTTTTCATGTTTTGATGTTGAGAAAGTATATGTCGGATCTATATCATGTTTTGAGCCCAGAGGTAGTTCAGTTGGAA
The DNA here is from genome assembly GCA_963277665.1 of Viscum album. Classification (NCBI taxonomy): domain Eukaryota; kingdom Viridiplantae; phylum Streptophyta; class Magnoliopsida; order Santalales; family Viscaceae; genus Viscum; species Viscum album. Next base: position 128,016,751 of record OY728145.1, read on the forward strand.
TAGAATCTCCCTTATGAAGAACAACCGGTCTAGATTCTTGACCATAGAGAGAAAGTGTTGCAAAATATGCTAATTCACTAGGTAAATGTTTTTTTGAGAACCCATATGGTTGAAGAGGCAACGTGGGAATCTGAAAATTCTATAAGGGATAAATACACCCACTTATTTTGATAAGTTAAATTCCGAGGATGCAATTCCAAAAAGGGGGGAAGGATGTAACATCCCAGGTAAATAAAAAATAATACATTTTCATATTTATTAATATTTGATAATTAAATATTAATTTTACTTTAAAGGGGTTTCTATGTTTGATAGCATACATGATATGCTACAATGGGATTCTTTGAAATCTTATGTTGCAGACTAATAATAAAATATTATTATTTTAAATGGTAGTTAACTCTGACCCATTGTATTTGTGGGAATGAATAAAACTAACTACAATATTAATATACAAGTTTTTTAAATGTTTTTACATTTATCCAATAAAGGTTGGTGGCTTAAAAAGTGAATAAATCTAATTGTAAGCATAATTTTCCTAAAAAGTCAATTTACCACTTCTTAAAGGCGATCCCTCTTTAAATCCCGTTTTAGTCACTTTTACATGTTCTATTTGACCACATAAAATTCTTCTTTAGAATGGGGACATCAAAATTTTCTTCGTGTAAATTTTAGAAATTTTTCCGATAATGTTTATTTTTTAATGAATAGTGAAAAATATTGTATTTTAATTCAAAACCTCCTTTTACTCTAATTTATTTATATGGATAGATTATCATTTTAATTGGTTTTAAAGTTTAATTATAATACATTTTTACTATTTAATCCAATTTTGTTTATTGCAATTAATTTCACTTTGAAATTGGACATAAACAAGTATCAATCTTTTAATAGTTATTGTTTCTTAAAAACACGCTATTTGTTTTGATAACATGAATTATTTTTAAATTAATTAATGAAACATCTATGTTTAGAATTTGGAAAAATAGGCATAGTTTTTGAATTCGTAATATCAAATTTATCTTAGGCTGAATTTTTGATATTTTTCTGAAAAACTTCAATTTTTGATGAATAGTGAAACCACTTAGTAGTAGTTAAAAAACTGACTTTTTCATTTAAATGAAAATTTTACAACATCTATGAATTAGATTTTGATAATCTGACATACATGATTGTTATTTGTATGTAAAATGTGGTTCAATAAGATGAAAGAAATTTTTTGGGAATAATAACTTTTGACTATTATTTTTCGCAGTTAAAGGTAAATAGGGAAATTCAAGGTAAAAAGAATAATAAAATAATTCAAAATTACCTTAACACTTGTCCTAACCTTATTGGATGAGTAATGGACGACCTTGGTAATCCTAGGGTCTATTTTGGGACCCCATGGAGTCACTTATTAATGATAATGACACATTATTTTAATTAATATAAAGTAAAGGCAAAAATGACATAAAGAAATATCTTTTAGTAAATTAATTTTTATGTTGTTTTTTATAAGTAATATTTTAGACTATAAATATAAAATGAAAATAAAAAATTATTTCCTAAATCATGGTATTTTTTTATAATTTTTATACATCTAATAAATTAAATTATTTATGACACAATAATGATGCAGTGTTTACCTCATTAATAAGTGATTTAAATAAATAAGCTTATAATGATTAAAATAATATACGAAACATGTCCAATTATTATTGGATGATTTTATTTCAACCAATTAGTCATCCTCTATTAGACATTAATGATTTTGGGACCATTAGAAACTGAATATCATTATATAATAAAATAATATTATCACACTTTCCTAAAGAGTCGGTCCTCCCCCTTATAAAAAGCCCTCACTTCTAACTGATTCCTCACACCTCTCAAGCCTTTTGGCTCATCCAAAATCGGCCCAATTAAGCTCCCTAAATCCCTATATTCCTCCTAGAATCCATACCTTAAGAATTAGGAACTTTAAGAAACCCTTTTTGTTAATTCCAAAGGGAGTTACCCAAATTAAAAGTAACAGTTTCTCTTAACTTCTTTTCTTTTATTATAGTTCTCAAACCCATAAACTATTTTTTCCTTTATTTTATAAGAATAACTGTATCCTAAGTATACTAGGATGTTGTTATGAGAAGGATTCAAACTAAACTTAAACACACCTCCATCTAATGTGTAATGAACATACTGTTTCTATGGATGGAAAACTAACACCTCACGAAACAATGATTGTTCGATTATATCCTACATCCTATCATGGTGGCCATTAAAATGACACTATATTTATATATGATATATTTTATGTTTATTATTTATTTATGATCCTGTATTTGTATTTTATAGAATACCTTTATGGTTTCCATCATGTTTAAACACAATAATTTCATTTGAGGAAGTGCGGACTACCGCCCCCTCAAAGTGACATGACTCATTCATACCATACGTGGTTTGTATAAAGGATGAGGTTAATGATATTATATATGATATTATACTTTAATTATAATATACCTATGTATCATTATGTTTTCATTCCATTAAAATATGAAATAGAAATGAAATTAGCGTTCATGCGTACGTACGACTTACCGTCTCCATGAACAGTGCATTTCATTCCTTATCTCCTAATGATATGTACCATTATAAATTCATATATATAGTAGATATATATGATATATATGATATCTAAATAATTAATATCATTCTCGATATAATATACTATTTTCCACATGGACAACTTGTAAATATAAGGTGTTCATTGTTTTACTCAACTACCAAATATCGACAAAAACCACCTTTATTAACTTAAATGATTGAATAATGTTTATAACATGGTAATAAGTGATATAAGAACAATAATAAACATGAAAATGGGTTTTAAGCAAGTAGAAATTACCTTTAGTGTATTATTCATGAGATTAATGAATGATGGAGTCATGTCTGACACAAGGTAAGGGACTTCGTCTCAATCTCCTTTCATTGGGGAATATTTTGTTCTAATACATGACTTTCTTTTATATACTATATAAAAACATTTCACTTTTTATATCATTCAAAGGGAGTTTTTTTCTATGAAACGTTTTACTAAACTTCAAAAAATAGTGTTTCTTTTTTAATGTAAATAGTGACAATGAACTTTCCACCGCCACAAATATTATTTGATCTTTGGCTTCCTTAACTAGCCATAATGTTTATAAATGGAAAATAAATAACATATACTATTTTATGTATTTATGGTATTGAAAATTGTTTTAATAATGGTTTTTATACGTTAATATATTGAAATGTTTTATTTTTATTACAATGTGGAAATTTTATCTTTCCTTTATGCTTATGTTATATGTTATGATAATTTTATGGTTCTTGGGCATTATTTACATATATGGGTAGTTCTATAATAAACCTAGGGTGGGTGAGCCCAAGAAAGCTCGCCAATTCATTGGGTATTGTGATGGGGGTAACCATGAATGTTTCTCCAAAGAGATTTAGGGAATATACTGTGATGGGTATTCCAAAGTAACTCCCTATGTAGTTGTGATTGCTACAATGTAAGTATGTTATTGATGCCATAGGTTACCTTTATTATTTATGATTTCAATGTGTTATTCATAAATCATATGATTTCATGAGGTAAGTAAAAGAGTTTATTCTTTGTATGTATTTATGAAATAATGTTTTCTTTCTCTATTTTATAACCCTTACTGAGCTTTTTTATGCTCATCCTATGTTTTGAAATGTTTTTACAGGACTTAAAGATGAATACGGTCAAGGATGGGATCAAGGAAAAGTCATGCTCTCTAAAACATCGAACTAGACATGAATCTTTTATTAAGAGTTGTGATTTTATGAAAAATGGAAACTGAGTAGAAGTGTCTACTTTTTAATCTTTTGAGACATAATAGTTATGTCCTAATTCTCAACAAATCTAGACCTAAAAATATCCTCAATGTAAATTAATTCATTTAATTTAATATTATGTAATGTTTTAAGGCCATGTCCTTATAGTTACTGGTAATTAAATTGACCAAAAAATATACATATATATGAATTTAATTAGTTTATTATATCATAGTGGATTAAAATGAATTTTATTATGAAGGGAGAGAAATTAAATAAAAGACTCATATATAATAATGTTACCACTTCCTTGTTTAACTACAAGTAAATCATTTTTTACCACAACCATGATAATTGTTTTAACCGTATTCACTATTGATTTTAGTAAAAAATTAAGCTAAAATTGACAGATGATAAAAATTATTCTCATTAAAAATATGTAACCCATTTTTAAAAAGTCAACTCATATATGTGGAAATTTTTTATATAAATCATTCTCATAGTCATGATAAGAAAGTGGTCTTCAAGGCAAAAATATTAAAAATCATAAAAAACATTATATCCATTTTCAATATGAAATTGATTCTAATGAAATAAAATGGATTAGTAGATATATAATTGAAACAATTTTACATTCAAGAAAATGAAAATAAAATTCAACAATATATATAATTCAAACAAAAAGTAATCTTTAAATTAAAATTCAGTTTTTCACTATTCATCAAAAATTAATTTTTCTTAGAAAATTATAAAAAATTCACCATGAGAAATTTTTTATATAAAAAAATATAAAATTAATTATTTTTCTCAAATAAATTTTCTAGTTGTCTATTTTTTTAATTTGTATGGTAAAATAGTAGAAAAATAATTTTTTAGAAAAATATAGTTTTAAACATAAAATTGGATTTATTCTTATCTCTTTTATTGTCAACACATAATATGAATTAAAATAAGTTTTTTAAATATATAATATATAAATGTTTTTAAAATTATTTACAAATATTGGAAAATTTAATTTATAAAGGAAAAACATGTTTGTTTTCATAAAAAAAATTTTTCCAGAAAAAGAATTCATTTTTTAAAATAGTTCGGATTTTACTTATTAATTATATAGGAACCAATCAATTCATTATATATACATGTGTAAATTATTTTTCACAATTCACTTAATCCAATTCATACGCACCATTCCAACAGAAAGGTTATAACTATCACATAATAATAATAATTTAATAATAAACCAAATTTCTTTTAAAGTCAGTTTTCCATGTTACATAAAATAATGAATGTATTGTTTTTTATTAAAGTTAAAATAAATGTTTTTATTAGTGAAAAAATTATGAAATATTAATTATTTCTAATTTTTTTTCAAAAATATAATGTTGTTACAAAATTTCACAGATTTACATCATTATCGGGGCTTAATTATTATATCAAAAATCTATAAAATGTTGAGAGTCAATGTAATCATACCAATAAAGATATAAAAGGATTCAAATAAGAGTTATATTTAGTTATTTTTATATTGAATTTCTATCTTTCCACTAGAATGACCATGAAAATTATGTGTATTATCATAGGGTTTTTAAACATTATAAATATTTCATGGAATGTTTTCTTTCCAAAACATGAATTCATGTGGGTTTCATATAAAAATGTGATAAAGAAGACAACTATATCCTACTATAAGGGCCAAATTTCATAGTATTGTAAACTTTTAAGACGAAAACCATTTGTTCAACTGACCCTTTTTAGTGGCTTACCAATCCATATGATCTTAAATTGGTATCAGAGCCAAGGTTCCCCAATAAAATCCATATCATGAAAAATATAAATTCAATCAAAAAAGAAGTATTACTATCTTCAATGAAAAAAATATCATTGTTATAATAATAGAATGATTCTCCATATTTTTTGAATTTATGTAGATATTTCTCATGATACTATAATTGGGTTCCTATATATTTAGAATAATGATCTTACAACTTTAAATTACAAGATAAATGATGATGTTGATGGAAAATATAGTATTCATATAGTAATTTATCTCATAGATTTTTTTTAAAAATGTTATCATTCCCAAAATAGACAATAATATTTGTTATAGGCTTGAAATAATCTTCGAAGGAAACCCAAAAGTAAAGGAGGTGGTGTTACAATTTAATTTACGAAATCTATAATATATCAAAATGAGAGATGAAGAAACCTTTAATGAATATTTCTCCTAAGTTAATTAAGTCCTAGGATGCAACTGATGTTTAGGAGATGTTGTAAAAGATTTTAATTTTATAAATAAACTTATTGGAAACATCCCTACCATGGTTGGTTCTAAAATATCATCCATAGACGATGAAAATGGTTAATATATTGATGAACTACATAAATATCTTTTTGTATATGTAATGAGAAATGATCCATCATTCAGAAGAAGATCATGCATGAAACAGATTTTTATTCTCTGTGAAATTTTGAAATCCAATATTTTAAGACTTCTAATCTTACTAATTTATATTTTAATAAAGATTATTAAATGAATGAAAATATCAAATTTGTAATCTCTAAGAACTATCTATTAGGGTTATAAAATTATAGAGGGAAAATTATGTTTAAATGTTTCATGTGTAGAGGTATTGGGAATTATTATGTGAATTAAATGAGGGGGAAATTTTGTGAATTTTAATACTATTTTAAATAGAATCCTTGGTGGAAGAAAAATGAATAATCATATATGTTTGATAAAAAATATAAAATTGTTAAGAAAATATTCAATGAACATAGATGAATCATTTTGAGTAAGAATGTTGATACAGTACCAATTAAGAAAAATTATTTAGAAGATGATTTTTTCATAATTTTTTAGAACATTATTAAAAAATATTTAACAAAAGAAGATTCATCAACTAGTTAAGAAGAAGTAGTAGGAGGAGAATGATTTAAAAAATAATTTCAAATCTAAAATGAATATGTATCTTGATTTTATAAAAATACTAAAATCAAGAAATAATAAATAACTTTAATAAATAAAGTTAAAATGAATTTAAATTAATATGATATGTCCTAATATTAAATGATAGTTATGTTTAGGATCTTGTAAAATTATAATACAGAGTTTCAGAACATGGAAAGATATTTGGAAACCTGAGTAATAAAATTACTTCTATGAAGAAAAATCTTGTAATCAATAGTGTAAACTTCTTGAGGCTGTATATACATTTCTAAAAATGAATGCATTTTTAAAAAAATAACTATAGTTAAAAGATGAATCATATACATATGTATTAAAATCCCACATTATTAATGAGGTGATATATCTACCCACCAAATATAATATTTCATTTTATTTTACTAATAATGAATGTGTTAATAATATTTTTTGGGAAATATTAGATTGATAGGGGATGTGGAAAAAACATCAGATCAACAAAAGTAGAAAATTATCCTATGATGAAATTATCCCCACTCTCCATGAAAATATATTATGAACTATATATTGTACCTCAATTGATATTATACTAAATAATATCTTACTTCTATAGAAAACCTTGATTTTATACGTTTATTCAGTGATATGGAATTTATGGATACAAATATTTTAACTTGTTCAAAAATAAGTCTCTTCCTAGAAATATTCTTGAATAAATGGGGTTTAATTTTAAAATAAAAATGAGAAATATTCATATATATCAGGATGTTTTAAAAACTATGTCTCAAGATATTAGATAAAATCTAATGATTTTTTTAATTTTTTAAGAGAAAGTGTGAGGAGGATGTTACTTGGTTGGCCAGAGTGTTGAAGAATGTGTGAATGCTCTTCCACAAAAAAGTTCATATGCTAGAAAGAAAAAGAAGACAGAAAGAAGAAACTTGAAGAAAGTTATTTTTTATGTTGAAATAGTTCTTAAATCATGTAAAAATTAAAAAACATGGATTATTAAAAGTAATAATTCCTCGTATTTGATATGTGATTTAAAAACATTGAAATATATTTAAAACCACAAATGTAGAGTAGTTACTTTTGGAAATTATGATACCTTAAAAGTAATAAAGATTTTCTATAAGTTTATAGGATCAAGAACAATATACTAAGTGTGAGAAAAATATTATGATGAGTTAAATGAATTATTTCTTAAAAATGAATCATGTATCATTAAAATAATATAACATGGTAAGGTTATTGCCATGTTATAAATAACTATCACAAATATATTTTTGAAAGAGATCATTTTAAATCCTATTATTTGAATGCTAAAAAAGAGAAAAATTATGTTATAAAAGGCTTGGTAATATTTTAAAGATAATAATGAAAACGATTCCAAAGTAAATTCTTTTAGATACTTCCCAACATTAAAAATAAAGTAATATGATGTTTGTATGACATGTCATAAAGGGAATAGGTTTAGTAAAATCCATATGAAAGATGAAATTCAATGGATTAGAACTATATAATTTATTCAATAATACATATTTGGGAGAATGACACATCTACAGAAATAATGGGTTTTTACATTATCACTTTTATTGATGATTTCACTCAAATGACCAACATTATTTTCATGAACCTCAACTATGAGGCTGTAGAAGTGTTCAATCTTTTCAAAATGAATATTGAAAGATATATTACTGTTTAAATAAAAAAGTTGAGAACTAATAATAGAAAGGACTATCCATATAATTCTTTTTAATCATATGTGATGAATCATTCAATTAACCATTATTATAGTTCTCTATACACCCCTCAACAATATGCAATATAAGAAATGAAAATAGTTTTTTAGTGGAAATGGGAATAAGTATGATATATGAGTATAAAAATTCTCAATTGCACTGGAGAGAAGCTGTTATTACAATTGTTCATGTGTAAAATATGTGTTTATTTAGGTTTTAATCCATTTTGACATCCTTTGAAGTGTGGTATATAAAAATCATTGAAATATTTAAAGGTTTTTGGATGTCCTTTGTAACTAAAAATAAAAAAATTGGTTCGTGGAAAAATTAATGATATTGATGAGGAATATATATTAGTGGGATACTCACCTAATATATAAGTTATAAATATTGGAAAAAATGTTTACAAAAGTTATATGACTCCTATAATATAGAATCTATTTATAATTCCTATTCCTTCAGAATAGTTATCGAATTTTTTTGGAAGATAATTCAAAGACATCATGTGAAACTAATAATAGTGATGATGAATGTGAGCCAAAATAGGTACATAAAGATTTATAAGAACTAGGTAGTAAGGATATTGAATCCAAAAGAATGGCTCTAAATTTTTATACCCTATACACAGAGGTTGAATCTATGAATATAAAAGGAAATTAGAATACATCAGTTAAAAGCATATGAAATTTTATATTAGAGAATCAAACATCAATAATCTCATAGATTGATCTAGAATTAGTTTCTTGGGAATTTGAACACAAATAATGTGTTTATACTATGATTGAATATTTTTATTAAATAATAAAAAATACCACCTAGAAACTTTTTCCTTGACTAGTAGGAAATAATGTCATTGGGAAAATCATGGTCTATATAAATAAGATAAATGAACATGGGGTTATTATAAGAGAAAAATAAATCATTATTTGTAAAGTTTATTTACAATTTGAAGGTGTGGATTTTGATTAAGCATTTACTTCTGTTGCAAGATTGGATACAATCATAATGTTCTCAATTGTGGTTACACATTGATATTAAAATGTTTATCAGATGGATGTAATGATATATGTCATAAATGGGGATAGTTAAGATAATGTTTAAATTAATATAACCTCATGAGTTCTTACATAATGGAGATGAACCCAGGTTTTATAAGTTCAAGAAATGCATGTAATTTTTAAAATAAGCTGTATAAGTCTGGTACTCAAAATATGGTAGATTCCTAAAAAAATTTAATTTTTATAAAGGTAAAATTCATAGTAAATTATATAAAAATTAATTTAACATAGATACTTTGATTGTTATTGTTTGTATAAAAAAGGTAATTTTTCAGGGGATTGAGACAATGCTTGTAAATATTTATGAGATCAAATTTAGAAGAAGTTTTAAATATCAATGCTTGAAAAATTACCATTATTTCATGGCTTACAGGAGAAATAGAGGAAATGATACATATTCCAATCATAAGAAATGTACACTAGGGAGTTGTTAAAAAAGTCTGGATTAGGATATTTCAAATATGTTTCTTCTCTAATTTTAGTTTCCATAAATATTAGGAGTCATGAAGATGGGAAATGTGTGAATCATAAATATATCCAATGTTTATGGGATGTTTTCTCTATCTTATAGATACTAGAACCGACATATTATATGTTATTACTCTATGTGCCAGATATCAAAGTGATCTAATGAAATTTCACTTGTTGGTTGAAAATACAATTCTAATACAATTTTATGGTACATCATCATGTTAGATATTATGTAAAATAAGTTGTGATATGATATTTCTTGGTTATAATGATGCTGTATTGGATGAATATTTCAACGATATAAAATAAACATTAGGAGGGAAATACTTCTTAGTAAAATATTTTGTGTGTAGGCATATTAAAAAATTGATTTTAGTGAATTTGAGTGTAGTGAAATCATATGATTCTTTTACCACATAATATTGTGTATAAGTTATCTAGATGAATTTTTAGTTTCAATATTTTCAGTGTAAAATTTAAAAAAACTTCTAAGATACTTTTTGATAATTAGAGTTCCATTGATATTCCAAAAAATCAGGTATAAGATTCAAGGTTTAAGTAGATTGATATTAAGTTTCGTTTAATTATTCAGAATGTTTTTTTATGGATCTGTGTTTATAGAGTTTATTTCTAAAAAATATCATATTTTTCAACGTTTTTACATAATTTATGCTAAGGGAGAGATTTAAGGAATCGAAGCCCGAACATTTTTTTCACTATATGCTAAAAAAATTATAAATCTCTCCCGGATGTACCCTGCTATGACTTGGATTTTGTTTAAAGTTAGGGAGAGAAAGGAAAGAACTGGTAAAAAAATTTACATTTATTTCTATAATGAATGTGATGAAGTGGTGATCATAAAATGTGGTAGAGAACCAAAATAAAGAGATTGAAAAAATTGAGCGTAAAAAAAGAAGATAAAATTTAGCAGGAGATTATATTAACATGGGGAGAAATTAACTTATCACTAGGGGATGAAATTACATAAAATATTAATTTCTCTAATAGTTTTGTGTCGGGACACTCACTTTTTGGAAATGATTTTTGTGGAATAATCTAAGTTTTTTAGTATTTATAAAAATGTGTGATGGATAATACTCTGTGATTAAAAATAATTGGTGTTACATGTTGTAAATGATTTTAATAATCAAATAAAAATTTGTATATTGACGATCCTTTTTGTTATTTTTCAAATAATTTATTTTCTTTTTTGAATACAATCTTTTGTTAAAGAACATAATTAAAAAAAGTAAAATATTTTTTTTTAATGTTATGAAAGACAGAAATATTATAAATTCTTAATGTTGTTGGGGGAAAAGATTGTTATAATATCATAAATGTTAGAAATTTAAAAAGATGTTGTAGATAAAGAATGTCAGAATGTAAGAAAGTCAAAAAAATATAGAAATTTAAAATATTTTTGTAGTTGAATAATAATGTAATTTAGAAAGTTAAAAAGTTAGAAACATAGTAATGTTATAAATTCATAAATTTTCTGAAGATGAAGAGGGATAAAAAATTTATAAAGTAAGAAATGTTTTAGAGAAGAAGATAGTTATAAATTCATTAAATTTAGAAAGTAAATTTTTTTCTGGAGATGAATAAATTCATAAATTATTGGATGTCAAAAAAATTATGGAGATTAAAAATGTAATAATTTTTGTGAAGTTATAAATTCATAAATGTTAGAATTTAAAAAAAAATTATCAAGAAAAAGAGATTCAAAAATTTTATAAAGTCGGAATGTTGATGGAGAATGAGATTTTAAAAAAATTCATAAATTTAGAAGGTATAGATGTTAAGAATGTAGTAAAGATGAAGATAGTCAAAATTTCAAGAAGTTAATAAAGTTGATGAGATGAAGAAATTTATAATTTCTATGAGTTAATAAAATTACTGAGATAAATAAAGCTAAAATGATTATAAGTTAAGAAATTTGTTGATTTGGATATGGTTATAAAGTATAAAAGTTGATAAAGTTGATGAATTCAAGAATGTCAGAAATTATGGTAATTAATAAAGTTGGTGAGATGAACAATTTAATAAAATTACGATGTTAGAAAGTTTACATAACTTTTCTATGAAACATTCTTACAATGTTAGAAGAAGTTATGATTCCTGTTCAATATTTACAACATCATAAATAATCTCATGATACAAGTGGAGGATTATACATAGGAAAAATTCCATAAATATTATCTAAAAAAACATTTTTATGAAAAACAATCTAGAAAAATATTTATAAGAAATTATGACGTTGTCGGTTGGTGAGTTTGTTAAAAAATTTATGCAACAATGTTTCTATTTCATTGGATAGGGTTACTTATGAAAATTCTAATAGTTCATAAAGTATATGAATAGTTAAAATTTGAAAATAAATATTATGTATAGTATGATCATGTGGAGATTGTGTACTAACAATATAATTGGATGGATAATGTGCATGAATAGTTCGAATGGTCTGAGGATGTGAACAAAAAATATAATTGAATAGATAATCTGCATGAGAATTATTATTAGAAAAAGAAAGTGAATTAAGTGTATTACTAGAAAAAGAATGTTTATGAATAGTATGCTTAGAAAAACAAAGTAAATGAACAATATTATTGGATGCAGAAAGTGGATGAATGATGAAAACAGTTGTATATAGATGAAATTAAGAATTTTATGTCGTAATTTGTATAATTTGGGGTTAAAAAGTTTAAGTTTCTTTTTTTACTAAGATTTTGTTAAAAATTACAAGTTGGAATTTGTAAAAAGATTATTTTATGAAGTATTAGTTGCATGTTTTACAAATTTGAAGTTACCAATAAGAAGTAGTAATTTGTACCAAGATGAAGTTACGAAGTTGAAATGTAAGTTTTACTATGATGATGTTATAAAGATGAGGATATATGTTTTACAATGTTGAAGTTTCAAAGTTGAAGTTGAAATTTGTACAAAGTTGAATTTTCTTGTTTTATGAAGTTGATGTTAAAATATACAATAAGTTAATTAAAGCGATGTTAAAAAAAAATTTGTAGAAATTTTGGTGATTATATGCTTGTATAGATCAAAAACAATATTCTAAAAGTATTAAGAACAATCCCTATAAAATGAGTTTAGTGGGAATTTTGAAATTTAGATTTTGCTGTGGGGGAATGTCAATTTTGTTTTCAACCTTTTATAGATATATAAATCCGATATAAATATTATAATGGTAAATTATATAGATGACTATTAACCACATAAAAATGTTAAATCATCCAGGATTGTTTTATCAAAAGTGAGTTTCCAACAAAATGATTCATTTTTAATTATAAAGAGTTTTAAAATAGGGTTTTTGAATAGATGAATCAGAAAATGGTTAGTTCAAATTACCAAACATAGGTTTTCCAAGTAGAGGGAAATGGACAAATTTTCTATGTTGAAAGTTTGAGAGGCACTGAGTTTTGATTTGTTGGATATAAATTTTATTTTTTATCAGGCATAGTTTCTAAAGTTGTGAATTTGATGGAGATTACCATATTATGGTACACTAAATCAAAACATTCCCAATTTATAAAGAAGAAAGTTGAATCATATAGTATATATGATTGAACATTTATGGGGGAGTGTTCATAAAGTAACATTTTTTACAGATCCAGTTTTGTAAAATTATTTATAAACTAATGTGATTCAATATAATAATCTCTCTCAAGATATTGCTAAGTCTAATGGTAGTTATCTCAATATTATATTCACATTTTTCTAATAGTGAAATTAAATCGACCCATTTAGGTTTCCATGGATCGGCTATATGTTATCAAACTGAGGAAAAACCTTATAAATTACGAATCCCTAGTTTATTTCTATACTTTCCATGATTATGAGTTTTATTAAAAATACAGATATAGATGATAACTCTAACATGTTTCGGGAATTAAACATAATAAAATTTAAAATTGTTAAAAATAAATTCACCACATCAAACCACCTTATAATTGGTTCTGTGATCCTTAAGAACTTCAACATTGTGCACATATATATCACAACAAATATAGAATCCACTGATCCTTGATCTTATATAAAATATGATCCTTCCATATGATGATTTTTCTAAGGTTTAATATAACTTATAACACCTAATTATACATGTCATAGTGAATCATTCTTTCTGAAGTTATTTTCATCTTCTTTTGATTTGATGTGTTTCTTATATCCTTTCTCAAACCCATATTTCCAAACATGTTTTCTAACACCAACATGGTTAGTACAATCTGATGATGTTTTGGGTTTAATTTGTGTATATTTCACATGATCTGTTGGATGAGTTCCTTCAGTAATTGGAAGTGTTTCAAAAATTACCTATAAATATCTGTTGAAATTACCATTCATCTTTTTAATATAACATTCTACCTCAAAGAATATAAATTAAGGTTTATAAAGATCATATTAAATAACAATTAGATTCTTAATAATATCATCATCCATATTACCATTTTTTTAATATTCAACATGAGGTCATTAATTTTCTAAATATGCAAAACATCATTTTTAATTAATTCATCAATTCCAAAATTCATGTTGTCTGTTTCTTAATATTACATTTTATAACCATTGTTTACATTTTTATTTTTTCCAATACTTTCCATGAGTTTTAAACTCAATTGATATAACAATATGGTTACCTCACCTTATTCATATTCATTATTTTATGTATATCCTTTCTCTCAACATTAGAATATAATATTTTGAAATTCAATATTTTTTCATCTTATGAAAAACTTTTTCAGTAGAGTTGTACTCAACATTCACACATTAAATACTTCTTTTATTGTTTCTAGTAAAACTTCTCTTACTTGTAGTATATTTTTTATATTTATATAAATATTTATCAACTTCTTCCTTTAATTATTTTATTCATAATCATCATAAAATTCTATACATTCATCTTTAAATAGTTCATAACAAAATCTAAAATTTATCCACCCTCGAAACATTTATGTTTGAATTTGTATTTATATTTTGATTTATATTTCCAATAATTTTTAGATATTAGTGGCATGATCTTCCCATTTTCATTTGAATAAACATTCTCGTATTATGAATTTTTGATCCTCGCGATATAATGTTCAAATTAAAAAAATTACTTCTTTATAGCTTCTAAATAAATTTCTTCCTTAATGTTAATTTTGAATTATATAGATTCCATTATATGATACACAATGAAAGTTAATTAATTTCATCAAGAGATAAATCATATTTATTATCTAAGGAAGTGAATTTATGAACAAATATGATTGGAAAGTTTCTCATGAGTTTTGTAATGATGGTAAAATCATTTCACATATCCCCAAATACACTAATGTTTATAATAACTTCATTGATGATAGTATTTTAGTCTTAA
The DNA here is from genome assembly GCA_963277665.1 of Viscum album. NCBI lineage: Eukaryota > Viridiplantae > Streptophyta > Magnoliopsida > Santalales > Viscaceae > Viscum > Viscum album. The sequence continues at coordinate 128,032,138 of OY728145.1, forward strand.
ATAGTTTCATCATCTTCCATTCTAATATCTTTAGACATGCTTCTATAGATTTGTATCTTTTCTTCATCTTCTATGATTTTTCCCTTAAGGATACTATCGTGTTTTTCCCATGTTTCCTTAGCTATCTTGAGACCAATCATCTTTATATAGATTTTTTCAAAGATAAAGAATATCATTTAATTATTTCCAATCAATATTAAGATTTATTTTGATAGTAAATTTCATAGGATTATATTTTTTAATAGGTGGAAACCTTATTATAGTCTCATCAGTCACCTCTTAGATAAAAGAATGAATATATAGTAATATTCCATTCTTCCATTGAAGATAATTTTTTCTCTCTATGGTACGAATACCTATACAATTCAAGGAGTTTATATTATCAGTGATATGAAAAGTAAGGATCTTATATAGGGATATATATTCTAGAATAATAATTAATGTTATAAGGACCCAGCCTTAAACCTTACATAATCTTGAGTTATCACAAGATTACACGTTGAGGATCTTTTCAGGTTTAGAGTTTTAGAGAATTAGATCATGAAACTTGCATTACATTCCACATTTAAACATTGTGGTTACATAAAAGACAGTATTCATTCTTCCCATCAATGGAAACATATTGAAAATAAAACATGGATTCTTTCTTAACACATCCTTGACACAATCATCACATCATGTACCTTTCCCTTGACCTATGAAAAACATTTCAAAAACATGGGATGAGCATAAAAATCACAGTAAGGGTTATAAAAAAATATGGAAAGGAAACATGAGTTCATATATACATAATAATGAAATCATACTTTACCCATAAAACAAAGGCACTTTAACATACGTCATCAAACCATGAACAAATCATAGAAATCATAAGACATAAAGGTAACTTGAGGCATTCATAACATTCTTACATAGGGAGTAACCCTCTTGGTTACGTTTGGAATACCCATCATAGTAAATTCCCTAAATCTCTTTAGAGAAACATTAACGTTTCACTCCTTCGCGTTACCCAATGCATTGGAGAGCTATATCAGGCTCACCCGCCCTTAGTTTATCACGGAACCACCCGTTTTCATAACAATGCCCAAGAACCATAACATAAACGTATCACATAAAACATGCATAAAGGAATCAAAATATTTCCACATTTCAATCACAATATTACATTTTAGTATTTTGAAAAAATGAATCCATACAAAAAGAAACCATTTCCAAAACCATTTAAAACATTTAATAAGGAGAATTTTGAATCAAAGTGTCCCATACCACCTTGAAGCTTCTAAAATTTTAAACCATTAATATCCAAATAAATAAATCCTTAAAACCATTTTGAAAACATGGATATTAATAAGAACAAGTCATTAAAACATTTAAAGCGATATTTTGGTCAAAGGGTTTTTACCAAAATTAGAGACACTTGAATACAATAATTGTGGAATAACATTTAATCAGAACTTTATTATATCATGAGAATAAATGGATTCATGATATAATATTCCAAAGGACAGTATATACACCATATAAGAGTGAATTGGTGCATAACAACAATGAAGTCTCAATAGGGATGTAAAATGTGATGAAATCCCTTATAAGGAAGGTATCCTTCAATTAAGGATAAATCAATATCAAAATTATGTGTGACAAATATAAATACACCCAATATAATTGGATATTAAGTGTAAAAAAATAAAAGGTCATTCACACATATTTGAAGAATGACATATTCAATAACTACATGGTGAACCCAAATAAATCGAAATTGGGTTAAAACGTTCCCTTGGTAAAATTCGACAGCCTAACGGCGTCACTTCAAAAATTCAGAAAATGAGTTGATGAGACATAAAAATGGAATCTCATCACTTAGACATAATATTTACATCAATCAGGATATAGAAGAACATATCCCAACATAATAGTATGTGCATTAAAAGACATAACAAACGAAGTCTTTTAAAATGAGGAGGGTGAAAGGTTCCATTAACGACTTGGGTAACTTTCGGAAAGTACACCCCATTGAAGAAGTGTCATAAAATGAATATGTAAATACCCATAAATGGAATTATATTACAAAAGGAGTTTAATAATGGGCAGTACATAAACCACTCAAATGAAATTGTGGAAAATGTATCATAAATCTCACAGGAATAAAAGTGAGATGAAAAATCCCTTACGAAAACTTGGCAGCCTAACGGCGCCACTTAAAACTTCCAAAATGGATTGATGAGAGGAAATAGGGCCTCTCATCATATGAAAATAATAATTACAGTGGGAGTAATATAAAATAACATCCCAATCATAAGAAAGATGAGCTTAAAAGGAATGACATAAAAGAGTGTACTTAAAAAGAAAGAGAGGTATAGGATCCCTTACCTCGTATCCGACTTGACCCGACCGTTCTTTAATCTCCTGAATAATAAACTTGAGTTAATTTATAATTTCTTATGAACCTTCTTAAAGTTCATTATTCCTTTTATATCACTTATTTAAATGTTATAAACATTATGTAATCATTTAAGTTAACAATGTTTGTTCTTTCAATATTTGGTTCTTTAGTCGAAAATGGACATCTTAAAATTACATGTTGTTTGTGTGGTAAATGGTTAATTATATCCAGAATGATATTCATGATTTGGATATCATATATATCATATATATCCAGAATATAAATGTATTTATAATATTACAGAATCATTTAGAGGTAAGAAATGAAATGCATTGTTCATGGAGACATTAAGCTGTACGTACTCATGAACGCTACTTTCATTTATATCTCATATTTTAATGGAAATAAACAATAATGATATAGAGGTATATTATAATTCCAGTATAACATCATATTAATAACTTTAAATCCATCCTTTATACGTGTCACATATGGCATTAACGAATCAAATCACTTTGAGGGGGCGGTAGTCCGCACTTCCTAAAATGAAATTATCGTGTTTACCCATAATGGAAACAATAATGGTATGCAATAAATGAAAAATACAGAAGCTTAAGGAAAGAATAAACATATTATATATCATATATAAAAATAGTGACATCATAATGACCACCTTTGAAGGTGTTAAATGAGTATTGAACAATCATCGTTTCGGGAGGTAGAATTTCGCCATCCACGAAAACCGTACGTTCTTTAACCATTTGATGTAGTTGTGTGAGAGTGTATCTCGAATAAATCTTATAACAACATCCTAGTATATTGAAGATACTGTTTTTGTTACAAAATAAGTAAATAAAAAGAGTTTAGGGGGTTGGAGAAGCAAAATAAAACAAATGAACATGAGAGAATGAATTACCGTTAAAAGTGTAACTCCTTTTGATTTGAGCCTAAAGGATTCCTTTGAAAGGATTCTGACCAAAGGGAATCCTCTAGGATGAGGAGAGGGATGTGAAGAGAGTATATGGGCAGGGTATGGCCGAGCCAAAGGCTTGAGTAGTGTGTGAAATGAGGTAGAGGTGGGGGCCTTTTATAAGAGGAGAGGAGGGGCACTTTTGGAAATCATGAAACAATTATTTTATTTTCAAAAGTGTTTCGAATTTCTAAGGTCCCACAATGAAATATTTCTTAGATAAGATGGTAAGGCTTCTAAATATTCCCATCCAATAGTTTTTGGACAACTGTAGGTCTTATATATTACATTATCTTTCCATTTTATGTAAATAGTTAAATAATGAGGTCATCGTTTCATCATCATGATGTTGTAATTAAATTAATTTATTTAATATATAAAAATTATAAACAAATTACTATGATATAGTAAATATTTTTATATTTCTAATGAATATTTATATTCAAAATGTGGACTTATGTAACCCCACTTAAAAACTTTTTTGGTGAAACAACTCATGTTTGTGTCAATTTAATTTTAACATTAAATAAATATATATTAATGTCATTTTCCAACCGAAGTGGCTCCATGGGGTCCCCAAGTTGACCCATGGGTTTTATTGGTCGGCCATGACTCATCCAATAGGAGTAGAACAAGTGTAATGGTGTTTTCATATTTTTATAATATCATTTTTACCTTAAATTACACTAATTACCTCTAATCGCGATTAATGAAAAAAAGTTACTGTTCACCAAAAAATTATTTTCATACCATTGAACAAAATTTTACATACTAATGACAACCATGTATGTCAGATTTTCAAAATTCAATACACATTAGTGGTAAACTTTCATTTAACTGAAAAATCAGTTTGCTTGATTACCACTTAGTGCTTTCACTATTCATAAAAAATTGGAGTTTTTCAGAAAATTCCCAAAAATTCACCCTAAGCTATATTTGATATTCAGAATTCAAAAATGATGTTTATATTACCTAATTCAAAGAATATAAGTAGAATTAATTAATTTAATAATTAACTCCCGCTGTCAAAACAAATAGCGTGTTTTTAAGAAACAATAAGTACCAAAAGATTGATACTTGTTTAAGTCAGATTTAAAAGTGAAATTAATTCCAATGACCACTATTGGATTTAATTGTAAAAATATTTTCTAATTTCACTTTAAAACCAATTCAAAAGATTATCTAATCATATAAATAAATTATATTAAAAAGAGGTTTTGAATTAAAACACAACATTTTAAAGTATTCATTAAAAAATGAACTTTATCGGAAAAATACCAAAAAATTACACAAAGTAAAATTTGATGTCCCGATTCTAAAGAAGAGTTTTATTTGGTCCAAAAGAATGTATAAGAGTGATGAAAACTATATTTAATGACAGTTCTCCATCAAAAGGTGATAAGTGGACCTTTAGTGAAAACTAGTGCATATACGCCTAAAATTGAATTCTTTCCGTATTTTAAGGCTCTATCCTTTATTGGATAAATGTAAAAACATTTAAGAACGTATATAACCATATTTTAGTTATTTCTATCCATTACCGCCAATACAACGGCTACATGTTAACTACCATTTAAAATAATATTATTTTATTATTAGAGTGCAACGTAATATTCCCAAGAAACTCGTTGTTGCGTGTTGGGTACGCCATCGAGCATAGCATCCCCTTTAAAGTCATATTAATATTTTATTCACAAATATGGATAAATATGAAAATGTCATAATCTTTATTTACCTGGGGTGTTACATCCTTCCCCCCTTTTGGGAATTGCGTCCTCACAATTTTAAAATTGGGCCTGGAAACATCCTTGAAAGTCCCACATCGGAACAAGAGTCGGTAAAACAATCACTTTAAAATAAAGAAAGATAAGTACATAGGTCACCCGAGTTAACCCATACTAGGATTCCATGTAGGAAAACATGGACATGGAGGAGAAAACATAGGGTCATGTTCTGATGGAGAGTGATAGAAAACATGTTTAGGAGAAAGTTAACAATAAGAAAATCACAAACATGTGATGGGTTAAACGGTATTCGATTCCCCAGTAGGAAATGTTAATAGACAAAATTTTTGTTTAAGTTACTTTTTGTTGAGTAATTTATTCATAAGGAAACATAATCACTTATCATGTTGACTTTCAACTTTTACTAGATTCCTTAGTCAAACTCATATTTTTTTTCCAAAAGGCGAGTATTTAGGGAGACTTGTTCGCATTAAGAGTACTATAATCAACTTCTAGAGAATCACCTAATCCACAAAAGAGAACTATATACTTCCCATATCTTTCGACCTTAACCATAACCAAAACCAAAAAGGTTAGTACAAGGTCAGATAATCCAGAAAAGGATAACCCTTTATACAAAGAAAATCTATTCTTAATCACCAAAATTTGTCAAACAAAACCCAAAGTTTAACAAGGATCATATGATAAACAATTTTTCCATAAAATTCTTCAAAGTAAACCAATATAAGATTGAAACCAAAATATTTGAAGGATTTAGTCACATAGCCTTCCAAGTTAAATCGTAACATTAACTCCAAACAACAGCAGTTGCTCCTAATGTCTCGTATTGAAAAGTAATTATCCTAATCACATATCCTCCATGATAGGTTAATCATTTTCATAAATAACCCAAAATCAACTTACTCTTAATTCATAAAATCATATAACTAGAAAGAATCAGTCAAACTATCCAGGGACTTCACGTAGTCCAGTGGTAGGCGATAAATACCAGTCACACTTTGGTTGTGGGTTCGATTCCCGCAGCTTTGTCCGACGCGACGGGTAGTCACACAGTCTGCGTGTTGTCCTTTTTCCAAAACTATATAATTCTGAAATCATTCCCCAAAAAGGGATAAAATCAACAAAAATGATCATTACATATTTTAACCTCAAGTTTATCTCATGCCTTTCATTTTCCAGCATATCATATAATAACCCATAATTACCTCAAAAGTAAGGATCATATAAACTCTAATGGTTACCTTTATAATTATTACCTAAACTTCCACATCGATTGGTCATCTCGTACATGATGCATTACAGAACATACCAAGGTTCAAGTGGTTGATCACGACTCCTTGATATTCGGTTTAGGACAACCACGAGTTTCCTCATTGAATCCTCCATTTTATATAGTATCTTAATCAGAGAACCACCACAGTTTCCTTCAAACCTGTTGTCTCTTTGGTGCCTGCTAGATCCATCCATTCACTTAAAACAGAAATGACAGTGTGAGTATATCAACAAAACCATCATATACTAATGAGGAAGGTAAACCCTATGATACACTTACTCATTCACTTTATCTAAAACTAGGACTCTTTCTGAAATCCTAACCATTATGTTAATGTTACTTGTGCTTATAGAATACCCTAACCTCCAAAGTTATCAAAACCGACATTTGATACCAACTATAAGGCCCTATCCTTAAACCTTACATAATCTTGACTTATCACAAGATAACACGTTGAGAATCTTTTCAGGTTTAGAGTTTTAGAGAATTAGATCATGAAACTTGCATTACATTCCACATTTAAACAAAGTGGTTACATAAAAGACAGTATTCATTCTTCCCATCAACGGAAACATATTGAAAATAAAACCCGGATTCTTTCTTGACACATCCTTGACACTATCATCACATCATGTACCTTTCCCTTGACCTGTGAAAAACATTTCCAAAACTTGGGATGAGCATAAAAAGCTCAGTAAGGGTTATAAAAAAATATGGAAAGGAAACATGAGTTCATATATACATAAGAATGAAATCATACTTTACCCATAAAACAAAGGCACTTTAACATACCTCATCAAACCATGAATAAATCATAAAAATCATAAGACATAAAGGTAACTTGAGGCATTCATAACATTCTTACTTAGGGAGTAACCCTCTTGGTTACATTTGGAATACCCATCACAGTATATTCCCTAAATCTCTTCGGAGAAACCTTAATGTTTCACTCCTTCGCGTTACCCAATGCATTGGAGAGCTATATCGGGCTCACCCGCACTTAGTTTATCACAGAACCACCCGTTTTCATAACAATGCCCAAGAACCATAACATAAACGTATCACATAAAACATGCATAAAGGAATCAAAACATTTCCACATTTCAATCACAATATTACATTTTAGTATTTTGAAATAATGAATCCATACAAAAAGAAACCATTTCCAAAACCATTTAAAACATTTAATAAGGAGAATTTTGAATCAAAGTGTCCCATACCACCTTGAAGATTTTAACATTTTAAACCATTAATATCCATATAAATAAATCCTTAAAACCATTTTGAAAACATGGATATTAATAAGAACAAGTCATTAAAACATTTAAAGCGATATTTTGGTCAAAGGGTTTTTACCAAAATTAGAGACACTTGAATAAAATAATTGAGGAATAACATTTAATCAGAACTTTATAATATCATGAGAATAAATGGATTCATGATATAATATTCCAAAGGATAGTATATACACTATATAAGAGTGAATTGGTGCATAACTACAATGAAGTCTCAATAGGGATGTAAAATGTGATGAAATCCCTTATAAGGAAGGTATCCTTAAATTAAGGATAAATCAATATCAAAATTATGTGTGAAAAAAATAAATACACCCAATATAATTGGATATTAAGTGTAAAAAAATAAAATTTCATTCACACATATTCAAAGGATGACATATTCAATAACTACATGTTGAACCCAAAGAAATCGAAATTGGGTTAAAACGTTCCCTTGGTAAAATTCGACACCCTAACGGCGTCACTTCAAAAATTCAGAAAATGAGTTGATGAAAGATAAAAAGGGAATATCATCACTTGGACATAAAATTTACATCAATCAGGATATATAATAACATATCCCAACATAAGAGTATGTTAATTAAAAGACATAACAAATGAAGTCTTTTAAAATGGGGAGGGTGAAAGGTTCTATTACCGACTTGGGTAACTTTCGAAAAGTACACCCCATTGAAGAAGTGTCCTAAAATGAATATGTAAATACCCATAAATGGAATTATATTACAAAAGGAGTGTAATAATGGGCAGTACATAAACCACTCAAATGAAATTGTGGAAAATGTAGCATAAATCTCACAGGAATAAAAGCGAGATGAAAAATCCCTTACGAAAACTCGGCAGCCTAACGGCGCCACTTAAAACTTCCAAAATGGATTGATGAGAGGAAATAGGGTCTCTCATCATATGAAAATAATAAGTACAGTGGGAGTAATATAAAATAACATCCCAATCATAATAAAAATGAGCGTAAAAGGAATGAGATAAAAGAGTGTACTTAAAAAGAAAGAGAGGTGTAGGATCCCTTACCTCGTATCTGACTTGACCTGACCGTTCTTTAATCTCCTGAATAATAAACTTGAGTTAATTTATACTTTCTTATGAACCATATTAAAGTTCATTATTCCTTTTATATCACTTATTTAAATGTTATAAACATTATGTAATCATTTAAGTTAATAATGTTTGTTCTTTCAATATTTGGTTATTTAGTCGAAAATGGACTTCTTACAATTACATGTTGTTTGTGTGGTCAAAGGTTCATTATATCAAGAATGATATTAATTATTTGGATATAAAATATATCATATATATCCAGCATATACATGTATTTATAATATTACATAATCATTTAGAGGTAAGAAATGAAATGCACCGTTCATGGAGACGGTAAGCCGTACGTACGCATGAACGCTACTTTCATTTCTATCTCATACTTTAATGGAAAGAAACAATAATGATATAGAGGTATATTATAATTCCAGTATAACATCGTATATAATAACTTTAAATCCATCCTTTATACGTCCCACGTATGGAATTAACGAATCAAATCACTTTGAGGGGGCGGTAGTCCGCACTTCCTAAAATGAAATTATCGTGTTTACCCATAATGGAAAAAATAATGGTATGCCATAAATGAAAAATACCGAATCCTAAGGAAAGAATAAACATATTATATATCATATATAAAAATAGTGACATCATAATGGCCACCTTTGAAGGTGTTAAATGAGTATTGAACAATCATCGTTTCGGGAGGTAGAATTTCGCCATCCACGGAAACCGTATGTTCTTTAACCATTTGATGTAGTTGTGTGAGAGTGTAGCTCGAATAAATCTTATAACAACATCATAGTATATTGATGATACTGGTGTTGTTACAAAAGAAGTAAATAAAAAGATTTTAGGGGGTTGGAGAAGCAAAATAAAACAAATGAACATGAGAGAATGAATTGCCTTTAAAAGTGTAACTCCTTTTGATTTGAGCCTAAAGGCTTCCTTTGAAAGGATTCTTCCCAAAGAGAATCCTCTAGGATGAGGAGAGGGATTTGCAGAGAGTAAATGGGTAGGGTATGACTGAGCCAATGGCTTGAGGAGTGTGTGAAATGAGGTAGAGGTGGGGCCTTTTATAAGAGGAGAGGAGGGGCACTTTTGGAAATCATGAAACTATTATTTTATTTTCAAACGTGTTTCGAATTTCTAAGGTCCCACATTTATATATTTCTAATATAAGATGATATGGCTTTGAAATATTCCCATCCAATAGTTTTTGGACAAGTTTAGGGCTTAGATATTACATTATCCTTCCATTTTATTTAAATCGTTAAATAATGAGGTCATCGTTGCATCATCATGATGTCGTAATTAAATTAATTTATTTAATATCTAAAAATTAAAAAAAAAACTATGATGTAGGAAATATTTTTAGCTTTCTAATGAATATTTATAGTCAAAATTTGGACTTGTGTAACCCCACTTAAAAACTGTTTTAGTAAAACAACTCATGTTTGTGTCAATTTAATTTTAACATTAAATAAATATATATTAATGTCATTTTCCAACCAAAGCGGCTCCATGGGGTCCCCAAGTTGACCCATGGGTTGTATTGGTCGGCCATGACTCATCCAATAGGAGTAGGTCAAGTGTCATGGTGTTTTCATATTTTTATAATATCATTTTTACCTTAAATTACACTAATTACCTCTAATCGCGATTAATAAAAAAAGTTACTATTCACCAAAAAATTATTTTCATCCCAATGAACCACATTTTAAATACTAATGACAACCATGTATGTCAGATTTTCAAAATTCAATACACATTAGTGGTAAACTTTCATTTAACTGAAAAATCAGTTTGCTTGATTACCACTTAGTGGTTTCACTATTCATAAAAAATTGGAGTTTTTCAGAAAATTACCAAAAATTCACCCTAAGATATATTTGATATTCCGAATTCAAAAATGATGTTTATATTACCAAATTCAAAGAATATAAGTAGAATTAATTAATTTAATAATTAACTCCCGTTGTCAAAACAAATAGCGTGTTTTTAAGAAACAATAAGTATCAAAATATTGATACTAGTTTAAGTCCGATTTTAAAGTGAAATTAATTCCAACTACCACAATTGGATTTAATGGTAAAAATATTTTCTAATTTCACTTTATAATCAATTCAAAAGATTATCTAATCATATAAATAAATTAGATTAAAAAGAGGTTTTGAATTAAAACACAACATTTTAAACTATTCATTAAAAAATGAACTTTATCGGAAAATACCAAAAAATTACACAAAGTAAAATTTGATGTCCCGATTCTAAAGAAGAGTTTTATTTGGTCCAAAAGAATGTATAAGAGTGATTAAAACTATATTTAATGACAGTTCTCCATCAAAAGGTGATAAGTGAACCTTTAGTGAAAACTAGGGCATATAGGCCTAAAATTGAATTCTTTCCGTATTTTAAGCCTCTATCCTTTATTGGATAAATTTAAAAACATTTAAGAACATATATAGTCATATTTTAGTTATTTATATCCATTTCCGCCAATACAATGACTACATGTTAAATACCATTTAAAATAATATTATTTTATTATTAGAGTGTAACGTAAGATTCCCAAGAAACTCATTGTTGCGTGTTGGGTACGCCATCGAGCATAGCGTCCCCTTTAAAGTCATATTAATATTTTATTCACAAATACGGATAAATATGAAAATGTCATATTCTTTATTTACCTGGGGTGTTACAAATGTTCTCAATAATTTGAAAACCATTAAGAGGGGGGATGAGTGGGGATATTTTAACATTACTATTCATATGAAATTAACCACTAGAACTTTTTATAGATTCTATCATATTTAAATTTATGTATCTCAGTATCATGAAGTTTAAATGAATATAAAAAATAAAACATGGAACAAATGATTTATAAGTTTCCCCTCCATTATGGGAGACTACATCTATGACATGGTGATTCCCATCAGTCTATGGAAATAACCTGTAATATGAAGTGAAACAAATCGAGACAACTCTCATTATTATACTTATATCTACAAATAAGTAATTATAATGGATCCCATTAGTTTCAATTTTTTCTATTATTTTGATCCAAAATAATAAATGAGATACATTATAAACCTCATCTCTTCTTATTTATATCTGGGAAATATATCCAATAAATTTTCAATATCACTTCGGTGATCATTATCATAAAAACAATGCATTTCTATATTTCATTAAGTATATTCACCTCTTTATATAGGTTGAAACTTAAGAGAAAATATAGGAATCCAAATATTTTCAGCACATATATCAAAATCTAATTTCGAATTATGCTTCCCATAAAAGCATCACTAGATGCATATATAAGATTTTAGAATATTCTAGAACATAATTGAAAGAACATGTTTCATTATTATTCCTTAGACACACGTTATAATAAAACATTGAATGGTCAACTAATTGTTATCACAATTATAGAATTTACAATGTTTATGTTATGATACTTTGTAATCCACTGGGAACATATCAATCTGATAATTTTCAAAATAACATCTACTATAGATCACTATTTCCTTGTCTGGTAAATGTTTTAAGAAATCCACTATATTATGGTTTCAAAAAAGTTTTTTATGGGATTTATATCATTTTTTATCCAATTATCGACTATCTGATAGAACTTTGTCTGATCGACATAGGTTGATAAACAACTCCAAATAGATTCATTGGGAATTGTTTTGCCTCTGAATAATGTATTTTCAACTCTCCTTATTGGAACTAAATTTTAAATGCTTTATCAGATATAACTCAAACTTATCTCAGGATTCATTTAACCTTTCTAAGATATTTGTATTTCACCGACCGATACAACATAATGAAATTTTAATTTATTAGAGTTTTTTAGAAGACAATCTGATGGATCTTTGATAGAGCTAATATTTTACACATTTTTTTGAGTTTAAATTTTTTTTAATGATTCCGAATTATCATTTTAAGCTTATATGAATCAATTTTGGATTTATGATGTATTTTGAGAAGCATGGTGAAAAATGCCTAATTCTGGATTTTAGACAGATTTTTACATCAAGTGTATTTAAGTCATGACATGAAAAATATATATCCAATTTGAGTAAATAATTTTCTGTTGGAATCCATATTTTATTTTATTTTATATTTTATACTGTACCAGAAACTGATTTGGCCATCTAGAGGTCCTCAAAAATACAATAAGTTAAATATTTTTTCAGCCGTACATCATGGACCCCACCAACGAAACAAAACTACATCTAGGAGTAAACAACCTCAATTGAGGTGATTTCACATGGATTAACATGAGGGCACAAAGGGTCGGCTCTAAATCATCCTTGGGGAAGTTTGGAAGTCATTAATTCTACCATTGGATGATATATTTTTGAAGGATTCTTCCTGGAACCTGCATTCAAAAAAAACCACCAGTGAAAAATTCATAACTCATTCATCTGAAGTCTAAATGAGCAGATATTTGGAGGTTAAAGGGCCAAAACAATAGTGAAAAACATTGAAGTAGGGTTTCATGTGTGAATTTTCCATTTAAAGTAAAAAACAATGCACAAACCTTCATAGGAATGAATTATTCCTCTAAAAGGAGGCCCTCTTCTCCTTCTCAAATGATCCCATTATCCATCCATTCCTTCAAGGCACCAAGGAGGAGATCTCCACCGAGGGAGGCCAGCCAAAAATCACCCCCTTTCATTTTAATTTGATTATTTTCTATTTTTTTAGTTTTAGTTTTCAACTGTAATTTAGATTTTTAATACACTCATGCATTGTTTTTATTATTGGGTCCACCCATCCACCATCTTTTCTTTTTCTCATCTTACCATCATGAACTATAATACTCATTGGCATGAGTAACTAATCTTATGAATATCCCATGGATGTAATCTGGTTATTGAACCCATGATCTTGTTTTTAATATTTTTTGAGTTAATTCTATGGATAATTTTTAGTTGGTGTAATCCTCACTGTGGTTGTATAATGTTTAATTTCTTAATCTACAACCATTATTCCTTGATTGAGGTGGTGGATAGAGGGTGTTCTTGGTGATCACTAAGTATAATTTTCATTCATAACTGATGGTAGACTAAGGTGTGCACACATACGATAGATTGTGTTCAATAGGAATATTTGAAGTTGGTCGGTGAAGGTGCATCCTGAATGTTCTATTGGGAGAAATTTTTTTCTTCCATAATTCCATTCTATTTAGCATTGCATGATAATTTATAATTTAATGTTCGTTTCCTATTAGATATCATTTTAATTATTTTATTAAAATCAAATTATTTTGTAAAACATAAATCTACCAAAATAATTACTTCTTAGGTGAATTAGATTAAGTAGGTGACCAAACTGAGAAAGCTTCTCAAGGGAGATGACCCTAGTCAGCCCCTATGCTGCACGATGAAAATTAAATTGTTTTTTCCACTCCCTACGACAGGCATGCATCAAAACATTGAGCTATTTATAGGGATCCAACGATTAGTTTACATATCTTTTTCTATATTAACATTTTAGATAGATTTTATTTTAAAAAATTCATAAATTTCAAAAAAAACATTAAAAAAATACTTTCTGTTCATGACGCCTTTCAATTAAAATTACTATTCATGGATTGAACAATATCACATGATAGAAAATCTTTGTAATGATCTTGATGTTAAATTTCAATGTATTAGTGATAATGTGAAAAATATGGAGAGCCAAATTGAATTGATTACTGAATATGTACACACATCCCAAGAGAAACCTGACCCTGAGTCCGAGCGAGAACCTAAGGTAGTGGTGGAAAAAATTTCACCACTCATCATTGAAATTATTGAACTAGAGGAGGTAAATGTTGAGGAACCTTAAGATTCATTCATCCTCACTCAACCATTTGTTGGAGAGATTGATGAAAAAGCCTTACCTGTTGAGCTACATGGGTGGTATCAACAAGAACTGGATGAATTTTGGATTGAATGTGAGGAGCTACTTGATCTCCCCAAGTATAGAAAAGAAGAAGAGCCAGTAGCACTGATGGAAGAAACCACCAGAGTGGTTGAATTTGAAGTAAAGATAGAGGATCCTGACTACCTACCTCCATCCATGGAAGATCGACTACATGCAGATCTTTCAATTGAAGAGGATATTATTGTCGAACTAACTTAGGGATGTGATACATTATTGAACTCAAATTCTTTAAATTTTTTGAATCTAATTTGAGTATCTCTCCTAATTATATTGAATTTTCAGATTCAGAAACTCATACTATGACTTGGAGGATGATGTGGAAAATGTTTCACCTATTAAGGAACACCTGGAGCTCACTGAAGACCTTGAATATTAGCTGGAGGAGCCCCATCATGAAGAGATCCATGTTTCTGAGCCTGAGGAAATCAGAAAACAAGCTGAAGCCCCCATGGCGCCCGCACTAGAAGACAAGATGGTTGCACAAGTTGCAAAAAAAGAAGAGGGTCCCGGCTTAATCCTACCACCACCTTGAATGATATACCACATTGCGAAGAGGGAGGATTTGGTATACTCTTTCCATGGAGTCCTCATCAATAAGAACAAAAAACTACAATCTTGGAAGACCCACATGTGGTGGTTCAAAGAAAAGATGCTTCATCCACCGACAGGTTATGGATAAAAGCCGGTACGGCCCTATAGAGGCATTAAAAGATGAAAGAGCCCACTTGAGGGATCATACCAAGATTTATCCTTTACTTGATTTATAATAAATTAATTTCCAATATTAAGAATTTAGATTTTAAATTCAGTATTAGGAACTAGTCCAGTATACAGCCTACTCCCTCATTTCATTTTAAGCTAAAATGAAATGATTCTTGGGATTAATTGAGTAATTTTTCATTTTTAGAGTCATGATGGTAAAAGTAATCCCCAAGAATTATATGTAACACCCCAAACTTCCACAGTACACTTCGCATTTAATAATACAATAGCATGTGTTGTACAAAACATCGAGTTCTAACACACCACAACCAATCAAACAAGTCGTTTTGAATAGTAATACCCACTTTTTGAAATTTTATAAATTTTATCTTTCAAAATGGACTTAATTTTTGGATTCAGAATGTTTAAATTAGCTTAGGGTGAATTTTTGGTATTTTTATGAAAACTTTCAATTCATGATGAATAGTGAAAAACAATGAGTTATTGTTTAAAACCCAATTTTATTTTAAATAATTATTTATTTTATTTAAATTTTTTAGATAAAAATAGATACATAATACCTATATATGTTCAATATGATTCATTAGAGTCAGTTTATAATAATTTTAGATATATAAAATTTTTATTGAACTTTTTACCATCTTTTACCCACCTCCTAGAAGCCATTGCAAATATACGTAAAATTTAATTTTACCACTTCTGTGAGTAGAATTTCAAAAATCTGAGAGACACGGTTGATATTAGTAAGTAAAATGTGGTTCAATAAAATAAAAATATTTTTTGGTGAATAGTAACTCTTTACTTTTATTTACCACGGTTAAAAGTAAATAGGGTAATTAAGGTTAAAAATGATATTATTATTACCCTAACACATGTCATAATTCTATTGGATAAGTATAAATCGACCAAAACCAATCATAGGAATAAAATATGAACCTCTTTGGTCAACTTGGATTAGATTAGGACATTTATTATTATTTAATTCAAAGAAGAGTAGAAAGAGTTAAATTCAAATATTAATAACTAAAACATTTTTAATATAGGGTTACACATAAGATAATATTGACTATAAATATTCATTAGAAATATAAAAATATTTCATACATAATGGTATTTTATTTATATTTTTAAGATATTAAATAATATAATTCATTTCTGACACAATGATGATGAGGTAATTACCTAATTAATGAAAGATTAAAATATGTGACATTATAAATATCCAAATAAATGTAATTTGATACTTTTTATGAATTACACTAATTTTATTGGTTAAAATGGCATATTATGGTCAGTTAGATGATTTTTTTGAATTAATAATGATGTTATGAATTTAGAAAAAATACCAAATAATGTTAAAATTGACATATAAGTGTTTTTAAAACTACTATTATATTACTTATTGATATTCGATTCCAAAAAATCTAAGGATCAGACAAAAGACGTATATAATGATAGGTTTATCATTAATTAACCACTCAAGATTCTCTTGGAAGTAAATAGTATGTTTATTATCCTTATAATATACAAATACAAAGAGACATGCTAAATGTCAAACTGTTTAACTAAGGGTTAAATCGAAATTACATGGTTAATATTGTGACCCAAACCTGTATAAAACCTATTAGTTGAGTGGTTTTCGACCCATACCCACCTTATACTTTAAATTATCTATTTTTGAGCCATTATAATACGAATATTATTTTATTATAAAATAATATTTATAGCTTTTCTTAAGGTTCCTCTCGCCCCTCTTATAAAAGGGAACACCCCCTTTTCTCTAATTCACACCTTCAAATCCATTTGGATCAGCTAAAACCTGCCGAAATACCCTCTCAATTGTCCTCCCTTTATCCTAGAGTCCTTTATTTAGTTCTAAAGCCAACCTAAGGAGCCCTTTTTATCAAATCAAAAGAAAGAACCCGAAGAAGAGGTAAATATTTCATCACCTCTTTCAAGTTACTTTCTTCTTCCATTTCCTCTTTATTTGGTGTTATCATTATAAAATAATAACTCTAGTAAGATAAATATATTGTGATGTTATTATAAATATGGTACAAACATATTCATTATTTTATCCATACTTTGAATGACATGTCACCATATGTATGTATGTACGTCTTACCGTCTCCACGTTGTGGTGTAATTGTTATTCAATACATTATTATTTGGATCGGTATAATAATGATGTGTAATTTATATAAATAAAAAATATAACATGATAATGATCCGGTATATATGATATACCATCCAATTATATATTATTTTAATATCAAAAGAATGATATTGTCACTCGTGCGTACGTACGGATTATCGTCTCCATGATCGCGATGAGATTCATTCCTCATCGTATCCATTCAAGACTAATTTTCATTAGATGATTAACAATAATGTTTACAGACTAAATATAATTCAGAATATGAATAAGAAACATTCTGTCCATAACAAACATTACTTACATAACAAATCATATAAAGGAAAATGAATCATTTAACACCTGAAATGACGATAATACTAAGATATAATTAACAAAGAGATGTTAAAAGATCATTTATGATATCATATTAATGTATATGATTCTTGTATAATTTAATAAAAATTATTTCACCATTATACAGGAGGTTAATATACACTCAACCAAGGAAAAGTACAAGGTAAATGTTAATTTCACAATCTAAACGTTATGCGAGGTTATTTATATGTAATTATGTGACTCTTAAATTATTTCAAAATAAAAAGAGATATTTCTAGAAAAATGGTTTTTATTTCATATATGTCAACATTCTTTGATATTGTTTTTTTGATTTGAAGTAGATTTATTATGATAAAAAACATCCATATTGTATGGAATGTTTTCTGATATGTTTGACTCTGGATGTGCTATTTTTATACCAATCATGGTCTATGGGTAAAGTATCGACATTTCCAATGATAGTTTTAATATGAATATTTATGTTATATTTCAACCTTTTCGTATGAGGAATGTATTAGACTTCATAAGTGATGGGTGGAGCCCGCTATATCTCCACGATTCATCGATAGGTCTCCTGAGACAACTAGATGTGGAATTGGCCGGGGCCTCTCCCAATTTGATATATGGTTTTGGCCACGACCTTAATCATTTTTGACGTCTTGGCTAAGGCCTTGAAAAAATGTTTCAGAATGTCTGACATTATACATTACCTCATTATGAAAATAATATTCATGGTTCATGTGGTCATTCGACTAGTAGAATACCCATGAATATGTTTTATTATGGAATTACTTAATCAGCTCATATTACTTCCATAAAAGTACTCATTTTTATTATTAGTAATGGCATGTTGGTATCAATTATTCACCATTATTAATATTTATGTTATCTTCCGCTGTATTACTTACCCTTATTGTGCATTTGATCTCACCCCTGTATTGTGTTTCATTTCCCAATATATAAAGAAGTTAGTTATGAGTGACTTGTAGGTGTTATCTAGGAGGCTTGGATGTTTCTAATGGAATAAATTCGTGTTGTATTTCATTTCAAGTTGTAATGTTGAACTTATTTATGAATCTAGTTTCCAATAATACTAAACTGATCGGTCATTCGAGACATGATTTTCCTTATGATCATGCCAATGTTATGTAATAATGCACCGAATCTGGGTAACTGGAGTCGGGGCGTTATAGTTGGTATCAGAGGAAGTTTAGTACAATCTTTGGAAACTAGATTTAGATAAACTCTAATTAGAGCGCATTAACCTAAGATAGACATTGAGGATTAGTGTCGAAGAACATCCTAGAATTTTGGTAATGTAGAGATTTTTTAAGATTTTGAAGCAATACATCCCTGTTTGGATACGAGCAGGTAGAGGCGACTCTGGCACAGATGTACCTAGGGGTAAAACCCGAAAACGCCTCTTTGAGCTAGAATCGAACTGGAACTAGTGCACGACAATGGGCCTTACAACACTATTGGTTATGGATCTCCTGGGGGATACGATTAGGATAATTCTCATTTTCATTAAAAAACATTGTGAAGGGTTCATGAGAATATACTTCCTCAAAGAAAACATTTTTATGATTTTGAATTATATCCATCAACTGTTAAATTTATGTTAAGTTTTTTATAAGTTTGCATTTATGTCTTGTGATTCATAAACTAATCTAGTGTATGCCATTGTTTAGAAAAGACACCTAGTGGAAGGAATGGAAACAGTATCAATGCACACAGTCGATGTAGGGATTTCCCTCTAGCTCAAGATAATTATAGTGGAGCTAGTAATACAACTAGTGCTGATCATCTTATCACCATACTGGGACAACTCACACAAGTTATGAATAATAACCATACTCGTATAAAGAACATTGATCCATAACGCGGAGGATCAATGTTAGACTGCTTCGTGAGGAAAAAAATACCAACATTCAATGGGGGTAAAAATCCATTATGAGATGAGAAATGGATAAATTTCTTAAAGAAAATATTCCCCACCTTCGTGAGTATCGAAAGGGAAAAAGATGTCATGGATGTTTACCACCACACTGGAGATGCTGATCAATGGTGGTCATTGATTCAAAATACAAAGGAAGATGATGAAATATCAAATATGGAATGGATGAAGTTTAAAGAAATTATCTTAGAAAAACAATTTACTCATGAAAATCGAGCGGATATGGAAAGATAATTTCTGAGTCTGAGTCAAAAGGAGGATCAGAATGTCGCAAAATATGAACCTAACATTACAAGGTTGGAGAGGCATGTTGTAGATTATATACGTAACCCAATAAGTAATATTTACTGTTTCTTTCATGTGTTAAAACCATTTCTCCGTCGAGCATTAGTATCACAATCTTTCTCATCATACGAAGATATTGTCTTGTGTCGTATCTATAAATAAAATGAATTCTCTAGGTATTATGAATTTAAAGTAAAGAAATATTAGAAGAGATCTGTAGAACACCCTAGTAAAGAAAATAAGGATGAAAGGAAGAAGGGAAGAATTAAATTTCCAAACAGTGATTATTGTGGAAGGAAGCACCCTGGTGCCAATCTAAATGGAAAAAGAGTATGCTACAAATGTGTAAAGAAAGGCCATCTTGCTTGTGATTGAAAGGGAAAGAAAGACACTACCAATGTTCAATGTTACAACTATAGGTAGATGGGACATTATTCAGATGAATGTCCTAAGAATCAGGGAAACATACCTTAGAAAAGGCCAAGGGATCGAGGCCAAGATTATGCAATCACTACTATAGAGGTTGAAACCCCGAAATACATAGTGGTAGGTAATTTAATGGTTTCCTCAATTTTATCCAATGCTTTATTCGATTTTGGATCATCACATTTTTTCATAGCTTCCTAGTTTGAAAAGTAAATTAGATATTACCAGTTTTATTTAACAAGGGAGTTGTCAGTCAAAACTCCTAATGGGAGTGTCATCGCTATAAAGTTTTGTGAATCAGTTCTCATTGGGGCATATAAATTTCCTTTATATGCTGATCTCATCATCATACCCATGATTGAATATGATATAATCCTCGGTATGGATTGGATTTCGGACCATGATGCAATGATTTATTATAAGAAGGAGGTTACTATTTTTTATGACGATGATATAGAACACCTTATATTTATAGCAAAATCATTACCACCTAATTCTTATTTATATCCACCACTGGTAGCTCAACTAAATTCAATTATTTGGGAGGAAGAGAATAAAATAATTGTGGGTGAGGAAAAGAATTTTCAAATATAGGATGTACCTATTGTGCAGGATTATGTTTGTGTATTTCCATAGGATTTAACTGGAAAACCTCCAGAATGAGAAATTGAGTTTTCCTTTGATTTAATTTCTGGTTCAAGGCCCATATCGAAGACCCCTTATATAATGGAAAATATGGAATTAGTGGAACTAAAGAATCAACAAGAGGAAGTTAGTAATAATGTATTTATTCTCCCTAGTGTTTCTCCATGGGGATCCCCTGTCCTTTTTGTTAATAAGAAAGATGGATTTATGAGGTTGTGCATTGACTACAGGGAGATCAATACTTTAACAATAAAGCAATAGTACCCCTACCTCGCATTGATGATTTATTTGACCAACTTCATGGAGTTCAATACTTTTCAACGATTGACCATTGATCTGGATATCATCAGTTTTGTGTGATGAAGGAAGACATTCCAAAAACAGCATTTTGAACCAGGTACAGGTATTACGAGTTTACAGTAATGCCTTTTGGATTGACTAATTCACCCTCTACCTTCATGGATACAATGAATAGAGTTTTAATGGAATATATTGATGAATTTGTAGTGGTATTTATTGATGATATCTTAGTATAATCCAAAAGCTATGAATATAATGAAAATCACTTTTGCATTATCCTGAATACTCTGAGAAGACATGAATTATTTGTGAAGTTTAGCAAGTGTTATTTTGGGATTCAAGATATTTCTTTTCATGGAAATATTGTCTCCAAGGATGGAATCTCTGTTGATACTTCTAAGACCAAGGCAATCCGTTGATACTTCTATCCTGCTCTACCATCGGGGAATGATGGGTTTGTTATTTATAGTGATGCATCGAAGAAAGGACATGGGTGTGTCCTTATGCAGAATGATAGATTTATTTCCTATGCATCACTACAGCTGAAAATTTATGAGGAAAACTATCTTAATCATGATCATGAGTTATAAGCTCTAATATTTTATTTTATGATTTGGAGACACTATCTCTATGGTGAAATTTTTTACATTTATACTGATCATAAGAGTTTGAAGTATGTTTTCTCACAGAGAGAACTCAACATGAGGTAAAGGAGATGGCAATAACAACTCAAGGATTATGGTTCCATGATACACTACCACCCGGGGAAGGTTATGGGAGTCACCATGGAAGGCTAACCATGAATAATTTTTCAAATGGTTTCCAAACCATCATTACTAGAAAGGATAAAGAGTTCTCAGACCGATGATGATGATTTTCAAAAGAATATTAAAGTTGTGAATGATGGGAGATTGAGTACCTTTGTGTATGAAGATGGAATTTTGAAATTTGGGAAGAGACTTTGTGCCCCCGATATACCTGATCTCAAAATAGAATTTTTGGATGATGCTCATAGCTCCAATTTATCTATACACCATGAGAGCACAAAAATGTATAGATATCTGGAATAACATTTTTGGTGGGACAAAATGAAGAGGGAGATTGCTGATTTTGTGTCAATATGTATAGTTTGTCAATAAGTGAAAGCTGGAAGGAAATATCCTGGAGGAGTCTTGTGACCTCTTCCCATAACTGTGTGGAAATAGAATAATAGTATGATGGACTTTGTCATGGGACTACAAAATACTCCCAAAAGGAAAGATGCAATATGGGTCATTGTTGATCGTCTTACCAAGTTAGCACATTTTCTTGCTATGAGAGAAGATTTTCCACTTCAACGATTAAAAAGATTGTATATTAATGAAGTTGTAAGACTTCAGGGAGTACCACTATCGAATCTTTCTGATTGTGATCCCTATTTTGCAACAAGATTCTGGAAATGTCTTCAGAAAACCCTAGTTACTGAACATCATTTGAGCACTGCCTACCACCCCCTAACTGAGGGACAATCAGAACAGACTATTCAAACCTTATAAGACATGATGAGATCATGTTCACATGACTGTAAAGGTATGTGGGATCAATATTTATCTCTATTAGAATTTTCCTATAACAATAGCTTCCATTAAAGTATTCAGATGACACCATATGAAGCATTATACAAAAAGAGATGTCGCCCACCAACCTATTGGGATGATGTTGGTGAAAGAAAACACGTAGGCCTAGAACTTGTGGAGGAAACAACGACAAAAGTGAAGGTAATCCAAACCCTCGTCAAAGCATCTCAAAGTAGTAAGAAGATCTATGCTGATAACTAAAGGAAGGATTTGTAATTTCAGGTAGGTGATCATGTTTTCTTGAAGGTATCTCCATGGAGGGGTGTTATACGTTTAGGTAAGAAGGAAAAATTAAGTCCCAGGTACATCAGATCTTTCAAAATTCAAGAATGAATTGGGGTTGTAGCTTACCATTTGGAAATGCCGCCAAGTCTCTCCAAAGTTCATGATGCATTTCACGTATCACTGTAGTGAAAATACATACCTAACCCAACGCATGTACTCACATATGAGGAATTATAATTGGAACCCGACCTTTCTTATTGCAATGATCCAGTAAAGGTTTGTGATACATGAGAACAAGTGTTGAGAAACCAGATGACTCATCTGGTAAAACTTCTATAGAGAAACCATAAGATGGAAGAGGCAACATGGGAACCCGAGGAAATTAGGATGAAGAACCACCCGATTCTTTTTACGTAGTAATACGCTAGAAATTTTGAGGATGAAATTATTTGAAGGAGGGGAGAATGTAACAGCCCAAGCTTCCATGGTACGCTTCTCTTTGAATAATACAACAGCGTGTGTTGTACGCAACATCAAGTTCTAACACATGACAACCAATCAAACTAATAGTTTGGAATAGTAATACCCACTTTTTGAAATTTTATAAATTTTATATTTCAAAATGGACTTCATTTTTCGATTTTGAATGTCGAAATTTTCTTTGGGTGAAGTTTTTTCATTTTTCGGAAAACTTTCAATTCTTGATAAATAGTGAAAAACACTGAATTTTAGTTTAAAACCTAATTTTTATTTTAATAATTATTTACTTTATTTAAATTTATTTTTGGTCAAAATTTATAAATACTACCTATATAAGTTCAATGTGATTCATTGGAGTCAGTTTATATAAATTTTTGGTATATAAAAAGTTTATTAAACTTTTCAACGTCTTTTACCCACCTCCTAGGAGCATTTTCAAATTTAAATAAAACTTAATTTTACTACTTCTGTGAGTTGAATTTCAAAAATATGAGAGACACGGTCGAAATCAGTAAGTAAATTTTGGTCCAATAAGATGAATATAATTGTTGGTGAATAGAAACTTTTTACTTTTATTTACCATGGTTAAAAGTAAATATGAATATTAAGGGTAAAATGATATTATTATTATTACCCTAACACATGTCCTAATTCTATTGGATAAGTATAATTAGACCAAAAAAACATAGGAACTAAATATGAACCTTTTTGGTCCACTTGTATTAGATTAGGACATTTATTATAATTTAATTCAAAGAGGAGTTAAAAGAGTTAAAATAAAAGTTTAATAACTAATTTTTTTTAATATAGGGTAATACATAAGATAAATTCAACATTAAATATTAATTATAAATATAAAACGAGTTCCTATATAATGGTAGTTTTTTTATATTTTGTTAAACATTAAATAATGTAATTTATTTATGATACAATGATGATGCAGTAATTACCTAATTAATGAAAGATTAAAAAAATTGACATTATAAATATCCAAATAAATGTAATTTGATACTTTTTATGAATTTAACTAACTATATAGGTTAAAATGGAATATTAGGGTTAGTTAGATGAATATTTTTAAATGTAATAACGATGTTATGAATTTAGCAAAAACAAAATACCAAATAGTGTCAAAATTGACATAAAATGGTTTATAAAACAAATATTATATTATTAATTGATATTATTTTCCTAAAAAACTATGATTTTGCCAAAAAGTTTTATTTAATGATAGTTGTATAATTAATGAACCACTTGGGGTTTAGTTGGAAGTATATTGTAAGTTTATAAACTATATAATATAAAAATACAAAGAGACATGGTAAATGTCAAACTATTTAACGGAGGGTTAAATCTAAATGATAACGTTAATATAGTGACCCAATAGTATCTAACACTTTTTGGTTGCGTGGGTTTTGGCCCATAACCACATCATCATTTCAATAATCCATTTTTGAGCCCTTAGAATCTGAAAATGATTTTATTACAAAATAATATTTCTAGCTTTTCCTAAGGTGCCCCCTCTCCCCTCTTATAAAACGGCACTCCCACTTCTCTCTAATTCACACCATCAAAGCCATTTAGATCTGCAAAGCTCTACACAAATACCCTCTCAAATGTCCTAAATTAATCATAAAGGCGTTCATTTTGTCATAAATCCATCCTAATGATCCATTTTTATCAAATCAAAACAAAGAACCCGAAGAAGAGGTAAATATTTCATCACCTCTTTCAAGTTCCTTTCTTCCTCCACTTCCTCATTATTTGTTGTTTCCATTATAAAATAAAAACTCCAGTATCTTCTATATACTATGTTTTTATTATAAAAATGGTATAACCATAATCATTATTCTATCCATTCCTTGAAAGTCATGTCACCATGCGTGCGTAGATAAGGCTTACCATCTCCACGGTGTATTTGTTATTCAACACATTAATATTTGGATGAGTATAATAATGATGTGTAATTTATGTAAATAATTAATATAACATTATAATGATTTTGTATATATGATATAACATCCAAATATAAATTATTTTAATATCAAAAGAATGATATTGTTGCTTGTGCGTACATACGGATTACCGTCTCCATGAACACGATGAGATTCATTCCCCATTGTATCCATTCAAGAATAATTTTCATTAGATGATTAAATATAATGTTTTAAGACTTAATATCATTATTAATATTAATAAGATACATCCTATCCATAAAAAACATTACTTACATAACAAATCATATAAAGTAAAACAAATCCGTTAACACCCGAAACAACGATAATACCACGATATTATTGACAAAGTAATGTTAAAAGATCATATATGATATCATATTAATGGATATTATTCTTGAATAATTTAATAAAAATTATTTCACCATTATACAGGTTGTTAAACTACCCTCGACTGAGGAAAAGTTAAAGGTATGGGTTAATTTCACAATCTCTTCATTATCAGAGGTTGTTTATATGTAATTATCTACTGGGACCTCTTTATCATTGACATCCATGTTTCATAAAAAAGTATTTCAAATAATAATTATTATTTTATAGACTATGTTTTATAGTCATTTATAACCTATTTTGACTTTTATAAGATGTTTATAAAGGAATCTTTCAATCGTTTTCCAAACATGGTACTTTATGACCTTTTTGACAAAATTAAGATAAGAATGTTTTTTAAACTTATACAAAGAGTGCGGCTATTTTCTACCATTATAACATCGTCGAATATTCCCTTACAAGATTAAAAGAATATTTTCAAAATAAATTTTTTCCTTATAATTTTTTGACTCTTAAATAATTTCAAAATAGATAGAGATATTTCTCAATAAAAGGTTTTGATTTCATCTATGTCAATATCCATTGATGGATTATAAGTTAATTTGAAGATGATTTATTATGATACAAATCATATGTAATGTATTGAAGGTTTTGTGATATGTTTTATTGTGGATGTGCTATTTTTATACCATTCAGGGTTTTTTGTTAAAGTATTGACATTTCGTATGCTAGTTTTAATTAGAATTATTATGTTATATTTCAACCTTTTCATATGATGAATGTATTGGAAGTAGTATGTGATGGGTGGAGCCCACTATAGCTCCTCGATGAATCTGTTGGTATCATGAGACAACTATACATGGAATTGGCCAAGGACTTTCCCAATTTGATATATGGTTTTGCCAGAGGCCTTAATCATTTTTAGACATCTTGGCCGAGGCCTTGAAAAAATGTTTCAGAATGTCCACCATTATACTTTCCCTCATTATAAAAATAATATTGATGGTTCATGTGGTCATTATACTAATATAATACCCATGAATGTGTTTTATTATGACATTATTTACTCAAATTATAATCCTTACATAAAAGTTTTTATGTTTATTATTGGTAAAGTCATGTGGTTTCAATTATTCATCATGATTAATATTTATTTTATCTTCCACTCTATTTCTTACCATTACTGAGCATTTGAGATCACCCCTTTCTTATGTTTCATTTTCCCAGAAAATGAAGAAGTTAGTTATGAGTGACTTTCAGGCATAATCTGGGAGGCCAGGATGTTTCTAATAGAATAAATTCATGTTGTATTTATTTTCAATTTGTAAAGATTAACATATGTATGAATCTTGTTTCCAATGATACTAACCTGATCGGTTTTTCAAGACATGATTTTCCTTGTGATCATGCCAATGTTATGTAATAATGCACCAACTCTTGGTAAATTGGGTCAGGGCGTTACATTAGAGGAAGATCAACAATGCTTTAAATAAAAAGGTAGTTCAGTTTTTATGATTATCATTTAATCTCCTCACATTTTTTGTCCAAAAAAATATTTTATATTTAAAGATTGGAATAACATACCCACACTTGAATTACTGCTTAACCAAACTTATATAGGAGACATGAGTTTATTATGAATCCATTGATTTCATGCTTTATATTTCAACGTTAATGAGATTGAATGAGTAAAATGCAAAATTTAATGTTTAATGTGAAGCATGTATATTGAAATTATGACTTGTGATTTAAAGGAATTAGTTTATTTATGTAAATGATATTTCCCTACCATTTTTCTTACTTTTAATTTCTAAAATTCAAGTGAATTAATTACTTATAATTTATCATGTCTTGAGTGGTGGTCCAATATCATATGTCTCATTCCTGAGAGTATTTCTAGACCAATTAATTCCTATTTATTCTTGATCATATTTCGTGAGTGATCTTGGGACATGTCACTAGCTAGAACATGTATTAGAACTTAAAGTTGCGACTGTTCAAAAACATATTTAAAACGACTGAGACATCTTTTGAAATGACCTTATCCTTAAATATCACATTTAAATCATTCCTTATTTTATCCCATTGATACCATGAATGAAATTTATAGGTATGATCCATGTTTTAAACCATTTTTATCCAATCCTACCCTATTATTGGAATTTACAAGATATTTTAATGTCGAAGTGTGGGGGTGAAGGGATTCATGGTGGAATGGATGATTTACATTATAAGTAAAAGGTGTGTGTGTGTTATTGTGGGAATTATAAATTTTTTTGGTATCATTCATTGTACTCTATTGTTTTTCCCTTTCAGGTATAAAAAAAATAAATGAAAAAAAACAATAAAAATAAAAAAAAAGGATTGTGATTTGGGATAACCAAAAACCACCATCCTCAAGACCAACGTTCTTATTATCCTATGTGGTTAGGTGATAGATGTGAGGTTTAATCTAATAATAACATTTTAAAAAAGAAAATATATATATATAAACCTAAAAAAACAGAGTGTGCATTAATCATTCAAGAAGATTTACATTGAACTAGACCACACTTTGAGTTTCGGGGGGAAGTGGGTGTTGGTAAATTAAAAGGGATAATTTCATTAAACTTTAGATATCTTGAATTGTAATTAAGTGGTAAACCTCCTCTTTGCGGCTTAATTTTTGAAACATCAAATCCTTCCAACCTTAAGCCTCAGAGTCATTTGAACCTTTATTGGAAAGTCCTAATGATTTTATATACCTTTTGCCTTTATAAAGTGGAGAAAGTAGTTCTTTTACATGCTTGTAGATAGGGTTCATATTCTTATGATATGAGTATAACTCTACTTGAATTTTATAATGAGATAAGAGAGGAAAAATTCAAAGGTGGGGAAAATCTTGATGTGGCATGTTTAATAATAATGAATTGAGAAACTTGAATGACAAAAAGAAGTTCCATTTTTTTCAAAGGGGAAAATTAATATTCATGAATTAATTATTTCATTGAAAATGGGAAATTAAATTTATATTTTATGTAGATTTTTTAATGTTTGATTTTACATTGAAACTTGTTAAATTTTATTACTTTGGAATTTGAATATTGGAAACATTGGTGTCCTTTGAAGTTCACGTTGATATTTTAAGCTTGAAGACAAGCATGGTTTAAGTGTTGGGGAATTGATAGAGCTAATATTTTCCTCACTTTTTGTATTCATTTCAATTTTTTTGATCATCCCAAATTATCAATTTAATCTTATAAGAATCAATTTTCTATTTATGATGTGTTTTGAGAAAAATGGTGAAAAACGCCTAATTCTAGATTTTAGAAATATTTTTACATCCAGGGTATTTTAGTCATTTCATGAAAAATATAAATCCAAATTGAGTGAATATTCTTTTTGGAATACTTATCTTATTTTATTTTATTTTTTATTTTTTACCAGGAGCTAATGCATCCATCTAAAGTTCCTAAATATCAATTAAGTTAAATATTTTTCTGGGAGGAAATTGTGAACCCCACCACTGTAATGGAACTACATCTCAGCCTAAAAACCATAAATTGAAGTTCAATCACCTAGGATAGAACGAGGACACATATGGTATTCTATACCTCACCATTGGGGATGTTTTGATGCCATTAAAGCTACTGTTGGATGTCATATTTTTGAAATACGCTTCTTGGAACCTGCGTTATGAAAATAAAACCTCTAATGAAAAATTCACAACTCATTCATCCTGTCTTTAAAGGGGAGGATATTTGGAGGATGAATGGAAAACACAATAATGAACATCTTTGAAACAGGGATCAATGTGTGAATCGACCATTTAATGGGCCCACAATTCATAAACATTTGGAGGATAAAATTATGCCTATAAAAGGAGGCCCTCTTCTCCTTCCCAAATCATCAGATTCTCCATCCATTCCTTCAATGCACCAAGGAGGAGATCTCCACCGGGGGAGGTAGACCGAAAATCTTCCCCATTTCTTTTTAACTTGTTTCTTCTCTTTATTTTTGTTTTATTTTTCAATTGTAATTTAGATTTCTAATAAATTCATGCATTGTTTTTATTACTGTGTCCACCCATCCACCATATTTTCTTCTTCTCATCTTACCATGGTGAACTATAATACTCATTATAATGAGTACCTAATCTGAGGAATATCCCAAGTGAGTAATTAGGTTATTGAACCCAAGACCATGTTTGTAATATTCTTTAGGTTAATTCTGAGGATAATTTTTAGTGGGTGTAATCCTCACTGTGGTTGTCTAAAGTGTAATTTCATAACATACATCCATTTTCTGTCGATTGAGGAGGTGGATGGAGGGTGCTCATGAAGATTGCTAAGTATAGTTTTCATTCATAACCAGGGTAGACTAAGGTGTGCACACATATGATAGAGTGTGTTCACTAAGAATATTTAAAGCTGGTCAATGAAGGTGATCCATTCTATTGAGAGAACATCCTTTCTTCTATAGTTCCATTTTTTTAGCATTGCAAGGTAATTTAAAATTTAATGTTAGTTGTCTATTATTTTTCATTTCAATTATTTTATCAAATTTATCTTATTTCATAAAAAATAAAACAAATAAAACAAATTAATTCTTAGGTTAATTAAATTAATTAGGTGAACGAACAGAGAAAGCTACTCAAGTGAGACAACCCTGGTCAGCAACTATGCTGAACTGGGAAAATTAAATTTCTTTTTACACACCCTACAACAGGCATTCATCATACATAATATGATCAAATTGACCAGTTAGTTTCATTATAGATACCTTCTCATTAAATAACTCTAAAAATTGATAGACAAAATTCCTCTATATTTTTTATAATATTTTTTATGTCTATTGGATAAAATTAAAATACTATAATCTGGTCAATATTTCACTTGTCAATTTGTTGATCTTTTGAATGATTCACTGATGTTATAAAAAACTTTCCTTTTCATGTTGTGAAAATAAACATTTCATATAAAATATATCATAATTGATCAATTTTTGATACACTGAAATCAATATTATTTATATAGTATCAACCATAATGGTTTTACATATATGATCATTATACAGTGTGTAGAATCAATTTTTTCCTTCAAATTTATATGCTCTATCTGTTTGGAAGATTTGGATTGAGCATTGTAAAAAAACAAAACTAAAACATTATAGCTTATAATTTGAATCTTATTCTTTTATATAAACTAAAAAAAATAACATCTGTCATGATTATTTTTATGATTTTATGAACTATAATAATATAACAACATCGAATAACTTATTATTAATGTTTCTTTAAACTATTAAAAAAATATTTTTAACCTCCTATAGCAGTTAATAATAATAATTTATTAAAAACACCAATATTTCATTAAAATGGGTCATACTAAAATTCATAATAAGATATGTTGAAAAAAAGAAGATAAATTAGTCGAAAAGCATAAAAATAGATTTTAAGGTATCATTTTTGAAGGATATCTATGTGTGAAATTGAATAATTCTGGTAATTTGTTTGGATATGTATATAATATCTTTATACACTACAACTATTTATCCCATTTGGGTGGTTTATTGTCAGACATAATCAACATATATATAAATTATGTAATATTTAGGTATGTTACGGTTGGTTCATCTCAACTCATATCAATGATGGGTTCAATTATTTTTTTAGATTATGTTATGAAAAATAAGATGGTGGATGCTAAAATAGCATATGATAAAAAATATGTTGTTTGACGATCAAAATGTATCATTACAGAAATAAATGTATCCTAGTTTAGGACATCTTAGGATTTATTTTCATTATCAAATGATTTTTTAATCTAGTTATATTGTCTTAATACACAATGTTACACTTTTATTATTACTCAATGTCTACAATGAAGAAGAATGAAGTTAATAATGAGTTTAAATTGGAAATATCATTACATCATCAATGATTAAACAATGATATATGTGTTAGTTTACAAAATATTATATAATATATTCACAAAAAAAAATTATCAGGCATTGATAAATAAATAAACCAGGTAAAACTCCCAAAAGTTTCAAGGAAAATATATTCCTCTATTGAGTCCTTCAAAGAAAACGTCCATCCTCTTATGTGGTTATTATTAAACTGTAATTACCAACTATTGGATCAACACATCAAAAAGTTATTTTTCATTTTCTAGAGTATTATACCCAAAAATCTTATTTTATCCATTTATCATTTAGATGATAATGCCAATCAAAAGTGGAACCTAATCCAGAACCTAATGTAATATGATGAAATCAACTCTATGGAATGGAAAGAACATAAGGAGATATATTTAAAAAATACCAAAATTCTCCATAATAAAATATAGAGGTAATTATTGGAGTTGAAAAAAATGTAGTATGAACCAATTAGTACTTATAAATAAAACAAGAAAAGTATTTCATTGTGAACTTCTTCTTAAATTACAAAATATTTGGAGAAGCAAGGGGGAAATTTATTTAATGGAATAGGTAAACGCCTTAGGTGTTCCGGATAGGAAATCATGCACTAAAATTTTGAAATTATATGTATATTTTAATTAATGAAATGGAAGGAAATAATTCCCATCTCAATTCCCCACTATCCGTTCAATTCATCAGTTGTAATGAGTATAAACACTACACTAATAAGTTCACCAATCCAAGTGTTTAGGATGATAACTATTGTCAGAAACCATAAACGAAATAGTAAAAAGTGAAAAACTATCCACAATCTATTTTTTTAATTTATTAAAATCCACTTTTTTGAAAAGTGGGAACCATAGAATGAAAGCCCAGAAATTCATAACCCCGTCCACACGACACTCGTTCAAAAAAACAAGAAAACAATATTCAAATTTCAAATCCAGGTTTCAAAAACCCGCCAAAGGAAACATTGAACCATGAGCTACCCACCTCGATCCATATATCAGGAGACCTTGAAAGACACCACACCACCCCATCATCATGCCACCGGCCTGACATCTCATCCATCACCGCCATCAGGTTTGCACGTCATCAAACACACAATCATCATCAAATAAATAACATAAAATATGTTATTTTATTTTGGTTAAAACTACAGTTTATATCAAAAAAATTAATAAAAACATCAAATCACCACCCGGTGTCTTTATATTTTACTATATCTGAAAACTCATATCGGGATTTTGATTGCATCTGATGTATATATGTCCTCTCTAATAGATTTTTTGGGAAGGTTATTTCTATTTATATTATTATTCTCCCATTATAATAATTTTATGTATTTTTGGTCATGGATTTTCATATACTATATAGATATGATATCAATTAGGGGGATATGAAATTCATATTTCATATTACAAATAATCTAGTGGCCATTTATAGGGGCATGTCTGAGTATGAAAGCTATATAGATATTACCTCTCTTATATTGTTATTATTAACTAATAATTATGGATATTTAGATCAAATTGTAGGGGAAAACACAATATTAATGAAATTTTAATTATTTGGGAATATGTTGATGTTTTTTCTAAAGAGTTTTCTAGTCTTCCCATAGAACATGATGTTCTATTTCCAATTAAACTCATACCTAGTTTTATTCTTATATCAAATGTTCATTATATAACATGAAAAATATATTTATAAAAATTAATGGAACAAAGATAATGGAATCTAGATAAGTGTTTTTGTCACCCATCTTATTTATCATGGGGTACACCAATTTAATTCATTAACAAAAAAGAAAAATGAATTCATCTCTTCATTAATTACTCTGAACATTACAATATCAATATATAAAAAAATATCCACTGCCTTATATTGACAACTTGTTTTAGTGACTTTGAGGGGAATAATATTATTCAAATGTTGACCTTCAATCATTATGGATTCCTTTATTGGTGAAATGATAAGATATACCAAATACAACCTTCTGTATAACATCTGGGAACATTGAATTCATAAAGACTTCCTTATGGTTTATAAATTCAAATTTTGTCTTCATGTATTTGATATATAAAAACCATATATTGAAACCATATGGATTACATTTTTCAATTTTATAATGTCTTATATATGATAATATCATATATTATAAGAGCATGGAAGAGCATGAAGATCATTTGAGGGTTGTACTGAAAACCTTGTGACAAGAGAAATATTTTTAGAAATTTAGTATGTATGAAATATGGATAAATAATATATAATTTTTAGTCCATATAATTAATGGATATGGAATATATGTGTATCCTACAAATATTTAAGTAATCTAATAAAGTCATAAATCATCTATTATAATAAAGAACCATAGATTTCTTGGATTTGACGGATAATTTTGAGGTTTTGAAAAAAAATGTATCATTTCATTCAGATATACAAAACATGTTTCCATGAAATAGATTAATGTTACTCTGTATATATGAATAGGATTAAAATTGTAGGGATCCTAAGAGAAGGTTGTTCATATGATCAGTACTCAAAATACCATGTAATAGAGAATGATTTTTGATATACAATAATGCATAAAAGACGATATTTGGAAGTGTCCTATTGAAAAAGGAATGGTTTCAACATATGTATTATGTAAATTAATGGTCCAAAAGATGAATTACCCTATGCATAGTTTGGAGCAATAAGGATTTATATTTTCGATAAATATATGGAGGAATTATCTCTATTGAAATGGTTTGGTATATATACGGACTATAACAGATTAATGTCTATATTCACAAAGTATGATATGAACATGAACCACATGATATGGTTGTAGGTGAAGAATGATTGTTACTAACAAATACATTAACTCTATGGGATGGTGAACATGGTTGATTATTCATTGAGTAAGAAGGATTAAGCTACGTTATCCATGATGAGTATTTAAAGAGACTAAATACTCATGCATTTGGAAAGTATGGTCCTTTAAAGTATAGGGGAAGTGGATAAATCCTATGTTTATTAATTCATTTGGAAACCATACATCACTATTAATATAATTGATGTGAAAAATAAAAATATAGAGCTGAAAAAAAGGTACCAAAGATTCTATACTTTATTCTTGGTGATAATGTAATAACAAAATTTAGAAAATAAATATGTTTCATTTAAATACCATAATTGAATAATGAACTGTTAGATGATTTGTATAACTCAAGATTATCTATACATATCAGAAGAATAATTATATACATATATATATATATATATATCAAGGAGAATTTTTTTAGACAACACGAAGAGGGTGATTATAAAACAATTATTTTTATTTTGTGTATTCTACCATGTTATGTAAGAACAATAGATGTCGAAGGGTAGTATTAACTATTAAACAAAAATATGTGGAAATTACAAAATATCATTATTTATTATTTATAGGTATTCCTTTTAACTCCAATGACTATAATTTTATTTTGGTTAAACATGATCACCAAATAATGTTAGAACATTTCATCATTATTTAAGATAACCAATCACATAATTAATCCACAATAATATATAAATGATTTTTTAGGCATTCAAGGTACACATTTCCAATACATTTGATTAATAATTGAGGTTTAAAATGATTTTAGAGTGAAATATTTAATAATTATTAAATATGATATTGAGATTTATCATGGACTATCATCCTTATAATGATGTCCAATCTAGAAGGACCATTCAAATTTTTAATGATATATTGGGATATTATTAAATGGGTTTCAAAGGATGTTAGGATTAACATATTTCCATTGTATTGTTCACAAATAAGAATTGTTTTCATTAATTTATTGAAATACAACTATATGATTCTCTATATTGGAAATGGATGATAACTCTAACATGTTGGGATTTTTTTTAGAGTGCAAGCTCTTGTGACTAAATCATTCCCAATAGATGGTAGAGAAAATTAAAACTTTTCATACTCTCCTTAAAAATAAAAAATTTCAATAAAATGTCTACACTTATAACTATCCAAGAGATTTTTATTTTGATGTTGGAGACAAGGTATTCCTTAAAATAACACCCTAGAAGAGGGTTATGAAATGTAAGAAATGGTGAACATTAAGACCAATATGCATTTCACATTTCTAAATTATCAGTCATGTTGAGATGGTGGAATATCAACTACTACATTTAATAAAGCTCTCATAGGTGAATGATGTGTTCCATATATCACCATTAGGAAAGTACATAACTAATATGTCACATGTTCTATATTTAGAGGTCATATAATTTGGAAATTCACTTTTCTTATCAGGAATAATCGTTATAAATCTGAGATCATATATATAATGTGCAATAAAACATGACTCATAACTTTGTTAAAATTATTTGGAGAAATAATGAGCTTGATAAAGAAATTTGGGATCCCAAAATATAATGAGAAAATATTACCATCATTTGTTTTCATAGATGTAATGAAATTTACCTGGAGAAATTATTTTAAAGGAGGTAGAATGTAACTTCTTGAGAATTTATTATGTGTTTTGTTCAAATAAAACCACTTTTATTGATATTTTTGGATACTTGAAACAATAGAATATATATATATTTAATAATTTCATCATGGTATAATATTATTATATAAAATATTATACCTTATGAGATAACTAAATGAATCATAATTAATATAATTAACAATGGTATGAAACCAATAGTAAATATATATTTCAAGGTTTAAATTTTCATCATAGTGATCTTACATAAATAACATAAATCCAATGATAACTATAAAGTGAATATAAATATAAGAAATATATTATAACTTCCGAAAAATGATATTGCCGAATTTGATGATTGATTATAAAGATGTATACAAAGATATATATAGGAATTTAATATAGATAATATATATATATATATATTGTGTATTTGTTTATTTAATATATGGTATTTGGATATAATTATATCCAAATGTTAAATAGATATTTTGAAATTTATATTAATAAACTAATAATAATATAATTTACATTTAATAAATAATTATAGAACGATGTGAAAAAATATTACTTTTTTATAAATGTTTTCTTTTCTCAATTTTATTATTATTATTAATGAGTTATTTATTATGTTTACAAAACCAAATTATACTTAAATTTAATTAATATAGTTGAATGATAAGAATATGAAAAATTAATATTAATAGGACTTGATCAAAATCATTTAATATAAAAAATAGATGTATTGAAAAGAATATGTTTTACAAATATTTGAAAATTTTAGTTTAAAAAATTTAACTAGTAACTTTATAGGGATTATTTTAGTAAAATTCAATGTTTACATGTATAAATTAATTAATTAACAGTCATTCAATGATAATTTGAAATGATATTAGGTTAAGAACCCCTAATGATGGGGACATAATTTTATATGAAACACTTTTTTCAATTTAATTAATGTTTTCAATTATGTGATTAATTTATCATATTTAGAAATATAATTCGATTAAATGAAGATATTTATTTAGTAAAATCAACATGAAAATAATCAATTCATGTTGGGATTATAGCGATGGTTTCTTAAACCGATGATAACACTTTTTAAATAATTTCACAGTGGTTTTTAAAAAACTGTTGCTAAATCTATTTTATTTTTTAAAAACATGAAACTTCTCCCCCCCCCCAAAAAAACCAATCACCTCCACGAACCCAAAAAACCCACTACAAGACCACTTATACATAGACCCTCACCCCAAGTCCAATCCCGAACCACCAATTCCCCTTTCCTTTCCAAAACTAGATCCTGATCCTGTGTCGTAGAAACCTGCTTCAACCATCGATACCCCCTTCTCGATCCTGAGCCACCGACACCGCCTCACCATTATCCCAAAACCCCCAATCCTGATCCTTATCCATTTATATCTCTCTCCCTGGAACCATCGTTGTTGTTTCTCACCCTATTCACTACCCTTCTCCTAGTCCCCCTCATCCGCTTGCGGCTGTAGGATCCTTATTCCTCGTTGTTTTTAGATCTTCAACGTATTACTATACCAGTTTTGAGGTAGGTGTTTTTATATAATTTATTCTCCTATTTAATAATTTTCTGGTAGAATTATATTGTATTTCATCTAATATTGGTTTTGTATAATTTATTTATTTTTAACCAAAAATGACCAATTTCTAATGGAATTGCTTCTGGAATAGATGTATTAAAATAATGATTTAATCCTTTGTTTTGAAATGATATCTGTTTTTCACTAATATAGATGGATTTAATTGTCAAAGTATAAAGTTTCCTTTTGATAAAATAATTTTTATTCACTAATGTTCATCTTAAATGCTTTAATTTTTTTGTTGCCTTTGAATGTGTTATTTAATTATGTAAATAAAAACATTCAATGATTTGTTTTTGAATGATTTATCAAGTGGTATTTAAAAATATTGAAGGAATTTCATCTAGTTTTAATATTCTTTCCTTAAAGGCCATATCAACATATTAAAATCATTTTAAAAGGAAATGGGTATCAATGGTTTTAATAAAATTAAATGGTGAATGAAATGTTTTATTTTGTTGATAAAATAATTTCTTACCAACATGGTTTCCCATAAAGAAGAATTTTGAAATTTTTAATCTAAAATGTTTTATCTAATAAATTCTTGATAAATTAGTAATATATAATTATAATTTATGGATAGATATTGGGGAAAAATTAATAATTTTCTAAATAGGGGTTTTGGTCATTGAGGGATCTTGGGGCTGGGGATATATGGGAACTTTGTCTCCAATTGAGTATTGATTGTTCATGTTTATTCTATTGAGGATCATTGTTGAGATCCCTATTTCATGAAATATCACTTATCTCCTTGATTTTTCTAGAGGAATACATGGTAAATGATGAGAATGTGTAGATTTATTATAGGATTTTTCAAACTCAGAAAACAACTATAATCTACCTAAAAATTTGAATTTATGCTTGGGACATGCAACAGGGAGTCAGGTGTGCTCAGATTGTGTAAGATTGTGTACATAGTAGTACAAAATTTGTATATAGAATATTATTGCCACATTTTTCATATCTTTGAGGGTATAACTAATAGAAATAGTACTATACAATGATATATGACATCGACATTTGGCGTTGGAAGTTTTTATGTATCTATAGTCACTTGATAGTTACTCAACACTTGAATTTACACATTTGAACTCCTTTTTTATATCTCTTTGATTTTTTTATGAGGTACATTCTTTACCAATGTATCTTCATGGATTTGATGTATTCTTTATAGGTACATTGTACATACACATAGCTTCAATATCATTTATTGACATTAGATTGTGATACTTTTTTCAATTATTTCTTAAAAAATATTTTTATTTAAAATGGATTACAACATTTATTTTTCCTCTTGGTTTTATTAAGGGGTTTTAATTGGAAAATGTT
This sequence comes from Viscum album, assembly GCA_963277665.1. NCBI lineage: Eukaryota > Viridiplantae > Streptophyta > Magnoliopsida > Santalales > Viscaceae > Viscum > Viscum album. The sequence continues at coordinate 128,071,539 of OY728145.1, forward strand.
ACTCTTTTACAAACCATTTACCTCAAAATTATACTTTTTAGATTTCAATTATTCTTTTTAAAATGATTCATTATTTACCATATGTATTTATAGGATCACATATTACAATGTATAGTTTTATAATAGGATAACATAGTATTGTGTATTGTTTTGGAATATAAATACTCAATCATCATGAAAAAATAGAATAATTGAACTGAAATTAGACATTATATTTAATTTTTTTGTATTCATAGGTGAATATGTTTGATCACCTTGATAAATTATTGGGAATTTTTATATTAAATGATTTTCTCTCAAATAGTTTTGTTATTTCTTTCCCATAGAGAGATGTCAATTAAGGACATTTGTAAAACCTATCGATTTAGTGATGAATTTATAGAAGACTTATATATATATATATATTTCAATTTAATCATTGAACCTTCATTAATTATCATGGACTAGTTATATTGATATAGGTAATTTTTAGAGCAAGTAATATAATCAAAGAATAATTTACCAAGTATTACGTTATCTTATTATGATAACTTTAGAAATTAAGAATAAAAATATAGTAGAATAACATATAGTAAAATATATAGGAAATTTAATGATGACTAACATAATGTATGTTTTTAAAATATAAAATATATGTGATTTAATCTCAAGATCCTCCACCACTACCAATGCTGGTGAGGCCTTACGTGACATACCCTTTTGTAATTATATAACTCTTCTTATATGAATATTATTATAAATACATGGGTTTTGGTTTTTTCACTTACATTTATCTATTATCTTATTTAGTAATAATTATGTGTTTTAATTTTATTTAGTAATGTGTAGGTACATTGTTATATATATGGAAAATGTTGGATCACATTACCGAGTAACACACCATAGTTTGGTAAGGGGGTGGAGGATTTTTTAGATTTTGTTACTTTTAATCAATCTATTGATGGGAGAATAAGTTTTCCAGGTCCTAAATGTAAATTTAAAAGATGTTTAAAGAGAGATAATGTTTATGAACACTTTATATTGAAGTAATTCACTACTCAATATTTGGGTTGGATTTGGAACATACAATAAAATGTTAAAGAAACATTGATCACTAACATAAATCGATTAAATGAGATACCAAATTCATCTACATTGGATAATGAAATGAAAAACCTTATTAAAAATGCATTATAAATTACAAGTCAACAACATCAACATCAAAATATAATAGAACAACCAGTTGAGGGTGCTTCAAACAACAGCGTGACAAATGATTTTTTTGAGACCATTGGAAAACTAGATCAAGATTATAATATATCATTGGATCCTCCACTTGATTCCGTTGAGAATGATGTAAGAGAAAACTCAACTAAGAAGATAGATGCATTTAATGGGTTAGTTGATGATATAAATCAAGATTTTTATAGTATAAGTTTTAAATATTCAAAACATTATTTTGAACTAAAGTTGTACCATATCTAACGCATATGTGGAATTAGAAATAAGGTGTTTTCCATGATATTATAATTATGGAATGATTCATTTTATAATGAATAGATTAATGAGTTTTTTATGATATAAATTTTTAACAATATTGGTCTGATTATACAAAAGTACCGGCGTGTCCAAATTATGGAATGCTTTATTAAGAAGGGGATTCAAGCAGCCAATATTTAAAAAAATGTTCTTCTAGATAGCAATGAATGACTTATTTTGGAAGTATCAATAAACATAAAACTATAAATAAGAAGATAATTAACACACATGCAATGGGTTTTCATTTCTTTCCTTAAATTCTTTCGTTGCAAAATTTTTTCATGTAATCCAAAAACCGTCGAACACATGTACTGACATTCTATATATAATAATAGTGATGGATTAATGATACATCCAAGAGACTGACAACCGTAGAATACATTTGATTCAATATATCTATATTCCTCATATGATCATAGGAATGTTCTATTGAAATTATATTCCTATGGATTCAACCTATTTGGGACATTGAGTACCAGTTATAAAAGTTGGTCAGTTGTTTTGACCCCTTACAATCGGCCTCTAGGGATGTGTATAAAACAAATGTATTTTATCATTTTGATGTTTATTCATGCATAAACAATTCCATGAAATGATATTTATGTATTTTTATATCCTTTAATTGAATAATTATAGGATTTATGAAGAAAAAATGTTGAGAAAAATGGTTTTTCTTCTAGAAAAATATTTAAAATGACAGATTCTCTAATGTGGAAAATTAGTGACTTCCCTAGACATGAGAATTTAGTTGTTTGGAATAATTTTATGGGTTTTTCTTATCCAATTTTTCAATTTTATTTGGTTCTAAAACGACAAACTAACAGAATAAAATGATGCTTCTTATGGCATCATATATTTCACGATGCATCTCATTGATTTACGTTTAACAAGTCAAAATTCAATGGTTATATTGATCGTAGATAACCTACAAAGTTGATTATAGGTTTCGAAAAATCTGAACAATGTGTAAATGTTCAAATTAAATTTGGTAAGGTGTATTATTTGAATAATATAGTGAAAGGAGTTGTAAGTGCATCATCAAGTGAAATCGAAATGCATCAATGGAATAAAAAAGTATTTTCATCAATCTTATGTATATGGAATTTACTTTTTTGTGAAAAAATATAAATGTGATGAATTTTGAGAACACGTTTTGTGACAATTTGAAATTCACATTTCTTATCGAGTGTGTAAACTCAAAGGATCATCTCAATGATCAGAATGACTCACAAATAATGAACAACAAGTGTGATCTATGGCCAGATGAGAATGAAAAGTATGCTCATGATATTTATCCACTGAATAATTCAGATAAAGATACATTATTCCAATTTAAAAACATTTTAATTTATTATATGGGTATTCAAGTAACATATCTAGATTTTTTGATGTAAAACATCATAGGTTACATGGATTGAGAATTTATGACTCACATATTTATTACAGCAGTTTATACCATTAACATTACATACATTATTATCTAAAACGGATACTAATTTTGTACTCAAATTTTTCACATTATTTATAGAACTATGTATGAAAAATATATAACTATTTGATATTGAAAAACTTGTGGAGAGAATTTAATTAACACTTTGTGGAATGAAGATTAACTTTACTCTAACATTTTTAACTAACACGATGCAATGAACTATGCATTTGGTTGAGGATACTAAATTAGGAGACCCCATACATTATCGATAAATATATCCAATTGATAGTTAATTAGTTTATATTTACTTATTTATGTAAACAAAACTTGTAACTTCATTAAATACACAATTATGTTTTCTTCTTTTATTTCACATATATCTTGGGAATTTGAAATCACAGGTGAAATATAAAGCTCAACTTGGAGGCTATATTTTTTATGGATATTTAGAAGAGGGTTTTCTAAACTTCTTTTCTAGATAGATTTATGATATTAAAATAATATTCAATTGAGATGGAAATGTTGATGAAACATTGAATTAATATCAACTACATGGGAATTTGAAAATATTTCCTATTATTGGCCGATCTGTTGGGAGAAATTAAAATTCTAGACTGAAAGAAATGGGATTATCATAGGCACATAGATATGTTCTGCTAAATAATGAATTAAAAGTTCCATTGATTGGAGATTTGAGGATACAGAAAATGATACTAAATATAGTTTGAGCATAAAATGTGAAATATATAACAATATATGTTAATAAAGAGCTTGTAGAATTGTTTTCACTATGTGTTTGTTCATAAATATTTCAATCAGTGTAGATATTAGGTTGACACATATACTTTTTAAATCTAAGAATGTATTTTACTTTTTATAGATCATGATTAATGGTACTAGAGATGATTTTTCAAATGATTTGATGTTTCTTTCTAGAGGCCCTCTAAAAAATGCTAGAATGTTTGACGCTTGCAATGTGAATGGCTTTAAATTTCATATAATTGGTCAAGAAGAGGGTTTGAAGGCACCAGATGTTGTTATATTTACACTCTTCTATGTAAATTACTATGGAATGTTTATTGACATTATCATATTAAACCATCATAGGATTTTTTTAATTAAAATGAATTTTGATAGATTTTATTAGGGGTGTTAAAAGAGATTCCTTACAATTTACTTTTTCAAACATCTCTTTCCTGATTGATGTTGGTGATAGTGAATTACATGATCCATAAATCTTATCATCACAAGAAAAAATTGGATATTATGTGGAAGATATCATGAATGATATATATAGTGTAGTTTCTCTGGTAAAATGAAGAGACTTGTATGATATGGGTGACGAAGTGGAAGATTTGACCTCGGATAGTGAATCCCATCAACAACAAGAAGAAAAATTATCTTTCAATCAATTTATTTAATATATATTTCTTAAAAGGGTAGATAAAGTATATGAGGTAATGGTGGAGTAGGAAAATGAACTGGCATAAGGATAAAATTATTTTATGTACAATCATCCATTCATTTATCAGCCACTTATGTAATTTATGAAATCATTCATTTTCATAGTAATGTATATTTGTTTCATTACTATGCATTTATTGTCATTTATAAATTTTTATGGTTAATTTTTATGAAATATATATATTCTAAAGTTACTATTAATTGATTAACTAAAAGGAATGTGAAAGAGGTAGTATTATATAGATACTAGTCAACCCTCAGTAGGGAGGAAATTAGCCACTCCTAGTTCTTCATGTGGATATTGGAGGGCGACTATTATAGGTACAAATTTTATTATGAATAAAGGTATTTGGAGTTGTTTAATACTACAAAATATTTCTCCATAAAATAAGGAAATAATGCTAATATGGATAAAAATATGAAAAGTATGGAAGTTTGTAATCTAAAAAGACTAATGATAGTTGTTTCATTTGACTGATACGGGGTCCCTATGGATGACCCAATAGGATTATTTGGCTAGATTATAGTCCAGTTGGAAGTAGAGTTTATTACCCTTCCAATTATATATGATTAGAGGAAACATATACCTTCTTCTTAGAAAAATGATGTTTTTTATTCATAGATAAAGGTAATTTTAATACATTATGGTGTAATTTCCTGTAATTATATTATTAAATTCTAATATTTTAAGAATGAATCTATTTGAACAAATGTATTTCCACTTTACCATTGCTGATGTTATAAAAAAATTGGTCATTCAAAGCTTTGGATTATTTATGTTAGAAGATGGATGCATCTTTCCCCGGTGATATAGCAATGAAGATTGGTATTGAGGAGGTAATTCTAAAAACTTTAAAATCTTTTAGTTCACAAAATTTAATTGGTTTAAGTTTAAATATAAATATATAACACTGTTTAATTTAAAATAAAATTCTCTTACATGTGTCGGTATTAAGAAGTAGAGATGGAGGTAAATATAGAGATGGAGATGGAGAGGTTGAAAATCAGAGTTCTTCTAGTAGTGATTAGTGATCTTTTTGATGTCATGGAGTAATATGGAATGATGCAATTTTTGGATTTATTATTTATGACACAGACCTAAAACCATTTCTAGTTGGACCTAAACTAATATAATTATTTTTTTTTCATTTTATATTTGTTATATATGTGTCATTTTGTGTTCCTTCGATAGGTATTTAGGGTTATGCAGTTTAGAGATACACATGGATTGCATTTGTTTTTTTTAGTGTAGTTTTGGGGCTGTAGAATCAGCACCTGACATTTCTTTAAATAAATATTTAGTGGTGGTTAAAACCAACATTATAAGATTTTTTATTGATGGTTTAAAAAAAATTAATTATCACAAACTATTAATTTTAGGTCATTTAAATCATTTTAGCAGTAGTTTGTGGGTGATATTTTTGTGATTTAGCTTCCGTTTAAAACTACTGCTAAATCCTCTTTTCACACCATAGGAAACCTCCATGAAAATGAAAATAAACTTTTCTGAAAATGATTGGTACAATTATTTCCACAAACTACCTCAAAATAAAATAAACTTTCATTTATTAGATTCTAAGACACAATTTAGTTTTAGTTGTTTTGAAATTGTTGCAGAACCATTTAGCGGCAGTTTAAATTTCAAATAAATTAAATGAAAAAAGAGTCATTGGTCAACAATTTTCTTATAGTTAAACATTTCTAAATTATGTAAGGATGTTAATATCATTTTTAACACAATATTAAGTTACTAAAGAAAATGTTTATGAACATTGAAAAGTATAAAATGAGGTAAAGGTGTTAATTTAAGGGATTAAATCCTATAAATAACTAAAAACTATCTACATACTGATTTATAACCCCCATGATTTTAATAGAAGAACATTATTTTCAATAGAGTAAATAAAACACAACCCTAAGCCAAAATGAACTACCATATACTATTTAATCATGTCAATTACGATATAGCCCTTAAATGTTTTTCTCTGAATAGGAATAAAATATTTTTGAAAAATATATATAAATAATTTAATTGAACTATATATACTGATAAATAAAGACTCAATTTTTTGTATTTTCATTAAATGCTTCAAAAATATATATTTTATCAAAAAAATTATTTTATTTATTTTTTTGAGTTAATAATATAATTAATTTATGAAATATTTATAAATATTATTATAACAAATGAGCTTGATTTTTGAAATCAAAATGTAAGAACTAATAAACGGTGGATTTTTTGGATTTTTTGAAAAACTTGTATTTCCACTGAATATTTAAAATACATTTTTTATAAAATTTTCATTTCTTTTCAAAAATTAATTAATAAAAAATACCCATTAGGATTTGAAATTTATTTCAATATAAAATAAATATAATTTAGTTTTATTTGAAAAAATAGTTACATTTTAATCATCCTTATATTGGATTTGGGTTTGAATTTATTTTCAAAGAGAAAACTATATTTTTTATGAAAATCATTCTTATGTGAATAAATTTTCAAGAAATTATTAATTAAAATTACCCTTAATGAGAAATATATTAAATGATAATATATATATACATATATGAATCTAAATTCAGATAATTTTTATTAGTACTTGAAGAGTTAATAAAAAATCAACTTATTCTTGCAAAATAAATTTCATGAAAAACTATTTTTCAAGATATTTTGTTGGTACCTATTTTAAAATTAAATACTTCCAAATATATATATATTGAATTTGGTAAAATTTATTCCATATTTTTAGTCACCACATTTAATATATTTAATTAGTTCAACTTAATTTTTAATTACAATGAATAGTTAAAAGTGATAAAATTCATCACCATGATAAAGGTGGAAATTAAGAGACCCTAGGATACAACTAAGAGATAAGGAATCAATTTTTCAACATAATAATTATTGAATAAATTTATTTCAATTATTATCATGTTGGGTTTAACATTAACTTATTAATGCAGCACTTGTTCAAGAATTTTACCTATATAATAATATATGTAACAAAGAAGACAAAATGTCACTCTATTCCATTTAAATATCTCATATATGTTCACAAATAGATAAAAAATTGGTGAATTATTATTAAAAATATATGAGAGTGTAATGAAATTATTTTTCATAGTGTAAATTTATTTTTATTTCTAAGTGATTTAATAGATTCCTTAAATTCCTATACACCATGGATATAACGCTATTAAAAACAACAAAAAACTGATTGTAAATAAATTTATAATAATTAAAAGTAATGTTTTTGGATTATTTACTACTCCAAAACAATTTTATTATCAATAATGATTAATTATTTTGGGTTAAATTTATTACATTTAAAATTAAATACTATATGCATGTCTTTAATTTTGAATTAAATGAATAACATAAAAATGCTAGTAATGAAATTTTATTTTATATAATATTTTATTAAAAATGATAAAAGGATGTGAATGAGGAATTTTAGGTTGATAAATGGTCTAAATGATCATCCATTTTACATTTTTCATCCAAATTTTACCTTACATGAAATATTATAAACATTTTAGTTTGGAAATGGTGTTACTGTGGTTAAGGTTAAAAATGGTTTACTAGGGGTTAAACCAAGAGATAAGGGGTAATTTAATAATTAAACCTGTCCAAATACAATTTTTTAGAAATATTACAACATCATAATATCCCATACAAAAATCCATGAAATTTGAAAATATTTCAATTGAATAAGTCATTTATATAATTTAATAATTTAAGAAATTCCAAAAGTCCTCTTCCAATCACATATAAATGGGATCCCCTCTTCTCTACTCACCACACTTCTAGAACCATTGTTTGGACAATTAAGATAAAAATAATTTCTTTAATGTATCCCCCATGTAGTGTACATGACTAAAAAACTAGGTTTTTCTATTACTAGGATTTTAACAGTGCTATAAAAGTTTTGTTATAAGGGGACCTTTATCAGCGCTTCTAAATAAATACTAATAAAGGTCACCCATTATCAATGCTAGTAAAAAACACTGATAAGAATAAAATTTCTCGGTTCTTATAAAAAAGTACTGATAAATGTTTTATTTCATAAAAAACCAATAATAACTCTAGAAACCCTTAAAATGCCTAAAAACATTAACAAACCCTAAAAACAATAAAACGTGCATAATTTTTGATACATGAGTCTATATCCTCTCCAAAAATAGTAAAATCAAAGATTTTGAAATGGGAAATATAAAATAATATTTAAATCAAGTGATAATCAAAGGAATGAACTTTATAATAGTTTTAAAAAAGGTAAAAAATCGGACTCAAACTTCATATGAACAAAAAATTTGATCCGTGTGTCTGTCTGGGCTCCATTACATATCAAATCTAATTCTGTGAAGAGCTATATTCTGCAAAGCAACTAAAATTGAGGTATAAGATCTCCATCTTAATTTTAAACCCCCAAAAGACTAAAAGGCCTCAAAAATTATGTTTTTAGTCATGGTAACCCAATTTCATAAAATTAATTTTGTAATAACTTATAATGCATGGGTTTGTTTAGCCTATACGATTTATAAATTCAATGATTGAAATGATCTTTACTCTGGGATATCCCTCTATAACCCTTGATGATAGTTATGGGGGAAAAATTGAGTTTATATTTATCGTATGCCTTTTTTTACATTTGATAGCCTTTCAAACTACCATAACTTTGAATCATTGTGTCTGTTTCGGCTGTATCACATATCAAATTGAAGATTGCGATGATTTATATGACTTGATTAACCATGTGATCCCCAGTAACATTTTTATCCTTTAAAATAACCATAAGACTTTCTAAATAGATTTTTTAGCCTCCTTATCCAATTTTTATAACATTCAGTGAATTTTAATCCTCGTTTAAAGGGTATTTCTGCATTTTTTACAGTGGGGGATGAATTTATTTATTGGTTTTATATTCATATTGATGTTTTGGATTTGAAATTTTATCATGTTTTATAATGAACTTTTATTTATAATCAAATATATAACAATATATACACACATAATAATTTGATTTTATAAATAAATAATTAAACATATTTACATATAAAATATATTTATCAATATATAAATATTATCATAATAAAAAATAATATCTATTTTAATAAATATATATAAATAAATAAATAAATAAATATATACATATATATATATAAACACATATATATATATATAAATATAAACACACACAGATACATATATATAAACATATGAATATCGATAAAAATATATTAAAAAATATATATAAATATATAGATATATCATAAAATCTAAAACAAAACCATATCGGGGAATGATAAAGGTTGAGGTGTATATGCTAGAGGTCTTAGGTTCAAAATACACTTGATGGAGGGGTACTCACTAGGAGGTTGGATTATCTAAAGCGGTGATAAATGGGTGGAGGAAGCATTGATAAAGGGGCTGTGGGAATTTCTGATAAAAATTTGGGTGTGGGGTGTTAGTTTTTAAAACCATTTATTAGAGGGGACTTTATCATGGCGTTTTTAGTGCTATTAAATGGGGCCTTTAGCAGCACTTTTTTAGCGTTGATAACGCTAACTATTTATCTTCGCTTACATTATCAGTGCTTCTATAGAGCTGAAAAGGATATTTTACTAGCACAATTAAAGAACCATTTTATTGTGTTTATTGGATAAATTTTGATTAGAAATTCCACTTTTGAAGTAATTTGGTGTAAACCTAATGTGGTTTTCTGAAGAAGTGGTATTGTTCTAAAGAAAGCATTTTTTTATTTATAAATCCAAATAATTCAAATATTATTCATCAAAATTGATATGTGAACTTCATTATCTACCATAAATTTATTTTTCATTATGGAATTACCTATATTAGTCTCCTCTTCCAAAAAATGGGAACCAAACCATCATTTATGTGTATAGTGAACTATCACCTCACTAACTGATATAATTAATTTTCCATTACGTCATATTAAGGCATGTTGTAATGATAGATTTAATATATATACATATATATGTTATTCATGAGATATCTGATATTATGAAATTATAGTATATTATTTAATTTATTTCCTTTCCATCCACTGAAAAATGGTAACATCATTTATGGGTAAGTGTGGATTACAGCCTCTATGAAGCGATGTGGTTTATTTTTTTTACACCACATCACATGGATGATATATAAAATTATATTTAATGAAAAAATATTTAATATATGATATTATTATGGTTATGTAAATATAAAATAACATATTCTTTTATTTTGTAATGATCATTGAAAATTGGAAATGTTACACATGGATACATATTCTTTACCTCCTCTGTCATTGTAACATAGTTTATTTTTCATCACAACTGTAACACCCCAACCCTAGTTACCCAGAGTCGGTGTATTATTGTATAACATTGGCATGATCACAAAAGATCAAGTCTCGAAAGACCGATTAGTTTAGTATCATTAGAAACACTAGATATATTCATAAGTATTACATTACATCATAAAGTAAAAAAAACTACAATAATATCGTATCTTCATATACCCTCATACCATCCCTGCAGGTCATTCATAAAATAATTTTTCACATCCTGGGAAAAATTAAAAAATTTAAAGGGGTGAGATCAGATGCTCAGTAAGGATAACAATATAGCAGAATCATTCATAAATAAAGATAACCATTTAAGGCAATATATAAATAAAACAAAATCTTTTAAACATGAACTTCAACAAAATATGGAAAAGATAAAATGAAACAACGTAATTTACTTATTCACATGTCTATTCTACTAGTCAAATAATCTCATGCAATATCAATAACCACTTTCATAATGATGGAATGCATAATGCCATACTATCATAACCACATAGTCATGGCCTTGTGCCAAGACTAAAAATAAGATTTTGTCAAGGCATTGTGCCAAGATACTAGTTTGTCTCATGAGACCTACCGATGAATCGAGGAGCTATAGTGGGCTCCACACATCACATACTAAGTCCAATGCATTACTTATATGAAAAGGTTTAAACATATCATAAACAATGCCCAAGGACCATAACATAATTGTATCACATAAAACATGCATAATGGAAACATAAAATTTCCACATTTCAATCCCAAGATATCAATAAAACACATTGATATAATAAAAACATTATCAAAACCATTTTCAAGACCAAAATAAAATAAATGTAAAATGTGGTATTTATTTTACATTAAAAAAAAGATATGGCTTGTAGAGGAAGCTGAAACTCAAATAATGGTCACGGTGGGGGAGAAGTCGTTGCCTCCGCATACGTAAGATAAAACATTATTTTTGTAGTTTAGTAAAAATGCTTCATATAAAAATATTACTTTTTAATAAAATTAAAATTAAAAGGGGTTTATACACCTTATAAAAGAAAGTATTTTATAAAAAAAATATGCATCAATGGAAGGAGATTGAGATGAAGTCCCTTACCTCATGTCCAACTTGACACGATCGTTCTTTAATCTCCTGAATAATAAACTAGAGTTAGTTTCTACTTGATTGAGAACCTTTTTCAAGTTCATTATTCCTTTATATCACTTATTACAATGTTATGAACATTATGTAATTATTTAAGTTAATAACTGTCATTTTGTCGATCTATGATATATGAGTCAAAAATAAACTTCTTATAATTAAAAGTTGTTCATGTGGTAAAATATCCATTATATCCAGAATTATATTCATGATGTAGATATCATATACTTCATATATATCCAGTATATATATGCATTTATAATATTACATACCTTTTAGAGGTAAGAAATGAAATGCACCGTTCATGGAGACGGTAAGCCGTACGTACGCAAGAACGCTACATTCATTTCTATTTTCATATTTAATGGAATGAAATAATAATTATATAAATTTATATTATAATTATAGTATAATATCATATATAACATCATTAAATCCATCCTTTATACGTCCCACATATGGAATCAACGATTCAAATCACTTTGAGGGGGCGATAGTCCGCACTTCCTAAAATGGAGATATCGCGTTTACACATAATGGAAACTATAAAGGTGTACCATTAATTAAAAATAAAAAAGAATAAGGAAAACATAAACATTATATATATCATATATAAATATAGTCAAATCTTAATGGCCACCATGAGTTGTGTTAAAAGAAGATTGAGCAATCATCGTTTAATGAGGCCGTAATTCATCACTCATAGAAACAGTATGTTCTTTAACCATTAGATGGAGGTGTGTGTAAGTGTAGTTAGAATAAATCTCATAACAACATCCAAGTATTCTGAGGACACTAGTTTTGTTACAAAAGGAATGAATAAAAAGAGTTTATGGGGTTGGATAACGAAAATAAAACAAAACAACATAAGAGAAGACATTACCTTCAAATCGAGTAACTCTACATGGTTTAAACCAAAATGGTTTTTTGAAGAGCTTTATGCATAAGGTAAGGCTTCAATGATGAATAGAGGGATGTGGAGAGATAAATTGAGCAGTGTTTGGCAGAGATAATGGCTTGAGAGGTGTGGGTAAGGTTGTAGAGGTGGGGGCCTTTTATAAGAGGGAGGAGGGGCACTCTTGGAAAGTCCTGAAATGTTACTTTTTATAAAATGAGTTTCGGATTTTAAAGGTCTCATAATGATATATATCGAGGATAAGGTGATAACGGTTTGAAATACACCCATAAATATGGCTTTAGACAAGTGTATGTCTTATATTTTACCTTATCTTTTCATTTTATTTAAATTGTTCACTAATGAGGTAATCAATGCAACATCATGGTGTCATAGATAATTTTATTTATATAATGTCTAAATTTTTTAAAAAACCACCATGTTGTAGGAAATCTTTTTAGATTTCGAATGACTATTTATAGTCTAAGATATAATTTATGTAGGAAAAATTAATTTTTTTTTACTTAGGTGTTACATACTTTTGTTATATTTTCCATTTTTTAAAAAATAAAATGATAAAATGTCATTATCACACAAAAGTGATTCCATGGGGTCCCTAAGTTGGAACAGAGCATCCCAAGGTCGAATATGACACAACCAATAGCATTAGGACACATATTGGGGTCATTTTATATTATTATGATATTATTTCATTACCCTTAACTACCCTATTTCTAATTAATCATGATAATTATAGATAATTATCGTCGTTACTATTCATAATGTCCATAAAAAAGAGCCTTAATTAAATACTTTAGACATTCTGATTAAAAATATGGAATCCATTTTACAAAATTCTAAACACAGAAATTGCAGTAATTAATTTAAAAATTATTCCTGCTTAAAAAAAATTGCGTGTTTTTAAGAAACAATATCAATCAAAAGATTGACAACTGCTTCTGTCCAATTTCAAAGTGAATTTATATCTAATGACCACCATTGGAATAAATAGTAAAAATATATTCTAATTATACTTTTAAACAACTAAATAATATAATTTATCAATATAAATAATTTTTATTTAAAAAGTTGTTTTGATGTATTTTCTTAATATTCATCGAAAATTGGAAGTTCTCAGAAAAATACCAAAAATTCAAATTAGGATAATTTTGATATCCCGAATCTAAAAATGTTGTACATTTTGAAATATATAATTTTAATAATTCAAAAAGTGGGTATTACTATTCATAATGGCTATTTTGATTGGTCGCGATGTGTTAGAATCTCGAACTTGCGTACAATGCAAGCTATTGCATTACTGAAAGAGATGCGTACTATGGAAGCTTGGGGTGTTACATTCTCCCCTACCTCAATAAATTACGTCCTCACAATTTTAAATTGTTATTCTAAAATAAAATGTTGAAAATAGAAAATACCTTAGTGGAAAACCCACATCAGAAATAGGGTTAATAAAAATATAACTTTAAAAGAAAGAAAGAGAAGTACAAAGGTCACCCAAGATAGCGCATACTAGGATTATATGAAAACATGGATATGGAGGAGAAACAAACCATCAAGGTCTGATGGAGAGTTATAGAAATTAGGATGAGGAGAAATCTAACTACAAGAAAATCACAAACTTGTGATTGGTTAAACGTTCATTGATTCTCTAGTTGGAAATGTTAACCGAAAACGTTTTTGTTTTAAGTTATATTTCATAAAGGTAAGGAATTTACTTAGGAGATTTACATATAATGTAAGGAAATATACTTACTTGTCATGTAGACATTCATTATTTAATAAAATTTTACCACAAACCCATATTTCACTCCAAAAGGTAATAGAACTCAAAAATAATCTATTTATCCTAATTGTATAGGGTTTCAAATATTAACACATACCATTTAGATTAGGAAAACTATTTTGTAATAACCAGGGACCACCTGTAGGCAGTAGCTAATAAAGGCCTATCACACTATGGTTGTGGGTTCGATTCCTATAGCTTTGTCCGACGCGATAGTTATCCCCCGACCTACAGGTTGTCCTTTTTCTAAATATATAGTATTATAATATTCCAAAAATAATCTTCAGAAATGTTTTAACCTTAAACAATACTATCCAAAGTTCAACTTAATCCATTAAAACCTTTATAGTTATCCAAAATACCCTTGTCCAGACTTTCTCTAAAAGTTCTCTAAATTCCAAAATCAAATGTAACATTAGATTCCCCAAACAAAGTAATGTTTCTCTTATTGTCACATTCTAAAAATATTATTAACTTCATCATATTAAAACCTTAATGTAAACAACAATAACTGCAGTACAATCCTTATATATATCACATTATTCTTATAACCATAACATAGTTCTTGAGTCCAAAACACAAATACAATAAATCTTCAACGTCATCTGTAGTAATAGAATAAGCTTCTCCTTGATCACTGGTCCTTTTCTGAGGTAAGTTTCCTTGGCTCTTAGGGAATTAATTTGCATAATTAACCCATTTCTCTAAAATTGTAGCATTCAACATTGACAACCTCTTTTTTCCCTTGCAATCACGAGTATGGTGACCTTTTTCTCGAAATTTGTAACAAACTCCCATTCCTTTTAGGAAAGTACCAGGGTGTGTCATACCACAATTATCACAAAATGGAAAATCTTTCTTTCCCTTTTCCCCTTGATCTCTCTATTTCTCCACCGTTCTCTTCTTCTCTTGTTTACTTTGTTGTAATAAGACCTAGAGAATTCCTTATCTGTCTTGATAGCACACGATACAATATCTTCGTATGATGAAAATGATTGTGATACTAAATCTCAATGAAGAAATGGTTTTAACCCATAAAATAAAAGATCAATATTACTTCTTGGTTTATGTATATAATCTACAACATGCCTCTCTAAGCATGTAATGTTAGACTCATACTTTTCAACATTCTCATCCTACTTTTTGCTCAGACTCAGAAATTCTCTATCCATATCTCCTCAATGGTCTTGAGGAAAGTATTTTTCTATGAAAATTTCTTTAAAATACCTCCATTACATATTTGATACTTCATAATCTTCCTTTGTGTTTTGAATCAGTGACCACCATTGATCATCATCTCCAGTGAGGCGGTAAACAACCATGATAATATTCTCTGTTTCACTACTCCCCAAGGCGTGGAATATTTTATCTAAGGATTTTATCCATTTCTCAGCTACTAATGAATTTGTACACCCATTAAAAGTTGGTGGTTGTTTCCTCATGGAGCATTCTAACATTTATCCTCCACGTTGTGGATCAGGGTGCTCCATACGATTAAGGTTATTATCCATAACCTGAGTGAGTTGTCCCAGTATGGTGATAAGCTGATCAGCACCAGTTGCATCACCATCTCCACTATAATTATCTTGAGCAGGAGGGAAATCCGTACATGGAGTGCATCCATTAATACAATATAAATTCCTTCTACTGGGATCCATTTCTAAACAATGGAATATACTATATTAGTTAATGAATCAAAATACATAATTGCATACTTGTAAAACACTTAACATAAATTAAAAAGTTTATTGATATAATCCATAATCATAAAAATGTTTTCTTTGAGAATGTATATACTCATAAAACCTTCTTAATGGTTTGTAAAGAATATCAGAATTATCCTAAGCATATCCCCCTGGAGTGTTGTACCCAAGAGTGCAGCAAGGCCCATTGTTGTGCACCAGTTCCTGTTTGAGTCTAGCTTAAAGTGGTGTTTTCAGGTTTTACCCCTAGGTACATCTGTGCCAGAGTCGCCTCTACCTTCTCATATCTAGACAGGGATGTATTGCTCAGAAAATACTCAAAATCTATACTTTACGAATGTTCTAGGTTTTTGTTTTATAATAATCCTCAAGGACTATCTTAGGGATATGTACTATAATCAGAGTTTACCTAAATCTAGTTTCCAAGGTTAGTACTAAACTGCCTATGATACCAACTGTAACGATCCAAACCTAGTTACCCAGAGACAGTTCATTATTATATAAAATTGGAATGATGAAAAAAGATCCAGTATTGAAATACGATTAGTTTAGTAGCCTTTGAAACCCTAGATATATTCATATGTCTTACAATACATCATAATGTGAAAAAAAACTACAACAACATCTTGTCTTCATATCCCCTCATAATATCCCTGTAGGTCATTCAAAAAATACATTTTCACATTTTGGGGAAAAATTAAAACATTGAAAGGGTGAGCTAAAATGGTCAATAAGGATAACAATATAGCAGAAACATTCATAAATAAACATAAACATTCAAGGCAATGTATAACTAAAACAAAATCCTTTTAAACTTGAACTTCAGTAGAATAGGGCAAAGATAAAATTGAATAATTCCATTTACTTATTCACATGGATATTATACTAGTCGAATAATCACATGCAATATCAATAACGACATTCATAATGATGGAATGCATAATTCTAGAAAATCATAACCACATAGTCAAGGCCTTGTGCCAAGACTACAAATAAGATTTTGTCAAGGCCTTGTGCCAAGACACTAGTTTGTCTCATGAGACCTACCAATGCATCGTGAAGCTATAGCGGGATCCACCCGTCACTTACTAAGTCCAATTAATTCCTTATTTGAAAAGGTTTAAACATATCATAAACAATGGAAAAGGACCATAACGTAATCTTAATACAAGAAACATGCATAAAGGAAACATAACATTTCCACATTTCAATGATTCAAACCACATTGAGGGGGCGGTAGTATGCACTTCCTAAAATGAAGATATCGCGTTTACCCATAATGGAAACTATAAAGGTATGAAATTAATAAAAAATACAAAAGAATAAGTAAAACATAAACATAATATATATCATATGTAAATATAGTTAAATAATAATGGCCACCATGAAAGGCGTTAAAAGAAAATTGAACAATCATCGTTTAATGAGGCCGTAATTCGTCACTCACCGAAATAGTATGTTCTTTAGCCATTAGATAGAGGTGTGTGTAAGTGTAGTTAGAATCCTTCTCATAAAAAAATCCATGTATATTGAGGATACTGGTTTTGTTACAAAATAAAATAATAAATAGAGTTTATGGGGTTGGAGAAGGAAAATAAAACAAAACAATATAAGAGAAGACATTACCTTTAAATTGGGTAACTCCCCTAGGTTTGAACCAATACGGTTTCATGAAGAGCTTTCTGCCGAAGGTATGGATTCTATGATGAAGATAGGGATGTGGAGAGATAAAATGAGCAGATTTTGGCCAAGCCAATGGATTGAGATGTGTGGGTATGGTGGAAGATGTAACGACCCAAAATTTTGAATAAATATTGTTTCCTAATTTTGTGTGTTATTTTATTTTTTTATAATAAAAAAAACTATTTCATTTTCAAACATGAGTATAATTAAAATGAGACTGTTGGGTTTTCACTGTTATATGACCATTAGTTAGTATGACTGATAAAACTGAATGTTGTGACTTTTGTTTCTAAATACATGTGATCTTGGTTAATTAATATAGAAAGAAGATTTGATGGCCTCACCCAGTGGTCTTGGACCAATCGAAGCCCATCTAACAGAACTTGGGAAGGAGGTAACACCAATGGGATTTGCTCTAGACCAATCCCAAGCCGAAATTCATCGTGTGAAGCCAGAACAGAATCGCCTTCGCGAGAAGTTCAAACTGATAGAAATTACTACTCGTGCGATGTTGGTCGAGCCTCCCTCAGATTCTCTCACATTAGCACACCTTACACTTAGGTCCTATGCTGGTGTGATAATGGGTTATATAAGGAGACTGTAACTGCCTTATGTAATCCTTTGTTTTAAATAAATATTTTGATTTCTTCTTATGATGAAGTTTATGAATTTTCAAATGTCCAGATAAATATAGTAGGCATACCTTTTGTGAATTTTAGAGAAAGGATATTTTAAAAAATGTTTATGTAAACCTTAAATAATTAAAAAATGTGTATTGATTTTCAAAAAATGGTCTTCTACAATTATGTTCAGTATGAAATTTAGAGTCTAATAAGATCAACTTAATTTTTGATGAATAGTAAATTATGAATAGTGATTTTTTGCTTAGGATTAGTAATGTGACCAAATGGATTAGTAATCTCACTAAATGAAAGTATTAATATAATCTAGGCACCTTGATTAATTAATGTGATTCAATAAAATAGGTAAATAACTGTTTCAGAAATTATTAGTCAAGTATTAGTTTTTTCGGGTGAATAGTGTTTTTAATTAAAAATATTTAGAAACTTATTTTTATAAAATGGATTTCATTTTTGAACTCAAAGCATCGATATTATGTTAAGGTAAGTTTTGGGGATTTTTCTAACAAAAATCAATTTTCAGTGAATAGTGTATTTATTTAAAAATTAAATTAAAAATATTTATAAAAATATTTTTATAAGATGGAGTTCATTTTTTAAATCATAGCATCGATATTTGGTTAAGGTGAAATTTTGGTATTTTTCTGAGAGTTGAATTTTCGATGAATAGTGAAAATGCATTTTTTAAGTTACGGGTGTTTAATGTCATCATTAAATGATGTATTATGTATGTAATCAATACGGCCGACTTATGAATAGTAAGATAAGGTATGAGGTGTCCTAATTGGCCAATACCATGGGAAAATACCATGAGAAAGCCCATGGTTTTTTCAAAACCACTAACGAGGTATCCATTGGACATTAATGCCTTGTCCCCTCACTTTCCCTATAAATACCAATCCATACTCTCATCCATTCGACTCCCAACTCTTCCCCAATGGATCTCTGGTCTCATTTTCATCCCATGGAGTCCTCCCAAGGTGCCCACAAGCCCTCAAGGTCCCAACCATTGAGTTTTAAGAGTTACGTTTTAAGGTAAGGTATCCGACCTCTCTCTTTCTTGTCAAGTAATCTCTTTTATGTCATTTCTTTTATGCTCCATGTTATTATTTTGGAGGATGTTATTCTATATTCATATTACTTCCCTTTTCATGTTAATATGATGACAGACCCCCTCTTTCTCGCATTAATTCGTTTTAATAATGTTTAAGTGGCGCCATTAGGCTGCCGAATTTTTAAGGGATTCTTTTACCCTTCTCATTTTTCAATGTTCTACTTTCATGTCAAGTCGTTCAATTTCCTTTTTAATTATATTGGGGTATGATATCTATATCTATCATACTGATCTCTTATTTTCATATGATGAGGGACCCTATTTGATATTTTCAATTAATTTTTGTTGAAGTTTAAGTGATGCTGTTAGGCTGCCGAATTTTCATAAGAGAAATCTAATTTTTGTCTTCCTTCCATGTTTTTCATTTAAAATGGTATGTCCTTAAAATTTCATTACCATGTTTATATATTCTTCATATTTGGTCCCTATACTGTTTTATGTGTCATTTATGATTGTTTGACCCATGTCCCCTCTTTTTTCAATGTTTTCTAAAACCTCGTAACATAGCTGTTATGCTGCAGAATTTCCGTCTCAAAATGTCTCTCTCTTTTTCTAATGATATTTTATTTTATTAAGTTAATACTCAAAGCTCTTTCTTCTAAATGGGAATTCACATATATACCAAAATGTTCTATTTTAAATTCTGGGATTTACAAACATGAGACCCACCTTCCTTTTCTCGGGGTTTTAATGTGACAAAAAGATCATGTCTTTAAAGCAGTTTTAAAACGTTATTATTATGAAATGAAACCCATTTCTTTTATGCTATATTGGTTTTTTATTTAATGATTGATGATGATATATGTGGCTCACATGATAACAATGGAAAATTTAAGGGTGCGCCCTGATAGCGCTCCAATGCTTTGGGTAAAGACTTAATCTCTAGAGATGACCATTTAGACAGATACCTTGGCGAATAACCTTGGTAATTTTTATTAACACCTTGGGGATGGACCATGGTGAAACGGAAATGATTTCCCTTGCTAAATGTTGTAGCCACATCCTCAAGTAATGAAATATGTTATTTTTATTATGATATGCCTCATGATTTCTTTCTCATTCCTTACAGTTTTTTTCATGACATTGTTGATGTATCTCAAGTTCGCATGTTAAATGTTTCCGCTTGTTTCCATTACTGGGACTTCTGCTCACCATTTCTTTTGATATATGTCCCCAAGTTATGAGATGCAGTAATGAACCTAGGATGAACATATAGATAATCCTTTCAACTGTTTAAGAAGGATGTTATATGTTTTCATGTTTTAAGTTCCTGGTTTCTAAGACACTAAACCTTAAAGATCCTCGGTTTTGTATAATGTAATGAAAAGTTATGTTATAAAAAGGCGGTATTCTATAGTTGGTATCAAAGGATGGTTTAGTTATTTGTGGAAATTAGGATATGAAAACTTTAGGAAGAACCCAATATAATAGTTTAAATATAGAAACCTTCCTAGTATTTTGGTTAGTATTGAGTAAGGGTTTTCCAAGCAAATACATCCTTGTCTAGATACGAGCAAGTAGAGGCGGCTATGGAATAGATGTAAATAGGGGTAAAACCCAAAAACACCGCTTTGAGCTAGACTCGAACGGGAACTGGTACGCGACAACGGGCCTTGCTGCACTCTTGGTTACGACACTCTCGGGTGATATGCTATGAAAAATTCATAATCTTAGTATGAACCATTATTAAAGGAACAAAGATAAAATAAAATAAACATTCACATAAGAATATATGATCATGGATAACCTAGATTGGAACCTATGGGATCACAAGTTAGGATATACATTTCTTCAACAAGTTATCCTTCTATGCTTTATGTTCCTTTTCATGATTTTTGGCTAAGTATTTAAGCCCTTAATTGTACTTTCTTTTCGTAGTTAATGGCGGGAAATGGAAGAACATGTCCAAACAACCAATGTGATAGGAAATGCAACCATTGTCGTATTAATATGATAGAGATGATTTTGGGTTTAAAATATGGTTATTATTTTGGAATATGTTCACTATTTTGGGAACCCTATTTGATCGAGGTAAATAGATTACTACGGTATTTTCTTTGAGGAGTAAAGGTTGACTTATATTTTGAAGAATTGATAAATTTAAGGCGGACTTATTGTAATTTAGGTTACTTATGGAAATGATTAACCTATTTTGGGGTAAATATGTTTAGGTTAGTTACTTTTTTTATAAGATGTTAGGAGTGGTTGATGTTGTTTGGAGATGAATGATAATGTTTACCTTGGAAAACTATGTTATCAAATCCTTCTTGTATTTGGGTTTCAATCTTAGTTTGGTTTATTTTGAGGATTTTTAAGGAAAGTTATTTACGAAATGGTCTATGATGAACTTTGGGTAGTACCATGGAACTTTGAAGATTTAAAGTAGTTTCCCTTCCTCTAGGGTTCTTTATTTTGGAAGAGTTCTTTTATCTTACCCTTTCTGTTTTTGGGATAATGTTTAAAGATAGAAGAAATATACATATATTCTTTGGTGGATTATGTGATTCTCTATAAGATGATTCTTGTGCTTTTGATGGGACCAAGTGTTTTTTAATGCTCATCATTTGGAGAAAAGATTAGTTTTAGTAGAAACTTATTAAAGGATTAAACTCTACTTGAAGGTAGGTATGTTTCCTTATGTTTTTATTCTATGTAGTAAATGAATTCCTAAAAACTATGAAAAGGAACATAAACCAAAAAACATTGTATGTTAACGTTTCCTACTAGGAAATAAAATACCATTTGACCCATCATAATTTTGTGATTTTCATGTTGTTAAATTTATCTTAATAATGTTTTCTATCACTCTCCCTTAGAACGTGACCCTTTGTTTTTTCCTCCATGTCCTTGTTTTCGTACATGGGATCCTAGTTTGGGTTAACTCGGGTGACCTTTTTACATCCCTTTCTTTATTTTAAAGTAATAGTTTTACTGACTCCTTTTCCGGTGTGGGACATTCAATGAAATTTCAAAACCCAGTTTTAAAAATTGCGAGGACACAATTTCTTAAGGTGGGAAGATTGTAACAACCCGAAATTTTGAATAAATCTTGTTTCCTAATTTTGTGTGTTATTTTTTTATACTCAAAAAACTATTTCATTTGATAACATGAGTATAGTTAAAATGATACTGTTGGGTTTTCACTATTATTTGACCATTAGTCAGTATGACCGATGAAAACTGAATGTTGTGACTATTGTCTCTAAATACAAGTGATCTTGGTTAATTAATATAGAAATAAGATTTGATGGCCTCACCCAGTAGTCTTGGAAAAATCTATGCCCATATAACAAAACATGGGAAGGAGGTTGCACCAATGGGCTTCGCTCTGGACTAAACCAAGCCGAACTTCATCATGTGAAGCTAGAACGGAATCGCCTTCGCGAAAAGTTCAAACTGATAGAAATTACTACTCGTGCGATGTTGGTTGAGCCTCCCTCAGATTCTCTCACGTTAGCACACCTTACACTTAGGTCCTATGCTGGTGTGATAAGGGG
This sequence comes from Viscum album, assembly GCA_963277665.1. Classification (NCBI taxonomy): domain Eukaryota; kingdom Viridiplantae; phylum Streptophyta; class Magnoliopsida; order Santalales; family Viscaceae; genus Viscum; species Viscum album. The sequence continues at coordinate 128,094,778 of OY728145.1, forward strand.
CTATATAAGGAGACCGCAACTGCCTTCTGTAATCCTTTGTATTAAATAAAAAATTTTATTTCCTTGTATGATGAAGTTTATGAATTTTTAAATATCCAGATAAATATATTATGCATACTTTTTGTGAATTTTAGAGAAAGAATATTTTAAATAATGTTTATGTTAACCTTAAATAATTAAAAAATGTGTAATGATTTTCAAAAAATGGTCTTCTACAATTATGTTCAGTACGAAATTTAGATTCTAATAAGATCAACATAATTTTTGATGAATAGTAAATTATTAATAGTGATTTTATGCTTAGGATTAGTAATGTGACCAAATGGATTTGTAATTTCTCTAAAAGAAAGTATTAATATAATCTAGGCCCCTTGATTAAGTAATGTGATTCAATAAAATAAGTAAATAACTATTTCAGAAATTATTATTCAAGTATTAGTTTTTTCGTGTGAATATTGTTTTTTAATTAAAAATTTACTTAAAAATATTTTGAAAACTATTTTTATAAAATGGATTTCAATTTTGAACACAGATCATCGATATTATGTTAAGGTAATTTTGGGGGATTTTTCTGAAAAAAATGAATTTTCGGTGAATAGTGTATTTATTTAAAATTTAAATTAAAAATATTCATAAAAATATTTTTATAAAATGGAGTTCATTTTTTAAATCAGAGCATCGATATTTGGTTAAGGTGAAATTTTGGGATTTTTTTGAGAAAGTTGAATTTTCGATGAATAGTGAAAATACAGTTTTTAAGGTATGGGTGTTTAATGACATCATTAAATGATGCATTAAGTATGTAATAAATATGGTCGACTTATGAATAGTAATATAAGGTATTAGGTGTCCCAATTGGCTAATACCATTGGAAAATATGATGGGCAAGCCCATGGTTTTTCCAAAACCACTAATGACGTGTCATTTGGCCATTAATGCCTTGTCCCCTCACTTTCCTTTTAAATACCAAGCCATCCTCTCATCCATTCGACTTCCAACTCTTCCCCAACAAAGCTCTGGTATCATTCCCTCCCAAGGAGTCCTCCCAAGGTGCCCCTATGCCCTCACGGTCCCAACCTTTGAGTTTTAAGAGTTACGTTTTAAGGTAAGGGATCTGACCTCTCTCTTTCATTTCAAATAATCTCCTTTATGTCATTTCTTTTATGATCCATGTTATTATGTTGGAGGATGTTATTATATATTAATCATACATCCCTTTTAATGTTCATATGATGAGATAGCCCCTTTGCTCTCATCAATTCGTTTATGAATGTTTAAGTGGCGCCGTTAGGCTGCCGAATTTTTAAGGGATTCTTTCACCCTTCTCATTTTTCAAAGTTCTACTTTCATGTCAAATATTTCAAGTTCCTTTTTAATTATGTTGGGGTATGATCTCTATATCTATCATACTTAACTCTTGTGTTCATATGATGAGGGACCCTATTTGATCTTTTCAATTCATTTTTGTTGAAGTTTAAGTGACGTCGTTAGGCTGCCGAATTTTCATAAGAGAAATCTATTTTTTGCCTTCCATCCATGTTTTTTATTTCAAATGATATGTCATTAAAATTTCATTACCATGTTCATATATTCTTCATATTCGGTCCCTATACTGTTTTATGGGTCATTTATGATTGTTTTACCCTTGTCCCCTCTCTTTTCAATGTTTTCTAAAACCTCGTAACATAGCCGTTATGCTGTAGAATTTCTATCTCAAAATGTCTCTCTCTTTTTCTAAAGTTCTTTTATTTTATTAAGTAAATACTCAAAGATCTTTCTTCTAATGGGGTATTCACATATATACCAAAATGATCTATTTTAAATTCTGGGATTTACATACATGAGACCCACCTTCCTTTTCTGTGGGTTTTAAAGTGACATAAAGATCATGTCTTTAAAGAAGTTTTAAAAAGTATTGATTATGAAATGAAACGCATTTCTTTTATGCTATATAGGTTTTTTATGAAATGATTGATGATGATATGCGTGGATCACATGATAACAAAGGCAAATTTAAGGGTGCGCCCTGATAGCACTCCAATGCATTGGGTAAAGACTTAATCTCTAGAGATGACCATTTAGACTGATACCTTGGTGAATAACATTGGAAATTTTGATTGACACCTTGGGGATGGACCTTGGTGAAATAGAAATTATTGTCTTCGTTAAATGTTGTAGCCACATCTTAATGTTATGAAATAAGTTATTTTTATTATGATATGCCTCATGATTTCTTTCTCATGCCTTAATGTTTTTTTCCATGACATTATTGTTGTATCTAAAGTTCGCATGTTAAATGTTTCCCCTTGTTTCCCTTACTGGGACTTCTGCTCACCCTTTCTTTTGATGAATGTCCCCTGGTTATGAGATGCAGTAATGAACCTAGGATGATCATATGGAGAAGCCTTTCAACTGTTTAAAAAGGATGTTATATGTTTTCATGTTTTATGTTCCTGGTTTCCAAGACACTAAACCCTAAATATCCTCGGTTTTGTAAAATGTAAGGAAAAGTTGTATTACAATAAGGCGGGATGCTATAGTAGAGGTGGGGGCCTTTTATAAGAGGGAGGAGGGGAACTGTTGGAAAGTCATGAAATATTACTTTATTATAAAATGAGTTTCAGATTTTAAAGGTACAACAATGAAATATTTTGAGGATAATGTGATAGGGGTTTGAAATACACCCATCCAATAGGCTTTAGACAAGTTTAAGTCTTATATTGTACATTATATTTTCATTTTATTTAAATCGTTCATTAATTAGGTAATCCCTGGATCATCACGGTGTCATAAATAAATTTATTTATTTAATGTCTAAAAATAATTAAAAACTACCATGATTTATTAAATATTTGTAGAATTACAATGACTATTTATAGTCTAAGATATCATTTATGTAGACTAAATTAAATTTTTTTTACATAGGTGTTACATACTTTTGTAATATTTTCCTTTCTTTAAAAAATAAAATGATCAAATGTCACTATCTCGAAAAAGTGATTCTATGGGGTCCTAAAGTTGGCACAAGGCATCCCATGGTCATCCATGACAAAAAACATTTCATTAGAACACATTTTGGGGTCATTTTATATTATTATGATATTATTTCATTACCCTTAACTACCCGATTACTAATTAATCATGATAATTAAAGATAATTATCGTCATTACTATTAATAATGTCCAAAAACAAAAGAGACTTAATTACATACTTGGGACCTTCTGATTCCAAATATGGAATCCATTTTACTAAATTATAAGCATAGAAATTGCAGTAATTATTTAAAAATTATTCCTATTTTCAAAACAAATACCGTGTTTTTAAGAAACTATATTAATCAAAAGTTTGACAACTGTTTATGTCCAATTTCAAAGTGAAATTAATTATAATTACCACCATTGGAAAAAATAGTAAAAATATATTCTAATTATACTTTAAAACCACTAAATAATAGAATTGTTCACTAAAAATTATTTTGATTCAAAAAGAAATTTTTAAGTATTTTTTTACTATTCATCGAAAATTGGAAGTTCTCAAAAAAATACCAAAAATTAAACATAGGATATTTTGATATACCGAATCTAAAAATGAAGTCCATTTTGAAATAGAAAATTTAAATAATTCAAAATGTGGGTATTAGTATTCATAACAGCTATTTTGATTGGTCGTGGTGTGTTAGAATCTCAAACTTGCGTACAATACAAGATATTGAATTATTGAAAGAGAAGCGTACTATGGAAGCATGGGGTGTTACATTCTCCCCTCCTTCAATAAATTGTGTCCTGATAATTTTAAATTCTTATTATAAATTACGAGGTTGAAAATAAAAAATACCTTTGTGGAAAACCCACATCAGAAATAGGGTTAATAAAAATATAACATTAAAAGAAATAAAGAGAAGTACAAAGGTCAACCGAGATAGCCTATAATAGGATTATATGAAAATATGGATATGGAGGAGAAACAAACCATCATGTTCTGATAGAGAGTTGTAGAAAACAAGATTAGGAGAAAGCTAACTACAAGAAAATCACAAACTTGGGATTGGTTAAACAGTCATTGATTCACCAGTTGGAAAAGTTAACCAACAACGTTTTTGTTTTAAGTTACCATTCATAAAGTTGAGGAATTTGTTTAGAAGATTTACAAAGAAAGTAAGGAAAAATACTTACTTTTCATGTGGACTTTCATTCTTTAATAAATTTTTAACACAAACCCATCTTTCACTCCAAAAGGTAATAGAACTCAAAAATATTTTATCTATCCTAATTGTATAAGGTTCTAAATATTAACACATAACATTTATATTAGGAAAACAGTTTTTTAATAACCCAGGACTTCCTGTAGGCTGTAGGTAATAAAGGCATGTCGCACTATGGTTGTGGGTTTGATTCGTGCATCTTTGTCCGGAGCGACGGGTTATCCCCCAACCTACAGGTTGTCCTTTTTCTAAAACTATAGTATTATAATATTACAAAAAATAATCTTCAGAAATGTTTTAACCTTATAACATAATATCCAAAGTTCAACTTAATCCATTCCAAACTTTATAGTTATCCAAAATACGTCCATCCAGACTTTCTCTAAAAGGTCTCTAAATTCCGAAATCAATTGTTACATTAGATTCTCCAAAGTAAAGTTTCTCTTATTTTCACATACTAAAAATATGATTACCTTTATCATATTAAAACCTTAATGAAAAAACAAGTACTGTAGTACAATCCTTTTATATATCACATTATTCTTATAACCATAATATAGTTCTTGAGTCCAAAACACTCATACAATAATTCTTCAACTTCATCTGTAGTAACAACATAAGCTTGGCCTTGCTCTCTTTACCTTTTCTGAGGTAAGTTTCCGTGTCACTTCGGGTATTCATTTGCATAATGCACCCATTTCTCTACAATTGTAGAATTCAACATTGACAGCCTCTTTCTTTCCCTTGCAATCATGATTCTGGTGACCTTTTTCACTACATATGTAACAAACTCCCATTCCTTTTTGGAATGTACCAGGTTGTTTCTCGCCACAATTATCACATGATGGAAAATACTACATTCCCTTTTCCCTTTATCTGTCTCTTTCTCCACCATTCTCTTATTCTCTTTCTCTACTTTTTTGTCATAAGACTAAGAGAATTGCTTTTCTATCTTGATAGCACACGAGAGAATATTTTCATAAGATGTAACGGATTGTGATAATAAAGCTCAATGGAGAAATGGTTTTAACCCATAAATTAAACTATCAATCTTACTTCGTGGATTACGTATATAATATATAGCATGCCTTTCTAACCATGTAATGTTAAACTCATACATTGCAAAGTTATCATCCTCCTTTTTCCCCGGACTCAGAAATTCTCTTTCCATATCTGCTCGATGGTCATGAGGAAAGTATTTTTCTATGACAATTTCTTTAAACTCCCTCCATTCCATATTTTATACTTCATCATCTTCCTTTGTGTTTTGAATCAGTGACCACTATTGATCGGCATCTCCAGTGAGGTAGTAAACTGCCATGACAACTTTCTCCCTTTCGCTACTCCCCAAGGTGTGGAATATTTTATATAAGGAGGTTATCCATTTCTCACCTAATAATGAATTTTTACCCCCATTAAATGTTTTTGGTTGTTGCCTCAGGAAGAAGTCTGACATTTATCCTCCGCGTTGTGGATCAGGATGCTCCATATGAGTAAGTTTATTATTCATAACCTGAGTGAGTTGTCCCAGTATGGTGATAAGCTGATTAGCACCAGTTGTATCACGAGATCCAATATAATTATCTTCAGTATGAAGGAAATCCCTACTTGGAGTGTGTGCATTGATATGGTTTCCATTCCGTACACTAGGTGCCATTTCTAAAAAATGTCATAAACTATATCAATTTATGAATAAAAATACATAATTCCATACATGTAAAACACTTAACAAAAATTAAACAGTTTTTGGATATAATCCATAATCATAATGATGTTTTCATTGAGGAATTATATACTCATAAACCTTTCATAATGGGTTGTAAAGAAAATGATAATTATCCTAAGCATATCCCCTGGGAGTGTTGTAACCAAGAGTGCAGCAAGGCCTGTTGTCATGCACCAGTTCATGTTCGAGTCTAGATCAAAGTGGTGTTTTTAGCTTTTACCCCTAGGTACATCTATGCCAGATTCACCCTTTCTAGCTCGTATCTAGACAGGGATGTATTTCTCAGAAAATACACAAAATCTATACTTTACCAAAATTCTAGGATGTTATTCTATACAAATCCTCAAAGACTATCTTAAGGATATGTGCTCTAATCAGAGTTTACCTAAATCTAGTTTCCAAGGTTATTAATAAACTGCCGATTATACAAACTGTAATGCCCCGACCCTAGTTACTCAGAGTCGGTTAATTATTATATAACATTGGCATGATAAAAAAAGATCATGTCTCGAAAGACTGATTAGTTTAGTAGCCATGGAAACACTAGATATATTCATAAGTCTTACATTACATCATAAAGTGAAAATAAAACTACAACAACATCTTGTCTTCATATCCCCTCATACTATCCTTGCAGGTCATTCATAAAATACTTCTTCACATCCTGGAAAAAAATTAAAACATTGAATGTGGTGAGCTCATATGCTCAGTAAGGATAACAATATAGCAGAAAAAGTCATAAATAGACATAAACATTTAAGGCAATGTATATCTAATACAAAAGCCTTTTCAACATGAACTTCAGAAGAATATGGAAAAGATAAAATGAAATAATGTCATTTACTTATTCACATGGATATTATACTAGTAGAATAATCACATGCAACATCAACAACCACTTTCATAATGATGGAATGTATAATTCCAGATTATCGTAACCATATAGTCAAGGTCTTGTGCCAAGACTACAAATAAGATTTTGTCGAGGCCTTTTTCCAAGACACTAGGTTGTCTCATGAGACCTACCAATGCATCGAGGAGATATAGCGGGCTCCACCCGTCACTTACTAAGTCCAATGCATTCCTAATATGAAAAGGTTTAAACATATCATAAACAATGCCCAAGGACCATAACATAATCGTATCACATAAAACATGCATAAAGGAAACATAACATTTCCAATTTCAATTACAAGATATCAAGACAATTCATTGATATAGTCAAAACATTATCAAAACCATTTTCAATACCAAAATAAAATAAAATTAAAACATGGTATTTATTTTACATTTAAAAAAAGTTGTGGCTTGTAGAGGAAACTGAAACTCAAAAAATGGTCACGACAGCGAAGAAGTCATTGCCCCCGCATACATAAGATAAAACATTATTTTTGTAGTTTAGTAAAAAAAATTTGTATAAAAAGATTAATTTTGAATAAAATTAAATTTCAAAGGGTTATATACACCGTATAAAAGAATGTTGTTTATAAAACAAAATATACCTCAATTAAAGGAGATTGAGACGTAGTCCCTTACCTCGTGTCCGACTTGACTCGATCGTTCTTTAATCTCCTGAATAATAAACTAGAGTTAATTTCTACATTCTTAAGAAACTTTTTCATGTTCATTATTACTTTTATATCACTTATTGCCATGTTATGAACATTATGTAATTATTTAAGTTAATAACAGTCCTTTTGTCGATCTTTGGTACCTGAGTCAATTATAAAGTTCTTATAAGTAAAAGTTGTTCATGTGGTAAAATATCCATTATATCCAGAATTATATTCATGATGTAGATATCATATATATCATATATATCCACTAGACACATGTATTTATTATATTACATAACATTTAGAGGCAAGAAATGAAATGCACCGTCCATAGAGACGGTAAGTCGTACGTACACAGGAACGCTACTTTCATTTCTATTTCATATTTTATGGAATGAAATCATAATGATATAAAGGTATATTATAATTATAGTATAATATCATATATAATATCATTAAATCCATCCTTTATACATCCCACATGTGGCATCAATGATTCAAATCACATTGAGGGGGCTGTAGTCCGCACTTCCTAAAATTAAGATATCACGTTTACCCATAATAGAAACAATAAAAGTATTACATAAACGAAAAATACAAAAGAATAAGGAAACATAAACAAAATATATATGATATATAAATATAGTGACATCTTAATGGCCACCATGAATGGTGTTAAAAGAAGATTGAACAATCATCGTTTCATGAGGCAGTAATTCGCCACTCAGAGAAACAATATTTTCTATAACCATTTGATGGAGGTGTGTGTAAGTGTAGTTCAAATCCTTTTCATAAAAACATAAAAGTATATTAAGGATACTGGTTTTTTTAAAAAGAAAAGAATAAAAAGAGTTTAGGGGGTTGTAGAAGGAAAATAAAATAAAACAACATAAGAGAAGACATTACCTTTAAATTAGGTAACTCCCCTTGGTTTCAACCAAAATGATTTTTGAATAGATTTCTGCCTAAGGTATGGCTTATATGATGAATATAGTGATTTGGAGAGTGAAAATGAGCAGAGTTTGGCCTATCCAATGGATTGAGTTGTGTGGGTAAGGTGGTAGAGGTGGGGGCCTTTTATAAGAGGGAGGAGGGGAACTCTGGGAAAGTCATGAAATTTTACTTTATTATAAAATGAGTTTCGGATTTTAAAGGTCCCACAATGATATATTTTGAGTATAAGTTGATAAGGGTCTGAAATACACTGATAAAATAGGCTTTAGACAAGAGTATGTCTTATATTTTACCTTATCTTTTTATTTTATTTAAATTGTTCATTAATGAGGTAATCACTGCATCATCATGGTGTCATAAGTAAATTTATTTATCAAATGTATAAAAATTATAGAAAACTACCATGATGTAGTAAATATTTTTATATTTGTAATGAATATTTATATTCTAGGAGATAATTTATGTAGACAAAATTTAAATTGTTTTACTTAGGAGTTACATTCTTTTGATAAATTTTCCTTCCTTTAAAAACTAAAATGATAAAATGTCATTATCACACAGAAGTGATTCTATGGGGTCCCTAAGATGTAAAAAGGAATACCATGGTCGGCCATGACACAACCAATAGCATTATGACACATTTTGGGGTCATTTTATATTATTATGATATTATTTCTTTACCCTTAACTACCCGATTACTAATTAATCATGATAATTAAAGATAATTGTCGTCGTTACTATTCATAATGTCCAAAAACAAAAAACCTTAATTACATATTTTGGAACTTATGATTCCAAATATGGAATCCATTTTACCAAATTATAAACATATAAATTGTGGTAATTAATTTAAAAATTATTTCCGTTGTCAAAATAAATAGCGTGTTTTTAAGAAACAATATCAATCAAAAGATTGACAACTGTTTATGTCCAATTTCAAAGTGAAATTTATTCTAAGGACCACCATTGGAATAAATAGTAAAAATATATTATAATTATTCTTTAAAACCACTCAACAATATAATTTATCACTATAAATTATTTTTATTTAAAAAGATGTTTTTATGTATTTTTTTATTATTCATCGAAAATTGGATGTTCTTAGAAAAATACCTAAAATTCATCTTAATTTAATTTCGATATCCTGAATCTAAAAATGAAGTCCATTTTGAAATATAATATTTAAATAATTCAATAAGTGTGTATTAATATTCATAACGGCTACTTTGATTGGTCGTTGTGTGTTAGAATCTCGAACTTGCATACAATGAAAACTATTGCATTATTGAAAGAGAAGCGTACTGTGGAAGCTTGGAGTGTTACATTCTCCCCTACATCAATAAATTTCATCCTCACAATTTTAAATTGTAATTCTAAAATAAAAGGTTGAAAATAGAAATTACGTTTGTGGAAATCCGACATCGAAAATAGGGTTAATAAAAATATAACTATAAAAGAAAGAAATAGAAGTACAAAGGTCACCCAAGATAGCCCATACTAGGATTTTATGAAAACATGGATATAGAGGAGAAACAAACCCTCATGGTCTGATGGAGATTTGTAGAAAAAAATATTAAGAGAAAGCTATCTACAAAAAAATCAAAAACATGTGATTGGTTAAACGGTCATTGATTCTCCAGTTGGAAAAGTTAACCAACAACATTTTTGTTTTAAGTTACCATTCATAAAGTTGAAGAATTTATTTTGGAGATTTACTAATAATGTGATGAAATATACTTACTTGTCATGTATACTTTCCTTATTTAATAAATTTTTACCACAAACCCATCTTTCACTCCAAAAGGTAATAGAACTCAAAAACATTCTATTTATCCTAATTGTATAAGGTTCCAAATATTAACACATACAATTTAGATTAGGAAAACTATTTTGTAATAACTAGGGACTTCGTGTATACTGTAGGTAATAAAGGCCTGCCGCACTTCGGTTGTGGGTTCGATTCCTGCAGCTTTGTCTAATGCGACGGGTTATCCCCCGACCTACAGGTTGCCCTTTTTCTAAAACTATTGTATTATAGTATTCCAAAAATAATCTTCAGAAATGATTTAACCTTAAACAATACTATCCAAAGTTCAAATTAATCCGTTCCAACCATTATAGTTATCCAAAATACCTCTATCCAAACTTTCTCTAAAAGGTATGTAAATTCCACAATCAATTGTAACATTAGATTCCACAAACAATTTAAAGATTCTATTATTGTCACATACTAAACATATGATTACCTTCATCAAATTAAAACCATAAGGAAAACAACAAGTACTACAGTACAATCCTTATATATATCACATTATTCTTATAACCATAATATAGTTCTTAAGTCCAAAACACAAATACAATAATTCTTTAACTTCATATGTAGTAACAACATAAGTTGTCCCTTGCTCCCTTGTCCTTTTCTATGGTATGATTCCTTGGCGCCTAGGGAATTCATTTTCATAATGCCCCATTTCTCTAAAATTGTAGCATTCAACATTGATAGCCTCTTTCTTTCCCCTGCAATCACGAGTCTTGTGACCTTTTTCTCCACATTTGTTACAAACTCCCATTCCTTTTAGGCAAGTATTAGGGTGTTTCTTACCACAATTATCACATAATGGAAAATACTTCTTTCCTTTTTTCTGATTATCTGTCTCTTTCTCTACCGTTCTCTTCTTCTCTAGCATTACTTTGTTGTCATAAGACTTAGAGAATTCCTTTTCTGTGTTTATAACAAACTAGAAAATATCTTCGTATGATGAAAAGAATTGTGATAATAAATATCAATGGATAAATGGTTTTAACCATTAAAAGAAACAATCAATATTAATTCTTGGGTTACGTATATAATTTGCATCATGCCTCGATAAGCTTGTAATGATAGGGTCATACTTTGCAACATTCTTGTCCTCCTTTTTCCTCATACTTAGAAATTCTCTTTCCATATCCGCTTGATGGTCATGAGGAAAGTATTTTTCTATGAATATTTCTTTAAAATTCCTCAATTCCATATTCGATACTTCATTATCTTCCTTTGTGTTTTGAATCAGTCACCACCATTGATCGACATCTCCAGTGAGGTGGTAAACTTCCATGACAACTTTCTCCCTTTTGCTACTCCCCAAAGCGCGAAATATTTTATCTATGGAATTTATCCATTTCTCAGCTACTAATTAATTTTTACCCCCATTAAATGTTGGTGGTTTTTTCCTCATGAAGCGGTTTAACATTGATCCTCCATGTTGTGGATCAGGGTTCTCCATATTAGTAAGGTTATTATTCATAACCTGAGTGAGTTTTCCCAGTATGAAGATAAGATGATTTGCACTGGTTGTATCACCAGCTCCACTATAATTATCTTAAGTAGGAGGAAAACCCGTACATGGAGTACATGCATTGATATGGTTTACATTCCTTCCACTAGGTGCAATTTCTAAACAATGGCATAAACTAGATCAGTTTAAGAATCAAAATACATAATTCCATACTTGTAAAACACTAAACATAAATTGAACAGTTTAGGGATATAACCAATAATCATAAAAATGTTTTCATTGAGTAAGTATATACTCATAAACCCTTCATAATGGTTTTTAAAGATAATGAGAATTATACTAAGCATATCCCCCGAGAGTGTCGTAACTAAGAGTGCAGCAAGGCCCATTGTCGTGCACCAGTTCCCATTCGAGTCTAGCTCAAAGTGGTGCTTTTGGGTTTTACCCCTAGGTACATCTGTGCTAGAGATGCCTCTACCTGCTCGTATCCATATAGGGATGTATTGCTCGAAAAATACAAAAAATATATACTTTACCAAAATTATAGGATTTTCTTCTATACTAATCCTCAAACACTATCTTAGGGCTATGTGCTCTAATCAGAGTTTACCTAAATCTAGTTTCCAAGATTAGAACTAAACTGCCTCTGATCCCAACTGTAACGCCCCGACCATAGTTATCCAGAGTCGGTTCTTTATTATATAACATTTTCATGATCACAAAATATCATGTCTCGAAAGACCGATTAGTTTAGTAGCCTTGGAAACACTATATATATTAATAAGTCTTACATTACAACATAAAGTGAAAAAAAAACTACAACAACATCTTGTCTTCATATCCCCACATACTATCCATGCTTGTCATTAATAAAATACTTCTTCACATAATTGGAAAAATTAAAACATTGAAAGGGGTGAGCTTAGATGCTCAGTAAGGATAACAATATAGCGAAAACATTCATAAATAAACATAAACATTTAAGGCAATGTATAACTAAAACAAAAGCCTTTTAAACTTCTACTTCAGTAGAATATGGCAATGATAAAATGAAATAATGTCATTTACTTATTCGCATGGATATTCTACTAGTCAACTAATCACCTGCAATATCAATAACCACTATCATAATGACAGAATGCGTAATGTCAGACTATCATAACCACATAGTCAGGGCCTTGTGCCAAGAATACAAATAAAATTTTGTTAAGACCTTGTGACAAGACACTATTTTTTCTAATGAGACCTACCGATGCATAGAGGAGCTATAGTGGGCTCCACCCGTCACTTACTATGTCTAATGAATTCCTTAAATTAAAATGTTTAAACAAACCATAAATAATTCCCATGGACTATAACATAATCGTATCACATAAAACATGCATAAAGGAAACATAAAATTTCAACATTTCAATCACAAGATATCAATACAACACATTGATATAATAAAAACAATATCAAAACCATTTTAAATACCAAAATAAAATAAAAGTAAAACATGGTATTTATTTTACATTTAAAAAAGGTTATGGCTTGTAGAGGAAGCTAAAACTCAAATAATGGTCACGGCGGCGGAGAAGTCATTGCCGCCGCATATGTAAGATAAAACATTATTTTTGTAGTTTAGTGAAAACGCTTCATATAAAAATATTCCTATTGAATAAAATTAATACTCAAAGGGGTTTATACACCATATAAAATAAATTTGTTTATAAATAAAAACTATGCCTTAACGAAAGCAGTTTGAGACGTAGTCCATTACCTCGTGTCCGACTTGACATGATCGTTCATTAATCTCCTGAATAATAAAATAGAGTTAATTTCTACTTGCTTAAGATTATTTTTAATGTTAATTATTCCTTTTATAATACTTATTATCATGTTATTAACATTTTGTAATTATTTATGTTAATAACAATCGTTTTGTCGATCATTGGTACCTGAGTCAAAAATAAACTTCTTATAATTAAAGGTTGTTCATGTGGTGAAATATCCATTATATCCAGAATTATATTAATGATGTAGATATCATATATATAATATATATCCAGTATATAGATGAATTTATAATATTACATAATATTTAGAGTTAAGAAATGAAATGCACCGTTAGAGGAGACGGTAAGCCTTACGTACGCAAGAATGAAACTTTCATTTATATTTCATATATAATGGAATTAAATCATAATTATATAAAGGTATATTATAATTATATTATAATATAATATATAATAACATTAAATCCATCCTTTATATGCCCCACATATGGAATTAATGATTCAAATCACTTTGAGGGGGCGGTAGTCCGCACTTCCTAAAATGAAGATATCACGTTTACCCATAATGGAAACTATAAAGTTATGCCATCAATGAAAAATAAATAAGCATAAGGAAAACATGAACATAATATATATCATATATAAATATAGTGACATCTAATGGCCACCATGAAATGTGTTAAAAAAAAGATTGAACAATCATCGTTTCATGAGGCAGTAATTCACCACTCTGAGAAACAGAATGTTCTTTAACCATTAGATGGAGGTGTGTGTAAGTGTAGTTAGAATACATCTCATAACAACATCCAAGTATATTTAGGACACTAGTTTTGTTACAAAAGGAATGAATAAAAAGAGTTTATGGGTTTGGAGAAGGAAAATAAAACAAAACAACATAAGAGAAGACATTACCTTTAAATCGGGTAACTCCACTTGATTTAAACCAAAATGGTTTCTTGAAGAGCTTTCTACCTAAGGTAAGGATTCTATGATGAAGATAGGGATGTGGAGAGATAAAAGGATCATAGTTTGTCTGAGAAAATGTCTTTAGAGGTGTGGGTAAGGTGGTAGATTTGGGGGCCATTTATAAGAGGGATGAGGGGCACTCTTGGAAAGTCATGAAATGTTACTTTATTATAAAATAAGTTTCAGATTTTAAAGGTCCCAAAATGATATATTCTGAGGATAAGGTGATACGGGTTTGAAATACACCCATCCAATAGGATTTATACAAGTGTACGTCTTATATTTTACCAGATCGTTTCATTTTATTTAAATCATTCATTAATGAGGTAATCACTATATCATCAGGGCGTCAAAAATATATTTATTTATTTAATGTATAAAAATTATAAAAAAATACCATGGTGTAGGAAATATTTTTATCTTTCCAATGACTATTTATAGTCTAAGTTATATCTTATTTTGAAAAAATTAAAATTGTTTTACTTAGGTGGTACATACTTTTGTTATATTTTCCTTTCTTTAAAATAAAAAATGATAAAATGTCCCTATCACACAAAAGTGATTCCATGGGGTCCCTAAGTTGGAAAAAGGCATACCATGGACGGCCATGACACAACCAAAATAATTAGGACACATTTTGGGGACATTTTCTGTTATTGTGATATTATTTCATTACCCTTAACTACCTGATTACTAATTAATCATTAAAATTTAAGATAATTGTCATTGTTATATTCATAATGTCAAAAAAGGGCCTTAATTATATACTTTGAAACTTATGATTCCAAATGTGGAATCCATTTTACCAAATTCTAAACACATAAATTGAAGTAATTAATTTAAAAATTATTCCTGCTGTCAAAACAAATAGCGTGTTTTGAAGAAACAATATCAATCAAAAGATTGACATCTGTTTATGTCCAATTTCAAAGTGAAATTAATTTTAATGACCACCATTGGAATAAATAGTAAAAATATATTATAATTTTACATTAAAACCATTGAATAATATAATTTATCACAATAAATTATTTTGATTTTAAAATTTGTTTGCAAGTATTGTTTTACTATTCATCGAAAATTGGAAGTTCTCAGAAAAATACCAAAAATTCAACTTAGAATAATTTTGATATCCCAAATCTAAAAATGTAGTCCATATTGAAATATAAAATTTAAATAATTCAAAAAGTGTGTATTACTATTCATAACGACTAATTTGATTGGTCGCGGTATGTTAGAATCTCGAACTTGCGTACATTGCAAGCTATTGCATTATTGAAAGAGAAGCGTACTTTGGAAGAATGGGATGTTAAATTTTCCCCTCATTCAAAAAATTGAGTCCTCGTAATTTTAAATTGTTATTTTAAAATAAAAGGCTGAAAATAGAAAATACCTTTATGGAAAACCCACATCGGAAATAGGGATAATAAAAATATAACTTTAAAAGAAAGAAAGAGAGGTAAAAAAGTCACCCGAGATAGGCTACACTTGGATTCTATGAAAACAAGGATATAAAAGAGAAAAAAACCATTATGGTCTTATGGAGAGTTGTAGAAAACAGGATTAGGAGAAAGCTAACTAAAAGAAATTTACAGACCTCTGATTGGTTAAACGGACATTGATTCTCCAGTTGGAAATGTTAACTGACAATGTTTTTGTTTTAAGTTACCTTTCATAATGTTGAGGAATTTATTTAGGAGATTTAATAAGAACGTAAGGAAATATACTTACTTTTCATTTAGACATTCATTCATTATTAATTTTTTACCACAAACCCATCTTTCACTCCCAAAGGTAATAGAACTCAAAAATATTATACTTATCCTAATTGTATAAGGTTCCAAATATTAATACATACCATTTAAATTAGGAAAAATATTTTGTAAAAACCGGGGACTTCTTGTATGATTTAGGTAATAAAGTCTTGTCACACAATGGTTGTGGGTTTGATTCCTGCAGCTTTGTCCAACGCGACGGGTTATCCACCGACCAGCATGTTGTCCTTTTTCTAAAACTGTAGTATTATAATATTCCAAAAATAATCTTCAGAAATGTTTTAACCTTAAATAATACAATCCAAAGTTCAACTTAATCCATTCCAACCTCTATAGTTATCCAAAATACCTTTGTCATGACTTTTTCTAAAAAGCCTCTAAATTTCAGAATTAGTTGTAACATCATATTCCCCAAACACAGTAAAGTTTCTCTTATTGTCACATACAAAAAATATGATTAACTTCATTATATAAAAACATTAATTAAAACAACAAGTACTGAAGTACAGTCCTTATATATATCACATTATTATTATAACCATAATATCGTTCTTTAGTACAAAACACAAATACAATAATTATTCAACTTCATCTATAGTAACAACATAAGCCTGGACTTGATCCCTTGACATTTTCTGAGTTAAGTTCCCTTGGCTCTTAGGGAATTCTTTTTCAGAATTCCCTATTTCACTACAATTCTAGCATTCAACATTGACAGCCTATTTCTTTCCCTTTAAAACACGAGTCTGGTGACCTTTTTCTCCACATTTGTAACAATCTCTAATTCCTTTTAGGAAAGTACCAGGTTTTTTCTTACTAAAATTATCACATAATGGTAAATCATTCTTTCCCTTTTTTACTTTATCTGTCTCTTGCTCTACTATTCTCTTCTTATCTTGCTTTACTTTGTTGTCATAAGACTTGGAGAATTACTTTTCTATCTTGATATTACACGAGACAATATCTTCATACGATGATAAGGATTGTGATACGAAAGCTTTGTGGAGAAATTTTTTTAACCCATAAAAGAAACGATCAATCTTACTTCTTGGGATACATATATAATCTACAGTATGCCTCGCTAACCTTGTAAATTTAGACTCATACTTTGCAACATTCTCCTCCTCCTTTTGCCTCAGACTCAGAAATTCTTTTTCCATATCTTCTCGATGGTCATGGGGAAAGTATTTTCTACCAATTTTTTTAAACTCCCCCATTCCATATTTTATACTTCATCAACTTCCTTTGTGTTTTGAATTAGTGACCACCATTAATCGGCATCACCAGTGAGGCAGTACACTGCCATGACATCTTTCTCCCTTTCGCTACTCCCCATGGTGTGGAATATTTTATCTAAGGTGTTTATCCATGGATCAGCTACTAATGAATTTTTACCACCATTAAATGTTGGTGGTTGTTGCCTCATGAAGTGGTCTAACATTAATCCACAACATTGTGGATCAAGGTTCTCCATACGAGTGAGGTTATTATTCATAACCTGAGTGAGTTGTCCCAGTATGGTGATAAGCTGATCAGCAACATTTGTATCACCAGCTCCACTATAATTATCTTGATCAGGAGGGAAATTCCTACATGGTGTGCATGAATTTATACGGTTTCCATTACTTCCACAAGGATCCATTTCTAAACAATGGAATAAACTAGATAAGTTAATGAATCAAAATACAAAATTCTATACGTGAAAAAAAAACTTAACCTAAATTGAACAGTTTAAGGATATAATCCATAATAATAAAAATGGTTTCTTTGAGGAAGTATATACTCATAAACCCTTCATTATTTTTTGTAAAGAAATGATAATTATCCTAAGAATATCTCCTGAGAGTGTCGTAACCAAGAGTGAAACAAGGCCTACTGTCGTGCACTAGTTCCTATTATACTTTAGCTCAAAGTGGTGTTTTTTGGTTTTACCCCTAGGTACATCTGTTCCAGAGCTTCCTCTACCTGCTCCTATCCAGACATGGATTTATTGCTCGGAAAATACACAAAATATACACTTTACCAAAATTCTAGGATGTCCTTCTATAGTAATCCTCAAAGACAATCTTAGGGCTATGTGCTCTAATGATATTTTACCTAAATCTAGTTCCCATGGTTAGTAATAAACTGCCTCTCATACCAACTATAATGCCCTGACCCTAGTTACCCAGAGTCGGTGCATTATTACATAACATTGGAATGATCTCAAAATATCATGTCTTGAAAGGCCGATTAGTTTAGTAGCCTTGGAAACACTAGATATATTCATAAGTCTTACATTACATCATAAAGTGAAAAAAACTACAACAACATCTTGTCTTCATATCCCCACATACTATACCTGTAGGTCATTCATAAAATACTTCTTCACATCCTGGAAAAAATGAAAACATTTAAAGGGGTGAGCTCAGATGATCAGTAAGGAGAACAATATAGCAAAAACATTCATAAATAAAAATAAACATTCAAGGCAATGTATAACTAAAACAAAAGCCTTTTAAACTTGAAATTCAGCATAATATGGAAAAGATAAAATGAAATAATTCCATTTAATTATTTACATGGATATTATACTAGTCGAATAATCACATTCAATATCAATAACCACTTTCATAATGATGGAATGCATAATTTCATACTATCATAACCACATAGTCAACGCCTTATGCCAAGACTACAAATAAGATTTTGTCAAGGCCTTGTGCCTAGACACTAGTTTTTCTCATGAGACCTACTGATGCATCAAGGAGCTGTAGTGGGATCCACCTATCACTTACTGAGTCCAATTCATTCCTTATATGACAAGGTTTAAACATAATATAAACAATTCCCAAGGACCATAACATAATCATATCACATAAAACATGCATAAAGGAAACATAAAATTTCCACATTTCAATCAAAAGATATCAATAAAACACATTTATATAATCAAAACATTATCAAAACCATTTTCAATACCAAAACTAAAATAAAAGTAAAACATGGTATTTATTTTACATTTAAAAAAAGTTATGGCTTGTAGAGGAAGCTGAAACTCAAATAATGGTCACGGAGGCGTAGAAGTCATTTCCGCCGCATACATAAGATGAAACATTATTTTAGTAGTTTAGTAAAAACAATTTGTATAAAAAGATTAATTTTGAATATTAGTAAAATTTAAAGGGGTTTATACACCGTATAAATGAATGTTGTTTATAAAACAAAATGTGCCTCAATGAAAGGAGATTGAGACGAAGTCCCTTACCTCATGTCTATCTTGACTCGATCGTTCTTTAATCTCTTGAATAATAAACTAGAGTAAATTTATAATTTCATAAGAACATTTTTCAAGTCATTATTACTTTTATATCACTTATTACCATTTTATTAATATTATGTAATTATTTAAGTTAATAATGGTCATTTTGTCAATTTTGGTACCTGAGTCAAAAATAAACTTCTTATTATTACATGTTGTTCATGTGGTAAAATATACCTTATATCCAGTATTACATTCATGATGTAGATATCATATATATCATATATATCTAGTATATACATGAATTTATAATATTACATAACATTTAGAAGTACGAAATGAAATGCACCATTAATGGAGACGGTAAGCCGTACGTACACAAACACACTACTTTAATTTATATTTCATATTTAATGGAATGAAATCATAATGATATAAAGGTATATTATAATTATATTATAATATAATATATAATATCATTAAATATATCCTTTATATATCCCACATATGGCATCAATGATTCAAATAACTTTGATGGGGTGGTAGTCTGCACTTCCTAAAATGAAGATATCGTGTTTACCTATAATGGAAACTATAAAGGTATGCCATCAATGAAAAATACAGAAGTATAAAGAAAACATAAACATAATATATATCATATATAAATATAGTTACATCTTAATGGCCACCATGAAAGGTGTTAAATGAATATTGAACAATCATCGTTTCATGAGGCAGTAATTCGCCACTCATAGAAACAGTATGTTCTTTAACCATTAGATAGAGGTGTGTGTAAGTGTAGTTAAAATACATCTCATAAAAACATCCAAGTATATTTAGGATACTGTTTTTGTAACAAAAGAAAATTATAAAAAGTTTTTAGGGGGTTGGAGAAGCAAAATAAAACAAAACAACATAAGAGATGACATTACCATTAAATCGGGTAACTCTCCTTGGTTTGAACCAAAGTGGTTTCTTGAAGAGCTTTCTTCCTAAGGTAAGGATTCTATGATGAATAGAGGGATGTGGAGAGATATAATGAGTAGATTTTTGCCATGCCAATGGCTTGAGAGGTGTGGGTAAGGTGGTAGAGTTGGGGGCCTCTTATAAGAGGGAGGAGGGGCACTCTTGGAAAGTCATGAAATGATACTTTATTATAAAATGAGTTTCGGATTTTGAAAGCCCCACAATGATATATTTCGAGGATAAGATGATAAGAGTTTTAAATACACCCATACAATAGACTTTAGACAATTGTATGTCTTATATTTTACCTTATCATTTCATTTTATTTAAATCGTTCATTAATGAGGTAATCACTACATCATCATGGTGTCATAAATAAATTTATATATTTAATGTCTAAAAATTATAAACAAATACCATGATTTAGGAAATATTTTTAGCTTTTCAATGATTTTTTATAGTCCAAGAGATCATTTATGTAGACAAAATTAAAATTATTTTACTTAGGTGTTACATACTTTTGTTATATTTTCCTTTCTTTAAAAAATAAAATGTTAAAATGTCACTATCACACAAAAGTGATTCCATGGAGTCCCTAAGTTCTAACTAGGAATACCATGGTAGGCCATGACACAAAAAATAGAATTATGACACATTTTGGGGTAATTTTATATTATTATGATATTATTTAATTGCCCTTAACTACCTGATTACTAATTAATCATGATAATTTAAGATAATTGTCGTTGTTACTTTTCATAATGTCCAAAAACAAAATAGTATTAATTACATAATTTCGACCTTCTGACAAAAATTATGGAATCCATTTTAAAAAATTCTAAACACAGATATTTCAGTAATTAATTTAAAAATTATTCCTGCTGTCAAAACAAATAGTGTGCTGTTAAGAAACAATATCAATCAAAATATTGACAACTGTTTATATCCAATTTCAAAGTGAAATTAATTCTAATGACCACCATTGGAATAAATATTAAAAATATATTCTAATTATACTTTAACATCACTCAATAATATAAGTTATCACTATAAATTATTTTGATTTAAAAAGTTGTTTTTAAGTATTTTTTACTATTCATCGAAAATTGGAAGTTCCCAAAAAAATACCAAAAATTCAAATTACGTTAATATCCATATCCCACATATAAAAATGAATTACATTTTGAAATATAAATTTAAATAATTCAAAAAGTGGGTATTTCTATTCATAACAGCTACTTTGATTGGTCGCGGTGTGTTAGAATCTCGAACTTGCGTACAATGCAAGCTATTTCATTATTGAAAGGGAAGTGTACCGTGGAAGCATGGGGTGTTACAACAATCATTAATGGATAGATTTCAAATTACAATTCTTGTAAAAAAATTATTATTGCATCATGATTATTAATTTAGAGATTATTTAATAATGACATTGTTGACTATTTTCAACCTTTTGATGTCATTTGGAATGAATTGACCATATAAAGTTAAAACATCTGACATGAAAATAATTAATTCAGTAATTAAATATATCACTAAAAAATAAATAAAAGGAATAATAAAATTTAAAAAAATTATTACACAAGTAAATAATTAGTCTAGTTTTATTATTCAAGAATATAAAGAACACATGTGACGGGTGGGTATGTGACAAGGGATTCCACCCCAATTCCCTTTCATTGATGCATATTTTAATATTATCTACCAAATTTCATTTATATGGTGCATATACTGATCGATTTAGATATTATGCCATTAATATTTATTTATTCATGTTATATTTAGTTACAAATAATTAATAATTTTCAAATAATATAGTATTTTAATGTTATTAAGAAGGGGATTCATAAGAAAATACATATTCATTTCGTTATATTACGAGTTCATTGTCATTTAAATTTAATGATTACATATTTCATGATTTTTTTTATTTCATATTATTTTATATGGATTTAAAATTGTTACAAATAATCAATTCATTCATTATTTATCACTTCAATAGTAAGATCTTTGTAGGATATATAATCTCAATTTTCATTCATCTAAGACATTTTTGGTATCATGCACCTATTTATTTTTATTAGGTGTATCTACTACCCATTTGATATGTTTTTTCATTAATATTTTAATATTAATGTTAATTACTAATTTCCTTTATGTTATTTATTTTTTGATAATTATGATTGAGAAGTTACCAAAGAGACAATGGTTTCTCTTTCAATCTTATTTTAGTCGTGATTGACAATTCTTGATTACCATCGATTCAAAATAATTTATCATTTCTATATAAACCCATATAATATTGTTTATATATTTTTATTAATGAGATATTTATGTAATAGTTCCAGTTTCATCTCTTTGTTACTGAAAATTTTTAATAATATTTGTTAAGAAATTGCATCACTATTTTTCTTTTGGGTTGAGTTTTGTTTATTGGATACAAATGTTTTTAAAAAAATTAACAATTTTTTTAATATTATCATATGATATAATAAATAATATTTAATAATATTTAATTTTTTTTATATTTTTTTAAAATTATTCTTCCTTAAATTTTCCAAATAAGTTAATTTTTGGATAATTAATGAAAATTTGAAAGGAATATTTTTTTTGTGCCAAAAAACCGAGAAACTTTTCCACTTTCATAAAAACTAATTGATTTGAATATTTATTTACAAATTTCAAATTTATAATTAAAGAAAACATGTTTCCAAATAATTTGATCATTTGGAGATTTTAAAATTGATTTTCAATGTGAAAAGGGCCTTTTCCTCAAGAATGATTTTAATTATCTGTTTACAAAATTTCTATTTACCAATTAAATGAACCCTTTTGGTTTTATATAATATACTGAGTATATATTTTTATGATATCATCCTAATTATTTCTCTATTTTTTTCTGATAAATATTCCCATGGAAAGTATTGACATTCATTTTCATGATGATTTTTTGTAGTAATTAACATTCTCTCGAAGCATTCATTTTCTTCTGATAGTTAGAAATAAAATTTCACTTATATATTAATATTTACTGTATCAAAGATATAATTAATTCATAAAACACAATCCATTTCAACATATGTTGTCTTATATTGAATGTATTTTTATTCAATTTGGAAATAATGATTTCCCATATTAATTATTCAATGTAGACATTTGTTGATAAGGAATTTTTTTCATGAATTAAATTTGGCATTCAATATATAAATAATAAATTGGACATGAAGTTATGGGTTGGGTATAGTAATATATATCCCCTTGACGCATTGATTGGTCCCACGAAACAAGTCACTGAGCTATCATTGAATGGTTTTTTGTGTTTACCCACCCATCAATTAAATAGTCCTTGTGAAAGGCCTTGAATGAATATATACTATGATTTCTGATACCATAACATTAAATATTATGCATTTAATTTTTTGGGAAATATTTTAGTGATATCCATGTGAATATGTTTTAGTTATTATATCAATGGATTTGTTTCAAGATGATGTGATTATTTATATAGAAGTATTTTATCATAATTTATTCCATGAATAATATTCTTCATGATCATGTTATTGATTAAATTGTGTGTGTTCTCACATACATACTTTGTCAAAGATATTATTTCATATATAATTAGGTTACATTCCCCGATAAATAAACTTTACTAGGATTTTACATTTTTTATTCCTTCCCATGGGATATGAAGAATGAATATCTAAAGTATTTCTAAGTTTTAGAATATTTTGTTTTACTTCATGTAATTTATATTTTTCATATGTAATGTGAGATTGATGTATGTATCTATTTTACTAAAAAAACTAATTTTTTTCCATTAAGATGAAATATATTGTATCTTATACCAATTTAATAATGTAACCATCGAATCTGGGTTAAATTTTTTTTGGGTCTTTACAATTAGAATCACGGGAAGGTTACATATAAATATGTGTAACTAAATTTACAAAAAAATTATTTTAGAAGATAACCCTATGATATAAATTTAGGAAACTCCCCAAAAAAAATTCTTATGATTAATTTGAGGATAATTAATGATTTATGTGTCACCATCATGGTTAGTTTTTCATGTAAGTATTATTAGTTTAATGGAATATATAACCCTTTTGAGATTTGTTTTTGTGATTGAAATTTAAAAAGGTTAAGGATATTTTGGGACAACAATAAATGATAATAACACACTTTGATCTAGTAAATTATTTGGTGAAAATTTTACAAGAGTATTTTTTTATTTTATGGACATAATTTTAAATTTAATGATAAACATTAGGGTTATTATAATATTTGATGATGTGGTAATTATGGGTTATTAAAATTTTGGCATATAGTTTTTTTCATATAGGTTACAATGTAATTTTAAATTCATTTTATTATTCATTTTATTTTACAATATTCCTCATATATTTGGGAACATTATAATAATTATATACAAATACTTTAGAAAAAGTGCATCACCATGTTTGGGGTGACAACCCATCTCCTTTGGAAAATCCATGAGTTATGAACCCACTATTAAATGGTGATATGGGTTAAGTGGATACTAATAGCCTATAAAATGTTTATGTTAGTTTTACATTATTTATTACTTTAATGGTTTAATGAAAAAATATTATATTGTTTTTGGGAAGCATATTATATGAGAAAATGATTTTATTTTTTATTTGAATAATGATAATTCAGGAGACATTTTATTAGGATAATGTTTATATAACCGTTTGTTTCAACATAAAGATTTATTTGGGAAGAGTGAATTAATGATTTGGGATGTACGTTTAAAGGTATGAGGTACCCTTTTAGGTGAAAACATTATTTAATTGTTAGAATATTATGGTTAATTGGGATTAGGGTTATTTATTTTTTGGAATAATATATTTTGAACATATTGTGGAAATATAATTATAAAATTTTTATTTCTACAAATGAAGGTTTAAATAATTTTTTTATTATCATACCTTATGTTAACCATTTTAGTTTTCGTTAATATTTAAGGAAATTATGATTAAAACATTTTTCTTTATTGGATTATTTTTTGATCTGTTAAAAGTTCATTTTAGTGATTCAAACATAAAAAAATCGTTTCGAATATTCATTTCTTAGATTAAGGGATGAAATGGACGTTGATTGAAGCACTAACAATGAGTGAAATTTTGCTTAGGGAATATGAAGAAATCATATAGGTAAATTTATTTATTTTATATGTCTATACGGTAAAAGAATTACTCAACACTAGGAAAAGGATATTGGAACATAAATCTATCCTATTATAATTATTTTTGATTAATTGATAGTATTTTTACCCATAATAGATTTATGGTTTTTGGATGTCATCATTCTCACTACCACTTTCTATATAACTACTTATTAGTCATTTGTTGTTAGTTTTATCATCAATATCTATATTTTATGTTCCGGTTAAATAAATCCTAATTGGAGGCATAATTTAATGTTATTCTAATTGAAATTGTATTTCCCATTCCTTATTTTTAATAAGATATTTTATTAACGAAATTAGGATGTGAGTTTTCCCTAAAGTAATTTTTATATTTCAAAACCATGAATTCGAAGAAAATGATCCAAATGTGAGGATATGTTTTTGAATATGTGGAGAATGTAACACCCATATATTCTAAATAATGAACATGAGGATTAAGAGTGTATTCAACATGCAACACCAATCCAAAATAAATTCTGTTATACTATTTAAATTTGATTGGTATAAATATACTGTTAAATTTTTTGGTATAAATATGAATAACCAATATTTAAAAATTACGTAGAAATATTTTAGATAAATAAAATATATTTGTAAATAAGGATTTTATTTTTAGTAATGTCTTTACATGCTTAAATAATATATTCTTCATTAAAAATATTTTATTCCATTCCATGAGAGAAATATACTTATTTTCTTCAAATTTTAACCATTTCATTGAAAAAATGAGATTATTTTTTGAACTCATCCATTAAAATCTAACATAGGGTGTAATTTTGGGATTTTTCAGAAAAAAATTATTTTTTCAGTGAACAGTGAAAAATACTTCTTTTTGTAATGATGTCATTTCCATTCAATAAATCAACTAATTAAACGAACCATTAGGATAAATATTTTATTTCAAAATAAAATAATTTTTATACAGTTATTTTTAATCTAATTAATTATATTAGAATTCTCAATATAATGGAGTTTGGTATAAACTTATTTTGGGGCTTAAAACACATTTTTATGAAAATGGATTTTAAATGCATAATTGTTCTAAATTTTATTTAATTAAAATAACCCATATTTAGGTATAGTAAAAATTCAATTTATAGATTATATAGTTATTTATATGAATATAAATTTATAAAATCTTGATCACTAGTAAAAGAGTTAATTTATGATCATCTTATGCTTGAAATATGAATTTTTTAAATAGCTATTGTCAACATGTTTTGAGTGTATTTTTTTAAATTAAATTCTATCACTAATTGATATTAAATTTATTATAATTTATTCCATTTTAATAATTATAAAAATTACATTTATTTAATAAGTTTGACATTTTTTGGTATTCATAAACATGAAACCACTAAAAACGTTTCCACAGTGAAAGGGTAAATCGGCTGAACTGAGGTTAAAATTAAGTGAAAGACCTCTATTTTCATTTTAATTAATATTGGATGAATTTATTTCATCCCTTATCACCTCAATCTTATGATTCAATTATTTATGGGTCACTACTAAAATAATGTTTCCAATATACTAATTTAATTAAATAAAATTTCAAAATATTATTCTCATTCCTTTGAATATTACATATAGGATCATAAAGGGATTGAAATAAGTGGAGAATTAGTATTCAATATTGTTTTATATATAATAATATTATTTCCATTTCATAATTGACATTTAATTCTAATTTATTATATAAGTACATTAAACTCGAACAAAATACATACACAATGCTTGTGGGAAATAGTGGAAAAGACAAGGTAAATAATTTTAATTACATTAAAAGTAATATAATTGGGATTATTTCCAGAAAAAAAAAATTTATAGATAATAATGATATATTATTTAGAGTAAAATATATTATATTTGAAAATTGATTTGGATACTAATTTCTTTAATTCTAGATTAAATGTATACAGTTCAGATTGACATTAATTCTATTTTTTGCTAAATATTTTTTTATTAAACTATTTAAAAATACTGAAAATAAAAATTATAAAAATAAGGATGTTAAATGTTTTAAAATTATTTTTTTCTTTTGTGAAAAAATAATTCTCATATATGAGTACTAATAAAAATTTCGTTTTGAAAATTTTGTTACCACAGTTAATGTTTAAAGAGGTTTAACAAGTGGTTAAACAAAGAGATAAGTGTTAGTTTTCTAATTTAAATTCTCTATATCCTAATTTCTTTCTATATATCAACATTATGCTATATAAAAATAAAATTCATTGAAATTTGGATGTTTTAAAATTGAATATGAAATTATTATATTTTAATATATTAAGAAATTCAAAAAGATTCCCTCCCTTCACTTGTAAAAGTGATCCCACTGCCCTCTCCTCTCCAAAATTCAAGGAAACTTATTTTAGATCAATCATTTCTAAAATCCACTAATTATTTAATATACATGTTATATAGGCCTTGGGTTTATTATAAAACGATTTTTGTAAGGATTTTTGTATAAACCTAATGTGGTTGTCTAAAGAAGTTATATTTTTCTTAACTGAACATTTTTTGATTTATTTTTTATCCTAATTTCTTCAAATAATATTTAACCGTAATGATATAAAAAACAACTATATACTATATAATGACATTCTATTAGGGTAAAATTTAAATATATCTCATCTCCCATAAAATGGAAGACACATATATAATTCATGTGTATGAGAGACTACCGTACCACGACAATATGTAATTCATTTTCCATCACAAACTCTTATGGATGGTTATAATGATGTTTTTAATATATATATTATATTCATGAAATATTTATCTTTATGAAATTACAATATATCTTTACTTTATAATATTTCCATTCATCGAAAAATGAGAACATCATTTGTGCATACATATGTAATATTGTCTCTTCTATGTGATGTGATTCATTGTTTATCACGATTTCACATGCATGATATATATAAGTAAATTTAATTAATTAATATTGTATATATAATATTATTTTCCTTATGTAATGATAATATAATGCATAAATGTTTTCCATAATGATATTTGAAAAATGGGATTGATACTCATGCATACAGATGACCTACCGTCTCAGTGAATTTAATATAATTCATTTTTAATAACAATCATTAGTTGTTGGTTTTAAAAAATAATTTTTTCCTAAATTCAATTATTATATATTGATTAATATTTTATATTATTTATTAATGAACTCATGGACCATAGTAATCCTACAAAATTCATTTTTGATACATTATCTAAATATCATTAAAGCATCTTATGTCATCTTTATTAATTAAGTAATTAAAATTACATTTAATTAAGAAATTAAAATTAATAATAAATGATAGAAAGGATATAGATAAGGTAAATGATTAATATTAATTTATTATTTAGGTTAATAATGAATATATGTGATATGTCAGACATGAGGTATGGGATTCCTTCAAAATTCCCTTTTCGTTGAGACAAATTTGAATATAATGTACACAGTTTCTTTTATATTGGGTATATAATAAACCTATTACATATTATATCATTAATTAATAACTACTCATTGTAATTTAAGTTAAAATACATTTACTTCATGAAATTATAAATGGACATAATGTTAGTAAGTAATATGTGGTTTTAAAGTTCAATTTATTGTCAATGAGTGATATTACTTGTTCATTATCTTTGGTATTTTAAGAGTATGTGTGTAATTTAATTTTAATGTTTTATTTATATTTTTTATGAAGATTTACATTTGATACACATATTATATTAATTTATTAATTCCAACTTCAATATTATAAACATTGAAAGAGATCTCATATCCATTTCCACTTCGTCGAGACATATTTCTGGTTATTGAACTGTTTATATCATAGTGGTGTATCTAATATCCTCTTTAAATGTAACATGATGAATTTTTTATATTAATTTAATTTAATGTTTCATTTGAAGGTATTTATTTTATAGGTTTTAGAATTAGAAAATTACAAAATAGTTAAGGGTTTTGTGCTTCAATCTCATTATACGCAAGACTATTTATGCTTTAAATTCTAATGATATAATTTAGTAATTAATTATCTAATAAACCCATTTTTTATTTTAAAATGTTTACTCTTGAATGTTTTAGGTAATAGTTACATTTTACTCTCTTTATTATTTAAAATTAATGAGAAATTTGTTTTATGGAAACCCAATCTTATATATCTATTTCGATGAAAAATCTGTTTTCTCCCATATCCATGTTTTATAAATATGTTTTTAGTTATATAAAATTATTATTTAAATTCATTTATACAAATATTTGTCTTTTTAAAAAATTATTTGAAAGGAATGTTCCTTTCATTTTTTTAACAAAGTACTATTTGATATTTGAAAAAATTTGTAAAAGGAAACCTTCTTTTTACAAACATAGACATACCTACATTTCCTGCCATCACAATTCATTATATATTTGATGATAAATTTACATTTTTAAAAGGTTGTTTCTAAGTAATTTCTTCCCACATACTTTATAAAATTTTATTTCATAAAAGTTATTTTCAAAATGAATTGGTTAATTTTATCAAGAATATTCTTAATGATTTGTATTGCAATTCTATTCATGAACTACAAGAATCCATTATATTACCTACACTCTAATGTGGATATATTTTAATTATAAAATCATTACTATTTATATATATGGTTTACTATAAGTTCACCAGGTAAATGATTTACCTTCATTTTCTTGATTAATTTTTGGGTTTATTAGCATTCTCTCGAAACATTCACATTTTTACGATCAATGGGCATTACATTTCTTATAGAGATCGATATTATTTGTAAAATAGATATGATTATTTCTAAAACCATATTATACATCTATATAAGGTGTCTTAAATTGTGTTATATATGATTTAATGAGGAAAATTTTGTATTCTATTTTATTTATTAAATGAAATTTCATTGATAAGTCATTTTGTTTATTAATTGAATTGATCAGTCAATATATAAGGAATGAATTGGACATACAGTGATGGGTGGTTCCTAGTTATAGATATCCCATCGATGCATCAACAAGTATCATGATAAAAATTAGTAAGCTCATATTAAATGGGTATTTAGTGTTTACCTACCCATCAGTTAAACTATCATTGAGAATGGTCATGATGGTATTGATATCATTATATATGAGATTATGACACATTTCCTTAATTGAGAATTCAGATATTAATGTCCATGTGGTTATTTTATTATTTTTGATATCCATTAATTATCTTATAACTCATGTGATTATTTATATGGAATTATTTGGTCAGTATTCATTCATTCCATATTATACTTCGTGATAAAGTTATTGATTAAATTACACTGGTTTTAGATTAGCTACCCCCCATATTGATTATGTCATATTTACTCATGATATCTTCTCTTGTACATAACCCTTAATATGCATATGAGATTACCATTTTTTACATTTACCTAGTATATGAATAAGGAAACATTAAATGAGTACAATAATGTTGAATATTTACTTTCATTATGTGTAATTTATGCATTACAATGTAATGTTACATTCATGTATGTATCTGGGCTACCAAGGCTACTAAACTATTCAGACTATTGGGTTGAAATCCCTCATATATTATTCTAGTGAAATAATGTAACCACTAGCTCTAGGCTACTAGATTCAAGGTCATTACATGTTATTGTTTGGATCAAACATTACTCATATCCCATATTTCTATACTTTTTTCACTTTACATGTTAAAATACATTCTTTACATTTCTAGGAATCAGTATTTCTGAACATGTCACTCAGGATTGTTCAAGAAATGTCCCCTCTTATACCAATCCTAAACACATAACTTTGAATCAATTATACCTTTTATATATTCCCATATTATCTCTATAAAAAACTAATCAATCATTTAGGTATCTTTGGTTAGAAGGATAAATCCGAAATCATTCATTTTCAAGGATCTCCATAAGAGGTGATTCCAATCATATATGTAATTGTTATCCAATCCATAATATATCTTCTTTATCTAAATCATAAAAATTGTATTAAGTTTGATTTTTCATAGTTAACATGTTTTTTAAAATAATAAAATTCTATAAAAGTGATATTATTACTATTAAAAAAAATTTCTTACTCATTCAATCCTTAGAAAATGATCTTGTTTGGGATGGTTTTACCACATATATTAAAAATTTTATAAAATTTAATTCATAAATGAATAAGAAAAATTAAATATTATTAATATAATTTAATAATGATAAATATTTATAGGTTTTCACAATTTAGGAATTGTAAAATTCTAATGTATATTTATCCATTCATTGAAATCATCTGTATACTCAACAATTTGTGAAAATTTTATTTTTAATAATTCTATGTGAATTTTCACTATAAATTTAATTAAATGAAAATGATACATTAGAACTATATCAAAAATATATATTACATTTTCCTTAAAATTATGGTGATGATGAACCCATTATCTGGGATAAAGGATAAGAATTGTTAGTGTGAAAACCCATTTAATTTTAGATTTTTTAATTTTCACATATTATAAATATTCCATATTTAGTTATTATAGAGTTATATTCATTATAAAATTTTTATAAAATTTTCAAATCATAAAAGAAATAGTTATATTAAATATTTTTCCTTTATTTTTTTTAAAAAATTAATTTCTAATTATAGAATTTTAAATTGTAAAACTAAATTAAATTTTCAAATTAAGCATTCCAAAATTATATTATAATGAATTTATGTGAATATTTTTACCATTTTAATTTTTATAGTTTAATTTTTTTTAAGAAAAAATATTTACTTAAACTTTTATTTTCTTTTTAAGTATTTACAAATTATAATAATATTTTATATTATTTTTGAAACATTCATTAGTTGTTTTGGATTTAAAATATTCGTATTATGTTTTTTTAAATGAACATTATACTAGAATTTAGTATAAAAACATTTTATACAAAAAATAATCATTAAAAAATACTATTTTAACTATGTTTTGTTAGGTTAATTTTAAATAAATTATTCCTCTTATATGATTGGAATTTTTAAAAATTGATTACATATTTGGAGTTAGTGGGTACAAATTTAGTAAACTAGTCCATTTTTTGGTCAATATGAATCATAACCTTAGTAATATTTATTACCACTGTTAAGAGTGTATCGGGTAATTAATGTTTAAAATAACATGAAAGGGACATGAAAATGAACCCATATCTTGTTTTTAATTGTATATTCTGATTAAACTATAACTTTGGGGAAAGAAATTTAGTTATATGGATTTATTTTCCATTTGGATAAGATTATTAGCTTTATAATATTTTATTTAATGAATTGTCAAAAATATAACTATATTGGTTTTAATAACTAATCGATTTCTAACATCTTTATTATAAGAGGGTTTGTTTGGTTATAAATACTATTTCGAATTATAAATATTTTATATTCATTATGGTAGAATATTTTTAAATTTTATGGAATAAATAATTAACATAAACTCTTATAAAACATTGATGTAGTAATTTATAAATTAATGGAAAAAAATAAATGATATTAAGATTATTAAATGGTTTATGAATTCTGGTAATTAATGTGATAAATGAATTTTTTAGAAGGAATTATAAAATTAGGCATGTATTAAAATATTTTATTAAAATGTTTGTTATATTATTGATGTTATTAAAATCATTGTAGTGATCAATAGAAAAGTTTGACCTTAATGATATTTTATAATAAATAATATTTTATTAAATGATATAAAACTCCTAAAAATATAATATTTCGAAATATTATTTGGATACAGTTAATAATATCAAACATTATCCATTTATGGGACGTTCCCATTTATTGAAACGATATTCACTATTAAAGAGAACAAATCCTCACTGTCACCGTAACTGAGAAAGTGGTTAACAATGGGTTAGAAACAAAATATAAACATGAAAACAATATTATAAATGTATAGTTTTTAGTAAATGACTACATTTATACCAATAATTGTTATTTATTTTACGTAAATAATTTTATATTAGCTTTTAATCGAAACATAATATATATTAATTTAATATTTTTAGAAATGTTAAGAGTACCCCTCCCCTCATATAAAAGGGAACATCTTCATCCTATTCCTTCACTCTCCAAAAACAATTATATAAAATATGACCAAATCTATTCCTATAATCCCTTCCCTAATTATAGACGTTTTGTTTTAGGAATAATACCAACCTTAGAAGGCTTAATGTGTTAACCAAAGTGGACCATCAGAAAAAGTGTTACAATTTTAATCCAATGATATAGTTATATTTATTCTTCCACATCCGTCAAATTTTATCCAAACATTAAAAAAATAACACCAGTATAATTATTATATTGAGATATTTATATTCTAAGAGAATAGCCTATATCCATCTCACACATCAATCAAATTGGAATGGAATTCATCGTTCGTGTCTATTGTAGACTACCACATTACGAACCCATGCATTTCATTTTCAATTAATGTCTTTCAAGAGTGGTTATAATGATGGATTTATAACATATGTATGATATTCAAGAAATATTTATCATTTCTTAAAGATAATATAACACATATTTTCTTAAAATTACAAACACTTGAAAATGATAACGTCATATGTGTGTAGGTGTGGACTACCACATCCAAAAAGAGATGCGATTCCTTTTTCATCAAAACAACACATGTATGATATATATGATGATAATTAAATAAATTAAATATTATATTTGATATTATTATATTTATGGAAATTTTATATAATACATACCCTATTTTCACAATGATCACTAATAAATGGAAATGTTACGCATGCTTACGTACATCATACCATCACAAATATTATAACGTTGTTACCTTTTCTTGAATATCATTCATGATTTGTTTTTAAAGTATATTTTTAATTTTAAAATGGTAATTTTATAATGGATATTATTCTGGATATGATGTTGTAATGACTCCTTTTACTATAGTTAACATACCAAAGTTATTTTGGTCTTATGAAACGATTATCATTGAATCGTCCAATGTGAATTTAATTGATCAAGTAAAAAAATATATAAAATTAATAGATAAAATAAAATGAATAAAAAAGTTGAAAAAAAATTGTAAATTAGGTTTACATTAGCCTATGTTTTTATGTTGGGAGACAAAAAACATACATGAATAGTCAGACTAGAGGTGAGGGACTTTCTTTTAAAAAATTTCTTTAAAGTCTCCCAAAAAACTATCTTTCTATTCCATATCCTTATTTTATTAAAATTATTTTATGGATGTATTTATATAGATATAATTGAATCATGAAGTTCCCAGATCAATGTGAATCATTGAGAGGGGGAGGGGTGAATCAATGATCCCTTCAAATAATTTTACTAATTGATTATTCTAAATTAAACTTATATTGATGGTCAATGCCTTAATACACTATTCTTGTGTCACTCAGCCTTGCCTATAATGATGCTTTAAATATAAAGGCACTAAAAACAAGGATTTATGAGGTTCATTTCAAATACCTACACCTTACTATGTTTTTTATTCTCCCCCACATAGATTCTCCACTATAATCAGATGAGTAATGAAAATTATTGATATAGATTCACAATGTACCTATCATGAGTTCTACATGAAGTTCTTTATACTGCTTCCCACAGTGTTACTTGACTCCCACTGGCCTTCTTTAGAGTCCCACTAAAGACTTATTCCTCCTGAATTTCACAAGAGATGCTTCTTTATTCACTGGGGATGGATCTCCTGATCTTCCATCATGAGTTTTTTAGATCGCACTTGGTAGTGAATATCTACTAGAATCATCAAAATCCTTTGGTAAGGTATGTTGGCCTTGCTCAATTAATCTGATCAATTTTGTGATCATTCCTCAGTCTCAACACTACTCAATAAATTCTTTATTATTTTTATGAAGACCTGGACACACTAAGATGTGTTCCTATGATGAAAACAACTTCTTCATTAATATAATATTCAAGAATGTTCTTACACAATATCAGTACTATCTATCTTCATATATTCTAAATCATTGTAAAC
Source organism: Viscum album (assembly GCA_963277665.1). Lineage (NCBI taxonomy): Eukaryota > Viridiplantae > Streptophyta > Magnoliopsida > Santalales > Viscaceae > Viscum > Viscum album. Next base: position 128,130,463 of record OY728145.1, read on the forward strand.
TCAGATGAAAGATCCTCTTTAACACTATCCAAATTTAGTCTCAATTATCATATACTTCAACCAAGGATTTCATAGAATCCAATATTTTTTTATATCCCAATTTCTTATGCTTAATGCATGTGTTGCATGACATTTCTTCTTCTTGTATACACAGACACACTAACAATCTTGATTCATCTTTTAAGTGTATTCACATGTTCATGTTCATGCATGTATGTATACACTATCCTTTTACTCTATGTTTGAAAACCCCAAAGAGAATAACCTTTTGAGAACACACACTTACTCTTTCTCTTTCTCACATAATATCACACACACATTTTTAATAGGGTCATTTAACATATACAAATATTAATTAGATTAAATTAAATATAAGTGTGTGTTTATTCAAACCCAAATGGGTATGATCATGTGTTTTTTATTCTTTCTTTCTTCCTCCATATTCTTCACATGTGAAAACACACTGATTTTTATGTTCTTCGCATGCACATGAACTAAACCTAGCATGCACCCTTCTTTTTATTCTTCTTTCACACACAAACCAAGTGGATATAACAAGAGATTCAGTGGATTATTCTTCTCAATAGACAATGGTATCTACTTTTATTATTTTCACGCACAGACACTTCCAACCTCTTTTTTCTCCTTATAATGAACACCCAGACATGGGCCACTTTAAATCATGCATATGAATACATGAAAATAGGTTCTATCCATCAACAATAAATCTATATTTTCAAGAAACATGAATACCTTCAAAACAGAGTATGTATATCATGTAGACAAGAGGGTTTTATCACTCTCTTAGTAAAACCTTGGGGGTTCACAGGTTCTTTTTAATAAAACCACGTATGGTTCTTGATTCTGTCTTCAAAAGAGAAAAACAAGGGAGTGTAGGCACTAATTGTTTTACTCGTGAGAATACCTCCACTAAGCATGATGAGGGTTTATAAAAACATATTGTGTTTTTGTGTTTTTCCATCGCACAGAGGGTGGAGATCTCCTCTTTTGCGAAACAAGATGGTTCTCTATTGTCCTTCGTGCAAGGTATGTTCAGAGCTTTGTCACATAGTCTGTACATAACATTTTTGTAATAATTTTCTTTTTTAAATATGATAGATTTATCTCAATGTTATCAACCCCCATACGTCATTTGAGATTTTTGTCTCTTTATAGGTAAGGAGAAATGTTTCCCTGCATTCCAATCCCGTGAGATATGCCGAGAGGATCGATGCTTTGAATGTATGAAATCTTTGACATTGAATATTTCAAATGAGGATGAGATATCCCACATATCTCTCCATTATTTTCTCTTCAAAATATTCTACTTATTTGACATGTAAACATCACATGCACATGTTTAAGAATACATTCAAGGCTTTTCTTTGGGGACTCGAGTGGCATGTGGCCGTGCACCTTCAGTTTCTTTGGCCACGTGTGATATTTTCTTTCATGCATGAATGAAAATAGAATTTCATGAATGGAAATTTTTATGCTATGATGATCAAGAAAATCTCTTTAGTGGATCAAATTGTGGCCGGAGTGGTGAGTTTGGTGTTCTTGTTCGAGCCCTTGTTCATGGGAGAAGATCGAGTGTCTGGAGGTTAAAGACAACCTCAATGGATGAGATAAAATGGCCAAACAAAAATTGGTGAGACATGAGATGAGATGAGAATTCTTGATTATATCTCTTACCATGGAATAAATGTACGGTTAATATCTTGCACATGATTAGATGGACGGTGGAGACTTTTTCAGTGTATTTAAATCTCGTTCCACATCGAAATAGAGACACTGGATGCGTCAGATTTATAATACAAGATGCTGCAACCTCAACTAGAAATTATCATCACCCCTCCACAGTACGACCCCATACAGTGTCCACCCTATAGGCACACTCTTAGAACACTCTTTTCCTCATTTGAGTGCTCTCCTATGACCTTGTATGCACAGGATGCACAGGTTCACCATCGTCCGCGCACTTATGGGCTTATACACATCCCGTGCTCTTGCCTCATGAGGGGTTGGACTTCATGGATTCCCCCAGGACCGGTTGTCCCTTGGGTCCCACATGTGATTGAGGATAAGGATGTCGGCTGGCCTCCTTAGTTGGAACACATTTATGGAAATGGCATACAAACAATATACTTTGTTAAAAATAAAGTATAACAAAGATGATATGCCATATTTAAATATGTCAAGGCCTCTCCATCTTCTCTTTTTCTTTACCCTTCACCATTTATTACTTTCTTTTTAAGATCATGAATCCCAAACCTCATCAACGCATTCCTTTAATACAATCATAAATTATGTATGGATCATTTCTTTATTCCCCATGCATTAATAAATAATACATGGCCTTCTTGTTGTGAGGGAAGTGTTCCACATTAACACATATCTTATGCTTTTTGTAATAGCTCAAACAATCATATGATTTTATTCCCATCCTTCATCCAATTAGAATCCATTGGATGGATCTTCTTTGTCCTCATGAAATTTAGTATTGCATGGTCTTATTTATGATGGTGTAAACATGTATCACATTGATACATGTCTTCTGAACTTTTGATCATCTTAACAGTCATTAGAATTTTTTCCTCAATCGTAATCCAGAATCAATGTGGGATGTTAACTAAATTATTAACCTCACCACTTAAATCAGTGGAACAACATTCATCATCCCCTTTGTATGCACATATTGATAACCTATTGACAATTGACTTCCTGTTGACTCCATATTGAAAACATATGTAACACCATGCTTTACACTCTCCTCCTTTTTATTTATTTGTCAATATTACGTAAGAACACTTTGAATGGTTCAATATGTGTGCCAATATTTTCTCCCTCTTATTGGAAACAAAATGAAATGGTTTAGTGGGTTCCTCTTCAAAAACATGTTCTCCTCCCCTTAAATAATGTCTTATTGTGTATTTCTAAGAGGGGTATTATGTCACATTTTTACATAGAAAAGAACCTTTAGTAAATCACATATGTGTCTATTTGTGCTAACATGGTGTATAAAACAATAGAGATATGACCATGCTATTTAATTTAGTCAATATAAAACCATACACGTGAAATCATGCTCATAATTTATCAACTCTTATCCAAAGGGTTTGAAATTGCCAGATATTTCAATGAAATGCTATGTCCTACACATAATTTACCAAACATATTAAAAAGGTCAAGTGAGAAGATAAATCTATCCATTTCATCCCATCTTGTCATCAATCAATCACTCTCACATAATTGACATGATAAATACAATCAAGAGCAAGGGATGAATGTGTTATTGGAATATCTTAATATTCAACTTCTTGAGAGGATATGAATTTCATGGTTTTTCAAGAAATATTCTTTGATATCATCTCATTCATGTTTTATCCCACTCAAGGGGGTTTCTCACTTTGAATTACCATGGTGGAGAATATCATCAAATGAGCTTGAAGATATGCATGTTGATAATCATCCACTATGGATCACTCCATGTAATTATTAAATCATTAATAGTGATCCCAACAAGTATTTATCCACTTTGATCATAAAATTTTCATCTTGATTATGACCTTCATCACTAAATCCCTAAAATTTATGCACATTCATATAAAAAAATATAAGGGGAAAATATGGAACACTTGTGAGCCTCTGAATAGAAGCACTGGGGATGATAATGTTTTCTCAACCCAAGAACTCCTTTCTTTACAAATCTAAAGTGGATAGTAATCTTCATGATGAGTCCTCTTCTCCATTTGGATTTTTTATTTTTCATTGTCAGCATGTATTCTTTACTTCTATTCACCTTCAACTTTTTTGGACTATTTGTCTTCACTTCATTCAGTAGTGAAGTCTCTTTTACTAGTGCATGTTGATCAATCAACTCCATTTGGACTAGTAAACTAGTTAAGCATTTGTTTTAATGATGTACAACATTTTTAACCTTCCACATAGTACTTGTTAGACACTAGGGTTGTCATTTGTTGACAACCTCTCAGAAAATTAAAATTCTTCTTCATGTGGAATGATCTGTTCGACTCTTTCATTAGCTTTAGCTAGTATTTCATTTTATGCTATTTGTAGTTCTCTCACAATCTTAAATTGATTATTTAAGATTACTAAACATTCCTTATTAAAATTAACTATCATAGAGCTTCCACGTTGTTTCATCTATTATTTCAGGTAACCTTTCATAGGAAACATATCAAAATTATCTTCCGGAATGTTTTCAATCAGTCATTTATTTTTCTTGATTGATTCTTTTTTCAATTTTAGATTTCATCCATTCATTTCAATGGCTTGTATTCAATGATCAATGGTATATTCTATATTTCAATAATAGAAGCATCATTTCTTTGATGAGATGAAATTCATGGAATCATGCTTACACTTCTTATTGGGAATAGTTTGTTTCACATTTTCCATGACTTTAGTGTTTTTTATATTCCCAATAGAAGAATTTTCAACTCTATTTCCTTTCTTCTACCTTTTTAGTGTTCTATGCTTCTTATCAAAACATGTATGATGCATGGAAGGACTAAACCTGCATTCATGATAACTACGACCTCCTCTATTGTACACATAAGAGAAGTCTTCAAGATATTCAAATATTCTCTTAGTAGATAGATTCTTCTTCAGCAATGAATTCTTCCTTAACATTGTACTTTTATTCATTTCTTAATATATAATTTCCCTGAATGTAGGTCTTTTATAATATTCATATGCTAGCATATTATAGAAGAAATAATTGTCATGATGGAAAAACATACAGTAACACCAAAACTAGCCAAAAAATATTCTTCATTTACTTGATGTATCAGTCTGGCTTGATTTATTGAATTTTTTTTCTATAATTGTATTTATTTTTTTGAAGAATATTTTTGGGAGTTTCTCCTCTTAATCATTCCATTATCTTTCCTTGATGTTTTGATGGAAGTATTGAAATTTTTATTAATCCACTTCTTCCCAGCTTTGGATTTGAACCTGTAGTTGTAGATGAAACTGCAATAGTAGATATATAAATAACTATATTATGGGATAACATCTTCTTATAGGATGTTGACATTAAATTAGAGTATGATCTAGTAATTCTTTTGGAATCATTTTCCTCAATAAAATATTGAGTGGAAACATCTCTTCTTTCTTCTAATTTGGAAGTTTCATCTTGGGTTTATTACTGATTTTTCAATCTCACCTCAAATTCTCAAAATTTCATATTGAGAGTGTTCTTCTCATCCACAACTGATCTTAGCATACTTTCAAAATTCTCCCTCAGATTTTTTATTTTTTCTTCAAGAACATTTATTAATTTTTGCAAAGAGATGTCATGATCCATTAGCTTGTTATCTTTATCTTCAAGTTGAGCAGCTTTGACAACAATTGAAACATTGTGAAACATTTCAAATGCATAGAAGGATTATAAAAATACCATTTTTAAGAATTATTTCTCACAAATAATTCCCTACAATTTTTCAGTGACTTCATCATATCTCTTATTCCAAACTGAATTTGATTCTTCCTTTTCATTCACAAGTTGTGTGAGAGTGTTGGACCGACCAACCCTTATAGCCAACGACTCTTCCATAGAATTAACTTATTCTTCCATTTGTAATTTTTCATTTTGAAGAGCACTAATTATTTTAGCAATGTATCTTTCCACTTCTCTAGGTAAATTTTTCAAATCATCTTTGAGTGTAGTCAATATATCACTAATTGATCTATATTCATCAAATCTTGAACTGGATTCACCAGAAGAATCAGAATAACATAAATAATTATCACTTGTTGTACCTTTCCGAAAACCTTGAGTAGAAGGTGTCTTCCAATTATCAGTAAGATTATTCTTCATATTCACGGCCTATTTGTTTTTCTATTTTACTCAGCCTTGGATGAAATCTCCAATTGAGGTTTCTCACTCATCTCCACAAATATTCACTTCATCCAAACCCCCTTTGACCTTATAGAGGTTACCTTCCCTCTGATACCAAATGAAGTGCTCTGATCATTGTGAATCACTGAGAGGGGGAGGAGTTAATCAGTGATCCCTTTAAATATTTTTACTAATTGATTTTTTTGAATTAAACCTATATAAATGGTTAAATATTTGATCAGCTCTTCTTAGGTCTCTCAGCCTTACCTCAAATGATGATATAAATGTAAAGGCACTGAATAAAATGATTTTCAAATTTCAGTTCAAAGTCCTACTCCATGTTGTGTTGGTTATTATATCAAGCACATATTATCTAATATAATCAGATGATTAATTAAAATGGTTGATAAAGAGTCACACTGTATCTCTCGTGAGTCCCATAGTCATTTCTTTATACAACTTATCACAGTGTTACTAGATTCCCCCTTGCCTACCTCAGAGACTAACTGAAGACTTCTTCTTACTGACGTTCAGAAGAGATAATTCATGATTCACTATGGAGGGATCTTCTAATCTTCCATCATGAGATTTCTGAATCACACTTGTGAATATTTTCTAGAATCGTCAACAGCCTTTGCTATGGTCTGTTGGCCTTGCTCAATAAATCTAATTAGTATTCTAATCATTCCTCTATCTAAAAAATGACCAGGAAATTATTTATTCTTTTGATGAAGACCTGGCCTCACTAAGATGTGTGCCAATGACACACACAACATATTCCAGAATATATTATTCCAGAATGTTCATACACAATATCTGCATTGTCTATCTTCTTTGATTCTCAATCACTGTAAACTCAGATGAATGATCTTCTTTAACTATGTCTGGCTTCAATCGCAATTCTCTTCTACTTCATGAATGGATTGCATGGAATCCAAACTTGTTTTTTTAGATATCTCAATTACTTATTATTAATTCATGAGTTTAATGGAATTGATTTTTCTTATTTACAGACATGATATAACAATATTGATTATTCATTTAAGTTTCTTCATGTGTGGATGTGCATGCATGTATGTATGCACAATACTTTTGTTCTTTTTTTGAAAAAAACCAATGGGTAAAACCTTTTACGAACACACACATACTCTTTCTTTTTCACACTTAATATCACACAATTTTTTCTTTGGTTCTATTCACACACACACACATTTACTATTTAGTTTTGGTTTTATATAAGTGTGTGTTTATTCAAACACTAATGGGTGTGATCTAATGTCTGTTCTTATTTCTTTCTTCCTCATTATACATATGTTCACACACACTAAATTTTATGTTCATTTCATGCAGATGAACTCAACCAAGAATGCACTCTCCATTTTCTTTTTCTTTCACACACAGTCTGAAGGTGTATAACAAGGGTATGTATGGGTTCTTCTTCTCAATATAAAGAGTTCTATACTTTGAGTATTTTCATGAATGGAAATTTTTATGCTATGATAATTCAGACAAGATCCCTAGCGGATCAAATAGTGGATGGAGTGGTGAGTTGGCTATTCTTTTTTGAGCCCCAGTTCATGGGAGAAGCTCGAGTGTCCGGCGGTTGAAGAAAACCTCGATGGATGAGATAAAATGGCCAAAGTTGAATCCTTCAGACACGAGATGAGATGATAATTCATGATTATATCTCTTACCATGGAATAGATGTATGGTTGAGATCTTACACATGATCATATGGATAGTGGAGATTTCATCTGTGTTTTTAAATATAGTTCCACATCGAAATAGAGACATAGGATGTGGCTGATTTATAATACAAGATACTAAAACCTCAACTAATAATTCTCCTCATCCCTCCATAGTACGACCCCGTACTATGTCCACCCTGTTGGTGCACTCTTAGAACACTCTTTTCCTCATTCGAGTGCACTCCTAGCGCGTAGTATGCACTCGTTGCACAGGATTACCACCGTGCATGAACTTATGGGCTTATACACATCCCGTGATCCTACCTCTTGAGGAGTTGGCCATGATGGCTTCCCTCAGGCATGGTTGACCCCTAGATCCCACATGTGATTGAGGATAAGGACCTCATTTGGCCTCCTTGGTTTGAAAATATTTATGGAAAATTCATACAACCAATATACTTTGTAAAAAAATATAACAAAGATGATGTATCATATTTAAATGTGTTAAGGGCTCTCCCTCTTCACTTTTTCATTATCTTGCACTATTTATACCTTTATTTTTAGATCATGAATCCCAAACATCATCAAAAAATTCCTTTAATACAATCATAAATGATGTATAGATCCTTTATTTATTCATCATGTATTAAAAAATAATTCATGACCTCCTTGTTGTGAGGGATGTGTTCTACATTAACACATATCTTATGTTTTGAGGAATATCTCAAACCGTCATATGATTTTATTCACAACCTTCATCCAATTAGAATCCATTGGATAGATCTTCTTTCCCCTCTTGAAATTGAGTATTGCATGGTCTTATATATGATGGGGAAAACATGTATCACTTTGATACATGTATTTAGAACTTTTTATCAGCTCAACAGTCATCAGAATGTTTCCCTCAATCACAATCCATAATTAATGTGGGATGTTAACTAAATTAACAACCTCTCCACTTTACCCATTGGAACAACATCCTTCATCCCCTTTGCATGCACATATTGACAACCTACTGACAATTGACACCATATTGACTCCTTATTGAAAGCACATGTAACACCATGATTTACAATCTCCCCATTTGTATTTTGTTGTCAATATTACTTAAGAACACTTTGAGTGGGTCAATATGTGTGCCAATGTTTTCTCCCTCTTATTGGAAACCAAATGCAAAGGTTTATTGGGTTCCTCTTAAAAAACACGTTCTCCTCCCATTAAATAATGTCTTATTGTGTATTTCTTAGAGGGGTATTATGTCACATGTTTTAATTAGAAACAAACATTTAAAAAATCACCTCTGAGTAAATTTATGCTAACCTGGTGTGTAAATCAATATAGATATGACCATTTTTCACTGTAGTCAATATACAACCATACATGTGAAATCATGCTCAGAATGTATCAACTCTTATCCATGGGGTTCAAAATAGCCATATTTTTCATTGAAATGCTAAATCCTACACATAATTCACTAAACATATTAAAAATTTCAAGTGCAAAGTTTAATCTACCCATTTAATCCCATATTGTCATCAATCAAGCACTCTGACATAATTGACATGATAAAATCAATTAAGAACAATGGATGAAAGTGTGATCGGAATATCTCATCTTTCAAATTCTTGAAAGGATATGAATTTCAAGGTTGTTCATGACATATTCCTTGATATCATCTCACTCATGTTTTCTCCCACTCAAGGGGTTTACTCCCTTTGAATTACCATGGAGGATAATATCATCAAATGAGATTTAAGATATTCATGTTGATAATCTTCCACTGTGGATCACTCCATGTAATTATTAAATCATTAATAATGATCCCACCAAGTATTTATCCACTTGGATCATAAAATTTTCATCTTTAGTATGACCTTCACCTATAAATCCATAAAATATAAGCACATGAAGATAAAGAAAATATAAGGGGAAAATATGGAACAGTTGTGAGCCTCTTAATAGAAGCACTAGGGATGAGAATTTTTTCTCAACCCAAGAACTCCTTTCCTTACAAATCTAAAGTGGCCAGTACAATTCATGCTGAGGTATCTTCTCCATTAGGAATTTTTATTATTCATCGTTAGCATGGATTCTTTACGTCTATTCACCTTCAATTTGTTTGTATTGTTTGTCTTCACTTATTTCAGTAGTGAAGTAGCTTTTACTAGTGCATGTTGATCAATCAACTTTATTTGGCCCTGTAAAATAGTTAAACATTTGTGTTCATGATTTAAAACCTTTGGAACCTTCCACATAGTACACATGAGACACTTGGGTTGTCATTTGTTGACAACCTCTCAGAAAATTCCAATTATTCTTCAAGTGTAATTATTTGTTTGAATTTTTCATTAGCTTTTGCTAGTATTTCATTTTAAGCTATTTGTAGGTCTCTCACAATTTTCAATTGATTATTCCAGATTACTAAACATTCCTTGTTAAAATTATCTGTCTTGGAGCTTCCACATGGCTTCTTCATTGCATTCAAGTGACCTTTCTTAGGAAACATATCAAAATTATCTTCCGGAATGTTTTCAATCAGTCATGTATTTTTCTGGATTGATTCATTTTTCAATTTTAGATTTCTACCATTCATTTCCATGGCTTATATGCAGTGATACATGGTATAGAATTTATTTCCATATTAGAAGAATATTTTCTTTGATGAGATGTCATTCTGGGAATCCATCATAGACTTCATCTTTGGAATAGTTGGTTTCACATTTTTCTTGACTTTAGTGTTTCTCATATTCCCAATAGAAGACTTGTCAACACTATTTCCATTCTTCTACCTTTGTAGTGGTCTATGATTATTATGAACATATGTATGATGTATAGAAGGACTAAACCATCATTCATGATAACTGTGACCAACTCTATTTCACACATAAGAGAAGTCTTCAAGATATTCAAATATTCTCTTAGTAGATAGATTCTAATTCAGCTGTGCATTCTTCCTTAACATTGTACTTTTCTTCATTTCATTACATATACATTCCCTGAATGTCGATCTTCCATAATTTTCATATGATGACATATTATGCCAGAAATAATCAGATGATGCACAAACTTCCCGCAACACAAACAATAGCCAAAAAAATCTTCTTTATTTACTTGATATATTAGTCTGCCGTGATTTATTGATTTTTTGTTTCTATAATTGTCTTTATTTCTTTGGAGCATCCTTTTAAGAGTTTCTCTTATTAATCATTCTAGTATCATCCCTTGATGTTTTGATGTATGTATTGACATTTTTATTAATCCACTTCGTCCCAGCTTTGGATTTGAACCTGTACTTACAGATGAAACTATAATAGTAGATACATAAATGACTATGTTATGGGATACCTTCTTCTTAGAGGATTTTGACATTAAATTAGAGTATGATTTAGTAATTCTTATACAGTCATTTTAATGAATAAAATATTGAGTGGAAACATCTCTTCTTTCATCTGATTTGGAAGTTACATCATGGGTTGATTACAAATTGTTCAATCTCACATCAAATTATAAAAATTTCATGTTGAGAGAGTTCTTCTCATCCTCAAATAATCTTATCATACATTCCCAATTGTCCCTCATCTTTTTTATTTTTTCTTCAAGAACATTTATAAATTGTTTCAAAGACATGTCAACATCCATTAGCTTGTTGTCTTTGTCCTCTAGTTGAGCATCTTTGACAACAATTAAATCTTTTTGAAACTTTTCAAATGCATAGAAGGATTATAAAAATACCATTTTGAAGAATTATTTCCCACAAATACTTCCATGAAATATTTTAGTGGAGTTATCATATGTTTCATTCCAAAGGGGAATTGTTTCTTTCTTTTCATTCACAAGTTTAGTGAGAGTGTTGGATAGACCAACCCTTTTATCCAACACCTATTCTATAGAATTAGCTTATTCTTCGAGTTAAAATTTTTCATCTTGAAGAGCACTAATTCTTGAAGAAATGTATCTTTAAACTTCTTAAGGGACATTTTTCAAATAATCTTTTAGTGTAGTAAATATATCACTAATTGATCTATAATCCTCACAGCTTGAACTAGCTTCACTAGAAGAATCATAAAAACATAAATAATTATTTCTTGTAGTACCGTTCAGATAACCTTGAGTAGAAGGTGTCTCTCCATTATTAGTAACCTTCTTCTTCATCTTCACAACCTATTTTTTTTCTATTTTTTTGATTCTTGGAAGAAATTTCCATTTTGGGTTTCTCACTCATCTCTGCAAATATGCACTTCATAAAGACTCCCTTTGATCTTGTAGAGGTTACCTTCCCTCTGATACCAAATTAAGTGCCCTAAACATTGTGAATCACGGAAAGGGGGAGGGGGTGAATCGGTTATCCCTATAAATATTTTTACTAATTGATTACTTTAAATTAAACCTATATAGATGGTTAAATCCTTGATCAACCCTTTTTGGGTCTCTCATCCTTACCTCAAATGATGTTGTAAATGTAAAGTCACCGAACAAAAGGATTTATAAGGTTCGGTTCAAAGACCTACTCCTTGTTGTGTTGGTTATTCTCTCAAACACATATTATCTAATATAATCAGATGAGTAATTAAAATTGTTTATAAAGAGTCACATTGTATCTCTCATGAGTCCCATAGTAGGTTATTTATAAATCTTATCATAGTGTTACTAGATTCCCCCTAGCCTACCTCAGAGTCCAACTGTAGTCTTCTTCCTACTGACATTCACAAGAGATGCTTCTTGATTCACTATGGATGGATCTTCTAATCTTCCATCACATGTTTGCTGAATCACTCTTGCTCGTGAATATTTTCTAGAATCTTCAAAATCCATTGCTAAGGTCTATTGTCCTTGCTCAATAAATCTAATCAGTATTCTAATCAGTCCTCTCTCTCAAAAATTCTCAGCAAATTCTTTATTTTTTTTTTGATGAAGACCTGGCCTCACTATGATGTGTGCCAATGACACACACAACTTCTTCCAGAATATAATATGCTAGAATGTTTTTACATAATATCGGAACTTTCTATCTTCTTGGATTCTCAATCACTGTAAACTCAGATGAAAGATCTTCTTTAACTATGTCTGGCTTCAATCTCAATTCTCCTCTACTTCATGCATGGATTGCATGGAATCCAAACTTGTTTTTTTAGATATCTTAATTACTTATTCTTAATGCATGAGTTGAATGGAATTGATTCTTCTTGTTTACAAACATTCTCTAACAATCTTGATTATTCTTTTAAGTTTCCTCATGTGTGGATGTGCATCCATGTATGTATGCACAATACTTTTATTTTTTTTAAACATATGTGTAGAAACTTTTGTGAACACACACATACTCTTTCTTTTTCTCATTTAATATCACACACTCTATTTTTCTTTGGATCTTTTCACACACACACTATTATTTTAGGTTTAATATAAGTGTGCGTTTATTAATACACTAATCGGTATGATCTAATGTGTGTTGTTATTTATTTCTTCCTCCTTCTACACATCTTCACGCACACTAAATTTTATGTTTGTTTTATGCACATGAACTCAACCAGGAATGCACCCTCATATTCCTTCTTCTTTCAGAAACAACCTGAATGGGAATAACAAGGGAATGCATGTGTTCTTCTTGTCAATATGATGAGTTATCTAATTTTAGTATTTTCACACATGGACACTGCCAAACTCATATTTTCCCCCTATAATGAACACAAAGCCTTTGGCCTCTTTAGTTCATGAATCTAAATGCATGAAAACAGGTTCTTCCCATCAACATGCAATCACATTTTTCACTAAATATGAACTCCGGAAAAATAGTGTTTGTATATCATATTGACCGGAGGGTGTTCTCACTCTCTTCATGAATCTGTAGGGGATCATTGGTTCTTCTTCACAGAACTAGAAATGGTTCTTGATTTTGTCTTCTCTAGAGCACATCAAGGGTATGTAAACACTGATTGTTTTACCTGCATGAATAATATAACGACTCATACATTACATACATGGTTATTACTTCAAAATTTAAGTACACTTATTACATCAAATAACACAACCATGAAAGGACCGTGTAGGTATACTATCTTTAGAAACTGGGAAACATAAACAACTGGTACATAAAGCATCTACATTGTCTCCCATTTATTTCTAGAGTCCCTTTTGGCATATCCTACTTAATAACCTTCTTTTTGACCTGGGGAAAGAAAACGTACAAAAGGGTGAGTGAAAATTCTCGGCAAGGGTAAAAAAAATTATTAATCACATCATATTCATAAGAACATAACATTTCAGAAATCTTAACCTGCAAAAGAGATCATAATTTCATAACATGGGATAAATCATAGTAGTGAAATGTAATCTGAATAATCATAACATAAAACATGAATCTTTGTGGAATACACACATAATCATAGATAATAATTTCTTAGTAGTCAAGACAGATTTCCAAGAATATCTTAGTGGACAATGTCCATTTCTGAACCGAGTTCACTCCTCATTTCAGTCCTATTTCACTGAACTGGTTTAACCTGGCGTTCCAGACATGTCTATCTCATGAGATATAAATCTTTACCCAATGCATTGTAGGGAGATATAGGTCCCAACCATCTCATAATGATACCATTCTTATGTGTGCCACAAAATCATAAATCATACATCATTGCATAACCCATGTAATAAAAACAGGATTCTTAAACATCGTGACATCATAAAATAATTCATATAAGACAAAGGAATTCATAAAAATAATTCCATCACAACATAATCAAATCAATGTAATAATAGGGATAGATACATAACTCTATATTATCTTATATGGAAAATAATTTTGATAAAACACTTGAACTCCATTCTTGAGGAAAATATCCTTTCTACTTCAAAAACATTTTTCCATTCTTAACAAGTCATACAATTTTAATCTAAAAGAATTTGATTAAAAATAAACTTGAAAAACTTTAAAGGAAGCTTCATGGAAATAATGTTTTAAAAATACATTCATGTTTTATAAGTTAAAAAAAAATTCTTCTCTTACTTTTGTCAGAAAAGTCAAATAATACCTCGTACAAAAAATGACAAAAGATTCCTTTCATATCTTTTACAAAAAACTCACCGAAGGGTAAAACTGTATATAAACAATTTTATAAGGATATAAATATTACATATTGAGGAAACATGGATGTGGATGATAAATATTCCCCAGTAAATTTTGAAGTATAAACAATCTCGGATAAAAATGAGATTGCGAGATTTTCCCTTACCTTAGGTCCGATTTGCTTCGTAAGTGTCTGAACCCCCTATATAATGATTTAAATAATGTCATTGACTTATTCCAGAATCATACTCATTGTTATGATATCATATATGGTCATATTCTTAGCCTCTTATAAGTAATATTTCATTTCTCCTTGTTATTCGGGTGTTTATTACTTTTTGTTCTTATGCGTATTTTGTCGAATATATTCTTATTATTCTTTTTAGGTTATAGATACCTTATTTACAGAGTTGTAGTAGTGTAATAAATATCATATTTATTCACTCAATTCATTTATGTAATCATTATGCAATGAAAATCATGTAGAACGAGTCGCATCACATCGTGGAGACGGTATTCCGTACGTACGCATGAGCGATGATATCATTCCCATGATCATGGAATTGTATTTGAATGTATGTATACTATATCAGAATCAATATCACTTTACAATAATCATATATAGTTTTTATTTACACCATTATACCCATTCAAGTAAGGTGGTGGTGGAAAATAGATTACAACACTGCATGGAGACGGTATTCTGTACGTACGCACACACGGTGATTTCGTTTTCCATAGGATGGATAGATGGTGAAATATGTTTGTTTCATACTTATAATAACTTATCATTATATGAGTGATACTGATGTTATTACTTCATAATGAAATAGCGGAAGAAGAAATAAAGTTGAAAGAATCAGAAACAGACATTACCTCTTCTTTGAAGTGCCTCTTTGAGACCTCCTCTTAGGGCAATAAATTGGTCTTTGAAGAAGACCAGGACCACTAGGATGATTCTAGGGAAGTGGAGAAGAGAATTTGGTAGGGTTTGGAAAAGCTTGAAGGCTCAATGTGGTGTGAGGAAGAGAGGGAGGAGGTGCTCTTTTATAAGGGTGGAGAGAGGAACCTTTGGAAAAACTAAAAATATTATTTTATTATAAAGCCATATTCGGTTTTTAATAGCCCCAAATTGATTTATTTCTAAGATAAGGTGGGTATGGGTAGAAGTCCTCTCATCCAATAGTGTTTAGACAAGTTTAGGTTTCTATTTTAACCATATCACTTAGATTTAACATTAAGTTAAATAATTTTACTTTTACCATGTCTTCTTATTTTCTTACACTATATGGTTATTAAACCTACTATAATAAGCCAAACGAACCCCATATTGTTTATTATTAATATATATAAGCTTATGTAAGATATTTGGCCGAACCGTATATTTTTAGGAATAAAAAAAAAATTAATAATATAATATTTTTTTTAAAAACTATTTAATGTCAATTTTGAAACTATTTGGTAATTGATTTTTGTGAAAATCAAAACAGAATGATTAGTTAGAAAAAAGTTTATTAAATCAACATTAACATGTCATATTAACATAGAAAATTATTATAATTCATAAAAAGTCTCAAATTACCTTTATTTGTGTATTTATAACATCAATTATGTCAATGTTTCATTAATAATATAATTACCGCATCATCATTGTGTCATAAATAAATTAAAATATTTAATGTCTACAAATTACAAATTAACTACCATTATGTAGGAAATCATTTAAGCATTATAATGAATATTTATAGTCTAATTTATATTATGAATAACCCTATATTAAAAATGATTTACTTATTAAAAATTTATTTTAACTATTTTAACCCTTCTTTAAATAAATTAATATTAAATGTCCTAATCTAATCCAAGTGGGCCTAAATGGTCATATTTTATTCCTATGGTTGTTTTTGGTCGAATTAGACTTATCCAATATAATTAGGACATGTGTTAGGGTAATAATAATATCATTTTTACCCTGAGTTACCCTATTTACTTTTAACCGTGGTAAAAAAAAAGTAAAAAGTTACTATTCACCAAAAAAATATTTTCATCTCATTGAACCACATTTTAGTCCTTGATATTAACCGTGTCTCTCGGATTTTCGAAATTTCACTCACAGAAGCGGTAAAATTATGTTTTATGTGAATTTCCAAATTCTCCTAGGAGGTGGGTAAAAGACGGTGAAAAGTTAAATAAAATTTCTATATATCTAAAATTATTATAAAATGAATTCAATGAAATGCATTGAACTTATATAGGTATTATGTATCAATTTTGACCTAAAATAAATTTAATTAAAATAAATAATTATTTAAATAAAAAGTCGGTTTTTAAACAGTAACCGAGTGTTTTCACTATTCATCAAAAATTGAATGTTTTCAGAAAAATACTAAAATTTCACCCTAGACTAATTTCGATATTCTGAATCCAAAAATGAAGTCCATTTTGAAAAATAAAATTTAAAAAAATTCAAAAAGTGGGTACTACTATTCATAATGGCTAGTTTTAATAATATTTTAATATCATATTGTAGTTTAGTGAAACTCGGTATTACGTACGGCGTAAGCTATCGAGGAAGGTCGCGATTGCGTGTAAAGCAATACAAGCTAGTGGTGAGTGTAGTGAAAGATTCCTTTGATGATTTATATAACATAAGAACAAAATATTTCTCATAAAATTTTCGGGTGTTACAAATACCTCCACTAAGCAAGACGTTGGTTTATAGAATCCTATCGCGTGTTAGTGTTTTTAATTTACATAGAGGGTTAGGATATCCTCTTTCTTGAACAAATATGGTTCGTAGTTTTACTTTCCACAGGGTATGCAAAGATGTTCTTCACACAGCTACGCTCTACTGAACTTTTATGCAGTGATTTGTTTTAAAAAAATGATAGCTTTCTCTCAATGTTTGCAACTCCTAAGCCTCAGTCGATGTATCTATATTTATAGGTGAGGAACAACGTTTCCCCACATTCAAATTCCATGAGATATTATGAGAGGTTCGATGATTTGAACATACGAGATCTTCAAAATTGAATATTTTAAATGAAGATGAGATATCCCTCACATCTCTCCATTATTTTCTCTTCAACGTGGACTCCTTCTTTCATGCTTAAACATCACATGCATGCATTTATGTACCCATGCAAGGCTTTTCTTCGAGGGATCGAGTGGCATGATCTGGCCTCACAACTTTAGTTGCTTCATCCATGTGGGATCTTCAATTTAATGCTTGCATGAAATTGTATTTTAATGCATGGTCTTCATAATAATAATAACAGGATCTAGACAAGCTCCTTAGTGGCTCAAAAGGTGGCCCGAGTGGTGATTTTGGTGTTCTGGTTCGACCCTTGGTTCATGGGAGAATCTCGAGTGTCTAGAGGATGAAGAAAACATCAGTAGAGGATATAAGATTTCCATGTTTCAATCAATGATATATTGGATGATATGTGTCATCCCGATTATATCACATACCATGTACTAGATGTGAATTTGAGATCTTGTGAATGATCAAAGGGATGGTGGATATTTCATCCTCGTTTTTAAATCCCACCCCGCATCGAAATAGTTACACCAGACACAACTCATTTATAATAAAAGCCACCAAAACCTCAACACATAATTATCCTCCTCCCACCAAAGTACTACCCCATACCATGTTCACCCTGTGGGTGATCTCTTAGCGCTCACTCTTCCTCATCTGAGTGAACTCCTAGCACCCAATTTGCACTCACAGCACGGGTTCACCACCGTTCATGCACCTACTGGTGTATAGATGGACCACACTCATTCTTTATGTGTGGCTATCTGTGACGGCTTCCCTTACGCACGGTTGACCCTCGGGTCCCACATGTTCTTGAGGATGAGGACTTTGGCTGGCCTTTTTGGTTGGCCCATATTTTTGGAAAAGGAATCGAACAAATATACTTTGTTAATAACAAAGTATAAAAAAGATGATATGCCCTCTTTAAATGTGTCAAATCCTCTTCCACTCCTCTATTATTTATCCATCATCATTTTTTTACTTTATTTTTAGATAATAAATCCCAAACATCTTCAACACATTCCTTTAATCCAATCATTAATGATGCATGTATCATTTCTTTATTCCATGTGAATTAAATCATAATTTATGTCCTCTTTGTTGTGAGGGACGTGTCCTCCATTAACACATATCTTATGATTTGAGGAATAGATCAAACAATCATATGATTTTATTTACAACATTCAACCTATTATAAGCCATTAGATGGATCTTATTTCTCCTTATGAAATTGAGTGTTGCATGGTCTTCTTTATATTTGTGTAAACATGTATCACATTGATTAATGTCGTTGGAACTTTGGATCAAATCAATAATCGTCCGAATTATTTCCTCAATATTAATCCATAATCAAAGTTGGATCTTCACTAAATTAATAACCTCACCACTTCAATAATTAGCACAACTTCCATCATCACTATTTCATTCATATATTGACAACCTATTTACAATTGAGTCAATATTGACTCCTTTTTGACAAAAAATGCATCACCATGCTCTACAAAACCTAATCAAAATTTTATTTCAGTTTTTACATACATTTAAAGGTTTTTAAAATGAATTTTATTATGGAATGATGTAATATTATGTAAAAAATAAGAAATAATGTTTTATTCTAACATATTTGATGAAAATGAATTTTCACACTTCCATAATTATTATTTTATGTTTCGATTCCTATATAAGAATTCATGTTTTCCTCAATGAAAATCTTTTCATCCATTATTTGGGTAATTTGGATATTAAAATGGATTTTTAAAAGGAAAGGGAATTTCTTTATCCAAATTTGTTTTTATATGGAATTAAAAGATTTTTTCAATGGTTTCACAATGAAAAGGATCATGGATAAAAAAATTTATAAGGTAGTTTATAATTTTTGGTGAAATGGGAGAGGTCAATACAACTAATACAAAGGGTTGAGCCTCATTATAATCCATAGGTGAGACCAATACATCTTATTCATTGGTTGTACACAAATAGTGATGGGTGAGGCCGTAATAGATCATACAGTGGGTGTTCCAATATAGTTTTCTAATTCATTGGTTATGTATATTGTATTTTTAAATAGGGAGTGAGTTACCAAAGGGTTTCTCCTATGTATTTAACATGGACTCAATTAATTATGCAATGGTTTTTCTTAATTCTCTAAAAGATCAATTAGATGAATGTTAACATTTTGTGTATTTTCATATTTTCCACTGGACATATAGATCTCTTATTTATATATACCCTAATTATATTTTTATAATGATAACTCATTTTAAAATGTTTTCTCATGGACATAAGGATGAGTTGGGACAAGCATGAAGTCAAGAATAAATTTTTGACGATATTCCATGAAAGGGAAACATATATATAATTTTTTTGGGAACATGGGTACTGAGTAGATGTGTAAACTATATATATATATATATGGGATTGTTATGAAAGTGTTGTGACCTAAATCTCTATATATCTAATCATAAATGTTCATCCTAAATGTAAGCATGTAAATTTAAGTCTAATGTTACAAGAATATGTAACGTTTGTGGAATTGCCCTAATTTTTATTAAAATAGAAATTGTTAGATGTTAAAGGGTTTTAGATATTGTTAATTTAATACCATTAATTAATTTTTATATGGTTATCTTTAAATGATATAATTTTTTAAGATTACTCTGTAACTTCATATAGACTTTGTTTGTTTATAATTTTTTTCTATATAGGGAATGTAGTAGCTAAAGTATAAAGGAACTAAGGGGGTGATATCCTTTTGAATCAACATACTATAATTGTTGGAATTTGTATAGAGTAGATTTTAACAATTATTGATCAGAAGAAAGATTCTATAAATGGTGGTGGTATCCAAGCTATAGATCAGAATGATCAACCACAAACTAACATATCAAAGGTTGTAGATTTTTTGCGGAAAACACCTCATTCATTTTTGGGGTGATTTAACCCATTTGTATCTTAATGGCAGATTAAAAAACCAAAAAATATATTTGAATCCATGGGATAATCAGGTTGTTTATAGGTGAGTTTTTATACTTATCATTTTAATGTAAAAAATGATCTGTCATGGATAATGGTTAAGAATTATAATGAACATGAAATGATTTATATCTTTTAATGGTATTATCTTATGAATATTTTCCTTGAAAAATATTCTCCTAAGGCAGTTTAAATTTTGATGGAAAAGAAATTATTCTAATTGAAACAAAAGGAGGAATACTTAATGGCAATATATAATGAAAACTTCACCTAATTAGAAAGTTACATTATCAATTTTATCTAGGATCCTGATAGTAGGATTAATCATTTTTTCATAATTTGGAATCCAAGATAATGAAGGGATTTATCTTCCCATGAATTCAATAGTTATGAGAAACATGTGATTTGTGATGAAAAATTTGAAATGGAATTTTTCTATGATCCTATGTTCTTTAAAAAATAGTTGAAAAGGCGGTCTAGGTTGTAGGAAGAGAAGCGATGAATGGATCAATGAAATCTGATGGTAAGTAAAAACTTTTTTTATTTTTGATAATTGTGGTAAAAAGCACACTGAGGAATTCCTAATGAATTCAGGTAAGTGATTTTTATGTGGTATTATTTTGTTTATATCTGATAATTATAATGAAAAATCATTGTAGTTGTAAGAAAAATTATGAAAAATAGATTGTAATTTTTTAATGTAATAAAAAGGTTTATTATGAACATGAGTGTTTGAAGAAGAACCCAAATTATGGGAAGAAGCTTGAATATAAGTAGAAATGTGAAGTGAAATCCATTGAAACAACATTAAAATAAGTTGGGTAATCAAATTAAGTGGTATTAAGTAAATTTATTGTCTATTAATATTATTTTAATTTCATATTTGATCTAGGGTCTATGAATTCATTCATTTTTGAGAAATTTTCTACTTAAATAGAAATTAAATCTCAAGAAATAATGTAAAATATAATCGTAAAATCACATGGTAGATATTTCAAGGGAAAAATAAATTAATGTTAGAACTCACGAATCTAAGAGACTATTAAATGTTTTAAATGAATGTTACCTTTCACATATTTTTGTAAATGGGGGGACTTATCTGATTAATGATGTTACAATAGTAAAATAACAACTGGTTGGGTTTCTTAATGTGTTACCTAGTGTTATACCTGACCAGGTAGTTAAACACATTATCAACTTAGTTCCTTTTTTAATCCAATTTTGAAACCCCCATATTTTATTTCATAAAATAACCTTTTCGGGTTTAGAAATTAATTACATGAGTTATTTGAAAAAGGTTTTATTTTTAAAATTACATAACCTTTGTGTAATTCTATTTTATTTGTTTAAAAATAATATAGTTCCATGATGATTTTCATTGATTATATATCTTTTAATGGAATTTCTATTAAAAATATTTAATCATTCCCCCATATAAATGATGTTTTTTATTATCCAGAGGATGCTTAGTATTTTTTTAAAGTTAAAATGTGTTTCGCATTATATCAGCATATGGTGAAGGATAATGACATTCCAAAATCAGTTTTTAGAACAAGATATAGGTAGCACTATGATGTATAGATACCTTCAAGTGTATTATTAGTGGGATGGAATGAAAAGTGATATTTCTAATTTTACCATGAAGTGTTTATCTTGAAAATAGTTTAAATTAGAATCAAAATTACCAATGGGAATTTATACACATTTTCATTTGTTAGACTGGAAATGGTAAAATATATACATGGATTTCATAATGGGATTTCCAAATACATCATGTAGAAATAGTGAGTTTTGGGTTATAGCTGATCAATTAGACAAATATGCACATTTCATTCCCATTCAAGATACTCTATCTTTAAAACAACTATATTTACTATATTTTAAGAAGTTAGTTAGGTTAACTGGAATTAATCCATCAATTATATTTTATTTTCATCCCTAGTTCACTTATTATTTTTTGAAATGGCATCCAAATTCCTTGGACACTGACTTAAACATTAGTATATATTTTCATCCTCAAACTAATGGATAGTCTTAGTGAATTATTCCAGCTTTCAAGTACTTGATTCATTTTATTAAATGTATTTTAAGGGAGTTTTTGATCATCATATTTCTTTAGTTGAGTTTTATTGCTATAATAGTTTTCATCCCATATATAGATGTAACATTTTATGGTATTATTTGGAATGTGATGTCATACTATTTATTTTTGGGATGGAGTAAGTGAAAGGAAGTTTATGGGACTATAATTGGAAAAGGAAATTGTTTAGAATGTGACAGATTAATCTCTTGTTTGGATCCATGAAATAATTTAGAGCAATGATAACCTTTATTATGAGATATGAGTTGTTCATATTATTTAATATAGAGAGAAAAGATTGTGGAAAAAAATAATTCATTGGGTTATTGTTTTTTGGCATAACCATATTTTTGAAGAAGCATAGTGGGAGTCTAAAAATTCTATAAGAGAAATGTATCCCAGCTTTTTTAATATGTGAATAAAATTAAGAGGACACAATTTCCTAAAGGCGGATGTCTTTAACAACCTAGATAATGTTATAATAAATAATTTTCATCCCTAATAATTTTTAATTAAGTAGTTATTATAGAGTTATATACATTATAAAAATTCAAAGTAATTTTTATATCAATAAGGAAATATATTTGTTACACGATGTTCTTTTATGATTTTTAAAATTTTAATTTTAAAAGAATAAAATATTATTTTTGAAAGTTGGATTTTATTTTTTAATTAACCATGTAAAAATTTACTTATTATGAATTTTAGAATTATTTTTTAAAAATAATTATTTTTCAATGAATAGTGAACACTACATATTTTTATTTAAATTTATATTTTCCTTTCAAATAATTAAAATATAAATGTCTATAATTGATTAGGTTTAAAATTTAATAATTTTATTTTATTTAAAATAATCCAATTATATTTTTAAGGTAACATTAATCTTGAACTTAGTATAAAAATTATTTTATACTTAAAATTAGAATTTTCTTGAAAAGATATTTTTCTTTGTGTTTTGAGGTTTTAATTTAAAATTAAATTATACAACTTTGTTATTTATAATTGTGAAAAATGGTTTCCATATTTTTAATAATTGGGTAAAATTTAGTAAATAGTTCCCATTAGTTTTGGTTAATCTAAATAATAGCCTTATTAATTTTTTTCATATAATTATGTTTATATTCAATAATAAAATTTAAAATTAAACTGATGGAGATTGAAAAAATACCCTAAATAATATCTTAATTATATTTTATGAATAAATTTAATTCATATTAATCAAATATTCAGTTTTATGTATTTTTATTCACTTATATATAATTATGAGCTCTAAAATATTTTTTAAAGAAAAGTAAAACTATATCACACTATTGGTTTTTAAAACAAAATAATCTTATCATAGGGATTAACAGAGTGTATTTTGGGTTATAAAAAGAATTTTAAATAAAAAAAATTTAAATATATCATTATATTATATTTTTAATTTTTAATATATAAAAAACTATCTTAAATTATTACGTAATTCTAACATATTAATTATTCAATTTAAAGAAAATTAAAATAAATGATAATAAAAGTATTAGATCTAATATAATTTGTGATAATTAATTTGATCCAAGAATTATATATATATAAATGAAACTCTGGGGTTGAATTAAAATAGTTATTTATTTTCCCTGTTTCCAAGATGCTACTAATATTAAAGTATTGAGTAGTTCTAAAAATTCTCATTAAGGATATTTTATAATATATTGTATAATATTAAATTAAATAAAATCTGTAAAAATAATAGATTAATAAATGGTATTAGAATTTTTTTAATATTAACCAAGTTCCATTTTTTTCCTTTTTTACATTTATACTGACATTATTCTCCTTCAAAGAGTGAAAATCCTTATAGTCATTGTAACTATGGAAGGGATTAATGAGGGGGTAACCCATAATATAAAAGTAAAAACAATGTAAAAAATAGTCTAATTCTTATTTTATGAGATTATTTAATCACATATAAGTCCTATATTTCAAAAAAAATTAGTTCGGATGAATTTTGAATTGAAAATTAATTTAAATTAATTTATTATTTTAATTATTTTGAGGAGTGACCGCATCTTATAAACGGGAACCTATTCTTATCATTCCCTCACCCATCAATAAGTATTTGTATCGTACCATACCTACCCAAATACCATCCAATAATATATAAACACATTATATATCACTTATTATATGCATAATACTCATCTTAGAATGATTAATTTATTAATCAAAGGAGGTTTTGTAAAGAAGTGGTATTGTTTTAAAAAATATTTTTTTGTTTTATTTCTTCTTACACCTACATTATATATTATTAAAACTTTCTAACATAATAACACCATTATCAAAAATATACTGATATGTTATTATGTTAATGTAATAACATGTATCCCTCTCTAATATCTATAATGTGGGAAATAAATTAATCATTCATGTGTAGGGTGGACTGCCATCTCGCGAACCAATGTAATGTTTTCATCATAGTTTCTCAAGATAGGTTATAATGATAGATTTAACATATAAATATAAAATATATTCATGAAATATTTCTCATTATATGACGATAATATAACAAATATTTTATTACCATACCATACTTTGGAAAACTATAACGTTGTCCGTGTGTATTTAAGGACAACTACCTTGAATAAACGATGTGATTCATTTTTATAACCAGACTATATGGATGATATATATAAGAATAATTAATGATATAATAAAATATTTTTTATATGATGATTATTTGGGAAGGATAAAATAATTCTTACAGTCTTTCCATAATAATAGTTGAAAAAATGGAAACATTGCACAAGTATACATGTGACATACCATCCCCATGTTTCTAATGTTGTTCTATATTCATAACTATCATTAATTATTGGTTTTAAAAGTTTAATTGATGTATATAAATAATTTTTTTTATGATTATATTTTTTTAGATGATGTAGTATTTTCATCTTTAACCGTTGTCGATATATTTTTGTCATTTTGGACTTATGAACAAAATATCATAAAAATAACTAACATGATTTAATTAATTTAGTAAATAAATATAGAAATTTACGAGATAAAACAATAATAATAATAATAATAATAATGAAATAAAATTTTTAAAAATGTAGATATTAACTTTATTTTATTTTTTACAATGATAAATAATGTTTTTGAAGATTTATAATTAAGATACAATACATTCATTTAAAAGTATATATTAAAGTTTCCCTTAACAACTATATTTTTATTCTCTATCATAATTTTTTAAAATGTATTTATGAATGTATCTATATGGATATAATTTAATTAAAAACAAAATTTTATCTCTCTATTGAATTTATTTTAATTTATTTCAAAATGATCAATTTAACACAATGTTTTAACATTATTTAAAAAATAATAAAATAAATGTTCCATTTTAAAATATAATGCAACAAGAACTTATCTTTCCCTGGTAACCAATATTTTAATTTTTTATTACTCAGTAATATTTCATTATTTCATCATATAAAAAATCTATTAAAATTTTTATGTTATTATGGGACTGAAAATTGATTTTTAAAATAAAAGGGTATATTGACATCCAAATATGTTTTTTCATATTGGTTTAAATGTTTTTTCAATCATTTTATGATGAAAATGAACAATAAAAAATTATTTTATATGGTTCTTGAAGATTATATGTCAAATTGTTGAGACCTATAAAACCTTTAGGAATTGTGAATCCCCATTGTAGTGCACAAGTGAGCCCAGTACAACTTATATGTTCGGTTCACCCAGATAGCATCAGGTGAACCCCTTATAGATTATTTGATGGGTGAACCCTAAGAGTGCTAAAATTAATTGGGAAATGTACCTTTTATTTTGAGTAAATAATGATTGAGTTATGAAATGGTTTCTCATATGGTTTTAATAGGTCTATTGTTATTTTTTATTTTTTTTAAAATGAACTCTGAATGTGATTCTCTTTGTTTCAGAAAAGGGTTTTTATTTTCATTATATGGATTTTAATAGTCTACATTGAGAAAAAATTTCGATATTAGTCATGTTGAAATGATTTATTTCATTTTATCAATGATCAATTAGTTTAATATAATCATTTTTTTTTCATATTTTTATCTAGAATTATTGTTTTCTTATTTTTATGTTCCTTAAATTGATTTTTATTCTCATACCATGATTTAAAATGTATTTCACATTGATATAATAATGATTAGTGTCAAGGATGTTGTCACAATAATTTGTTTTTAATATTTTTTATGAAAAGAAAACTTTTTTTATTTTAATGGTTTATTTGGTGGGATACTTTTTACTAAGTACAAATGTGCACATTATATATATATATGGGTTTGTTATGTAAGTGTTATGAACTTAAAATATAATGATATAAATCTAAAAGATATATGTAAATTTATTAAATTTAATTCTAGGATAAACTCACATGAATATGTATTATCTATGGATGATTCCTTACTATCATTGTAAAGCAATCTTTGAAAACCAAACAATTAATACTTGAATATTAATTTTAAATGTAGATAATTAATATTTGAGTAATAATAAATGATAAATTAATTCTATTAATTATGATAGATATTAATAATGTCAGTATTATTATTAATAATAAAATTTATTTTGAAAATTGTAGATAGAGATCATCAAACAATGTGGATGTCTAATGTAAAGGTTCTTTTCCAATCTCACATTGAAAATGATATTATCTATATATAAATTTCTCTTTTAGTAAATTTCCTTTTCATTCTCAAAAAACCCATATATTTTATCATTAAATAATTATATATTAATTTTAATAATTTATGAATGTAATTAACTATACATATATAATTTATTTTGGAAGTATTATATTAATATGGTTTTTTTTATCAAAAGTACTAAAGGATTTGTTTTTTTATTTTTTATTCATGGTTTCATTTTATCCCCATGTTTTATTTTTTCTAAATAAATATTCCATTATATTTTTTCATATTTTTGAAAATAATTTTTTTCTCAATTTTTATAAATAAATTCCCTTTAAAATAAATTTTTTCAAAATTTAAAGGATATATCATCTAATTCTGAAAAGTAATATATTAGTTCTCTCACAAAGTGTTTTTCTTCTATGTCAATATCTATTATTTTTTCATATGGTATTGAAGATATTGAAAATGATGATTCTGTAGACAATATTAGATTGGATGAATTATGATCATGTATTTTGTAATTCTACATTAAACCCATAATAACATGTTTCCCAATGTGTTATGAAATTTAGTTTGAATGTAAATTTTCAATTTGTGGGATAGTTTGTTTTAAGATCTTGGAATCAAAATGAGAGTCCAAAATATTTAATTTCCTAAATAGGTATTTTTTAGGGGATTTATATTTTTATGGATTCCTTTTTTATTTGGTTAGGCGCTAGGGGAGGAAGAAGCACTCAAAGATGCTGGAAAATAGTAGCATCAACCATTATCAAGGTGAATTATAGTCTTATTACATGAATGTTTAAGGAGACAGAGAACAAATTATGTTTTTGGTTCATATATTGAACCAAAGATTCAAATATTGTATAGGTCAAGAAACATTTATTAATGGTGCTTGATGCATTTTTCTTTACTCGGTTAGTGAAGAAAAGAGGAGGGTCTCTACCAAACCTACCCCTCTCCCTTATATCTAATCTTCATGGAAATATTTGGTTATATTTGTTGTCCTTTTATTATTTTTATTCCTCCCCCATCATTTTCATTTATTTTTTCACCAACACTAATGATTTTATTAGATTTAGTTTTCAGTTTTTGTTTTAATTCCTCTATGGTATAGCAGGATCACCCATTTTTATGGGGATCTTCTCAACCTATATAGAAGAGAGTAGGAGACAGTATATTAATGTAGTTGAACATAATATTAGTGAATTTACTTCTAAATTTGGATTTCCTAATAATTTTTTCCAAAATCTAATTTTCTTCAATTGAATTGGTCGTAATAATTGGGGAATTTGTGTTTCTTTAGCATATGGGAGTATCAAAAGTGGACTGCACCCTTTCACTCATGGTTTCAGAGAAATGATATTGACTAGTGAGTTTTTTCAATATTCATAATTAAAATAATTTTTAAAATAATTATATATTTTTAAATGTTATTGTAAATAATAAATATAATTTTTTTAATTAATTATTGGCTATTTTTCTATGATAGGTAGTGGTCAGAGAAACTGCTATTAGCTCAGGTTAAAGTTGTTGGGCTTTGCTTAATAATGCGAAAGAATTGTTTTCATCTATGTAGTCCTATATAAATACACTAACAGTATTTATGAATTTTATTTTTACGAAATATGATATGTGTTATCCACATCCAGGGAGATTAATTTTATTAAATATATTATCTAATTCAATTACTAGACTAAAAAAAGTACTAAGGGTAATGAAGGGCCCTTGTGTATTAGATTTTTTTACTCAATTGTTGATGGTTTTGGACATATATAAATGGTTTTATTGAAATATAGACACATTGCGTAGTGAAATTATAATATTAAATCAATGTGCCTTTTTGTATAGGTTTTGGGTTTTTCTCTTAGTAATGGGATGTGATGGGATTCAAATGAGTGGCCTGAGTATTTTAAGATATAGCTATAAGATGTCTTAGAGCCCTTTTGTCTAATATAGAGATGATGTGGTGATTATTTCTCCCTCACTTAGACATGATTACCTGGGTGGGTAGACTCGAGGAGACTGATGGATAGTTCGTGTGTTTAAACCATCCTAGTGTGAGATGGAAAGGGGATGAGCTTGAGGCCATATCATTTTTGATATCTATCTATCATTCCCATAGGGAATCAATGATACCTTGATTATGTCAAGGGAAGCTACAAGTTATTGATCGGAGAAATGAGTTTGAGATTGATGGACCTTTATGAGCTGTAGTAGGTATGATGAATCCTAGGGTCACTAGTGGTTTCATAGTGATATGTTGACCATAGTGAGAGCATTTCAATTGTAAATGGGGATTTATTGTTATGGTTTTACCTTTAAGATCTTACTAAAAAAATTAAAAAATTATGTTATTGTCAATTACTTGTCCTTAAAATGACTGGTCATAATTATTTATGAGATGGTTTTGGGAAAATGGAAAACCATAAAGATACAAAATATATGAGACATCATAGGTTTGATGTTCCACTCTTCTAAGATATATATTATTCAATATATTATATTGATGAATTGTGTAATTTATTATTATTTTATATCCTTCAAAAACTAATAATATGTTCAATAAATTGAATCACAGATATACACCCCATGTAAAAGAACCCAAAATTATTTGAAATATATTAGTAAGAATTCTATTACAAAATATGGTATATCCTTAATAGTTAGTATCTTTAGATGGTAAAAAAGTACTATGAGTTAATATTGAAATATGATATTTCTAAATGTTATTTTATTTCTATGATGTATTTTCATTTA
Source organism: Viscum album (assembly GCA_963277665.1). Taxonomy (NCBI): domain Eukaryota; kingdom Viridiplantae; phylum Streptophyta; class Magnoliopsida; order Santalales; family Viscaceae; genus Viscum; species Viscum album. The sequence goes on from OY728145.1 coordinate 128,160,603, forward strand.
AAAAGATTAATTAATAAATTTTTGAATCTTAATGAGATAAAATATTATTAATTTAGGAATTTGTAACAAAAATATTACCTAATATTGGTTTTTTGATATTTTTCTAAAATAATCAATCGTCTAGAGAATAGTAAAAAACATATTTTGCTAATATCATCACTTTAGAAAGAGATATTTTTTTTGAAACCATTTTCAGATATAAATTTTATATTTATAAGCTGATATAATGAATTTAAAATTATTCTTTTTAATATGTAAATATCATAAATAAAATTTTATAAAATTAACTATAAAAGGTATCTTAAAAAAAATATTCATAAACATTTTTAAATTTATTTTAAAAGATAAAATTTAAAATTTTAGAATTTTAATTAGATAAAATAGACCCCATTTTTAAACTCAACATAACATAAGTTCAATATTTTTATTTTTTGAGTATTTTCTAAAAAGGTTGATTTTTATTAAAAAAATGTGGGTGTTCAATAATTAATAATCCCATGATTTTATCAATATATAAGAATAACCTAGAACTTTTTAAAAACATAAGATAAATAGAATATATTATTGAGTAAAAATATTATTCATTTTAAAATATTAATTTACATTGAAAAGAAATTCTAAATGAATTTATAAATAAATTAAAATATTTCATTTTAAAAAACTATTTTCACATTTTATTTTAGTTACGTAATATTTTTAAATGTTCATTTATGCATTTCTTTCGAAGTTAAATTACCTAATTTGGTTTTATAATAAATATATATATTATATTTATATACTTAAAATTTATAATTGTATATCACACATAAAGTTTAATCTTAAAAATAGAGTTTTCCTTAAAACATTTTGTAATCATTAAGTAAATTTTATTCTAAAATTGAAATTTCATAGCTGTAGTAATTTTATTTCATAAAATGATTAACATATTTATTTGTTTCACTCTAAAATCATGTGATAAATATGAATTTAATTTCCATAATATTAATTAACTACCAAGGGTAATAAAGATAAGTTGTATAGGTAAAAGTACATTGGGTTAAAAACAAAAATAAAATGAAAAACCAATAAATAACATAAGGATACATCTAAAAAGGAATTATTACCATAATATTTGACTTCAAAATTAACCACACTCCATATTTGTGAAAAATATATACCCACTGAACGTGGAATAGTTTCAGAGAATTTTTATAATATAAAGGGTGTAACCTAAAGTGATGTTTTCCACACATACAAAAGGGATCACAAACACCTTTTTAATGATTCAAATAAAAATCTATCTAATATTTTAAAATATTAAATACTACTCTCACTATAACACTCCCACATTTCTATATTCCTTTTATAAATTATTTTTATCCTATGACCTTGAATTTCACGGGGACATCCAAGAAAAAATCAAGTCTCTAATGTAAGCATTATATCCTTATTGTGTTTTATTCATAACCTTACATGTATTAAAATATCATAAAAACTTATTTTTTGACCTATGTATTGATATTATACTTAGAATTTTTTATATTATAGGTAAACCCTATAATTCTTCACTTACATCAATTTAGAAAAACAATGGAATTCAAATCATGGTTGTGTACAAACTACCACCTATAAAAATAATTATTTTTATTTTTTCAATTAATTTTCATTCATTATAAAATTATTTTAAAATATGAATGAAAATAATAATAAAATAAAATTAATATTATTATGACTTGGGGTTGTGTTCGTGTTGTGATGAGGATGTCATTTCTAAAGGTGATGTGATAATAGTGTGGCGTCTCAATAGGATCTTCTGTGATTTGGATTCTTGGATGGCTCTATTTTTCATGAAATGTGTTCCTACCAAAATTGTTTTCGGATTATAATCTCATAGTTTAGGAGGGATTTGGTTTATCCAAATTCAATCGGGAGTTAACTGACATTTCTGTGGCTTGGTCCTAGTGTTAGTGGTAACATCTTTGTTGCTTCTTATAGAAGTTATTTCCATGGTTTGTTCTATTCATGTTTTTATTCTTGTTATGAGGTTTCCCTAGTACGTGGTCTACCAAATGAGAAATTATTCTTCTTTGGGGATGAAGATAGATTTTTTTTGTTCTAGTGTTCGAGTCAATGCCTTTTCCTAGGCAAGCTCACGAGATTTTCATTATTTATGGTGATGATGGATTGAACGTTGAATCTGGGTGAATAATAAATATCTTGGCATGGGGATTTGGTTTTTTTAGTTTCATATTTGAAATCTATAATGTGTGGTCTTGTGAGTGTATTTATTGATTCTGAAAAAATAGTTATGTTGATTCCCACTTAGACAAAATAAACGGATTTCAATAAAATAAAAAAATGTATTCTAGATCCTTCCTTGGTTGAAAATCAATGAAACCTGTTTTTTAATGATTTAATTATATAGGATAACATATAATATGCTTATGAAAGGAAAATTAAAAATAATTAATAATTATAATTAATAAATTATTGTGTTGTTAATTAACCTATAATTTTGAGCATTGGAAATAGGTCAAATACCAACACCACTCCAACAAAACATATAATAGTGGTCAAATATATAAACACTAGATATGTGAGAATAATCCAAAAATAACTAATATATATAAGTAATTGTTATTAATAGAAATTGCGAATAGTTTTTAGTATGTATATAAATATTTATTAAATTATTTTTTTAGATATTTATTTTTTCACACCTGATCATATATATATTCGAACTAGGAAAGGAAACATTACAAGTGTTGATTTTTAAAAAAATATAATTCCTTGAGACATATTTAATATAAAAAATACATATCCTTTTAATTAGGTTATATGTTAATCTAGTTTTATTCTCTATCATGATAAAATTATATTTCAATATATTCAATGTTTTTTTAATGTTATACCTCTCATGGGGTTTTTATATCAAAGTTACGAAGGATACATGTCATTTTTTTTACTCCAATTCTTTCTTTTGGTTATGATCACTATTCTTTGATCATATTAATCAATAATTTCCCTATTATATCATATGACTATGAAATGTTATATTTTAATTTTATATTTTGGGAATTCATTTTTCATCCATATTATTCTCCCTTTATGATTCCATTATTTATTTAAAATTCTTATATTTTAAGAATAAATATGATTCCTTTTCATTGAATTTTCTTCCATATCCAAGTTATTGCTTCAGAATAATGTTCTACATTCCCTAGTGGAAAATAATTTTTTTCCAATTATCATTTTATTACACATATTTTATATTAAAGGGATGGTTTAATTATCCTTTTAATGAGTTCGGGTTTCAAACAATTCCTATTTCAAAATTTTCAAAAGATTTTTCCATCCTCTAAAAATAAAAAGGATTAATCATATATTACACATTTTATATAGATTTCCATTTGGTATATTGAAATAAAATATAACTTCTTACTTAATTTCCTCACATATCCTAAATGATTAATTTACCTATGTTTGGAAATTATGTCCTGATACTATCCTTAATCATGATGGAATTCACCGAAGCATTCGACATTAATCACTTCCCTTTAGCGGATCATTCAGGTAACTGAATCCTATTAGTAAAATATTTTGAATAATTTATCTACTACAGATGGTGATATATTTCTTATAGAATGGTAGTATTTCTTAACATTGATAATTTTTTACTATGATTTCAAACGATGATGAGGTCTCTCTCTTCTAGTAAAAATATAAGTGAATGATTGAAGGTTTTCCGTTCATTCATATCCGATAGACAAATTTTTTAAATATAAAATAAGACCCCTTAATGATAGATATTTTTTTATGTATTTATAACGAACCCCCACCCATTCAAAATATGGATTTTTTTTGTGTGTGGTTCAAATTTTTTTGTTGATTCTTGTGCATTAATAAATGGGCAGAAGTTAGATGTCATTTGATCCCTCTATGTATCTATGTAAAGGTTGATGTATACAAAAGAGTGGTTGATTCTATATATAATGTTGTTGATGGTGAATTATGGTGTATTCAAAAGGTATAAATGGATTCCTGGTATTATTTTTGTTATTCATACCATAGGGTTCACCGCATCATCTATGAATGTTATTAAGCATCCAATAGGACGTATATTTTATCGGATTCCAAAGAAATTGATATTGGCATCATAGGAATTAGGGACTTTTTTCAATAGGTATCTCACCTATTGCTACATCAAGAGATTATATATTGGGAATCTCATCCTCTTAGGATATATGGGTGACATGAGACTCAGTATTTATAGTTCATTCACTTAAAGATTGTGGTTTTTTTCTACACCTTATATATTCCAAGGTAACACGAATTTCTAAATTTTGAATTATTAGTTGTAGGGTTAATGATAATAATCCTATAATTTGATCATGAAACATGTTTCATTGTATGAGCTCAAGGGAGGATCATGTGAACATGATGACTATTCATGATTCTAATGATGATGGGACTATGGACTAAATTATTCATACTGTGATGATAAATTTTATGATAGATCAGCATTCTATACAACAGAAAAAAGGGTTGAGGACTGCCCCATCATCTATATTCATAATGTATTTAGGGTACAAGTAGAATCATCTTATTTTGGATACCATTGACATATTTGAGATTCTAAAACTGATACACCCATATCACAGTGATGGTCAATGGATGGTAATGAAATCTAGTTGTTTGTGTGTAATAAGAATGATAATGGACGGTTCAACAGGTTTATTAAGAAGACTCGATCTAGCAATGAAAATAAAAACATATTTTCAGTATTGTATAATGATGTGATAATCATATAGGATGGCAGGAACCATACAATGGAAGGACAATAAGGGTGAATTAATCAAGGTTGAAAAATGTATGACTAAAATTCTAATACGGAATATTAAACCCAAAGAAGAATTTATATGAGAATGGAATAGGTTCAAGTTGAGAAGTTTATTTGTTCATACACATGAAATATATGGTCGAATCAAAATTATGTTCCAAAAAAATTAAGAGGGAATGAGAATGGAATGAATATTCATCATTTCCTTGGCCCAATGTTAAATTATCTTCTTATAATGGTATTCCTTATCTAAAGATGGACATTAAAGACACCAAATCACCATTCAATGAACTATAAGTGAAACGAGAACAGAATTACTCTATATTTTAGACCTTTATTAGGGTCCCAATAAAGCTAGAATAGGGGGATAACTTATTTTCATAGATTTTTAGAGGAAAAGTATTTATTCTAACCTATAATTTTGTAAGGATTCTCTCAAGGAATTCATTGTATCCCATACAAAAACCAAAATGACTAAGTAGGAGTGTACTAAAATGTCTTTGGGGAATGGTCGTTAGTGATCTGATGAATAATGAAATCATTGGTAGGGTTCTTAGATTAAATACATTATTTGGATTTTTATCATGACCATTTCCATATATATTTATAATTTGATGATTATAATCTTAACACAACTAAAAATGAACCGGGTTGCCATCCTCATCCTAGAAATGATATAACAGACCTATATTAAAAATGTTTGGGTAACCCCTTAGTCTCGATGAGTAAAGAGGACCATTTAATATTTCCCTTTTCTTTATATGGAGTATCATATAAATGAATTCTCCTAGAATTATTGGTATAAATAAATGAGGGAATTAGTTTCTAATTATTTTCATTATGTGAGATTCTTGGATTCAGGTATCATCTATCCTTGCACATTCATAATACATATTGTTTTATTTTTTCTTCATTTTTGTTGATAGGGTAAAGTGAAAATATTATTACATATTTTAATATTGTAATTTTATATTTCTTTTATGTTGTTATAGTGTTTGGTTTTTTTGTGAGGGTTCACACTAAACCCCCTAAAAGTATCACTGCATGAATATGTTTTAAAAAAAATTGAATTATATTTTTCCTTTATGGTGTATCATTTATGAAGTGATATTTTAATCACCCTTTATATGTCCTTAAGATATGATTTCATTTGTAAAATTATAAGTTTAATATTATATTATTTCTTATATTCGTGTTATGTTATGTTTTTGAATGTTTTATGAAAGCCATTATTTTTTCCAAGTCTTATTTATGATATTATGAATGTTTTATTTCTTGTAGAACACAAATTATAGATTATGATATTTGTGGGACCCATATATACCTAAAATTAAATGTTTAAATTAATATATATCACTATATAGAAATTTTATATAAACAAGTTAGAAACTATGATGGTTCAAAAATGGTGAGTGGGATACCTTTAGTATCTAATCACAATTTTATTTGTGAACTGGATAATAGATATCTTGGATTATAAAGGTTTAAAATAATGATGTTTGACATACTCACAAGTTTACAATTGAGAATACTAGAGAGTATCAAGGATCAAAATGGGTGAGTTTTATTGTGTTTAGATATACTGACCATTTTTAGTGAAGGAGTTGGTGGGAAATAATGTTGACAATGATAAGACATCATATGTTCACGATTCTCCCACCTTCATTCATACATTCCTAACTTCTATTCTATATTTCATATGTTTTTGATTGTCCCACCCATTAATGAATGTTTGAACTCACATATTTCTTATGCTTCTATTACATGGCGTATGAATTTAATTATATCATGTATAATATAAAATAAAGGCTCTAGAGAAGATTTATTATAGTGATATTTTTAAAAAATAAATTAAAGTACGATTATTTAGTAGATAACTTTTGAGACACAAAATCTTTAATTTTTTGGGTAGTGTGTCCATATGTTATATATATTTTCTAAATCAATTGATTAAAATAGAATATATATCCTATGTAGTTTAGTTCACTATTGTTTCTATTAGATAAGAGTTTAGTTAATTTTTAGAATATTTTAATTATTTTTTAGAAGATTATAGTTAGCATGGGTATTACATTTAGGGAACCATAGTAAAAATGATAGAGTTGATTCCATGTATATAATGATATCCCAAATTATTTGAAAGGACTTTAATAGATGGTTTCCCCAATAAAATAATATTTTTCTAGTTATTATAAGTTTATATAATCTCTGGAATATATATATATATAGGTTTAATAACTATTAAAAGGACATATTGTGTAATAATTCAATAATCACCTTGTGTGTGATAACAAATCCAAACTACACATCCAGGTTGACACTATCGGGGGATATTCTCATTATAAAAACATTAAGAACCATTATTAAGGATTTATTTCTGAGTCACATAGAGGATAAAAAGATAACAAAAATTAAATTAACCAATATCAAACTAATGTTGATAAAGGTTGAACTAAATTAATAATCAAAAGACACGAAAATTTAATAGAATATGAATTTTTAGTGCTAAATTCCTTTTTTGGATTGTGATAATATCTCAGTATTGAAAACAATTCATCCATTATGAAAATACTTTTGTTTTTAGTAATTTTAGAAACAAAAGGTAGAATTGGTACGATGGATAATGTGAATATTTACTTACCAAAAAACTTTTCATCATGGGAACAAAAATGAGAAACTTTGGGATTATTCCAAACTATCTATTAAGGAATATGAATAATAATGTGAACATAGTGAAATTCATAATAAAGAAGAAAAAGTAAACAATTATATTATTTTGTAATATTAAATGATAATGATGATGAAATTAGAAATTATCAATTTACTATATGTCAAAAATGTAGAAATAAGGACTATGGTGTTTCCATAAGGACAATGGAATATTTTTTACTTGGAGTAAAGGAAGACATCAAACATTAAACTATATAGCAAAAATGTAGAGTTCAGTTAATGAGATTAGAGAAGATATAACTCATACATGGGAACCACTAACAAATTATTGTCTTATAGGTAACGAACAAGGGATTTATACAAAAAAAATTCCCAAATTCAAGGATTTTTTAGTATTAATGGAATAAAAAACCACATAGAAAAAGGTTTCAAGGAAGAACATGTGAAATGGATAACAATAAAGAGGATAATGGTAATTAAAATTCAATTACTCTCCAACATAAATTATTGGTTGTATAATAGATCTATCAACACTTTAGTAACTTATATGTTTTATAATAATATTTAGTAATCACCCTTAGTAATGTTTTTAAGGAAAATATTAGTTATATGGTTATTCTGATTTTTGAAATAAGATTTGTTCATATTGAAGTATCGTCCCCTAAAAAATAACTAGATTTTTGAAATTGAAAGTATACCATCAATTTCACTCAAAATGGATTTCTATAATATGTAAAAATACATTCTAATCAAATATAACCAACTATTAGCAGAAGTAAAACTATAAATCATCTACTAATAGTACTAAATCATTAGTAAGGAACATAATACCTAGATATGAGATATATTTCCAATAAATGATTATGGAAAATAATGTTTTTATACTCATCCCCATGATATTGAAGATAAAATATAGTTAGAGTAAATATTTAGAGTCCTTTAAATAATTTTTACACCTTTATCTATTCCATATATTAAATTATAATTAAATTTTATGTGAAAAAAATGTTTAAGAGTCGTCGAATGTAACAAACCCAGATTTTTAATCCTCTAAAAATATATTATATGTTTTATAACATGAGTTAGAAGGCATTACCGATGTAATAAATCTAGAACATATTAAGATGAATCCACTAATAATGATATAATAAAAACTAAAATAGTTACATTATAAGATAAATAATTTATATGAGTTTATATTGAGAGGTGTTATTTTCCGTAAAAATCATTTTAATTATATTCTCTATTTTCATAGAAAATATCACTCTTTCAGTTTTATATTTTTAATTTGATAATTGAAATTTAATTTGAAAGTAATTATCAAAAAAATTACCATAGTATTTATATTTTAGTTTTTTAAAAAATAATTTATTTTTTTGTGAATTGAAAAAAATACTGACTGTTCTGATTGAAATTATTTCATTGGACATTGATGTTTTTAAAACCATTTTATATGAAATATCCATTTTTTAAAATGAAATAATTATTTTCTTATTATTATTTTAAATATCATTAATATTATTTTATAAAATTAAGTTAAAAAATGTATCATTAATAAAATAACCATTTTTTTATATTTTCATTTTTATATTAAACAATAATTTTTAGAAATTTGGAATTTTAATAATATAAAATAGAAAACATTTTGGAATTAATCATATAAAAATATTCATATTATGAAATCTGAATAATTTAGAAAAAATGATAATTTTTTTAAAAAACTATTGATTTACCAAAAATTATATTTTTCGTGGTTTTATAACTCTATAAGCTTAAGCTAGAAGATTTAAAAACCACTAAAAAAATATATTATTAAATTAAATAATAAAATTATGAATTTTTAAATATTATGTGTACAAGGAAAATTTGAAATAAAAATTCTTATAACTAAAGTAAAATGTTAAATTAAAAAAACTGCTTTCACATATAGATTTAATTAAGTAAAATATTGGTAAATATCAATTATACCTTTATTTAAATTTGATAAAAAAATTATTTTTGTTTTAAATAAATCAATATATATTACAACAAATATAAACATTTTTAGTTTTATCTCACACATTAATTTTGACCGTAATAAAATATTTCAATATTGTTTTTTATGAATTAACTACATTTATTTTGAAACTAACATTTATTAATCATAGAAATTTTACTTTCTAAAATTATTTTTATATTTTTTATTTCAATTTTAAAATTATTTTAGGATGAAAGATTTAATTATGTTCATTTTAATAATCTATGAATTTTTAAAAGAAAGGATATACAATTGAAAATGCAATTTGGTAAAAACAATTGTAAAAGTGAAAAACCAAAACTTACATAATGATGCCAACAAATAAAGAATATGAGATTAAATTCAGACCTAACAATGTATTAAACTCAGTTATTGTGAGATATTTTATTCATTTACCATGGAATAGTTTCATTTCATTATAAAAATAAAAAGGGTGTAACCAAAAGTTATATTTTTCTCTCTTATAATAGGAGATCACATACACCAATTCCAGGATACCCCTCCTATTGAATTTCGACTCTAAAATATACCAAATAAAAAATAATAGAACTATATACTACTAAAATAATCACTTAATTACTAGAAATTATCCTAATCCCATCAATTCTAATGATACTTCAAAGGAAAAACCAAGTCTCCAACATAGGTACAATTTACTTCCTATGTATTGCTCTTAAACTTACTCATCCAAATATATTATCACCATAATATAATGATGAATATATTATAATTAGTATAATAATATGTTTTCACATTAATATTAAAAACCTAACTTATTCATTTCCATCCAAATATATAAAATAGAAAACTCAATCATGTGTGTGCACGGACCACCACTACCATGAATAATCATTTTTGTAATTTTCTTTTAGGTTTTTATTATTTATGAAAACATATTAAAAATTGTTTATCAAAAAAGATATATTATTATACTTATGATATATTTATATTGTATATTTAGATACTCCACCTTTACCATACTCACCAATTTTGTTAAATCATGTCCATGTTTGGGCCAGTTTAACCACCAATGTGAACAATGATGTGAAATTATGTCCTAGATTACTATAAAAACATAATTTATTTTTTGATATGATATGAGTATTTTTTTATTTTTTTGGTTATATATGGATTCTTTCATATTTAACTCTTTAATTAACTAATACAAACTTTATAGGATGAAAATCATAGAAAAATGATTATTTCTTATTTCATCTTCTAGAAGAATGGCTAAAGTTCTAACAAAAGAAAATTTAAACATCCCAAATAATTATAATATATCAATTAGAATAACATTAATGAACATAGAATGTTGGAATTTGGAGGGGGAATGAATCCTGACAATGATCCAATGAATCTTGTACAAACCATCAGAATTATAAATGCCTGATGTAAGAAAATATGAAAGAGCACAACTAATAAACATGTAGTTAATGATTATAATAAGAAATAATAAATATATTCAGGTGTGAATATTGTTATAAAATTATTTATTATTTTATTTATGTTTGTTTTATAGGATCTTAGTGTGTATTGGATTATGTAAGAAAACACAGTAAGGGTTTCTTTGTCTCAAAATTGAATTCCTTACGACATGTTTATTCTTTTAACCATGTTGAAATTTAATGGTGTAAATACATAACTATTTTTAATGTGTATTGTGAATTTTTTACATTTCATGATATTTATGGATATATTTTAATTCATACATGTCATGGGGTTTTGATGCAAAAATTTAAAGGTTTTAATGGATTTTCATAACTCAAATATTATCTTCGGGTTGTAATCACTATTTTTAATCTATATTCATTCAAGATTTATATATTATAAAATATTATGATGTAATTTTCATTTTGACATTATATTAAAGATAATACATTTTGCAAATAAAAATTTTCCACCTTTATGATTCAATTATTTCATTAAAAAATATTTTTGTCAATGATTATTCCCTTTATTTTAATGGAGTTTCTTATATATCCATGCAATTGCTTCCTACCAATGTTCTACTTTCCCTAATGAAAGCATAAATTATTTCTATCTCCAATGATCAATTTATTCACTTTGATTCATTTTAAATTTAATGTTAAACTATACTTTTAATGAAGTGGGTTTTCAAACCAAGGCTATTTCAAATTGTTCTAAATATTTTTTTCATCCATTCAAAATAATGAGATTCTATGGTAAACTCAAAATTTTATTTTTATAACCATTATATATTTCCCAGGTTATGTTATTAGTTATTATTTATAAAATAAAATTATTTCATATTATGTTCACTTCCATTTTCATAAATCTTGATGTCTTTTTCAAGACTCCATTGTTATATATTCTTTAAAAAGTAATAATTTTTTGGGAATGATAAAATATACTTTTTGATAAAATTATGGTGTATTAAAGTGTTATTACTTTGTAACTATTTATAATATTTTTTTCAGAAAATTTATTCCCATTCCCTTTTTAAAATGTTTTTTATGATTATTGTACATTGTATCTTCTACAATAATGTTTAATAGGTTAGGTGAAAAAATTTGTATTTTTCTTCACTTTATCCCTTATGATTTCTCTTTTATGAATTGATTTTCAATCAATCTTTATATGTTATTATGATATGTGTTCATTTGAAAAATGAGAGTTTTATATTATATTATTTTATAAGTTCATCTCATGTGATTTTTGAATGTTTTATGAAACCCAGAATTTTTACATGGGTTCTTTATGAGACGATAAATGTCAGATTTTAATGTTACACATAAAGGTATGGATAATAATATTTGGTGTGACCTATATCTTCATATAATATATTTATTTGAATAGGTTAGTGAGTATCTAGGTTCAAAAATGAAGAGAGTAATGGAATTAAGATCTGCTCAATTGTTTTATGTGAATAGGTAATCAAGCCGCTAACATCACAAAGTGTGAGTATAAAGGAGTTAATATCTACTAAATTGATTACATGTGAAAAGTTTTGTAAGTAGAGAGGTTTAATACATGATAATTTGAAATAATTTAACTCTACATATGAATTTTTGAATGAACATGATTGTGGGTACCCAGGTTTGTAAATATAATAAATCCTATGTTTCTAATTGTTCCATTTGATTTCCTTTGTTCATGGATCCAATTATATGTGTTTTTGTTTTCCTATTCTATTGACATGGTTAGATTGTTATCATTTGAGATTCTAATTAAAAAAATTAAACTTATGGTTAATAGTTATTATTTTATATTCTTTTAGATAATATATTTTTCATTCTTAATGCATTTCCATGTGATTATGATATGGCCATTAACACATTTTTTCTACCCCTTAATAATAATTTTGTATCACCACATTCTAATATTACCATTCTACATGGTATAAAGATGATCATATCTTGTGATATGTATATGAACAACTCTAATGGAACACGATTATGGAGAAATGAATTCAAGAGTAGTATAATATGATATTTATACTGCTAATCTCTGAGAGAGAAAACATTAATTATTTTAGGTTTTCTGACTATTTGTGTGATGTATTATTGAAATATAAAGATTAATTTAGTATTTAGGTCATTTGTTTCATAGGACCCTATACAAAGGATCTAAATTGGTAGCCTAATGATATTGATTATTTCATTGTTTCACCCCCTTATGAATTAGTAGTTATGGATGATATTTTTCATTTCCATCATTCAACCCCCTATGAATCATAGACAAGGGATTATAAATATGGAATTCTCATTATTGACTCCTAGGGTTTAGTGATAATTCTTGATGAATATAGTATGATCATTATTACATCACGGGGTTGGTCAAAGATTCCTATTGACTATATAATAATGTAGATTCCCTCATGGGGTTTGTGAATAATGGATAATGATAAAGAATACTTAGTATTATCTGAAAAGGTTCAGTAATTGTAGATATTGACTATGGAATGCTAATGATAATCTTCTGTGGTTTTGTGTTGGTTTCCAAGGACTTTTGTTCTCTTTCAATCAAATCCTAGTTATTGATATGCAGGTTAATATTATATCAGTTTCTTGGCAATGTTAAAGGATCTCAAGACTATGTTTCCTATTATATGGTAATTGGTTCTAGGTTTCATTGGTAGGATTATTTGATTTTTTAAAGACACATTGGCAAAGGCCGAAGAAGGTTTGGGTCAATCAGTGTTCCATGGTAGAACATGAAAATCGGTGGTGATTATATTTTTTAATATTCCAAACCATATTTAATTTATATTCTATTAAATTCACATATGTACACTATAATTATTGGTTATGAATAGTACCTCAATATTAGTTCCTATTTAGTTGTTCTAACCTCATACTCAGTGCTTGTGGAACTTGGTTAACAGAGAAGACTTCAGTTATAACAAACCTTTTGTTTATTAAAAATAAATTCTTGATTTAATACATAAAAGTAAACATAGTACATCCTAGAAGATCACAAAGTATAGTGTCTTTGGGAACTATGAACATTACATATAAATAGAAAAAAGGAACACGTCAACTTTATTTAAAACCTCATCAACATTATCATAGATAAAACGTGATGGGATAACATAGGGACATACATAAGAAAGGGGTGAGCTATAAATCATAATAAGAAAATAAATATGGAATAAAATTAATATGTTAATACATGTTTGATAATAGCAATTTTTATGGGTAATTAAAATGTTTAGAATCATAAACATAAATAATTAGACCTGATTTAGCATGATAATCAAAAAGGAAACAATGTAAATGTGGAATGAGCTTAAAAAAATTCATCATAATCAAAGGTCTAGGATAAATTGCAGGTAATCATGATGTAAAAATTCCTACAATTTATTTGTTTCCCCCCTGTCCCAATATGACATCTCATTGGACGGAACATTACCTAATACGTTAGAGTATAATATAATTCTGAGATCACCCATTACATTCTTTTCATTATTAGGATTAGGTGTTCCACATATATCATAAAATGTGGAACCTTATCATCAAATTTTATTATATTATCATGGAGTGTGGAATAGAAACATGAACTTCCATAAGAAAAAAATTATAAGTATATAAAGGTGAATACCCTTAATTTAAAATGGTTTTAGTATTCAATTCACAATTGTTTTTGATTAGAATATAATGGTGGAATTTTGGAAGCAAAAAACAATACAATAAAAGCATTGTGTACCAACTATTTATTCTTTTGCGGTGGTTTAAACTATTTCTAAAGGGTTCTGAGATAGTTACAAAAAACTATTTCTAAATCATTTGTTGATATCCCAAATGCAGTGGTTTATTCCATTTAACGGTTGTTTCTTGTTAGAATCGTAAAAGTGTACTTATCCATAGTTATTTTAGTTTTCGTGGTGATTTCTAGGGGGAATGAGGATTTAGAGACAGTTTTAAACCACCTCTAAATACCAAAAAAATTCCCTTAGAAAACCCGCATATAAAATGATTGAAACTGACACTAAATAATAGTGAATCATAATTAGTGGCGTTTTTAACCACCACAAAAAACTACATCATATTGAGGATGTTTTAACCACCTCTAATAAATAAACCATATATTGCATTTTTTTAAACCAAATCTAAATTATTATTTACAAAAAAATATGTGTGTTCTAGATTATGCAGCCCTAGAACTACTCCAAAAAATGAAAACCAAGTTTATTGCCTATTAGTAGCACACAAAATCCCTATCAGAAGCATAAAAAATCATACATATATAACCAATATTGAATAAAAAACAAGTATATTATTTTACATCCTTCTATAAATTGTTTGAAGTCTATTTTATTATTTTGTAGTTCTTTGAAACGTATATTATAATTTTAAGAATCGCCACATCCAGGCTGTTTCCATTGGATATATTCATGGAACCAAAAACATACAAAATTTATTTTTCCAAAAGGGACCTACTTTACAAAGGTAGGAGTTCGTTAAGTTTGAACTTTACAATAAATAAGAATGTGCATTGGTCGAGAGGATGGGAGGTTGGACTCATCACACCCTTTTGGGAGGAATTATTGTCTACTACGGGACTCTATTTCTAAATTTTAGATATTTTCATGAATCATTATTAATTCTCTTAGCATAACATAAGTTTCCCTTGGAATTTTCAATCAGTTATTAACATGTACAAAATTTATAATCATCAGTATGTATTCATGTGACTTCATTAATGGAGATATCTGTATGTATTTGAGATTCTCCATCAATGGTATCCTCTCATATACTATTTTGAGAATCTTTTAATCATATTTTTAATGATACTAGTTTTTTAGCCACTCAATGGGGAACTCGGTCATTTATTGTCATCTAGGGAGATTAATGTTTCTTTTGATATTAGGATCGTACACATGAAATGGGTAACCATCGTATCCTTGTGAAAGAAATCAGAACCCTCGTAGTTCAGTGCCTCTTAATGGGACATGTCATACCTTTTAAGGTCATGTGATAAGGACCTAGCCATGCAGTTTAATGTCATGTGTTATGGACATCCAAGTGAAATGATCTTAGTCAAATTTCGGTGTGTTACTGTTGTCGATGAATCCCTAGAAACATGGAAAGGATATGGGTTTCCAAGTATGATTAGACCCTCTTGGGAATATGGACCGAGGATAATAGGTTGGATTTGTTGTTTTGGGTTTAATCCTCAAGGAGGATTCCTATATATCCCATGTGGATGGGAATCAAAATCCCACATAGTTTGATAAATCTCATTGGAGAGTATAGTCATTTAAGAGAAATGAGTTTCAGCTTTCTGAAAAAGATGTTGTGATAATTTTGGGGTTTAATTTGGGGCTTATTCCTCAAGAGGATTCCCAGATTCAGGGAATTAGGGTTGGATTCTTAAAGAGGTTATCTAGTGATCTCGATCTCTGAAATGGATTCTAATATATCATAGTTTGAACAGGAATCCTTGTTCTAGTAGTTCATGTGGTTGTGAAAATATTTTGATCATGAAAAATCTATAAGATCATGTGATTCATGCACATTATGGGAAACAATAGGATGTTAAGGATTCAATAAAGGAACCCACACTTTTCCCCCTCTGCTGGTGAAAGAGGGCGCACCTGTGGTGGTGACATTGAATGAGGGAGAGGTGACGAGACTACCCTCTATTCAAATTTCATTAGACAATTTTACAATGAAAGGAATAAGGGATATAGGTTAGGGGATTACATCAGGATGGATACCCTTTGAGATTGTTTTGTGTATACTAATAATGAGGATGTCCATTTGAGGTTTGGTTGTGGCTTACTCCTAAGGAGGATTCCTATTTGGGCATATTTTTGGGATTATTCCTAAAGAGGATACCCATTGAGGGATTGGTTGTGGCATACTCCTAAGGTGTATGCCCATTTGAGATTTAACATATCATAGGAGTCCAGTGATGAAGTTTGAGGATTTTCTTGAATATTGTATCAACTCAAGTTACTCAAGGAATCCATAAAGATTTCCCAAACTTGTAACATGTGATAGGAACCAAGAGGTGTAATATGACTCAAGGAAAATTATTAAGTGTGATGGAGTGTATCAAATCAGGGTATTCCATTATTGTATGTTCGGTGTCATAAAGGGCGCACTGGAAAATGTCATCGCACAGGTGCATCCCACAGGTGCTCCTTACAGGTGCTCTGTGTAGGTCCATCACGCATGTGCACTACACAGATGCATCACATAGGTGTTGTATGTAGCTCTGTCTGTTCATGTACCTATTGGGATATTGAACCATGTTTTTCCATTTAATTATCTCCTCTCTCATAATTTAGTGATCTACCTCAGAAAATTTGAGGGGTCTGGGGGAAAGGGCCATGCAATGAGAGCTTCTGGGATACTTTTAATATTTTCTGTCCCTGAAATGGGGAGCCCAGGGGTCCTATTTAATGGCATAGATGGGGCCGGGTCGAAGGGAGGGTGTCTGCACAGATCCTGCATGAAGATCATTCATGCAGGTTTGTCACGTAGGGGTACAAAAATTATGTTGTCGCGTAGGTATGTTGTGTAGGTCTATCGTGTAGGTCTGTTGTGTAGGTCTGTCACATAGATCTGTCGCGTAGCCCATTGGAGGGTTTGGATTTTTTTTGAGTTCTTCAAAACTTTCTTATGGATTTTGAAATATCTAGGATATATTTTTAGACTTTTTTTATTCATATATAGTTTCAACAATAACAAATAATACATCAACCAACTCTCTCATTCCATGTTAGTCAAAGACATAAAAAAGGCCACTAATCACTGCCAGGTGAACTCTGTTCATCACCCTCTCCATCTTCATCTCCATGTTCATCTCCATCTCAACTTCATGCTATCGGAACATGTGACACAATTATACTCAAAATTGAATTGTGTTGTATATTAATATTTAAACATCAAAATAATAAAATTTTGTGAACTAATTGATTTTTGAAGTTGTCTGATTTATCTACTCACCACCAATCATCAATGAAATATCACTAGGGATAGATCCAAACATCTTCTCATATATATATCAACTAATGGTTTCAATCTCTACTTTCATTCTACAACATCTTTAATAATAAAGTAAAAAAAACATCTCTAAAAAGTGATTCACTTAAAAAATATTAGAATTTTATAACAAAATAAAATTCAATTACACCAAAATGTATTAAAAGTACCTTTATCTGTGAACAAAACACATATTTTTTCCTAGATTAAGGAATATGTCTCTAATAATCATATGTTATTGGAAGGGTAATAAGATCTTCCACCAGTTATCATGGAATTTAGCCAAATAATCCTTTGATATCATCTATAGGGACCCCATTTAAGTCCAATAGGAAAACTATCTTTAGTCCATTTAGATTCCATACATCTAGACTTTTCATATTTTTCTACATAGTATCATTGTTTCCACCTTTTATGAGAAATGATTGGTAGTATAATAAAACAAAAATAATGTTATTCATATTAAAATTGGTACCTATAAAACTCACCATCTAATATACTCATGAAGAACTAGGAGTGGCCTAGTTCCTCACTGTTGAGGGTTGACTAGTATCAATATAATTACTCCTCTTTTGCAATCCTGTCCTTTTATAAAATAAAATTATCTTGAGAACATATATGAAAAAAAATTCATGTATAAAAAATAGAAAAGATAAAAAATGAATAGTTCTAATAAACAAAATATACATAACAATTATAATGAATGACTAGAAAAATGATATAAGTGGTTGATAAATGAATTCATGACTGCACATACAATCATTTAATCCATTAATCATGTCATTTTACAGCTCCACCATTACTCCATCCACCTTTATAAGATTGATATTTTCAATATCATGATGGAATAATAAGTAAGCTTATTTATTTTTATGGGATTCAATGTCAGAGGTACAATATTAAACTTCCTCACCCATAGCATACATGTCCCTTTATTTTATGTGAGTAACTAGACTCCATAATTCATCTGTGACATCTTCAGCATAATTTACCATTTTCAGATATGATGATTAGATATAAAAATAATGTATTTCATGGTCACCAACATCCATCAAG
The DNA here is from genome assembly GCA_963277665.1 of Viscum album. Taxonomy (NCBI): domain Eukaryota; kingdom Viridiplantae; phylum Streptophyta; class Magnoliopsida; order Santalales; family Viscaceae; genus Viscum; species Viscum album. Next base: position 128,179,618 of record OY728145.1, read on the forward strand.
TGAGAGAAGGTCATATATGTAAATTTCAGGGAATCTCTTTTAACACCTCTGATAAAATCGACCCAATTACCTTTGAATAAAACAAAAAAAATTCCTTGATAGTATAATTTTTTAATATAAGTAAAATTTTTATAGTACCCCATGTCAATAAAGGTAAATATACCACTATTACATGTTTTCAAACCCTCTTCCCAATCGACTCTAAGGAATTTAAATCAAATCAAATTATAAGTGTCAAAAATTTGATCCTATTTTAGATGACCTCGAGCAAGAAACATCAAATATTCTAACAAATCATCTCAATTATTGGTATTCATGTTCTAAAAAACGAAATATACTTTATTATATTTACAAAATATATGTTTCAACCTAATATTTGTATTGACTTCAATATGTATGAACATACACGTTCGGAAATCCATTCTACAAGATATTTATTAACATATTTTGTAATATATTCTTCATTTTATGTTTTGCATCTTATTAATCTCTTTCTTTGTATCCTCAACTCTTTAATAAATGGATCAAAAAAATTAGTATTTCGTAGCATATATCTATGTTCCTGTGATAATTCCATTTATATTATTGAATCATTTGGTCTCCTCCAAGATGATCGGCCAGTATCAACAAATATTTTTGATTTCCCACATAGATAAGATTGAGTCAATGTTTCATCAACACATATAACTTGATTTAATCTTGTCTCAATATCATCAAAGTATGTATAATAAAACATAATACACTGATCACCCAAATGTCCTTTAGAAATAGATAATTCTTGTAGAGATTTATTTTTAATGTATGATTTCAAATCCCTAATATATCTATGAAATAAAAGAAAAAACATAAATGTGTATTTGATGAAGATAATATTATTGTTTAAATAAATGAAAAACATAATAATAAACTACCTCTCAATTGGATACATCCATTAATAATATATTGGGCCTCTTAATTTATCACCATAACCAAATTAAATGTTCAGTTAATAATGAACGTAAATAATGATGGAGGAAATATCATCTCCATTTCACAAAGTGTCAATAAAAATATCTCCTAAAGGTTTTCAAGCTGAAATGGTTATATATTTTTCTCCATAGTTGTCTAATGAATGTGTAAATTTTGATTATAAGAGAAGAAACCATTTCATGAAATAATTTACATAATTCCAGTGGAAGTAACTACTATAACAAAATATGTGAAATATTAAATTTTAATCCATGTAACATATGATGATTTAAGTCAACACACATTGAGATGATACTTGAATACCCATCATATACATTTTCTTGTTTTGAAATTCAACGCAATGTATCATTATCCCTTTTTCATTTAAAAAATTGTAGGAGCAAACTCCATATTCTAATCTGGCTAGAGATTATGCATTATTTCTCTTTATAATAAGTATTTCTGAGAACTGAGTTGATCCTTTGATTTTCTATGCACGTTAAGAAATGTAATGATCAAATTATAACAAACATTCTTCTCAATATGAATTACATCAATATTATGCCTCTAAAAATTAAAATCCCAATACGAATGTTTGAAGAATATTGTTTTTATGTTGTTTCTTCATGATTTCACTTGACGATGCACTTGGTAATCGTTTCCCACTATAATTCAAATGATACACATTATCAAATTATGTTTCAACATTTCTATGTTTTTCCAATATTTCTGAATATCTCAAAAACATCGGAGGTGGTATACATTCAATAGAACCATTGAATTTTGACTTGTTCAATTTAAAACTGTGATATTCATTGATAAATTTCTAGTCGAATAAGAAGCGCCATTTTCTACCACAACTTAGTCATTCAGGATCAAAATCTATGTTACAAATAGGACAATCCAAACCCATGTATGTGTCCAACTAGCTAATTTCCCATGTCATGGTAAGTCATTAATGGTCCAAATTAGAGAAAATATCCTTTTAAAAAATTCTTCTAGAAGATTCAACATATGTCTCAGCACAATTGCTCTATAACCCATATAATTATAAATTAAAGGTTATAAGTACAAATCAATATCATTTACAAGAATTGTTTTACATGAATATTCATCTAAATGATAAAATACATTTTTTCATACACATCCATAAGGGAAGATTGTAATGGAACAAACCAACCGGCCAAATCCTATAACTAGTGATTAATGTCCCAAATGGGTTGAATTCACCGACAACCAATACCAATCATTAATTACTAGGATCAGATGAGAAATATGGATGTAATGAATCAAATTTCATCCATTATTGTGAATCTCTTAGATGTCACATTATACCATCATTTTTATTATCTATATAATTCCACTTTATGTGTTCAATGGTTTTTTATGTCATAAATAATCTTTACAATTGAGGATTTAAAGGAAAGTAACGTAGAACCTTTGTAGGTGTGTTCATTATCTTATTCTTCTTTATATAAGTATATTGATTCATACATACAATATAACTCATTAAAATCTATTTTAAAGAACAATTTTTTCAATCCAATTTTCTTGAATCCTCTCCCTAATAAAGAATTCAATCATTGGTACACACATGAATTTTTATATAATTCATACCAAGCTTGATAAAAACTTTTTTCATATTATAAAAAGTCTTTGTAATATTTTCATCTGGAAATGTATCATGAAAAAATTCTAATTTCATGGAAAATGCCATATTTGTAATTCCACATAGGAATTTGATGTGGTAAAACTTCAGCAGAATTTATTTTGAATATTTCAAACACCACTATACAACTCTTGATTTGAATCATCAACTAAACAATGAAATGTATCTATCTTCATAGTGATGTTTCCTCTTACATTATTCTCCACAGAATCAAAAGGAGGATCCAATGATATGATACCATCTTGATCTAGTTTTATATAGTATGAAAGACATAAGCCTTCACATATCTATTTGTAGCATCATTAACTGGGAGTTCTGATATGTTTTGATGATGATATTTTTGTCTTGCAATGAAAAATTCATCATTAATAAGGTTTTTAATTTCATTTTACAATGTCAACAATGTTGGGAGCTCATTCTATCTATTGAAATTAGTACTCAATGTTTATGTTACATTATATTCTATGTTCCAAATCCAACATAAATATTGAACATTTAATTTTTTAAATATCAAGGGTTTATATCGTTCATCTCTTTTCAACTGTATTCTAAATTTACATTTTGGACATGGACAACTTATTCTCCTATAAACAGATTGATTGGAAATTTCAAAATCTAAAAATTTCCCCAAACCATTAGCTTACTGAGGTGTGTTCCATGGTAATATGTTCCAGATTTTATCCATATATATCACAATATGCCTCCACGTTATTAAAAATATTAAAATGCATAACTATTAATATTTAGGAAAATAGATAAATTTACGTGAACGAACTACCACCCAAATAGTTATTAGAAGAGTCATATAATACTATAGGGGATGTCACATAATGCTTTACTATAATTTCTAGTGGTGGAGGACCTCATGAATAAATCGCAAACATTTTCTAGTTTAATAACTTATTTTGTGATTGTCATCATTAAATTACCTATATATGTAACTAGATGTTCTGATTCTAATTTTTTATTATTAAATGATGAAGTTATTATAAAATGAAAACTTAATACATTTTAAGTTATGGTTTGATTTTATTCCATGCTTTAAAATTTACCTATATTAACATAACTAGTCTAATATCAATAATTCCAGTTCAATGATTAAATTGAAATATGTATATAAATGACTTCCATAAATTCATTACTAATTCTATATGTTTTTTAATATCCTAAATAAACATCTTCAAGAGGATAAGAAATATGAATACGATTTGAGAGAAAATCATATTAAAGAAACATTCCCAATAATTTATCAAGGTGATCCCACATATTCACCTAAATATACACAACTATGGGATATAATTCTTAATGTCTATTTAATGGTACAATATTTTTAGGATGATTGATTATTCCAATTCTAAAACTATACACAGTACTATGTGATCCTATTTCAGAAATATTCATAGTACAATGTGATCCTATAACTACATATGGAAAATAATGAAGTATTTTAAAAATGCTAATTGAAATCTATAAAGTCTAGTTGTGAGGAATATTGTGTGTAAAATAGTTACATTTTTCATTTAAACACCATCATAAAACAGAAGATAATATATACATTTTAAAATCCATTTTTAATAAAATTATTATTTTCAAAAAACATTGAAATATTTTCATAATCCAATTTCAATAATTGATATTGAAGCTAGGATTATGTACAATGTTCCTATGAGGAATATATCATATTAAGGAAAATACATTGGTAAAAATTATACCTCATTACAATCAAATAGATATAATAAAGTAATTATAATGTGTAAATTTCATTTTTTAGTAACTATTATGTGATCAATGATATATAAAAACTACCAAATCCAAGTTTCATGGTCACATATAATTAGGTAGTACTAGATAAATTAGTTATACCCTCAATAGAAAGAAAAATATAACAATGAATTTCTACATTCAAAATTTTTATCTACTATATACACATGCATACTGAATCATAGCACAACTCCTTCCCCATCTCATGTCCCTAGAATAAAGTAAATTTTCTAGGAAGAATATATTTAGGGTGTGAGGCTCTAAAATAATAGAATTAATATACACTTTATCAACATTCTACCACAGATTCCCCTTGACCAATAAAATTGGTGAGTGATATTTCAAGAAAAATGTATCCCAATAATGATCCTCAATGGAATAAAAATGAACAATAAACATTCCATTGGATTAAAGTTCCCATATCTCCCCACCCCCAAGATCCCTCAATGACCATAACCCTAATTTCTTCAACCATTATATTTTTACCCATGAACCATCTATCATGGAAAATCATAAAGAAAATTATTCATTTATAATTTATCCAAAAGGATAATTTACATTTTGAATTTTGAAATGGTCCTTTATGGAAAACCTTGTTGGTGAAAAATACATTATTCAAAAATGAAAATATTTCATTCAACCATTAATTTTTTAAAGCCCAATCACAAATGATTCCTTTTAAAACTATTTTTAATATGTTGAAAGGCACTTTAATGAATGAATATGGAAATTCTATTAAATACCTTCAATTTTTTTAAATAACATATGATAAATTTTTTTAAAAATAATTGAATGTTTTTAATTAAATCATTCCGAAACACATTTAAAGGAAACAAACAAAATAAAGTAGGTGGAATTAACTTCACTAAATAAATTTCTTTTTTGAAAGGAAAGTTCATATTTTTGTAATTAAATCCAAAGAGATTAGTGAAAAACCTGATATAATTTCAAAACAATGGATTTTTTTATATATGAATGCATCCATGACAAACACAATTTTCTTACAAATAGGTCATTTATTGTTAAAAATCGAAAAATTAGGCTTAAACATTATCAGATGGATGAAATGATAATTCTATCAGTAAATGAATCCAAAGAAGAGTAAATTAGCTAAAAACACTCACCTCAAGACTGCTATAATAATATTTAGATCATCTAAACCCAATGAGGAATAAGGTTTCTATAGTAGCGTGTGGAGGAGGGGGCCAGCTACTGGATATTGCCCAGTGGGAGTAACGACAATGATGATTGGGGGGGAGAGCTCAGTGGATAATGATCGGGAACATGGGGCTCAAGGGTTCGGGAGAGGGGTTTCCAAGGCTCCAAATTTGGAAAGGGATATTATTGGGGGATGTGGGAGTCAAGAATCTCAGGATCGGGATCTATTGTATGTGGGGGGAGGGGTATCAGTGGCTCGGGATCAGACCCAGAGTGAAGGGCTAGGGCTCAGGGGGCTCAAGGGTGGGGGTTGAGTGGTTGAGGGGGAATAAGTGATGTGTATTGAAAATTTTTAACAATTTTAGCGACAATGTTTTAAAAACCATTTTGAATTAATTTAATAAAATATTGCGGTAATTGAAGAAACCGCTACTAAAAACCCATCAAGAATCTTTGATTTTGATATATTGAAAACCTCACATATAAATTTCTAAAATGGGTTATTAATAGATAAATAAGTTTATTATCATAAAAAAAGAATATTTAACATAATAAGAACATGTAAAAACAAATCCCAAATGTAAGAATTTGAAATGGATGGAATAAGATAATAAAGAAATATTGATATAGAAGATAAAAAAGGGATCCCTTACCCTAAGTTCATGAATTCAAAAGCCTGGAAGATTCTTTATGAGAAATTGGGGTCACCTTGGGAGGTCACTATAGAGGGTAGGAAAAATTAATGGTCTGATATACAAATTTTGAGTGAAGTGATATGATATATTTTATAGGGTTTATATAGGGAATGATGGGGTGTTGTTTAATATTTCTGAAACATTGGTTTTTGACTCTATATAATAAAATTACAAAAACCAAAAACCTTCACATTATTTTTCCCTAAGATTATAGCAAATAGGGTTGGTTTTTATTAATATATATTTCTAATTTTTTAATATAATAAAATAATACCCTTGTTGGCGTGGAAGTGAGTTATACTCTTAATAAAACAATTTTGAAACCTTAAAATATATTATATGTTTTGAGGGATTCTTAATATATTTCTTAAATTCATTAAATAATTATAATAAAATTTTAATTTGAAGGTAAATCAAATATTTGGTCATGGATACTATTTTTAGTATTTAATTCATCATTTTTTGTTCATTATGATTTCATAATACACACCATATATTTACATGGTATTTAATTTTTACCCAAACATTCAAATATCTCAAAAAATTATAAAAAAATCATCATTTGGTGATTTAAAAAATATTATTAAAATAATAAATTTTTTTACCATATAATTAAATAAATAAGTGAGTTTTTATATTCAAAATAAAATCATCATATGTTGAGAAATGCATGGTTTTTTTGACCATAACTGTTTTCAAGCACATAGAAAATTACATTTGACATCAAAAAAATTATATGATAATTTATATTAATGAAATATTAATTAATATAATTATTTTATTAAATTATTATTTATTTATAAAATCTAATACTTTATTAAAATAAATTCCTTAATTGAATTTGAATATTAACCAAAATTTCACTTTGTGTTTTATTGAATCAAAATAAAATTTAATTAAAAATTTTCAATAATAAGAGGTAAATATTACTATTATTTTATAGAAAATAATATAAATAATAATATTGATAGGTTCTGGATACATATACCTTAAGTAGACCAGGAAACTCATTAAGGATATGGCATGTGACAATTATTCTTTCAAGAGTTATTTTGACAGACATGGTTTGAGGTGTGATCTCAATGAGAATAAAATTATCTTATAAATGGTTTTGATCACGCATAAGTTATTATATCATTGAATATGATTGGTCAAGGGAAAATAACATAGATTATATATCCCTCATAAGTTCTAATAAATGGGTTACATAGGGTATGATCCTACTCCTTGAGGCTGTCACATCCTTTTCCCGTTTCAATTGGATTTCGTAACACCCTATATTTATACTTACAATTTTATCACCTTTAAACAACTATATTATCAATGTTAATATTGTGTAATGGTAATTTTAATTCTTTAGGATATAATAAAAATAAATGTGATCATCTCGTTTCTAAAAAAGTAATACATAATAAGACATTTATTTTAAATCATATGGGGTTTTTTATTTATAAATGTTCGGGTCATTAAAATATTCCACCCTTCATAAATTTTACTTTATGATTTTTTCGAATAATAAATAGATGAGGGTAATTATATTTCACACTTCGTCCAATTACCATGTTTCTTCTTCAAACATGTGGTTTCTCTACATCACATTGACATGTGGATTTTATTATTTCATTGAACATTATCTCTATGATCTAAGATCATCAAAAACTACTACTCATAAGAGAGATCATTCTCCAATGGTAACACCTATGGATGGACTACATGTGTGGGGTATGTTATATACTTAACCAATAGGGATACCAGGAACACATCATTTACATGAGATAGGTTAAGTGGAAATGATAGTCGATATGTCACCGCTCCAATGGGAACAAGATCTCAAAGGGGCTGATGTATATTGGACCAAGCTATCCCTTATTCTTAAATATAATGAATTTATTCTATTGATATATGCATAGGAATACCATTTCTCTAACAACAAACTCTTAGTTTCATATATGATTGTTAGAATAGATCTTTTGTCAACTCTGATCAGCCATGATGTGCTGCTCAATGATATTAACCCTTTCCAGTATTTTCTCAACCATTTTAAGACCTTGATGTTTATGTTCCCCAACATCAACCCCAAATATTTTTGTTCTACACCTCTCTTCATAATGGTCATTATATGGCGCCATTTGGATGTTTGAGTGGAAACTATTATTTTAGGAGAATTCAACTAGAGGAATGTGTTGACCCCATCTTTCTTTGAAGTCAATTGAGCATGATATCAACATTTCTTCAAGTGTATGGATATTCCACCCATATTGGATATTAGTTTCGGGGTGAGGATATGTGATGATGTTCAACATAGTATTTAGTAAGTGTTGGTTAATCTTACATATCTTAGAGAAAAATACTAGTTCTCGATCAGATACAGTCAATATTGGTGTTCCATGAAACATCTCTACTTCTCTAAAGTATATCCTTTCATGTTGATTGAGTGATAAATCATATAAAATTGAATTGAAGTGAAAATTATTTGTTAGAATATATACCAAAACCTAGATATAAATATTTACCTTTGTTGTCATATTAATAATAACTATAAAATACATGGTGATGTTTTCCCTTTTCCTTATTCGTGGGGGTAATAGTTGTATCATACTCCTACATTTCTTCTATTCCACCTTCAATTATTGACATAAATGACATCTTGATATATATTCTTTGATATCATTCATCATAATTTCCCAAAAATAGTTCTCATAGAGATCTTGATACCTATTTGGGATTCCTGGATGGATGGACAAAGTCAAACTATGTGCATCATCTAACAACATGTTATTTAAAAAAAGATTTGATGATACTCATATACATTACCCAAATCATACAACTCCTTATTCATTAACATTTAACCATGCGTTTTCCCCCTTCTTATAATTTCCACATTCTCTTGAATTCTGAAACTGTCTCTTTGGGAATCCTATACCTTCTATAGAAGAGATAATTGAGAAATTGTTTGTGAAAGTATAGATGATATTCCTTACTTTATTATTCAAATATCTATCTTATTCAAGTCTATGATTATTGAATCCCACTCAATTCTCATAAATGTTATAATTTAAGGATCCTTTATACATAGAGTGTCCGCCACTTTATTCAAATTCCTATGTGTTGAAGTTGGTGTCCTAGAACCAACTACTTTGTACATTATTAAATAAATAAATACCTTATCACATCTTTATTTTTCTTCTATGTGAAAATTCATGTGATAATGTCCTAACGACTACAGTTGCATTAAAGGGTCATAGCATATCCCTGCTATGATGAGAACCCGGATGTGCCATAACACTATTCATGAATATCTGTTCTATGGCCATATGATGTTATTTGAGGGACACAAATAATACAGGCCATTAGGGGTGAGGACTCATAAAACATTAAGGCACGTTCTCATGGTGTGTACCCTTGGTAATATTCTGTAGGATATTATGAGAATGAGACCTTCAAGTAGGAAATCTACATTTCATAGTGTCATTGGATGTTCCTATCTACAGACATGTGTATTGGTTCGTGGACATTAAGATTATTATTAAAGGGTATTACAACTCACACACTTAGATTTATTGAAGAAAACTATGATGACACACTTTTCGCAGTGAGGTAGGATACATTGGGTGCATCACGAGTAATACTACATTAATAGATAATGCAAGAAAAGATTTGTCCTTTCTGTTCCATAATGGAAGTAGATATCTCAGGACCTTTTATGGAATTGATATAGCCTAAATAAATCCATGGACATGGTAAGGAATGGGTTAGTTCAATTCTGGAAATTCAAAGAAAGAGTAATCAAGCACATGGGTTGAAAGCACTAGCATGCAACCCGCTTGATTCGAGATATCATGACAAATGGATTTTATTAAAAAATAAGCATTTGTATGAGGTGACACGTCAGTGCGACGTTATCTTATTTCTCTATGGGATCCATGGCTTGTTACTAGATTCTAACCTTGTACATTAGAAAGGCTCCACCTATTGCCACAGGGGAACAGGACTAGAGGGTCACACATTAAGTGTTTCCACGTATCTTAGTTAAATATTAATTTATCAAGATAAATAAATATTATTCTCGATTGTGGTTTAATAATTATTTAAGGATGCTTGATAACATTTATTTCGACACTAGTTATTCAAGAGAATATATTGCGGGTGAAATAATATATATTTTATTAGTGAGTAATGAAGTTACATTTAATTAAGAAATAAATAGACATAACCCAAGGTCTAATAAATGTGGTGGAGGAAATAATGAAAAATGAAAACAAGATAAACACGCCGTGTACATTGAATGTACATGCCATGTAGTTTTCATGGAAAATGGGTAGACACCGTGTATTAATGATTACATGCCGTGTAGTTTTTTTAGTCGTGATTCTATGGAAATAATATCTTTTTATTAAATGATATTTATTATAATCAGCTTGGGTGCATGTCAAGGAATTAATAATTTGGCATGGCGGGTTTAAATAAGAGTTAATGAAATAAATATAACATTTAATTATTTTATTTACTATCATAACTCTATAACCTCAAACCTGATTATAAATATCCTCACAACCCCAGCAATTTTCCATAGAGAATCTTTGTGACCAAAAATTCTGGAGAATTATCTCATGGCTGAAAGTACTCCTTCCTCCAAGAATTCTCTCAAGACCGAGAGAGATCCTCCTCCATCAGATCAAGGTGATATAAGGAGGAAAATGAAAGCAAAGGCCTCTCCACACTATCACCTGGATATTCCTTTGGGGATTTCTAGATATACATGGTGCACATGTGGATCACTACTAGAGGAATTATACACCTGGCTTCTGTGACGCAACGAGGAATCACCTCAGATTGTGACCGGAGACATCAACGAAGAATGAATTTCTATCAAGGATATTCTTATCAATTAATTAAATTAATTATAATCAACATATGATGATCCTTTATTTATGGTTCTGGGACTCAATCTTTCTTTTTCCATTCTTCATTCTATTCTGAAGATCTAGCATTTTATTATCTTGATAGATCTCAGATTGATCGTTGTTAAAGCTAAAATTAATGTTGGAAAAACACACCAATGCGCTTCAGCTGTGATCAGAACCTACAAGTGGTATTATAGGGGTAATATTGTTGATTATAATTATTTAGTTTTTCATTGGTGATTTACGCATTTAATAATTTAATTGTTTCAATTAAAGTTAATCATTTTTTTAAATCTGAATCTCAAGATCTATTCTTCCCCCCTTGTTTCTCGTTCACCTTATAGAAGATAATTTTTTTCTTTTAATTTTGATTAAAATAAAATTGGGGAACTCATCCGAAGGTTCCAAACACTCCTATCCAAACAACATCAGCATACACAGCGTGTATTTGGAAGTACACGTCATGTTGTCTAGGTTCAATGCATTTACTAATCCGCCAAATCAATCTGCGTATTGAATCCTATCTAAGTGATTTATGACATCGTGTGTTGACCAGGAGTCGGTGGCACACAGTTTCTAGATTACATGCCGTGTGGTCCAACTGAACACGGTGTGTATTCCCTTCGGGTTAGGGTTAGACCGTGTACCCCGTACACGGCTTTCCTAGCTGGAAATTGTGTAACGCGGATACAACACAACATCTGTCCAATTGAACACACCATGTACTCCAAAAATATCTGAAGTACATCTACACACCATGTCCCTAGGCATGTACTTCGAATGGACGGTGAACAATAGTAAATTCTGTGTAGTCGGAACTACATGTCGTGTACTCATCCAAATTATGAAGATTTATTAATATTTATTATTTTATTATATAATCCCTTGAGATGTGTACCATAGTGTAGGCGTAAAGCTGAGGCACAACACATGATAGATGTTATATATATGTGTGTGTTTAATTTAACATCTGTGTGATGAATGGAAATTCCTTGAGGTTCCTCAAAGGTACAAGTTACGTACAAAGATACTTTTAAATGAATTTATTTGTAAAAAATTATGATGGATGAGAATATCAAGTAAATTAAGAAAAAGGGTTTCAGAAAAAAGGATTGATTAATTAAATATAATTAATTGATTCAAGCATGATTTATCTTAAACATGAATGATTAAATAATTGAATGCTACTTTTATTGATACATAGTATCATTGCATGTATGTATGATCATGAGCTAGACCAAGAACATTGTATGTGAATGGATTATTTTATTTTATTTATTTATATTAAATTGGTTGGCTTGAGAGCCTTCTCCTCATTAATACGTAGGTCCTACACACCCAAGGTTTCATTTATTTAGAAACCCCTTTAACCCCTCACCTATATGTGAGATAAATGCATATGTAATGTATGGAGATCCCAAGCTAGTGGAGGCGTCTCATTTCAGGAGCCAAGGTGAAACCAATCCAAGAAGATACAAAGGTGGACAGGTGGAAAGCTATAAACACAAACCCAAAAGGTTCAAAGTGCTTCTCCCCTTGGTTTTTAGTTAGTTTATGAACTGCTAGATAAACTAACCAATAGAACAATCTCCTGATCATATAATTTATTTTATTTTTGTCAGTTGCATGGATTATTTATTGTGGGTGTGTTGTTACGTTCAAAAAATTAATGAATTAAACTAGCATGTAAGATGGAACTAAGAAACATTCAGCTTATGCATAAATATTATCTTAGACATGGTTAATAACTTAAGTATATCCCACTTAATTTTAAAAAGTATGTTATCAAAGATAATAAAATGTAAATTTGTGTATAAGTATAAAATCTCTCAATGAAATATTAATTCGGTTTAGCCTTCCATAATCTTGGTTAGAATCAAACCATAGTTCAAAGTGATTGACCAACCCTTGTTGGGGTGATTACAATTGTCGTGAAATTATAATTAATGTTTTTGGTTGACATAACTTGGTTCTCATCATGGGTTGACTGCCATAGCAGGGCTTGGTGTGACCAAGAGGCAAAGGTTGGGGAAATCCAAAATAAAAGGATTTCATGATTGGGAAGTCCACTCAGCAGATCAAGGTGGTGCTAGTAAAAGAAGTTAGAATTTGGAATGCCTACCCAAAACCATTCAATTTTCTTGACCAACACTATTTGGGGTAATACAAAGGGCAATATGGATCCTTGTCACTAGAATATTCAGGCAACAAAATATTTCAAAGTCAATGCTGAGGGATTTTGAATTTCGATAAAATATTGGGAGACTAATAAGTATTAATTTATTTATTTGTCCCAATTTTTTAATAAACTAATAAATCATTTATCGTCCTAATTTTTAGAAACAACAAGACGAATGACTTCAAACGTATCATTGCGAACCATACTTTAGAAGTAAGACCTTCCCACTGGCACTAATTTCTAAGAGTGGAAAAGGCGTTTATGCGTCATCCTTCACCACAAAAGGGAACTTTATGTGTTGGAAGATCCTGTTCCAGTTTCACATGGAAAAGAATCCAATGATGAGGAAATATCTATATATTTGAAAAATATTAATGATGCCACATATGTCCAATGTTTCATGCTATCAGCCATGTCTAATGAGTTCTTCATGCAACATGAAAATATGGATGTGTATAGCATGATGTATCACCATAAAGATCTATACCAAGATATGGTGACATAAGAGAGATATGAGATCTCCAATTCTTTGTTTATAACTATTCCCAGAGAGTATGTGCCACATGGGCCTTAGTTATTTATGCTTATTGGCTACATCGAATGCCTGGACATCTTAGGGATTTAATTCCGATATGATTTGTGTACAGATCTTATCCTATCATCACTACCCAAGGCATTCTCAAGATTTATTGTCAACTATAACATGATAAATAATGATAATATTCTGTTGGAACTTTTGACCTTGATTCTCCAGGTAGATAAGGACATGTGTCCTGACAAACCTGCACTCCTTATGGAGAATAAGAAAAGGATGGACAAGGAAAAGGGCGCAAAGAATTATAAATGGTTTGAAGCCCCTGAGCGATGTCCCACCAATTATGGGAATATCCAAAGGCAGGGAAAGGAACAGGAGGCAGTATGTTTTTAATGTGGCAAGCATGGACACTAAAAGATGAACTGCACTCATAAGTAGGGGGACGCTAAAGGTTCATTCGTTATTGAGTGCAATCTTTCAATTTCTACACATTGGGTATTAGATACATCTTGTGGGGCTCACATATATATTCAAATGCAAGAACCAATTAGATATAGAAATATTTCCAGAGGAGTTGTGGATCTTTGAGCTACCAATGGCCTAAGGATGGCTGTGTTGGATATTAGAAATTACCACCTCTCATTGCCAACTTGGATGATTTTGGCATTACGTAACTATTTTTATGTGTCTAATGTCACCAAGAACATAATTTCTGTATCTTTTTTGGATATGCATGGATTAATTTTCATGATTGTAAATAAGGGTTGTCTCTTTTATAAGAACAATGTATGTCATGGTATGGTACATTTAAATAATTGTTTGTATGTATTAAATTATGAAAACCAAGTGTTGGAAATCGATAACGAAACCAACTCACATGACTTGTACATCACCCAGTTGTGGCCTCACCATCTCAGTCATGTAAATGAGAAGCGCTTAACAAAGCTCTACCAAGAAGGTTATTTGGACTCTACTAAGATAAAACTACTTGATAGATGTCATGCTTGTTCACAACGAAAAATGACAAAGCCACCCTTCGGTGGACAAGGTGAAAGGGCCACAGAGCTTCATGGATTGGTGCATATGGATGTGTGTGGACCATTTCTTGTAGAAGCTAGAGGTGGATATTCTTACTTCATTACTTTTACAGATGATTTGATTAGATATGGATTTGTCCACTTAATGAGTTACAAGTCATAAGCCTTAGAGAAATTTAAGGAATTCTAGAATGAAGTAGAGAATCAGCTTGGTTAGAAGATAAGGAAACATCGATCAAATCGAGGTGAAGAATATTGAAACCAAGAGTTCTTCGATCTTCTACAGAAGTCTAGGGTTCTATCTTAGCTCACTCGTCTTTATACACCATAGTGGAATGGTGTTAGTGAGTGGAGGAACCGGACTTTCTTGGACTTGGTGAGGTCGATGATGAGTCGTGCATATCTTTCATTACCATTTTGGGGATATTCATTACAAACTACATCATACTCATTAAATAGAGTACCAACTAAGGTGGAAAATGTAATCCCCTCTGAGTTATGGAATGGAAAGAAACCCATATTATTTCATACACGTCTATGGGGATGCGAGCCATTTGTTAAAGCCTTCTTTGGAAACAAAGTAGCACCCTGGGGCATGAGGTTTATCTTTATAAAATATCCCAAAGAAAAAAATTATATTACCTATATAACCATCATGAAAAGAAAGTGAGGGTTTCAAGACAAGTCGTCTTTCTTGAGAGGGATCACATCCTCAAAAGGGATAGTGAGAGAAAGATTGACTTCATTGAAGTTTATTCTCAGGATACACAAAAGTTGGTATAGGAACAAGTTCCACAGGTCCCTGTGTAAGAGGTTCCAGAAACACAGGTACTGCGTAGGAGCTCAAGAGAGGTATGTAAACCAGAAAGATTTGGTTTCCTTGTCACCGAGGATGGTGAATCATAATTATTGGACAATGATGAACCTCTATTCTTCAAGGAATCATTCGAAAGCTCAGAAGATGCAAGATGGCTAGAATCAATGAATTCTGAGATGGTTTCCATGCATCAAAACCATGTCTGGGTTTTGTTCAATGAGCCAGTTGATGTAAAGTCTATTGGGTACAAATGGGTATTCAAGAGAAAATTTTATATGGACGGTCAAGTTAGCACCTATAAATCATGGCTAGTGGCTAATGGATTTATACTATATCAAGGAATTGACTATGATGAAACCTTTTTTCCAGTTTCCATGATTAAATCCATAAGAATAATACTTTCTATAACAGCTTACACGACTACGAGATTTGGAAAATGGATGTCAAAAGAGCATTCCGTAACGGGAGCCTTCTAGAAGAAGTCTATATGACACAACCAGAAGGGTTTGTGACACCAGGTGAAGCCAAATGGGTTTTCATGTTGTAGAAATCCATTTATGGATAAAATCAAGCATTTAGGTCATAGAACATTCGATTTGATGAAGCCATAAAAAAATTGGTTTCATTAAGAACGAATACGAGCCATGTGTTTATAAGCGGTTTAATGGGAATACGATCGTTGTTCTAGTAGTATATGTTGACGACATATTGCTTATTGGAAGCGATGTACCAGTATTACAGTAAGTTAAGGATTGGTTGAACAAGTGTATCTCCATGAAGGACTTTGGTGAAAAGGCCTACATTCTAGGGATCAAGATTATTCATGATAGATTAAAGAGGATACTTGGACTATGTCAGGGTACATACATTGGATGGATGCTAAAGTTATTTAGTATGGAACAATAAAATAGGGGATTGGTTCCTATGTCACACGGCCTAAATATTTCTAAGAAAATGTATCCTCCGACACAACAAGAGAATGATATAATGAGTAAGATCCCATATGCTTCGGCTATAGGATCCATCATGTATGTAATGTTATGTACCAGGCTTGATGTCGCCTATGCACTGAGCATGGTAGGCAGATATCAAGCAGATCTAGGAGAAAAACATTGGACTGTTGTAAAGTCTATCCTTATGTATCTGAGAAGACCTAAGGATATGTTCCTGGTGTATAGAGGAGACGAAGAACTTTTCATCAGAGGGTATGCTAATGCTAGTTTTCAGATAGATTAGAATGATTTAATGTCATAATCTGGATATTTTTTCTATCTCAATAGAGGATTTGTGATCTAGAAGATATCAAAGCAGCTAGTAGTTGACGATTATACTATGGAGTTTGAATATATAGCATATTCTGATGCATCCAAGAAAGCCTTTTAGATTCGGAACTTTTTCTAGGAGCTTGATGTGGTGCCTAGCAGTAATGATCCTATCACGTTGTACTTTTATAATATTACAGCGGTGGCTCATGCAAAAAAACCAAGGTCACATCAATAGACATAGCACATACTCTAGAAATATCACCTCTTGAGGGATTTATATCAAAGGGGTGAAGTTCCAGTGAGAAGAGTATCCACGGAAGAGAACATGGAGAACCCCATGACTAAAGGCCTATCTCAGCTAAATCATGAATATCATGTAAAAGAGAGACGGCTAAAAGTTGTTAGTAGTTAGCTCTATTTTAAGTGGGAGTCTGTTGGATTTTTTGGCCTAGATCTAACAACCTAGTACTTTATTCATTAAATAAATATCTTATCACATCTTGATTATTATTCTGTGTGACAATACGTATGATAATGTCCTAAGGAAAACTATTGCATTAAAGGGTCATAGTGGATCCCTACTATGATGAGAACCCTACAGTGGCATAACACTATTCTTGAATTTATGTTCTATGGATGGATGATGTTATTTGAGGGACGCAAATAATACAGGACTTTAGTGATGAGGACTCCTAAAACATTGAGACACCTTCTCATGGTGTGAGCCCTTGGTAATATCTAGGTGGATATTATGAGAATGAGACCCGCCAGTAGGAAATCCACATTTGATAGAGTCATTAGATGTTCCTATCTATGGACGTGTGTTTTTCTCCATAGACTTTAAGATTATTATTAATAGTTATTACAACTTTCACACTTAGATTTATTGATGTAAACTGTGATGAAACGTTGTTCGTAGTGAGGTAGGATACATTGGGTGTGCCACAATTAATACAACATGAATAGATAATGTGAGAAAGGATTTGTCCCTTATGTTCCATAACGGAAGTAAATATCTCATGCCCTTTTTTGGAATTGATATAGCATTAATAAATCAATGGACATGTTATGAAATGGGTGAGTTCAATTCTGGAAAGTCAAAGAATGAATAATCAAGCATCGGGGTTGATGGCACTAGGATACAACCCGCTTTATTCGAGATATCGTGACAAAGGGATTATATTGCATGGTAAGTGTTCGTATGAGGTGACACATCATTGTGATGTTAAATTCTTTCTCTATTGGTGCCTTGGTGTGGTTCAAGATGCTAACCATGGAATTTAGGCAGGATCCACCTAATGCCACTGATAAAGAGGCCATAGGGTCAACCACTTAGTGTGTCCATGTATCTTAGTTAAATATTAATTTAAACTATTAAATAAATATTATTCCCGACTGTGGTTTAATAATTATTTAAGGATTCTTGATTTCATTTATTTAGAAACTAGTTTTTCGAGAGAATATATTGGGGGCAAAATAATATATATTTTATTAGCGAGTAATGTAGTTACATTTATTTGAGAAATAAATAGACATTACTCAAGGTCTAATAAATGTGATGGGTGAAATAAAGAAATATGAAAACAAGATAAACACGCCTTGTACATTGAATGTACATCCCATGTAGTTTTCATGGAAAATGAGTACATGCCGTGTATTAATTATTACACATCATGTAGTTTTTTCAGTCGGGATTTTAAAGAAATAATATCATTTTATTAAATGATATTTATTATAATCAGTGTTGGCACATGTCAACGAATTAATAATTCGACATGGGGGTTTTAAATAAGAGTTAATTAAATAAATAAAACACATAACACATTTACTTATTATCATAACTCTATAACCTCCAACCAAATTATAAATATTCTCACAACCCCAACACTTTTCCAAAGAGAATCGTTGTGCTCAACAATTCTAGACAATTCTCTCAAGGTCAAAAGAAATCCTTCCTCAAAGAACTCTCTCAAGACCGAGAGTGATCCTCCTCCATCGGATCAAGGTGATCTAAGGTGGACACCATAAGAAAAGGTTTCTCTATGCTAGCATCCGGAGATTACTTTGGCGACATCAAGAGATATGTGGTGCACATGTGGATCACCGCAAGGAAAAGTCTACACATGGCTTCTACAACGCAATGGCGAATCACATCAGATTGTGATCAGAGACATCAACGAAGAAATAATTTACATCAAGGTAAATCTTTTCAATTAATTAAATTATTTATAATCAATATATGATGTTCTTATCTTTATGGTTCTAGTACTCCTTCTTTCTTTTTCCTTTATTGATATTATTCTTATGATCAGACGTTTTATTATCGTGATGGATCTCAGATTGATCATTTTTAACGTTTAAGTTAAAGTTGGAAAAACCCCCCAACGTGATTCTGATGCACCCGGAACCTACACTATGATGATATTTAATTGGGAAGTCAAAATCCTTAACTAAATCTAACAATATCCATTAGTGCATATTTATCACTTTCTGATGGAATATATAATTAAGGATTTTGTAATCCGTATATATTTTAGACATATCACCAAAGTGAAAATGTAGATATATTTTCAAAGTGAACATCATTTTATACATCTCAATATCATTATTTGGGTAATTCTATTCATTTACTTTCAACTAACATGAATAATAGACAATTACTTTTTCATTTTTCAAAAGCATAAATCCAAAACCCTTCTTCAAAGCATCACTGAATCCTATGTAAAGTTCTCTTCTTGTGGGTAGCGTGAGACCATGTATTGTGATAAATCTAATTTTAAAATAATTTTATTTATCTTTAAATTCAGCATTCCAATAATAATTTACTCCATTATAGGTTATCGTTTCTATTGGGTTTGAAGAATGTGTAACATTTTTCACAAATCTACAATAGTACCTAGAAAATCCATGGAAACTATGGATATCTATCACAAAAGTTGTCCTAAAAAATCATTTAATTGATTATTTATTTTTTTTGTATCTATAGATATCCCATTTATTTTTATAATATACTTACTTCAACAAAAAATTTCATTTTCTATAATTTGAAAAAATATTATCCTTTTGTTAGAATTTTGGCATATTGCTCAGGTGCCCATCCTACTCATACATTATTTTTTATTATATTAAAATATAATATATAAACACCACTAAATATTTTTCAAAGTAATAAAAAAACACTATATTCCTCAAGTTCAGGAATATTTCTAGAGCACAAGCGATTCCAAATGGAATTTCTATGGACTCATAGTGCCTATAACTTGTACGAAAAGTAGTTTAGAGTGTATCAGCTATTTATAACCTAACATAGTAATAACCCAACATAGAATCATCCTCAGAGAATTAGTATGCAATACATAGCATATCAAGTAGGTTATCAATCCTTGGAAGAGGATAATTTTTCTTGGATATGATATGGTTGAGCTTATGATAATCAATGAAACGGTGTATTGACCCATCCTTTTTTGATGAAGATAACTGGTGCACCCCATGGTGAAGCACTTGGGTTTAAGAACTCTTTAACCAGATTCACATATATTTATTTGTTATGTTCCTCATATTCCACAATATCCATTCCATATATATTCGTGGATAATGATAATTCCTTAGGTATGAGTTCATTTGAAAATTCAACCTGCCATCAAAGAGGAAGACCCAAAAATTCCTCGAGAAACACATAATCATATTCCTTAACAATGGGAATTTTTAAAAAATGTATTTTTCCTTAGAATCATACATTTGAGCTAGATATGTTTTTTCATTGGAAAATATTATCAATGCTTGATATGATGGTACTAAATAAGATTCATCATCATACTTTCAATTTTATAGAATCATTGATCAATTGTGGGTACATATAGTTATTTACTGCTTTCATAAATATATGTTGGATCTATTAAGGGAAATTCAATCCATACCATGAATGTCATCAAATTAACCATAAATAAGTATTACATGGTTACCTTGGATATTTTTCCCAATAATAGTGATTGGTGATGAGTTATATACTCAGGATTCAATAATTTCTCCAATTTTCATTTCCACCTACATCTATACTTCAATTATTTTTGGTGATATTTGGATAGTTAAAACAAATATTCGTGATATGAAGGATTTAGTAGAACTAGAATAAAAAAGTACATTAAATATTCATGAATTAATAACTAATGCACCTATCCCTACTTCATTTTTGGAATCCACTGTAGTAGTTGTGATGTAGAAATCTCACATTTTGTGCCTTATAAGATATTGTTTGTCCCTACAAACCTCTAGAATTATCCATTGGTATGAATAGTTATAGGGTTTCATGTAGATAAATATATGAACATCGCTCTGAGGGTCGATCAGGACATTCCTCCCCTCTAATTCCTCAGTGGGTTGATCTTATAATCAATCGCTAGCTATGTGTCCTTCCTTACCAAACCTAAAACATTTCCTCGTCACCCTTATGCTATTAATGAGGTACTTATATCCCCATCATTGACAAGTGGCATGATGAAATTTCTTAGATTTTGTAGATTTATCAATCAGAACATAAGAATCAAAAACCAATTTCATATTCTTATCCCCAAGATACCATTGAGATATTCCAATATACATTTTGGCTTTGAGGATACATTTGATAATTTTTTCAGGTAAATAGATGTCTCCGATCTTGAAGGATTTCAATTGATTAGGTTTTAACAAAACAAGTAATTTTTCAAGCATTTATTTGGGGGTAACAAAAAACTTGGAACCATATTGTGAAGTTTTCCTAATATTCCCGGACAGATATGTTGAATTTTTTCTGGAGCGAAGGGAAATACCTTTCCATTTTACGTCAGAGTGTACGAGGAAGATATTTTTCAAAAAATATTTTCTATAATTCGATCCAACCCATTATTTTTATCTCATCCTTTGGACTTATTTAATTGATCAATGTTCACAATTGATATGATTCTCCCCCCATACAATAAACCTCTAGTAAAACATTATATTAAAGTTATCATTTATGGATAGAAAAGATCTTCTCAATGGAGTTGATCTATAGATCCATCGTTAAGGAATTAGATGATACATTAAAATTTGGAGGAAACTAAGGTATTGAGATCTCAATTATAGCTTGTTATTTTTTGGGGGACATGGACACTACTACTAATATGAGTTTCTATTCAGAACCTGATTCAGATGAGAGAGTATCATCATCAAGTTCAAAATTACCGCTCCCATTAGGTTGGACATATCATTGGGGAATTCATAACGTTTTCCATCACATTGGATATTAACCTAATTCCTTATATTTCTTACAATTGGCTACAGTAACTAGAAAATTATGTTTGAATGTTTTTAAAGTATTAAATTCATAGATGGGAATCCATTTACATTAAATATAAAACATAAAAATTACATTTTTTTTATAATTTATAAATTTATATGCTTCAATATATATTATCCATGATCTATTTCCTATGAAATATTATTGTGGGTATATTCCCCATTAATAATGGTTTGTGATGAGCTTATGAATTTTCAAAAGTAAATCCCCCCAAGTGTGTCAAACTGGGTGTGTTTCAAGGCCCATTATAATAGATCAGTTCCTGAATGAGTGTTTCTCAACACATTTTTGGGGTTTTACCCATATATACATCTATTCCAGATACACAGCCACCTGTATTATCTATACAAGGATTTGTTTTCTTCATAAACCACATGCTATATACATAACAATATTTTGAGATGTTTTCTATATTTATTCTTATCCCTAAGGATTTCTCTATTGTTTTTAATCCTAATTCCCGAAGAAACTACACTTTTACTTTCATACTAACTATAACAACAATTCAATTTATTATACTATAATTATTTGTTTAATAATTTCAATTAAACAAAATACAAACCAAATTATAGATATTTTTAGTGACTTTGGGAATTATGAACAATACATAACGTCATAAAACAATGAATAAATCATCTTTATTGAATAATTCCATAACATTCTCATACTTAAAACTGCATTGGATAACCTAGAGACATACATAAGAAAGGGGTGATCTATCATTCCTAGTACATGAAGAAACATGGAATGACATAATGAAGGTAATTACTGATAGAAAATAGTAATACAAATTCATAATAAAAGTGGTGATAAAAAAACATGAATAATAAGTCATGAGATAACACGATAATCATATTGGAAATATTGGAAATGTGGAAATAACAAAAAACAATGCATTATAAACATAGCTCAACGAAAAATTCCAAGTCATAATGATGGAAAAATTACCATAAATGCTTTATGTTTAATCCCATTTGCAACATGTTGTCTCGTGAGAATAAACATTACCCAATGCATTGGATCGCTATGTAGTTTTTGGTGCATCCTTCTCCTTTATTTCAATCTCATGCTTAATTGTGCCATATAGATCATAAAACATAGAATCATTTGTCATCACTATATATTACAAGATCATGGAGTGTAGAATACATACATATAATTTCCCAAGTGAAATATCCATATGTGTATAAAGGTAAAAATCCATGATAGGAAATGGGTTTGGTTTTCACTGTAAAATTTCATTGGCATGGAAACTCACAGTGTTATTTTAGAAGTATAACATCATCACATAAAAATTTAAAAAATGGGTTATTGAGATAGAAGGGGATATCTCATAATTTTAATATAAAATAGACTATAATAGGGACATGGTAAAATATATCCCGGCATTAGAAATAGGATATGGTAGGCATAAGAAAAAAAATAAATGTGAATAAAGAAGAGATGAAAAGGATTCCATACCCAGAGACTGAGATATCAAATGATTTGGAGAAGATTATAGAGAGCTTGGGTTAAAATTAGGAGGACTAAAGATAGAGTAGGTCAAAGCAGATATTTTAACTAGGCATTTTGACTGAAGATAAATTCGATATTGTGTGAGTTTATATAAAAAAAATATGGGAATTCTTCATTATTTCGAAAACATATGTTCTAGACTCTATATTATAAAATAAAAAAACCACAAACCCTCATATGGATTTTCCCATAATTATACCATTAAAGTGTGAAATTAGTAATTTTTTTAAGTTAAAGGTAATAACATAATAAAATAACATCCTTTTTAATGTTGAAGTGATTCATACCCTTAAGTAAATCATTTTGAAACCTTAAAATATATTTTATGCTTTGGAGGACTCATAATGAATTTCTAAAATTAAAAAAATAAACATAATATAAAATTTATTTTAATGGGAAAACATATATTTTGTCTTGGATACCCTATATAGTATTTATTATAATACTTTTGGGTCATTTTTATGTCATATTTCACACCATATATTTATATGGTATTTAATTTTTACATGAAAATTTGGCATTCTTAGAAAATTTTGAAAAATTAACCATTTTTTAATTTCAATGATATGATTAAAAAAATAATATATATTTTAAACAAATAATTTTTCAAATATGGGAATTATTACTTTTAAAAATAAATTGATAATTATTGAGATATGAGGGGTTTTTTAACAATAACAATTTCTGAACCCTTATAAAAATACAATTGAATTCATAAAAATTTGATGATAATTTATATATAATAATCATTATTTAATAACAATTTTTTTTTAATATATTATTTATTTGTATGTCCCATTAATTGAGAAAAATAAATTTCCTAATTGAATTTGAATATTACCCAAAATTACACTATGTTATATTGAATCAAAATAAAAATAATTTATAAAGTAATAATAATAAGACATTAACATAACCATTATTATATTAAAATGTATTTATATACCCATATTTCTAGGGTCTTGATACATATTTAATTAATACACTAGAAAAATACCTAATGGTAAGATTTACGATGGTGATAATTTCATCGGGTGGTTCGACTTACATTCTCTGGGATGTGATCTCGATGTGATTGATCTTGTCCCGTAAATGATTTCACTCATACATAAGTTGTAGGATATCATCTTTCTTTTAGTCAAGGGAAAATACCATAGATTCTATCTCCCTTTTATGCTCTGATAAATGGGATTCATACGGTACGGACATACTAGTTGAGGCTATCACATCCTTGGTATGTGTAAATTAGATCTATTAAAACAACTTATATTTACTAATCATGTGATCACTGTTCAACTACTATATTATGAATGGTAATGTTTATTAGTTGTATTTTAAATACTCTAGTATCTAATATAACCAGTTAATTTCATGTGTTTTATATAACCATTGTACATAATTAGAGATTTATCGTAAATCCTAAGGGGGATTTTATTTATAAATGTTTAGGTCGTTACATTAGTGGTCACTGGTTCAATTTGGATAGTGTTATAAATTTTTACAATTAATTTGTTCACTACCCCTAGTTTGAGGACTGGTCTGTGTTTAAGAAATCGGGAATGGCCATTAAAAATTGGTATCTAATATTTTAGTTGATTTATAACATATAAAATATAACCAATTTACTTTTATACTATTTTAGGAGATTGTTGACAGGTGGCCTAGGAGTATGTCAAATCATGGGATGGATAACCGAATTGTTTATCTTGAACACATTCCCTGATAAGAATTAAAAATTACCATGGAAGAGTATTGATGTGCAAGGATTCCAATTTTAATGTTCTATGATTTCTCTTAGTAAGAAACTGATGAGGTTTCATAGATTTATGTTTTAAGAATTATTAGTTTCAGCTCTTATTCAATTTTTAAATTGCCTAGTTACAGGTTCCAACTCTAGGACCATTTGTAAGAGGCTTGTATTCATAAATCATACTCAAAAATAAAATTAACCTAAAATATGTGTGATTCTTCGGATTTATATTACATATAATGTTTAGTTTTTTAATATGGAAATTATAACATAAATGGGTTTTTATCATAAAACATGGTATGGCGTTCTACTCAACAAGACCCCATGATATTTTTTTAATGAATGGTTTTGAGGATCTATCTTGATATTATCATTAAAAACTACTATATAGTCTCTCGGAGTATGTGATTTATAGATACCATAGTATACTAGAAAAGGCATATTAATGATTAGTGATTGACCCCTTTTGAGTGGTTATAATACAAGTTCTAGAAAAATATTTGTTTGATAATTTAAATTGTCTGTAACAACCTATTTGGTGTTTTCCTATATATATTTTTGATGGATTATACATAACAAACAACATAAATACAAATAATAGACATGAAAAAATGTAAGATGATTTTATTATTTTTTTATATTTTGAAATATGATAAAGTTATCTTCTAGGGGTTATATTTTCATGTAGAGGCGCAATTACAATTAGTCTAAGAATATCGATTCTTGAGTGGTGTAGTACCGTATAAGGATTCTAGATTTTAATTAGTGTATGTTAGTATGTAATGATTCAGAATTGGATTCTATAAATTAATATGTGTATACATGGGTTTCTATAGTGGGTAGTTTCTCATTTTATATCTACCCTAATGATTGATATTAGAAAAAAGATTTGTTTCTAATGGGTCCTGACCTGTATGAGATGAGAGCTACTATTTTGGAGGGATATCCTTGAATTTAGATATAATGTGAATAATCGTATACATAGGTTCAATAAATGAACAAATAAATTATATAATTAAGGGTATCCTAAGAGATTGGTTAGCTTAGCCCTATGACTACATTAGAGGTGGGATACATGGGTAGATGCTTCAATTTAAGATCGATGTGTGAGAAATTATATGAAATATCGAACATGTCCATGGAGGTGCATTAGAGAATTTCAATTTAGAAGGAATATGAAGGTTCCATTATTTTGGATTAGTTCACATGAGGTGATTCCCTATATAGTGTTTTTCTGATGACACATTTTATTTTTATGACAAATTCTCCTGGGGTGATAATGCTTTGGTATCATGTTAAGTATTGAGGGAATGATTAATGCAATATATGACCATATTGATATGGGAAAATTTACATATGTAATAGTGGTAGATAATGGATGGATACTTATTATTTTGAGAACTAATAATAGATAGGGAGATGTCATGTTATTTTACATAACTTTTTTAGGGGTGATGAGTTATTGGAAAATATCACAAGAGTGGTCTTGATTGACAATTGACATTTTTTGGAGTATTGTTAGTGGTTTATGGGTATGATATTAGATATTATGATATGATTCTGATTGATCATTTAGCATGGTTATGTGACTAAGTGGTATGGTAGTGTCCACCCAATTTTTGGTTGAGATTATTATAGCATGCACAAGATATACATGAGGATGTTGAATTTTGGATCAAAAAGAAGTTGTGTGTGGAATGAGAACTGGTGAATTGATGTTATTTTATACAAATTGTTCCATGGGAGTAATGATGAAATGTTAAATTTTAATTTTTTAGTAAAGGATTCAACAAAAATGGATCTGGTTATATGAAGGATTAATATAATATTTGATCTTGGATATATATTGATAGAATAGATGTTCACGGATCTGGAGGAGTGACATACAATTTATGATGTAACCAATGGAGGTGGAAATAATGTAGTGGTATAAGGAAATACATAAATTGGTATGTGTGCCATTATTTTATTGAGGATTTAACCCCCATTATGATGGAAATTCGGTGAATTAGAAGGATGATATTCCAATGATTTTAGAATAGACCACAAATTATGGCTTCATTGAAGCTCAATTATGATTGGGACATCTATGACCAATAATTATATGTCGTAATGGACAGTGTTTGGGTCATTAATATGAATCCCCAATTTGGGAGGGATCATGGGATTGTTAAGACCCATCATAGGATGATCTATATAACATTGTGATGATAATGAGATGACTAATAAGAATTATATTATTCTATATTAAATACCAAACTTGAGAATTTTATATGATATTTGATGGATTAAATGAATTTGAATTGGACTTAAGAAGATTATGATATTATTTGATGGTGATTCCTGTGGTTAATGGGGTAAACCCGTGATTTATGACATGTTTTGTGGTTAATCCCTTTTATTTTGTGATTTAAGGGGTGAATCCAATTTTTCCTTGATTGGGGACGTGAATCATGTGGTCAAATTTTGTGATAGTTTTCTTGTAAGACTAAATGTGGAATATTGGTGGCCACATAGATCACATTTTAGTGGGTATGTTGTGCAATTTATAATGTTTTTTTCTAAACCATCATGGAATGGAAATTTTATAGGGTTCGTAAATATCTACAGTAGGGAGTTGTCTGATTTTGTTCGAGATTTGAAATGAGAGGAAATACCTAATTTTATCTAGTATGTTCATATTTATATGAAAATGGTGATATAGAAACTGTATCGAGTGGGCCATTGGACTGCTGAGAATGTGTTTCAACAAGTGATTTTGATGTTGTGGAGAATTGTGTCTTGCAATCAACCGTTATGAGATATGTTTTATTGTATGGAGAACAAGAAGTTTAGGGATGGGTAGGATGTTGAAACCATGATTTCATGGGATGGAAAAGTGTGGGTAAGATCCATATCAGTGTTTTGAGTGGTGGAATGAAATAAGGGATCAGGTATTAATGGGTAGCAGTATTCATGTTTAATGGTGAAAAATGGAAGATGGTAAGGTGTTCATATATAGAACATCATGAGTTTCTTAGTGAAAGTAAATGTTATTAGGCATAAATTTTTGGGTAATTTTTTACTGATAATTTATATAGATGAGATGTTCTATTTATAAGAGATTGTAATCGACAATGTATAGACGTGTTTTGAAATATGATATCAATTTAAAATTTTATTTTATAGGTGGTTATTTTTAAGAATAAGGACTCATAATGAGATTCTAAGAGTTTTAGAAACATAAATTTATGTTTTAAATGTGTTTTAAATTTTTTATGCCAAAAAATTATTTAATTAGGAATTTGAGGAAGAGTAGTGGCCATAGATCATGGAAAATAATTGTACTAGTGAAACAAACTATGATTTTTGAAAATAGTTCACTTTAAAAAAAATTATTTTGTAAACTACACTATATGAAATTTAGAGTCCCATGCTTTTTAACCGAACAAAAATATAAAAGTTTTTGAAATATTATCTTTATAGTATGGTAATATTTTTAATCTAAATATTTTGTTTATGTTCCATGAGTTGGGTCCATTTTAAGTGTTAACATCAGTCTTGGGTAATGGATCTAAGATATTCTCATGTGGATCAAGGGGTTTCTGGAGAAAAATACCAAGAAACTCAGTTTTTAAAGAGGTTTCATAGGGAATATTATTTTTCTAGAAACTATGTTTCTTGTAGTAGTGACCATGCGGCAACCTAATAGCGAGGCAGTGGTGTTCGCATGGGTTGCACATAGTTATTCAAATAGTGCGGGTCAAACCATGCCTCCCGCTAAAGGTGAGACATGGGCATTCACATAGACTGGACATAGTTAGTCAAATCATGCAGGTCATTCATGTGAGGTACTCTTGGTTTCTAGAAGTGGGCACATGGGCAGCACATGGTATGTCAAAAAGAGAGAGTCAAACCATTCATTTTAATCAGATTTAAATTTAGGTTTTTAATTTATTTACGGTAAAGATAAAATTAATTTAATTAAATAAAGATTAAATTAGAAATTTGTTTTAATTAAATAAAATGTAAAAAATAATTTAAATAAATAATGTGAAATGGGTGATTTATTTAATTAAATTCAGTTGAAAATAATTCAATTAAAATATGTTTAAATCGGATGTTTGGGGTTTATCAAAGAAGTGTTTTATTAAATGATAATATTAATATGGATTATTATTATTATTATTAATATTATTATTATGTTATACTATTATTTTATATTTTTCTGTTATTACATTAATACGTTCTATTATTAGAGAGGACCAAAGAGGGATGCACACCACCCCTCTTCCTCTATAACTGGTGAATCATGAAGAGCCCCCTCAATCTCCCATGATGTAGCACATGCAACCATTTCCTTTGGATCCCTCTTCACGTGCCCGTATCCCTATAGTTTCTTCAGATATCTTGTCAATCATGTGGAGGTAAGGCATTCTACATGTGTTTACTTTTTAAATCGGCTATTTTGGATTCATCATTTCTTAATTTTTGTTATGCTGAAACCCCAGGATTAGGTTTAACATGTATTGTCTTGTTTCATCTGGTTATAGGTTGTGTGGATGATGTCTTAGGACCCGCTTTCCCATGTTCTGATGATCTCCACTGAAGGAAAATCATTTTGTGTTGACTCAGTTCACTGCCATTATATTCAGGTAAGGTAATACACCTGTTATATGGTTTCACACTCATTAATTTAGGTTCTCTTGGGTTATATGAGTCTCGATAATCTAATTGGATGTGATTTGGTCCTATCCGCACTAATTTTTGGTGCCATATGTTATTATAGTGTGTTGCAATCAATTACAAGTGTTCACACACATTTTTATAGAAGTGTGTGTATACAAACAGATCATTGTTTGATTTAGAAAGCATTTGATTTACCAATTATTTGAGTCATGGTCCTCAACCCTGAATTAATTGAAAAAATATAGTTTCATTTGATTTATAGATTTCTATAAATTGGACTAAAATGTTGGAATGAATTTATTATTGGTTTTAACTATTTGTTAAATTAATAATCATATATTTTTTGTAAAAAAATCCCTTCAATGGAGGTTCCATACCTTTAAGATGAAAACATAGTGGTTAAACTGATAACCTTGCTTGGTTTTATAAATTTGTATTCTTATCCTTGATTAGTTAGATGAACATGTTTAAATTATATTAATATGGATTACATAAATAGGATAAGTATTTCCACCTTTAAATGTTGACTCACTTGGGTTAATTAGTTCTTCAGAATTATACTGAGATGAAATTGGTGGGTAAACCCATGTGAAATGAAATAATGTGAATGGTGGTAACTGAGCAGGTAGGCCAAGTGATATGTATAGATGTTAACTACAACAACGAGTGGGTATACTCCTAGGTTTCATGGGTTTTGAATGGTGCGATTTATTATGAGACCATGGATTTGTATTTTGAGACCCTAAATGTGAATATGATATAATTAATTAAGGAATTAATTATGGTTTATTGAGTGGGATAAGTCGAGATAATTAATTCTTTACTAATTATGTTCTTTGAGGTTATAATATAGATAATTAATCATGGAATTAGTTATTAGACATTAAATTTGGATAAGTTGAGATAATTATTTGTGAATTATTTATGAGCCTTTGATAATATGATCTAGATAATTAATTATGGGATTAATTATGGAAAGATGAGATTAAAATAAAATAATTAATTCTATAAAATTAATTATTCAATATGAATTCATATATTTATTAGTTTATTGATAAATTAATTAATGGTTTAAATCACATAGTTAATTAGTGAGTTAACTAATGGAATGGATGTTTTTTACTAATATTTTAATTAGAAATGGGATTGGGGTGGATAATTAATTGGTAAATTAATTAATTGATAAAGAATGGGAAAAAGGTCATTCTAACTCGATATGTACAAAAGGTAACATGGTCATCATACTTTTAAATAAAGAGAATGAGAACATGGTCAGTATAAATTGAGAAGTATAAATGTTAACATGGGAATTATACTTATGAGTATATAAAATCATAAAATTGTCATTATAAATAGAGAAGTATACATGGTAACATGGTCATCAAACTTATGAGTAAATATTATGGGAACATGATCAATCAATTAATGAGAAATAAAGGTATGATGGTCATCTTACATACATGTTTGATGATGATAACATTGGATTTAATGCATGAATTTAAAGTATGAAAATAAATGTTCACAGAGATATATCCTTACTTGAGAATATTTCAATATCCCTTATGTGTCCAAACATGTATTGATATATGACATCACTTTTGAATACTTCAGACTTTAGAATGGGCCAAAGAAATTATTAAGATTTAATATAATCATTACATACTTTAAAATCATGCATGATCTGAAGTAGGTATTTAGATATGATATCACCTTCAACATTTTAGACTCTAGGAGGAGTCAAAGAAAGTATTATTATATCTTATATCCTAGGGAATGCTTAAGTATCTAGTACGAGAAGAAGTTAGTATTGAGGAAAGGGTATCCACAGGAACCATGAGTTAAAAAATGATTAAATAAATAATATTAAATAATTTTATAAAAAGTTCATTATACATTATTTTTATATATATTCCCTATTTTGAATCTTATTCCAGCTATGATTCAAAGCAGTTATAGCTGTCAAGTGTCTCTTAGGAACCTGGTTGGGTTGTTGGTTATTTATTTAATTTTTTAATTACTACTATAACTTTGTTTATATATATTTTATTTTCTAGATTTATATATACAGTGGTGGTCCCATCCTACTAATATTTATATTTCTCACCAAATCTTGGCCTCCATTTAACATGTCAAACAAAGATGACTTTCTTATTCTTAAGACTATGGACCTTTTTGTTTTTTTGTACATTCGAGTTAGGATAAATGGACAAAGTGGAAGCACAAGATGCCCGTAGAGATCGCCCTAGAATATTTGTGTCTTTTCATTATTTTTGTAATGTGATTTAAATATTTTTATTTTGATTACTTATTTCTAATATGTATCACCTTGAAATGAATTCATTGTATAAACTAGCATTGGCCATTTCCTTTATTTAGTTGATATTCAAATTTTCCTTTATTGTTTTCATCTATTTATCAATTCATATAATAATGTTCAAAATATGATATGAGGGTATAGTATCCCGATTAACTATCCTTACACCCTCACTGCTTTTCAATAGCTTATGGCATATGGGGATGTGTACTGGAGGTCATGGAGAAACCAGTTTGGCTATTGGTACGATGGTAAGCCGGGTGAGGACGTTACAAAGTAGTATCAATGGCAGTTTTAACTTTCTTTCTTTTTATTACTTTTTCATTCTATTTAAGGCTGTTATATAAGAGTCTAGGAATGTGTCATCCCTTTGTTTATAGTTTCATTTTGGAATGATCACCCCACATACAAAAATTGGATATGTGTCCTGGGTTGGGAGTTGATATTTATATAGTTTTCAATTATAGTTGATGTGATTTCACCTTAGGTGGTTGGTGTATTTTTTGGGGCTTATTGATTTTGGAATTATGAAACTTTTCCATGGCCAGATATGGAAAGGGTAGTTAATTACAAACATCATATAGGCACATAGAAATTCACATTCCATGCACATTACATGCCATGTTGTTTCATTAGTAATATGCTTTCTAATTTTGATTGTGTGCCTTGGGTGGAATTTAATGTTCTGATTTTATTTAGCATGCACACTTGTATAACACTTTTAGATGATACATTCCATGATTCATATTTTTTTTCATGTTTTGTTGTTATTCCATGATTCTTTGTTATTACATGTTTCTATGTTATTACTTATGATAACATGATAGAGCTTTTTTTATGTGTAAATAACTTCAAGGGTTGAAAATTGTTGATTTCATTTAAAATGGGATCCATTTTTTGTTATAGGGTGTATGGGAACCTTATAATGGAAAAAAGGTTAACCCAGGTATTCAATTAATTTAAAAAGTGATGGCTAAAAGGTAAATTGTTAAAACAGAATTGATTGGATTAAATGGGATCCAAATGCCACCTATAAAGTGTATGAGTTCTTTATGGATTAGTAGATGTCCACCCATATCACTAGTGGGGTTATTTTCTAAGGACATGTAATTGAATAAATGGGACACTTGGTGGTCACTGTTTTATAAAAAGGAATTTAGATACTAAATTTTATTTTTATGAGGAATTGACACTAAATGATGAATGTTTAGAACTAAGTTTGTTATAGTTTTCATGTTTTTTCCAGCGGTAATTGGATAAAAACCATGTTTCTTATTGTGAAATAGTACTTGTAGGTTTTCTAAAATACTTTAAAATGATTAAATGTTGAAATGAATTAATAAAATGGATAAAATAAAAAGTTCCTATTAATCCGAGTGAAAATATCATTATGTGACCAAGAGATTGGGTCGATGCTTATGATTTGTAAGGGACTTTCCCACTGTAGGTATCACATTTAGATCTTGAGATTCCTTATTTCCTCCATGATCTTTTGGCGTTGGTGTGTTTGGGAACTATTGTATATTATAAGACTTTTGGGTTTTAAAATACACCCTTGTTCGAATGGGTGGTTGTTGTACTTTGACTCTTATTATCAGAATAAGCAATGAGGAATTATTGGTTTAGTTGGTTAGACTACTCGGTATGTCTTCCTCCAAGTTATGGTTATTTGAGATTATGTGCTATTGGTTTTTTCTTGAACTCAAGGTTGTATGTATTGACATACATGGTACTATCTAATCATCAGTGATGTAATGAACAAGTTTAGTTTGGCATGATCATTGAAGCTTTAGGTGTTAAGGAAGTTATCAGATTAACACCAAAGTATAGTGATTGGGGAATTGGTGTATGTTCTTCCTACAACACAAAAGGTCTTTTTGAGACTTGGTTGTTTTTACATGCTAGTTAGTTTAAAGTTTCATCCCTCGTTAAATATGTGTTGACGTGGGGATTGTGGTTCGTGGAATGTCACATGTGTGTTCAAGGTGTTTCTGATATTGCATGCTTGAGAAAAGATATTCATTCCTTTTTGTGACTTGACCATTTCTATGGTGGGTAGTGTAACATCAGTTCTGGTTTACTTTTCGGTGCATTATTTGGAGAATGAATTTGATGAGATTTGTAGTGTGTTAAAACCTTTAGAAAATCCATTAAATTTTGGACGATTTTAGTGGTAATATTAGAAAGAACATAGATTCCTTGGGTGATATAGGTATCGTTTTTTGGTTAATGGTGCATCGGAATGTGAAGATGATATTTTTTATAATAGAGTCAACCGATAATAGTTTGACTGATCTTTTTTTGGAAACCTAGATTTACTCTTAGTATTCTCCTACGAATGAGACATGCATGTGCCCTATCTTGACCTCGTCTAGGAGGTACTAATATAGTGTCAGTCTTAGATCACGATAAATCTTTACATGTAGTTTGGTTGGATAATAGGTTGTTATATAGATTTTACGAGTAATGCAGGGTTCATTGGGTTACGCCATTATTCATGACGGGGCACAAATTCTTTAAAAAATCCTAGCAATGAACTGACTCAGGAATTTCACCAGATGCCATGGAAGGACTTCGGTGTACATGTTGTTGGTGATGGATGATTTTTAAAGGCACATAACCAGCTCATGGGTGAGTGTTGGTTTATGAGTCAGTGATGCCTTTCAATGATAGACCCATGGTCTGGGAGTTTGAAATTAAATGATAAGACCATTGGTGGAAACCACCAATAAGCGGGTGGTTGAGGAGATTATTACGAGATCATTTATCTAGTTAAATGGGGTTGGTAATCCATCATTTTAATGTTTTTGGTAGGATTTTGAGCTTTTGAGTGGGTTTTAAAATCGTAATCCATTTGTATTATGAAATGTTTAATGGTGTGTTTAGAATTTGGGAATGTAATGTTATCGTTCAAATGATGCTTTATGGACCCAGAGGTTGGTAAATGTTGTTGTGGTTCCTGAAGAATTCATGGGGATGCTAGGCTTTAGGGTGGGTAGATGTCAGAGCCTCATGTTTTTGAATCTAACTAAAATAAGAACATTTTTTAAATTTTTCATTTACAAGACAAGTTGGGTTTTAAAACAAGATTTGGGTTGATGTTCCATGACTTGGGACCATTTAAAGTGTTGACATCGGGCTTTGGTAAAGGCTTGAAAAGTTTCCCATGTGGCTCGAGGGGTTTGAGGACCACCAGACCCCAAAATCGGGTTTTAAAGGGGTTTTATAGGAGACACGGTTTGTCTGGAAACCTTACAACCCATATCATTAACCATGTGTCTTACTAATTTTGAGGCAGTTGAGTTTGCATGGGATGTGCATAGTTATTCAAACAATGCGGGTCTAACCATGTGGCTTGAAAAAGGTGTAGCAGAGGTGTTCACATGGGACAACCATGGTTATTCAAACCATGTTGGTTAGGCATTATAGGTACTGCATGTATCCGAAAGCAGGTGCATAGGAGGTGCATGATCTGTCATACCGTGCGAGTCAAACTAAGCGGTTTACCCTGATTTATATTTGGGTTTTTTATTTAATTAAATTAAAATTAAGAATATTTTTATTAAATAAATGATAAATGGAGAATTTATATTATTTAAATTGATTTTAAAAATGAATTTTATTACATTATGTGAAATGGGGATTTATTTAATTAAATTCTGTTGAGAAGAATATAATTAAATGATGTGTAATGGGGAGTTCGAGGTTTATCAAAGATTCATTATATTAAATGATAATAATAATAATAATTTTTATTATAATAATAATAATTGTTATAATAATAATAATAATTAATATTATTATGTTATAATATTATTATAGTTATTATTATTATTATTAAAATAATAAGTAATATTATTATAGAGAACAAAGGAGGGAGGCACACCTCTCTCTTCCTCTATGCATGGTGAAACATGATGTACCCCCTCAGCTCTCACATTCTTCAGCACGTGCCACTTCTTCCTTCATCTCCCAATTCACATGAGCATCTCCTCTCAGTTTCTTCGTGGATATTTTCTATATCATTGAGTAAAGGCATTATCCATGCTTTTTCTTCTTTGTATCTACTAGTTCAACTTCTCAATTGCCACGTTTCTATTAGGTCAAAACCCTAGTTTCTTGTTTAATCAGAATTTTTTATTTTTTCTACTTATAGGTTGTACATATTTTGTCTTGGAAGCTATTGTCCCATGTTGTGATGATTTTCGCTAAAGGCGAAGTGGTTTGGCTTGACTTAGTTCCCCACTATAAAATTACGGTAAGGTTATACACACATTATATTGTTTTACGCTCTTTAATCAAGGAACTATTGGTTTATATGAGTCTCTGTTATTTAATTGGATGTTCATTGGTCCTTGCCAATCTAATTTTGGGTGCAAGATAACATTATTGGTTGTTGTGACTGATTCTATGTGCACATTAAACTTTTTGTTGGAGTGCGTGTATGCGACCAGATTAATATTTGAGAATATTTTTGGGAATTCTCTAAAAAGATAGATTTTCCATTTAATTGTGAAAATATTGATTTTTATTGAAAATATTATTTCATAAAAGAAATTAAAAGGTTTAATTTTAAAATTGATTGAACATAAAAATTTTCATATTAAATTTTAAATAAAAAAATTATATTTTTTGTAATAATTTTTATGATTTAATTTAAGATAAAAAATTTTCTTATACATAAAAAACATTTTCCTAAAAAACTATATTTACGAATGCAATGTTTTTTATCTTAATAAATTAAATCAATCTATGTTAGTGAATAATTTTAATTAAAACTATATATAATATATTTAATAACTTTTATTAAGAATTAATCAACTATTTTTCCAGGAATATGACAATAATAAATCTAATTTTATGCTTAAAATTTTATTTTTTATAAAAATTATTTTTGTAAAAATATTTCAACCTACATTAAAATTAAATTCATTAATAGATAAAATTAATTTAATATTTATAATTTTTAGGTTCAAACATGGTAAAAATTACCCTTTTATTTTTGGACAATATAAATTTTAAACGTGGAAAATTTTATTATTTTGAAAATTTTTAAATCAGGTTAATCTTTAATAAAAATAAGTGATAAGTCAATATTTATTCAAAATAATTCTTATTTGATAAATATAATTATACCCTTATCACATTATTATGTAAATATATTATTTTAATTTATAATTTTCCTTGAATAGTATTTATATATTATTTAAACAAGTCAAAGCTACAAAATCTCACTCTATTCGATTTAAAAATACTTAATTTGTAAAATGGGAAAACATTTTTGGAAAAAATGATAATAGTAATTTTATTCTTATTAAAACTATATAAATAACGATTTTTTAAATTTTTAGGTAATAAATAAATACATTAGATTCAAAAATGATTATAAAATAAAATTATATCATTTAATTGAAACTCGAAAGAAATTATTTTGAAAATATCAATAGTGATAAAATATGTGTTTTTTATGGTGTTAAAATAATTTTATATGTGAATATTAAAATTTATTGTAGTTTTAAAATATTATATTCAAATTCAAACATTTTATTTATGTTTTCATGTTAATTAAATGAATATTGTCAAAATTGAAAATAATGATATTCTATAAAAATAATATTTTATTGAATTATTTAAAAAATAAAAAAAATCCTTATTTGAGGCATGGGGGATATGACGTGGTCTAAAATTTCATAACATGTCAATTTTGTTCCAATATGCACTTTATATGTTAAAATCACAACACTTTAATATTAAAAATATTATTAATGTAGTGACGAAAAAAATTATTAACTGGGTACACGAGAACACTGGTTTTGAGGAAACAATGGCACATAAATCACATAGAAATGGTTGTGTTTTACATATTCCTATTGTGTTAGATACCCTCATAATTTATTTTTACTATGGTACATATTATTTTATTTTAGGATGCCTCCACATAGGCAACCAACCAAGATTCCCCCATGTGATCACTTGGATGATCCACCTAGTGACAACCCATTAGTAGAGGGACATGTACCAAAAATAGTACATCTTTGTAGTATAACAGTTATACCACCACCCGTTGTGTAGAAGCTACTACCAGATAAATATTCACATAGGATGAGTTCATTACATGAGTATTAGTGGTAGCATCCTCCCATTTATTAGGGTGATCCAGACCCACTTATGGATGAGGATTTGCTGGAGGTAGTCACATATTCTTTCTGCCTTATAAGGACACATGTCGATCAGATGGAAGACCTTGTTGAGAGTATTCTTCTAGGATATGTGGGGAGATGGTAGAGATTTGTGATTCTACCATAGGACCAGACAACTTTCTCCTGAAAAAACATCAATAATCTCTTTAGAGATGATTTATATATGTGCATATTGTGATCAGTATGAAGAAAAGTACTCCTACATCTATAAAAGGGAAACATGACTATGTAATACTATTTAGTGAAGTTTATAGGTCTATTTCACTACTCATTGGATAGGTTATGAGACATGTTATTCAAGATATGTCCTTCTATTCGGTCTTGTGCTTAGTCATTATGGATTCAGTGGTATCCCTTAGTATATCTACATAAGTTGGTGTAATTGAGATATATCTGTTAGTGAAATGTTTTCAAGGGAAGTAGACACCATTTTTGGGAGTTAGCAGCGAGCACCCGATAGATGAAACCTCGAAAACCAACCACTAATGACATTCATATAGATCAATGCAGGATAATACCTTTAACAAGTTATCCTAGGAATTTGAGTTAGCATTGTAGGGCTTCCAGGGTGGCTCAAATCAGCCATGGGATAGTTGGTGTTTCTATTTCAATGGTTGGGGACATCTAACATGAAATTTCTGTCGAGTCAATGAGTTTTTTCTTATGACATTTCCATTCCTTATTGTTTTGAAAATCACAAACACCTTATACTTAAGAAAATCGATATTTTACTTCCATAAGGAAAATTTTCTTCTTTATGGAAATTTATCCTAACCTAGATTTATCTATACATATCAATATTTTTCTTAAGTATAAAAACTGGATTCATACC
Organism: Viscum album; assembly: GCA_963277665.1. Lineage (NCBI taxonomy): Eukaryota > Viridiplantae > Streptophyta > Magnoliopsida > Santalales > Viscaceae > Viscum > Viscum album. Next base: position 128,219,179 of record OY728145.1, read on the forward strand.
CAAAACCCCGATATCATTTAATGTCAATAATTGGAGTATTCAGTTTCTAGGATCCGAATTCTGAATGTGAACTATAATAAAGTTCCACTCCGAATTCTGGATGAGAACTGTAATGAAGTTCCACTCCGAATTCTGGATGAGAACTGTAATAAAGTTCCACTCCGAATTCTGGATTAGAACTATAATGAAGTTCCACTCCTAATTCTGGATACAAACTTTCATGAGTCCGACTTTGAACTCTTATGAAGTTTGACTCTGAACACTTATGAAGTTCGACTCTGAACTTTCATGAATTTATCTCCGAACTCTTATGAATTTCGACTCCGAACTCTGATGAAGTTCGACACTGAACTTTCATGATTTTGACTCCGAAATCTTATAAAGTTCGACTCCAAACATTTACTAGTTCGACTTCGAACTCTGCAAGTTCAGATTCTGAACTCTGGTGAAACCAGACTCCGAATTTCCTTAGAAATTCAGACTCCAGACATCTATAGACTTCAGGATCCGAATTCCTGTAAAACAGAATTTAAACATATTTTTATTAGACTATGAGTTATTTTTTGATTAGACTCCGATCATTTATTTACTTACATTACGAATTCTATTTTTTCTTGTGCTTACACTTGTTTCATTGTAAAACAATGATGTGCTTTCATTTACACATGTTTTTTTATAAAACAATGTCGTCCATTCTGTTTCTAATAAACCATTGGTTTAGTGACATGTGTATAGGTCCCTTCGATATTCAAGGAAAATATGACCGTTGGAGGAGGGAGCAGACTATTGGAAATTTTCCTATAAATAGGACCTCATTTGAAAGATCTCAACAAGAAGTTGATCACTCAAGAGACCACATGTTGTTAAGGTGATTTCTAGAGAGAGAAGCTTTTCATGCTTTGTGCGTACTGAACCACTCGTTCAGATTGCTTCGTGTGACTCCGAATGTTGGTGATTACATTTGAGGGATTCCGGGGATTGGAAGACAGAGGTGCAGACTACCTTGATGTTAAAGGGCTTCCTTGATGAGGAAGATAGAGGTTCCAACTACCTTGAAGTTGAGGGCTCGCGGGGATAGCAAGACAGAGACTCCGATCTTTGTATCGAGGGATTACCCTGGTGTGGGTAAGACAGAATTTCTTGAAAGTATAATTCAAGGGACCTTTATCCATGGTTTTTGGATACCCTTCTCTTTGGGTTAAAAGACTTATACCTTGTTAATTTTATTTTTTACAATTTGTGTTTTTTGCTACAATTTTGTTTTGTAAGGAAAGTATAATTCTCTTATATTTCCTTACACTTGTACTCTGATTAGTTTAGATTCTATACGCTTTAAGGTAGAATCTCATATTGTAATCTTTGTTTCCAATTTTCCAATTGGTGATTAGAGGTATTGTGAATTTTCTTAGTTTAACTTAGTTAAACTTAGATTTTTCCTTGTCTAAGGAAATTTTTTTAAGTGTACAATTCACCCCCCTCTTGTATATTGTGCATCTACATCTATATTTCGATCCTACAATTGGTATCAGAGGAGGTCTTTAAAATACTTATACTCACATATATGTTTTTCATGCTCATTTTTCATTAATTTTCATCTTTTCTTATAAATATAGTTTCATTCGGAACTTTTTCATTCTGAATTTTTCATTCTCAATTTGTTCATTACGAACTTTGTGGTTACGAACTTTTCCTACTAACAAGTTTGGTTGCCAAAGATTTTCATAGAATGGAAGGAATCAACATTGGATCTATTGAAAATCTAAACCCTACAAGACCACCAATTTTTGATGGGAATGATTATGAATACTAGAGAAATCGAATGAAGACTTTCATTATCAATACTAGAGTGCATGAATTTGTTATGCTTACTGGGGATTATTAAATTCCTAATAAGGATGTAAGAACGGTCACTAACTAGGAAAAAGCAAGAATATCAACTCAATTATAAGCTACACAGTACTTTACTATGTTCAATGACTAGAAATATATATAGTCAAATTTCTTCTTGTGAAGTAGATAATTGTATCTGGAAGAAGTTAGAGGTTACACATTTCGGTACATCAAAATTTATTGAAACTAGGAGAGCTATGCTTAGGGATGAATATCATGGATTAAATTTTCAATATGGAGAACCAATATGTAAAGTTCAACAGATATTTATGACTGTAGTGAACATTATTCACTCTATGGGAGAGAAAGGGTTAGATGATGAGGCTCTTCTGGATAAGATAATTGATATTATGACTAATGAGTGGGAATCCAAAAGAACAACTATTGATGATAACAGGAAGGTTACTCAAATTTCGTTAGATGATCTTTTTGGAACTCTTCTCCAACATGAAACAAGAATCAAGAGAGATGCTGAAAACATCAAAAAGAAGAATGGAAATGGTACTATTGATTTTACAACAACAAAAAATCATTGGAAAGCTAACACTCCTGAGAGAGTAACAAGATTCAAGTCTAAGAAGGTGATTATCCAATATGAATCTAGTATGATTGAAGTCTCAGAGAATGAGTTAGCAAATCTTGCTCGAAGAATGAACCATATATCTGGAAAGAGAAATTTCCAATCCAAGTATAAGAAAAAGGAAAGGAAAGATAGGAAAGATGGAGAAGTTATTTGTTATTAATGGAAGAGTGCTGGACATATTAGACCAGATTTCCCTTTGATCAAAAATTAAGAATGAAAAGAAATGCATTCTGAAAGGAACAGAAAGAAGTATTATAAAGCCAAATCTAAGAATGTTATGAAAGATAATGACACCCGGAGTGCTAGTGGTGGTGACTCTTCAGATGAATCTTCTGATTATGAATCTTCATGATAGAAGAATCCTGTTTTTATAGCCATATTACGTATTAACAATCATTACATCATGGCTAAGGTACACAATACTGAATCATTGAACAATGTTTATTTAAATTCTATTGATAAGAAATATTATAACTCTTCAGATGAATAATCCTCTTCTGATGAAGAAAATACTTCACCTACCTATGAAGAAGTTTCCTGGTTTTCTGAACTTCTTGAGATTGAGAATTACAAACTCAATAAAAAAACAAGATAAGGCAAACTCTAGGAATACTAAACTTACAATAGAAATATCATATCATTCTAAAGATCTCGATAGTTAAAATAATGATTTTATAAGTATTTAAAAAAATCTTGAGGAAGTATGTTCTGAGAAGAACAATCTTTCTAAAGAGTTAGAAAAAGTAATTTTTAAGAAAAGTGTTCTCGAGCCAAGCTCTAGTTCAAAGTCTACTAATTTTGAAGTTAAAAACATGGTTATAAATCTCAAGTCCAAAATTTTTTCCTTAAAGAAGTGTTTATAAAAAATTACCCATGTTAATGAAAATTTTGATAAAATGTATTCACAAATATGACCTTTAAGAAAAAAATCCTGATTTGTTATACCCATGCAAATCCAACTTTTAATAACAACTACATTTTTCCACAAAGCGCCCCATTTTTTACCATGTGTCAATGTGGTGGTCACTGGGCGAAGAATTTCTCTTCAAACAAAACCGAATCTCTAGGTTTTCATAAATCTTACTTTTCTAAGAAGATGTGGGTGCCCAAAATTTTGTTATCGGGAAATCTCAGATCCAAACAAGTTTGGATTCTGAAAGTCTAATACTTTTCTTGTTTTTAGGAAGATAAAGGAAGTACCAACAACAATACATGGTACATGGATAGTGGATGTCCCCGGCAGATGACTGGTAACAAAATCTATTTTGAAAAGATTATCAAGACGAAAGGAGAAAAGGTAACTTTCAGAGATAATGCTCAGGGAGAAATTGTTGGTATAAGTAATATTGTTCTTATTGTTAAAACATTGAATTAAAATGTTTTATTTGTTAAAGGTATTGAGCACAACCTCATTAGCATAAGTAAGTTATGTGATTAAGGTTACCTTGTGAATTTTAGGAATGATAAATGCTTAGTTCACAGTTCCAAGGAAGAATTTATTCTCTCAGAAAATAGTCAAGAAAATGTTTACACATTCAACTTAAAAGACCATAAGATCCAAGACCTACCTTTCCTTAGTGCAATGGAAGATCATTCTTGGTTATGGCATAGAAAATTAGGTCATTGTAACCCTAGGAGCTTATGTAAACTGTCTATGATGAAACTAGTTAAGGATCTACCAGAGCTTAGATTTGATTCTTCAAGAGTTTTGTGATCCTTGTCAATATGGCAAGAAACATAAATCTAGTTTTAAATCAATCGGTGAAGTCTCAAAAAATCATGCATTACTGTTAGTGCACATGGATCTTTTTAGTCCAACGCAAACTGGAAGCATTGGAGGCAAATACTATGTGTTTGTTTTAGTTGATGATTACACTAGATTTAAATGGGCCTATTTTCTAGCAAAGAAGTTTGAAGCTTTTTCTTATGTCAAAAGTCTTAGGGCCCAAGTTGAAAATGAGAAAAATATTCCACTGAAAACTATTCATACTGATCATAGAGGAGAATTTCAAAATTTTGATTTTGAAACTTTTTGTAGTTGAAAGGTATTTCTCACAACATTTCAGCACATAGAACTCCTCAACAAAATAGTATTTTTGAAAGAAGAAATAGAATTCTTCAAGAGATGACTAGCACCATGTTGAGTGATAATTCTATAGCAAGATATTTCGGGGATGAAGCTGTATGTACTTCTTGTTATACTATAAATCGAGTTTGGATTAAACCCTTTCTTAATAAAACTCCTTATGAGTTATGGAATGGTAGAAAACCTATACTTTCCTACTTCACGGTTTTTGGATGGAAGGTATTCATATTGAATACTAAAGACAATCTATACAAATTTTCACCAAAATTTGATGAATGAATTTTCTTAGGCTACTCCACAACTTTTAAGGCTTATAGAGTTTAAAAAAACACTTGTACTGTTGAGGAAACAGTGCATGTAAAATATGATGAATCTAATCCTTTTGTTTTTAAACCATCCCAACCTATATCCTCGGATTCATTTTCAAAAACTGATTATCATCCTTTGATAGAAGATCCTTATGATAAGGAAAATGATCAAGAAGATATTTCTGAAAAATTTTCCCAAGAAGACTTTCTACCCTATGTTGATGAACAGGTTTTACAAAACCCAAATCAGGTGTTTCTTAAGAATCATCCCAGTGATAGTATCATTGGTGATGTAAATCAAACTGTAAGGACTAGATGTTCCTTGATAAATAAAGTAGAACACCTATCATTCATTTCCCAATTAGAACCAAAATTCACTGATGAAGCTTTAGGTGATGATGATTGGATCAAAGTCATGCAAGATGAACTAAATGAATTTGAAAGGAATAATGTCTAGACCTTGGTTGAAAGACCAAAGCAAACATCTATTATTGGAGTAAAATGGGTCTTCAGAAACAAGTGTGATGATAATGGAGTCGTTGTAAGAAATAAATCTGGACTAGTGTCTAAAGGCTATATTCAGGAAGAGGGAATAGACTATGATGAAACCTATGCTTTAGTATCTAGACTTGAATCTATTCATATCTTACTTGACATTGCAGCATTCTTCAATTTTAAACTTTTTCAAATGGATATGAAATGTGCTTTCCTTAATGGTTATGTTCACAAGGATTTTTTTGTTGAACAACCTCCCGGATTTGAAGACACAATACATCCTGATCATGTTTTTAGACATACCAAAGCTTTGTGTGGCCTTAAACATGCCCCATGAGCCTGGTTTGATAGACTTACAGGATTTTTGCATCAAAATAACTATGTTAAGGGAAATGTAGATCCAACCCTTTTAATAAAGAAAGACAATAAAAATGTTTTGATTGTTCAAATTTATGTTGATGACATCATATTTGGTTCAACTCAGCAATCTTTAACTGATTCTTTTGCAAGTCTAATGAAATCTGAGTTTGAAATGAGTATGATGGGTGAGTTAACATTTTTCCTTGGATTTTAAATTTCTCAAATACGAGAAGGAACCTATATATCTCAATATAATTATATTAAAGATCTTCTTAAAAAGTATAGATATGACAACACTAAGAGTATAAGTACTCCCATCGGTACCTCAAACTCTTTAGATCTTGATGAAGCTGGGAAACCAGTAGATCAAACATCTTTTAGAGGTATGATAGGAAGCCTACTATACTTCACAGCTAGTCGACCAGACATGAGGTTTTAATTATTCTTATGTGCGAGATATCAATCCAATCCTATGGAGTCTCACTTAAAGGTGGTAAAAATAATTTTTCTCTACTTAAAGGGAACCATGGATCTAGGATTATTTTATATTTCTGGAAATGATTTTGTTTAAAAAGATTTTCGGATGCTGAATTTAGTGGATATAGAATGGATAGAAATAGTACATCTGGAAGTTGTCATTTCTTAGGAGATTCATTATTTTATTGGTCCTGCAAGAAGTAACATTATGTAGAACCTTCCATTGCCGAAGCTGAGTATGTAGCAGCTTGAAGTTGTTGTGCTCAAGTTTTGTGGATGCAACACACACTCACATATTATGGATTGAGTTTTACTAAGACTCAAATTTTGTGTGATAACACAAGTGCCATTTCTCTCAGTAAGAACCATGCACACCACTCACGTGAAAAGCACATAGATATTAGACATAACTTTCTTAGGGATCACACACTTAAAGGAGATATCATTCTTCAGTTTATCTGAACTTAAGATCAACTTGATGATATTTTCACAAAATCATTACCCTCCGATATATTTGAAAACATTAAAAATAAGTTAGGAATGATAACCGTAAGGTAATACATCCCCATTTACTTGCTGTTGAACAACCCTCCTTACAGTAATAAACTCCTTTTCATAGGGGGAGTACATTTCCATGATAGTGTAATCAAATTTTCGTAATGAGATTTTCGTACTGGAAATTTTGTAATGAGATTTTCATACTGGAACATTCGTAATGAGATTTTCATACCGGAACTTTCATAATGGAATTTTCGTACTGGAACTTTCATAATAGAATTTTCATACTGGGACTTTCGTAAAGGGATTTTCATACTAGAACTTTCGTAATGAGATTTTCGTATTAGAACTTTCGTAATGAAATTTTCGTATTGGAACTTTTGTAATGGAATTTTCTTAATGGAACTTTCATAATGAAATTTTATTACTGGAAATTTCCTAATGGAATTTTCATATAGGAACTTTCGTAATGAGATTTTCGTACTGGAACATTCGTAATGAGATTTTCGTAATGAACTTTCGTAATGAGTTTTCTCATTTTTAAATTCATTTCTTCAAGAAGAATATTACCATTTACGAACAATCTGTCTAGCCAATCTGAAAGGTATGATTTCCATACTTAAGTTTTCATAATCATATTTTTTCTTAATGGTATTTTATAGTTTTTTTAAAAATAATTTGGATTCATGTTTTCCTTAAATCCAAATGTTTTCTTAAAACCACAAAATATCAGATTCAAGTTTTTTCTTGCAAGATTTTTCTCAACCTTCAGATCAGATTGAATGTTTTTCCAACCGTTAGATTGTTTTTTGGAAGAAAAAATGTCACATCCATCACCTATATAAAGGGGACCCCAAGAATCGTCCCACATCGGTTTTTCAAAGCGTTCACATCTCGAAGCCATGCTTTTCTTCTTAAGACCAGTTATGATCTTTGCAAAGCCATTCTGAATCCTTCATAACACTTCACTCTGATTGTCTGTTGAAGCTACATCTCAAGATATTTCAACTTCAAAACCAATCTCTAAGTGGTTAGTCTTCAGGGAATGGTTAGTGCATCCGGATTTCTTCAAGTTTGGTTCTCTTATAACCAAAAATATCAGATTGCATGGGTGGGAAGATATATGCTTGTATAAGTCAGAGAAATAGGATCCAGTTTACACAGATTTTCTAATCGAGTTCTATGAGTCTGTTTCCTTCCAGATGGAAGATGGAAGAGACTGGTTTTTGTTTAAGTCTTATGGGAAGACTTACAATTTATCTTACACCAAGTCCGCGAGCATGGTTGGTTTAGCCTATGAAAGGGAAGATGAGTTTTGCTGACATAAGCTTCCAGATGAGAAAGGAAGTTTCAACAAGGTGAAGGATTTGAAATGACATGGAATTAAGTATTCTACAACTACTAAGATTGCTCATCTCACTCCGAATAATAAGATTCTATAGCTCTCGGTACATTTTTTTCTCATACCAAGAATAGGTGACAAGGATAAATTGACGAAAAGTGATATCTATGTCTTAGATTTCTTGGTAAATCTAAGAAAGATAAATTTGAGGAGGAATGTCTTGATTGCGAACAAGAACATCAAAGAAGGGAAATTAAGAGCTCAAATAATTATGTACCCTGCCTTACTATCTAAGATAATAGTTCGGTGCTTATAATCCTTCAAGGCAGCATGCAAATCAAAAGTCCAGAATTGTAAGCTTATGCTGGTTTTTGATGATACCTTGAAGAGGATGAAGATGGGTTTTTCCGGTGAGTCTGCAGAATTTTACCCTCTATCTGTGGAAGATGTTGAGGCAGCTCAAAAAGATGCACAGACTCCAGAACCATCCAAAAAGGAAAGGATGAAGGGAAAGATTAAGGAAGTGGTTTCTGATGAAGAGATTACCAAGTCTAAGGAAACTCAGTCTGCTCCCCCCAAGCCGAAGAGGCAGAAAACATATACAGATGAAGTGGCAGCCAAGTGGAGGGAAGACAAGGAAAAGAGGAAAGAAGGGGATCCATAGTTTAGATTGGACCCTGTAGAGTCTAAGGCCTTAAAAGAGAAAGTTGTGGATGTGTTAGAAAAGCAGGCAAAAGAAGAGAAGATGAAAAATAAGTTGTCTGAAGCTGAACTGGTGCAATTTCTTTTGAGAGATACTGAAATAGCTTCTGAAATGCTTCCCGTTCCAGAAACTTTCGGTACTGAACCATTACCAGAGACTCCAGTCAAGCAGTACTTTTCTCCTGAAAAATCTAAGGGTAAAGAGATGGTTGTGGAAGAAGAAATAGCACCTGGAAAAGAAGTAGAGGAAGAAGTTTAAGATTAAGCAGAAGAAGAAGAGGGAAGTGAATATTTGGATGCCTTGATCAAGAAAGTTTAATATTATAAAGAGAAGGCAGAATCCGAAAAAATAGACACTCCGGGAAAGGGAGAAGAAGCTGAGAAATATAAGGTTGAGGAAGAACAGCAAGAATATATTTTGTTTGATGAGGAAAAACCTGATGAGAAAACATTTCTTGTGGAAGGTCAAGAAAAGGAGAAAATTGATGAAGACCATATTATTCATGTTTCTGAATCCGAGGAAGTATATCAAGATGAGGAACCAATTCCAAAATCTGATAAGGGGAAGCAAGTCCTGACGGACAAACCAACAAAAGAAGTGTTCAGAAAGAAGGAGGTTGGTGTTTTTTCTAAGAGGAAACTAGTGAAAATTGAAGAAAAACAATCTCCAAGAGAGTTATCTGATTCGGAGTCATCAGCACATGGGAATGCTTTTGTGGTTGAATCATTGAAGAAGTTGGTGGAAACCATTCTGATTTTTCCAACTATAGATTCAAGATGCAAGATACTGCAACAAAGTATGAATCAAAAATCAGATTCCTTATCCATGGTCATGGATAAGGTTATAAATATTGAGGCCAACCATAAAATTTTTCTTATCAATTATGATGTGCATATAAAGTCTTGAAGGAAAATTACTATGTGGTCTAAGACAGTTGAAGAAGTCTTGGCCGTCTTTGATAATTTTTAGAGTGAGGTGAAAGATTCTTTTGACACATAGGATAAAAATATTAAGAATCTTCAAGATGAGATGATTATTGACCAGAGTTCTCAGAGTAAAAAAGTGAAGGAAATAAATAACAAGGCAAATTCTCTAGCTCAAAATCATATAAGTGATAGAAATCTCCAGATTGTGATTGAGAAAAGACTCGTAAAGCAAGGTGAATAATTAAAGAAGTAGAAAGAAGCCATAGAGGTTTATGTAGAGGCTTTGAAATGTCAAGAAGAAAAGAAAAAAGACTTGGAGAGGAAACTCTAGGAAGATCAAAGAGACCTGAAGAATCTCAAAACTTTGTTAAAGAAGCTGATCCCAAATAAAATGGAAGACAAATAAATCCACTTAGATATTTTGTTGTATTTTTCTTTCCTTGTATATTTTTTGACAACTCTAATGAAATGTTGTTTGGTTGGTCATATATTGTAGTGTTATTACTAATCTTTCAGGTACCGTATTTTCCATTCCCATACATTATTTTTGAAAATCACAAAGGGGGAGAAGGAAAAAGAACTACTTAAAATGGAGAAAGACTTAAAATGAAGAAGGAAAAAATTCTAAGTGAAATATCCCTAATGTAAGGGGGTGTTTTCCATTACAAAATTTTTCATTTCCATAATAATGAAAAATCTACTTCGGAAATTCAAAATACAATCCTTATAGTTTCAATGCCTAAGGGGGAGTTAGTTGTATTAACTTTCATCTATGAACAAAGGGAGATAAGTTTTAATTTCAATGTCTAATGAAATTTTTCAAAGTACTTATATTATTTTTCGTAAGGATGTTTGTGCTTTCCAAAAAGGGGGAGATTGTTGAGTCAATAAGGTTTTTCTTATGACTTTTCCATTCCTTCTTATTTTGAAAATCACAAACACCTTATACATATGCAAATAGATATTTTACTTCCATAAGGAAAATTTTCTTCTTTAAGGAAATTTACCCTAACCTAGATTTTTCTATACATATCAATATTTTTCTTAAGTATAAAAACTAGATTCATACACAAAACCCCGAAATCATTTAATGTCAAGAATTGGAGTATTATGTTTTTAGGATCCGAATTCTAGATGTGAACTGTAACAAAGTTCCACTCCAAATTCTGGATGAGAAATGTAATAAAGTTCCACTCAGAATTCTGGATGAGAACTGTAATAATGTTCCACTCTGAATTCTGGATAAGAACTGTAATGAAGTTCCACTTAGATTTTTGGATATGAACTTTCATGAGTTCGACTCCGAACTCTTATAATGTTTGACTTTGAAATCTTATGAACATCGACTCTGAACTTTCATGAGTTCGACTCTGAAATATTATGAAGTTCTACTATGAACTCTAATGATTTTCGACTCTGAACTTTTACTAGTTCGACTTCTAACTCTACATGTTCAGATTATGATCTCTGGTGAAAACAGACTCCGAATTTCCTTATTAATTCAATCTCCAGACTTCTACAGACTTTTGGTTCCGAATTCCTATAAAACAGTATCTGAACATCTTTTTATTAGACTCTGAATTCCATTTTTATTACATTCCCAACTTTTATTTACTTACATTCAAAATTCTAGTTTCACTTGTTCTTACACTTGTTTCATTGTAAAACTATTTCGTGCTTTCAGTTACACATGTTTTGTTATAAAAAAATAGCGTCTATTCTATTTCTAACTAACCGTTGGTTTAGTGACATGTGTACAGGTCCCTCTGATATTCAACGAAAATATGACCGTTAAAGGAGGGAGCCAACCGTTGGAAATTTTCCTATAAATAGGATCTCATTTTAAAGAGCTCAACAAGAAGTTGATCACTCTAGAGACCACACACTGTTAAGGTGATTTCAAGGGAGAGAATATTTTCATGCTTTGTTCTTATTGAACCGCTCATTCAGATTGCTTCGTGTGACTCTGAATGTTGGTGATTACCTTCAAGGCATTCCGGGGATATGAAGACAGAGGTTCCAACTACCTAGAAGTTCGAGGGCTTCTTTACTAAGGAAGATAGAGGTTCCAAATACCTTGAAGTTGAGGGCTTGTAGGGATAGCAAGACAGAGACTCCGACCTTTGTATTGAGGGATTACCCTGGTGTGGATAAGATAGAATTTCTTGAAAGTATAAATCAAGGGACCTTTATCCAAGGTTGTTGGATACCCTTCTCTTTGGGTTAAAAGACTTATACCTTGTTACATGTAGTTTTTACTATTTGTGTTTTCCGCTACAATTTCATATTGTAAGGAAAGTATAAGTATCTTATATTTCCTTACACTTGTACCCTGATTGGTTTATATTCAATATGCTTTAAGGTAGAATCTCATATTGTAATCTTTGGTTCCAATTTTACAATTTCTGATTAGAGGTATTGTGAATTTTCTTAGTTTAACTAAGTTAAACATAGATTTTTCCTCGTCTAAGGAATTTTTTAAGTAAATAATTCACCCCCCTTTTGTATATTGAGCATCTACATCTATATTTCGATCCTACAATTTCTTGAATGGTCATGTAGTTGATCAGGAGATGGATGAGGGAACACCTAGATAAATATAGATATAGTATCAGCATGTCCCATAGGGTGGAGTACATGGAAGAGGGGAAGACAGGGTAGTAGGATTTGGTTGAAGGATTGACCTATTAAAACAATCACCCATAGGTGGTCCACGCCAATATCAGGGAGCTTGTGGGAATGGATGATACCAACTGTATGCGATAAAGGTCTATTAAACCAAGGATCTAGGTATTTATGAGCTATGATCTATGAATTTTAAACATTATTTACTATATTGATAGATATAAGTTCTGGTCATTCTTTTTGTTCCTTAAATCTTGTCTAATACTCAGAGATTTTAGTTGAACTATTTACTCAACCCTTATTCTTGAAGACTCTTAATCGAGGAGACTAGATGATCACACACTAGTTCTGATAGTGTGACCCGACTCTTAGCGGTGGGAATTCGGTTGGCATCTCTTGCTAGCAGTGTCAAGGCCTTATGACATTATTCTTGGTATGGGATATTTATACATATTTCATGTTCATATTAATTGTTTTAGGTATAGAGTGTGGTGCATTCATAGTGATGGGACCATTAGTTCCTTTGATTATGAAAAGGAGATCTAGGAAGTGTCGGATGGGCTCACACATAGGATGGTTTATCCAATTACTCATCAGTTTTCTAGCCTGACCCTCGGTGTGGTAGACGTTATGAGTCATCAATTTCCTGTAGTGGTGGAGTATTCAGGTACTTTTCCCAAAGACTTCACATGTTTTCCAACCAATAGAGAGCTAAGATTTTCTATTGATCTAAAACTAGTATGGCACTGATATCTACACCTACATATTAGATAGATTTCAGATAGCTTCATGAGCTGATGGTATTGTTGGAGGAATTGCAGAAGAAGGGCTTCGTGAGACCTAGTGTGTCACCGTAGGTAGCCCAAATGTTTTTCCGAAGAAGGAAGAAGAGAGGTTGATATTATGTTTATATTTACTCTACTTGAACCAGCTGACCAAAAAGAACATGTTTCCACTATAGATGCTCAATGAACATTTTGATTAGTTGAAAGGGGTGAGATGGTTCTCAATGATTTACCTCAGATCATGATATCACTAGCTAGGATTACCAGATAACGATAGAGTGAACACGACATTGAGATTTCATTACGGTTACTATGAGTACCTGGTGATTATGTTTGGAATGATTCATTCCCCTACAATGTTAATGGGACTCATTAACAATATATTTTATCCTTACTTATACTGGTTCATGGTTTTCTTCATCAATGTCATCATAGTGTATTTTAAGTCCAAGGAGAAGCACACAAGACAACTAAGTGTAGTTCTGTAAACACTCCAACAACACCAACTTTACAAAAATATCATGGAGTGCTAGATCTTTATTCAAGAGGAACATTTTCTAGGACACGTCCTCTTAGAGGTTGGAGTAACAATGGATCTAGAAAAGGGTGAAGTAGTGCTTTCTTGGGATCGACCTAAGGGTTTTAGCATGGTGTGGTGTTTCTATGGATTGGTAGGGTAATATCATATATTAGTGCCCAAATTATGGAGAGTGTAAGCACCATGGACAACCATAATGTGGACAGGGAATCCTTTCATGTGGATGGGAGTGTACTTGTAGTTCTTTTAGGGCATGTGGATGATTTTGACAAGTGCTCTCCTATTGAGGTTATTAAAGGAAGGAATCAAGTACACGGTATTTTTTTATGCATCAGGAACTAGTTTTGGTCATGTCCTGATGTATAGTAATGGGGTGGTTGCCTTTGGTTATATCAATTTGAGTCCTCATGAGCAGACATAGGTGACCCATGATCTTGAGTTAGCAACGGTAGTCTTCTCTTTGAGGCTGCGGTGAAACTAATTTATGGGGCAGTGTTTTTTCATCCACTAGGATCACATGTGTCTCAATTATATATTCTCTCTGAAGTATTTTAACTTGAGATAGAGATGAGGGATATAGTTCTTCTAGGACTATGAAATTGAGACTATCTATTCTAATGGCAAGGAATTGCCGCAACGTATTCTATCAACAGGAGATCTAGTTCATTGTTGTTGAATGAGGCATCAGAGCAGTTGCATCTTTGTTGTAATCCTTTGTGGATGGAGATGGTTCAACATACCTCTAGTCGATGGTTTTCACCCTTCTACTACTAAATAGAGTTAGGGAGGATCATCTTGGGGATATCAACTGTGAGACCATACATGCTCATTTGTCCACAATTCATGCTCCATATGGATATTTAAATGGTGGGGAGCACATTAGTCTTTTTAAAGGTCAAATATTATAACCAGTGGTGTTGTGGGAGGAGGTTTGGAGGGAGTTTCATATGTCCCCTTAGGAAAAAGGTCTGGGTTTGGAAAAGATGTACCCGGACCTCCAGCATCAATTTTGGTGGCTTGGGATGAAGAAATTATATATAGAGTTTTTTTGTGGATTCGTTATATTTCAGAATGTAATGGATGAGGACCAGGTTCAAGCGGGGTTTACTCTACCCCTTGAGGTGCCACAATGGAAGTGGGATGGGAGAAATATGGACTTCATTACAATCATTACACATATATACATGCGGAATAATGCCATATGGATTATCATTGGCCGACTCACCAATTTCTACCCAATTATATGCTATCCAAGAGAAGGGATTAGTATAGAGATTGGGATTCATCTACATTTAAGAGATATATAGACTCCATAGAGATACATCAATTATTGTTTTTAGATCGTTATGATTGATTTACATCGTAGTTGTGGATGAGATTAAATGAGGTGTTGGAGACCCAGTGGAACTAGAGAACAACATTTCACATCAATGTGATGTCCAAATGGAGATAACTATTTTGGTTATAGAGTATGTGTTGTGGGTATTCATGTTAGACTAATGATATAGTTGGGAGGATCACCTACCACTGGTGGAGATTTCATTCAAAACCCTTTACCATACCACCATTGGTATTGATCCATTTGAGGCTTGGTGTGGGAAACCCTTTAGGTCAACACTTTTCTAGATTGACCATGGAGAGTAAGTACTCATGGTCTTGGGTTGGTATGAGCTACTACAAGGAAGGTATATATCTTACAGGATAAGATGATTATTACAGAGAACAGTTAGAAGTCTTATGGTGATACGTGACATAGGAATTTGGAGGTCAAGGAAGGATACCATGTGTTCCTCTATGTTTCCCCTCAATATGGATTATGAATCTTTGGCTGGGGTTGCAAGAAATCACTAAGTTTCATTGGACATCTCCAGATAAATCATAGAGTTGGATAGGTGGTGTACCACTGGCCTCTACATCTATAGTTTGACTGATTACTTGAAGTATTACATGTTTCATTTATGAGGGGGTATGAGAATGACCCATCACACTTCATCGATTAGGGTGAGCTAGACATTGACGATATAGTTAATTTTATTGATTACCAAGTGGATATTTACGATCGACATGAGAGGATCCTTAATGGGTGATTTATTCCTTTAGTGTGTTTTAAATGGAAGCCTGAGAATGTCTAGGAGAGAATATGGGAACAAGAGGCTAATATCCATGCTCAATAACTTCATCTATTTGTGTATCCAATGTTTTGGCCTTTTGGGGAAATATACCACCAAGGTGGGGACAATGAAACATCTCTTAAGTTTTCATGTATTATTTTTAGATATTATATGGATTATTTTTTAGACCAGTTGATGAGACGTCATGTGATTCTGAGGAATGATTTTCTTGAAAAAAATGTTTCCAAAATATTAAAATATTAAATATGAAGAACACATGGTTTTCCTAAAAATTTGAATAACTCATAAATGGGATCTCAGAATAGAAATTAGTGGGTACTACTGATTCTAGAATAAAAATTTTACCTTAGGGGTAACCTAACACTGGTTGGGATGGGTTGTTTCGAAAAATTCTATCAGGGGAATGAAATATATAAAATAAATTAAACAATATAATTTATTTTATTTTCTTCAGCACCGCAACTTTCTCCCTTTATATGATTACAACTATGGAAATTTTACCAGGGTTATCTGCACAAACCTAGAGACCTAGAAACCATTGGAGGAGAGAATTCTTGGTATAAAATTATAGATTAGGATCATACCATAGATCTCCACGCCAGAGGAGTTGGTGGATCTCATCAATGATGACAATGAAATTGTTCCTCACATATGATCAATCCAAAATCTCAGTACGATATTGATTTATTTGTATTTTATCAACCTGTTATGGATTCCTATAAAAAAAATAGGTCAATTGGCCAACATATTTATATATGGATCATGAGTATTTGCATTATAGAATTATTATAGGGTGATTTGGATATTTTTTATGAATGTCTTCATTTTTTATCTTTGGGAAACAATTTGAGATCAACATGAATGATGATCAATTTTTTTACTCTTGTTTTATTTTTGTTATTTTCTCCCCTGGTTCATCATTCATCATGAGTGTTCTATGTTTTACCTGTGACACAAACTTTCCAAATACATCATAAATTTCACTCATGTTTCCTTGTGAAATGATCTGATATCATAGTTCTATGATCAGGATGACACGATGGAGTTGCGATGATGGAGATAAGGAAAATCAAATAATGGATGAATCCTAATCTTACATTATTCATCCCAAAATTAATAGTGGATGTTTGATCTGATTTCTGGGAACATTCAAATAAAAAACACATTGTTTTATTACGGTGAGGCTCGGGTGAGCATGGATATTTGATTTTGTGGAAAATCGACCACTCGATCAAAGGTAGAGCACCAGATGGGATGAGTGGAAGAAGAACATCGGTTCTGGAAAATCCTATAGATCAGAGCATGTAATCTAGGATTATACAACTTGTGGGGACCCTTGTATGTGTTTCTTTGGTTTAGCCGAATTTAAGAGTCACATTGAGTGTGACCCCTATCAAATGGTGTGTGACCCTCCCTAGATTACTCGGCGAGTACTTAGGATGTACTCAAACATGGGTTGGAGTGCACACGCACAAACACACAATGTACACCCACATGAACAAGGATTCGCATACACATACCGGTAAAAGAATATGTCTTCAGAACATAGTCATGAATAAGCGACATAGGATGGTAACCATGTGTTTCTACACATACATTACTAATTCAATACACCATGTATGTGAAGACTACATGGATTTTGAAGATATACATATGGTTATGACTTGGGATAGAAGAACATTTCATGTGTCCTCTTGGATAGGTCTTGTACTCTTATCAGGTGAGATTGAGGCTCTTCAGTTTCCTAGTTTGGACTAGTATAGGTTGAGTGTGTTCCATTAGTCCTTTTCCTCAAGGGTACATAGAATAATTACATCCACATAACTGTATTTTAATCCCCACTTGATGAGTTGTCTTAGATAGAGTTGTGGTGTCCCTCTGTGAGACTAGTGTGTGATCTTTTATCACTCCTAGTGGTTTTTGAGGAATTAGCATGACCTCCTTAAGTAGGATAATGATCCTCTATCTTTAAGAATACACTATGAGAATGTTAGGAATCATTAGAATATTATCACATACATAGTAGGTTGGTTCATATTGGTTTTGTGGTATCTCCTAGTGGATATAGGCTTGGCCTTCTCTCTATACAAAATAGTCTTCTCGGACTAATAAATTCTGCTTTCGTGGGGACCAAATGTTCTAGACCTCTTCATCGAGTGTCTAAAATGATAGCATGTATTGTGTAATGTTTTCTCTCAGAAAGAACATTTTTTCAAGAAGAATGTTAGGGATGGCAGTTTGTTATGACCGGCTGATGGAATGGTGTCTCTCCTGATTATATCTAGGTGTATTTTGTACTTCTTGTATATGTGATACATTTTAAATCTTGTTTTGATCTAACTATACATGGTGCATTATTTTAATTTTTTAGGCATATCCTACTGAGTATTGTAATACAAACCCCTGCATGGTATTTTCCTACATGCGACAAGTCTTATGTAGACAACGAAACTTTTGATAGTGTCCTAGGAGGATAGAAAGCGGGTGGATCATAATTGGAGTTGGGAAGATTAAGGTGTCTATCGATATCATATCTTTTACTTATTGCTCCCTCTTAGAGTAGTTAAGTCTCCTTACAGTTTTAGATGGACCTGTTTAATGACTCTCTCTTTTTGGTAGGATTGTATTTTTTCTTGTTTACTTTCCTTTTACTTCCTATTGTATTATGGTTGTGTGATCTTTGTGATATGCATGCATTAATTTAGTTGTTTTACATTTCTTCATGTTGTATCTTGGATATGAGTGTTTGTACTGGTACTTTAGGATAATTCCTCCCATTTGAGGTTAATTTATACTCGATTCTAGTCTACTGCCTCTGGCCTATTGGAGGAGATCTTGGGGTAGTCACAGTCGGACACTGGTGGGTCGGGTACTAAAAAGTTCAGAAGAAGGGATATTTATTCCATTATATAAATATTATTCCTAGGAAGGGAAATTTCATAGATTATAAATAGGATAAAAAAAATGATGCAAGATCATAATAGGTACAATGTTATAGTAAAAAATCCTTAAATTTTGATGTGTACATGACACCAACTATAAATTAATTCATTATTATGCATATATGTAGGGGTTAAAATTGATGGATAGTAAATTTATATATCTTATAGAACACATTCATGTAAAAAATAATGGATTCTATATATCAAGGATTTATATACGGTGAATTACATTAAATCTCCAATTGTTTAAAATATGAAATATGTATTTTTATCTTTTTTAATATTATTTCATGATTGGTATGATTATAATCAATATTTTATATCAACAAAGAGATAATTTTTATCATACATATTAATGTACTTTTATCTATTCAAATCAAAATCGAAAAATATAGAATGAAATTTAAGATACAAACACTAATTTTTTATTTGTTATATATTCCCACTAATTGAAATAGACAATATTTCTTATCATAAAAGGGTTTTTTTCTTTATCCCATGATATTTTGAAATGGTTATGGTTTCTAATAGGATAGTGGCGGAAGAATTGAGCTTGTAGAATTTAAAATTTTTAAAAATAAAAGATTAAAACAGTTTGAATAAACATGAAACTAAATTTATATCCTAAAAGTGATAAACATATACTGGTAATGATAGATAATTTACGTAGTTATATTTATTCACCAAATAAAAAAAATTAAAAATTTAAATGGAAGTGTTCCATATTGATGTAGATAAACATAGAGTGAATTCAATGTATACATGAAAATGTTATTAACATCATGAGATATTATGTACTTAAGTAATAATGCATCAATTATTTATCATAGAGTTAAACATTGAGAATATCATACTTAATATTTACATTATTTAACCATTCATTTCACATAAATTTCACCCATTAAATGAGTTTAATGGTAGGTTATGTCATATGTTTATATGGATATGCTGATGTAATTATATAGAGATGCAATGATTCTAAAAAAATTGTTTAATAAATCTTTTGATTCTATGTGAATTTATCATATATGTAATGATTAATTGATTTCTTATATAAGATGTTATTACTATTGATAGAGGGTTTATGAATATAAAATGCATCTTCTTACAAAAATACATTCTCGAGTTATATTATTATTTCATGTTTGAGGTATAAACTCATGATGAGTGATGATAATTATCCTCTCAACGTGTCACGTATATTTAACCCTAAATGACTATAAACATGGGGTATTATAGGTTTTCAATACTTGTCAAGTTTACTTTTGGTATAATTTTTTATATATATTTAGAATATACTCATTTGTTTCAAAATAAAATTTATATACAAAATAATAACCCCAGATTAAAACGTGGGGTGTTAGAAAATATGTATCTAGTTTTTTTGAGGGTGTATGCCTCATATTAGAATCCCTACAACTAAGGTTAGACAACATACCTTGTTTGATAATCTTTATAATTTGATACATTAGTTACATATTCCATGAAGAGAATCTAGTAAATTGTTGGTATGTGTTTCTGATCCTATCATTGGTTCTGTTCATCCAACATGGGATGTATCACTTTTATGATGTGTATAAAATCAAGTACCATGATTTGGATAGTGTTTTTAATGAACCAAAACTGTTCAAAATGACCCATCACACATAAAAACAGTCTATAAGAACCTGGGCACACTATTGATAACCCTAGTATTTTGAAAAACCCCATGGTATAAAATAGAAACATTGGGGAATAGTTTCAGGAAATGAATATGAAAAACAATTCACCCATTCCACAAAACATTCCAACATAGTCCATCCAGAAAATAGACACCCATTATAATAGATAAAAATTATTCGTATATAATGAACAACACACATAGTATAATTAGAAATAATAATAAATCATCAACTAATAATCATCCCAATAAGATAATAAAAAATACAAAATATAACATTTATATACAACATGAGTCAGAATGTCAAGAAATAAGATGATCCCAATGAATACAAACAAATCATCAATAAGGATCCTCAAAACACTCCACAGGAATCCAAATCTACCGGACCCCTAGTCACCACCACCACTATATCAAAGAAGGATGGTGAGAATTAAGATAAGCCTTAGACATGCATATCAATATCATCGTTACCTATATCATTAAAAACGAAACTTGTATACAACCAAAGGTATATGCTGGGTTTGAGTCCAACTACCATTATGGAACCACCAAGAATAAATTCATTTACATTGACCATGAAAATCATTTGTCTGTATTTTTATTTGAAAACTAATTTCCATTTAAATGTTTTAAAAATATAATTTAGTTTCTTTTATTAGTTATATGGATTATAAAACAAGTTGAGTAATGAAATTTTAAATATTCATGTGTACCATTTGATATAAGGTATATCATACTATCAGTAATTTAATTAATGATATAAAAACATCACCTACACCATGGGATTGACCTATGAATCCATAGAAACAAGGATTGTCCATAGTAACACTTGTTTATAAAAATAACCTAGTTATCCATCATCAAGATCAATTTTGTATCATCAAGGTAATAATTTATCCCATTTAAATTCTCGATATAACTAGGCCACTATCCCAAGACATTCCACAATCTATTCTAGGGGTTGCAACTAACAAGTTTACCAACTCAAAAAAGGTTTCCCAAGTGATTCCAAAATTAGACATACATACAATCATCTCCCATAATCAAATTAATTTCAAATATATGTTATATTACACATGAACCCTCCTTTGAATGTTAAATTGAAACTATTTCCATAAATCGTTTCATTGAACACATTCTATGAACAAATATAATTTTTAACTAAATAATTTTAAACATTATATTAAAGAATTAAATAATTAATAATTAAAATAAATTGTATAATAACATTCCATAATTTATCATAATTAACATAATTTATCTTTTAATACAAAAGGGAAACCACAAATTAAAGGTATTCCCTAAGACAGTCCCATTATGTAGACTCACATACCTTTGAATGCAATGAAATGACTCTCTATAATATAATATTACTAGAAAAGAGATGATAGGATACTCACAAGCCTTTATCAATAACTAATTTTATGAAAATACAATAATAATTCTTTGTTTTGTTCCTCATTATACATTTCAATTTGAGTAAACAGAGACAAATGAAAAAACAAGGAATAACATAGGGATATGTGGAATAAATCAACGGAAAATTATGGTTACCTAAAGTGAAAACATCAATATGAAGGAGGTGATCCCAAATTTTGTCAATGGAGAAGATAGATATCAGATAGAATGGATACAAATCATGAAATTTAGGATCAAAGAAGAATAGATAAAATTGAAAAGGGAATATGAATATTTTCATCATTTTTAGTAAATTGTAAAAACTAAATGGTTTTCCTATATTTTTTTCTAAAACATATTCCCCTCATATGGGAGACCTCACATTTATGAAAAAAGGTTGTACAGTTTGAATGGAAAAAATTGCTGGTATAAAAACAATTTTCAAATATTGAAAAATGCCTTTAGTCTCCCTAAACCCTTTCTCGCATAGAATAGATCATAGTGACTGCTAACTATTTATACTAGCCCTCATTTGAAAAAATTAATATTTTCTACTCATGAATCATTACTAATAAAATTAAACTAAATTAAATTAAAAATACTGAACATAAATTATGAGTGTCTATGTTGGTTTCACAATACATCGCACCATCAATTGTTTTATCCTTAGTGAGTCACCAAGGTTTCAAAAGATTGGTCACTTATCCATTGAAAAGACTTAAAATTCAAAAATCTTTTGAATATACTAGATTTATTTATATATAACAGAAACATGAGTAATATTATTACAAAACAATATTTTAAATTTCAAATTTATCAACTCGATTCTCAATAGAAAAGGTATCAGGATCTACCTAAATATCTACATATTATATTAAATTAGATGAGTCTGAATGGTATTTCTTCATCAATGATGAATTGAATTAATCAAGAATTTATGTCATATTTTATGGATATTACAATATATTTTCCACATTCTTAAGGTACACCATTACCTTGAAAAAAACAATATTCCCTGGCGCTAGATGACACTATATACACCCCCAATGGTGTCCCAGTTGGATATAAACCATTTGAAACAACATACATTTAACAAAAACTCTATAATAAGATATTGATATTCAGATTTAGATTTTTGATGAATCTGAGCTATTACTAACATCTTCCAAACCAAATTCCCCTTCTCTATTTTTGATTGACTGATAGTCATCCCAAATGAAGAGAGTAAACCCAATTTCATCTATAGATAAGAAATCAACACAAAATTTTAAATATATTCTCAAATGGAATAATCTTCTTCAATGGTTGATAACAATATCTAAATGAAATTTTGAAAAATGAAATATGATTTCCCAAAAATCTATAACGTCCAGAACACATACTCAATGAATATCCTTGAGAATCTATTCTGATGACATAATATGGCAGTCCGTGTGAGGTATGTATTTAATGAAAACTTTTTTCTATGAACCCATAACCACTGGAAGATGCCTCTATAACCATGAATGTATTCATGGGACCAAATTAGAAATAATGGATGATTGAATTCCCCATATTCTCATGATCACTCAGACATAAAGGTGTATATGCAACTCCAAATTTTTCATCTCTTTGATAGGAAGGAAATGGTATAACTATGTTAATTGGTTAAAACATACACAAATATAATCCTTACAACATAGTGTATACGGAATGATGATAATGAAGTCGATGGAATTTGTATCCCACTTCAATGTTAGAATGGGATTGGGTTATAATAAAAAAGTTGGTCTCTTATACTCAGTTTTCATACCAGTTATCATAACCCGATAACCACGTTCCTGGAAGTGAGTCAGCAGACCCCATGGGTATCACATAATACCATTGATCAAATTTCCAATACAGTATGGATATTACCCAATGGGGTCTCTTATTATACTAATTATTATTCCCACTATCCATCTCATTTTCATTTTTCATATATTATCCTCAATCACACACACCCTTAGCAAAGACAACGTTGGTAATTCATCTTAACACTATTGTAGACCAATCATGATTAATTATTTATTTATAATTAGGTAGGATCATGAAATTAAAGATGAACTTTTTAGGAATTAGTAGAATAAATTAGTCTTTTATGTCTATGATTTTAAGAGTTTTTCACTCTTAACCATTTTAAATAAAACATAACTCATTATAGAATACAGACATTAACCCCTGGTAGTGAAACTACACTTAAAACTACTTATTAGATCTAGTATTATTTTAAAATGTCCATACCTATATTTACCAGGCCTTTCACCTAAGTGGGATCTCAACAAGTCCCAATTCATGTATTCAATCATCACAGGTAGGTGATAATGTCACACCCCATCTTAGCATCTTGCGGTCGTGATTGTTTATTTATTTATATTTGTGTTTATGGTTTCTGAAAGTTTATAAAAATTATTAAATTAAAATCAAAATTAAATAAAATAATATAAATGGAAAACAATTAATAATAATAATATTTCTATTATAGTTAATAATAGTAATATTATTATTATTATTTTATCATGAATTTTATTATTATTATTTGAGTTTATTAAAATTATTATTATGTTTATTAATATGATTTATTTTATCTGTATTTATTTTATTTTATATTTATTTATTTATTCATTTTGTATTTTATTTATTTCATTTTTTCTCTTGTTCATTCCTCTTCTACGTCATGCAAAACACTCCACCCCTCCCTTTTTGGTCGTGCTCCAAACCTCCCTCATATCCTCTCTTTCATTCAATGATTCCTTCGTGTTCCTTCACAAATCATTTCCAGTTCTTCATGGTAAAACATTTTTACTTTGTCTCCTGCTTCAATTTGGTCGGGTTTCCACTCCGTGTCTCTCCAATCTATTTGGCCAAACCATAGGTCTTAGATTAATCTAATTTTTTGTGGTTTCATTCTTTGTTAGGCTCTGGAGAATTCATCTTGTGTCGACTACATGTGTATTTTGGAATCCTTCGTAGAAGGCCATGCATATTGGCTCTTCTCGTCTCGTTGATGCCGCTTGGGGTAAAAGTTTTATATTCATGTTGTGTTTTACACCTTCTGTTTTAGGTTCCTTAGTGATTTAGGGTGGCTAGACATTTTATGGAATGTTGATGAATTATTGAGGTATTGAACTCACATGTATTAGTACGTGTTTATATATATATATATATGCCTTCCTTCCACCTTTTATATCATGGTGTAGTGAAGATGTATAACGGATTAAGGGTATAGATATATAAGAATACAAGTGTGCGCCAGTGTGGGGAAGTCATCGTCAAGGTTTCCAAGTGCTAAAGTGTTTTTTCTAGATCTTCTCCTCTTTGTGGTAGGTTTCACTATGAAATTAGTTTCCTTTAGAGTTATAATTATAATTTTCCTTTTAATTCATTATTTCATGAAATTATAAAAATATATAATAGCCTTGTGTTGATTCAACCCATTTGAATATAGCTTATAATTGGAATTAATGGTTGGTTTGTGATTCTTTTTTTATGATTTAAACTAGAATACATAATTGTGCTAGGCTTTTTAGGAAGTGTATTTAGGTGTTTCAATGGTTTAAAGGTGAGGCAATTGGTTTCAGCCTACTTTGGTTCCATTTGGGTGAAAATTAACTTTTAAAGTTAATTTGGTTTTAAATTGAGATGCAACCTCAAATGTTTTCAAAATGGGGTTTTCCGTTTTCTATTGAATGGAGGGTTTAAATGTGTGAATTGTTCATCTATTATGGAAATTATTGGTTGGACTCTTTGAAAGTGGTTTGATTAAAATGGGATTGATGCATCATTTATGTTATATAAAAATTCCAATGGTTGATTCCATTTATGAAATGAACTTGATTATTAGTCTTTAAACCACATGGTTTATGAGTGGGATTCTTTTGTGATTAAAGGGGGTTTCCTCATCAAAAAGTCGGTTTTTAGTTTTATAAAGTGGAAATAGTGATTCCATTTATTTATGTGGTTATTCATGTAAATGATTATTCCTTCCCTTGGAATTGTTTTTGAAATTTTAGATGGATAGAAAGGTATTTTCAAATGATTATGGAATGGGTGATCGCCCAGTTGAAATTTGTGCTGAGATATTGATTTTTTCCTTATTAAATCCTCATTTTGTATATGTGGTTTATGTCCATCAGATTGATTCTTGTGTTATTAGTCTCTTACTATTGCTCATTTATATTCCTCTGATTTATTAAATGATGGAATGATTAATTAATTAACTAATTGAAACGCTATATTACAGTTTGATTTGGGATTTTTGATTTCTTATAGTTTAGGGTTTTGAGAATAGTCCCTAGAGACCAATTCTTATGGATTTTATCATCATCTGCTGAAGGTGAGGAGGTTCAAGATGTTTCATTTCACCACAGCCATCTGATGTATGGATATGATGATTTTTTGGGTTTGTCACCATCTAAATTTGGGTCTTTATTTTTTTAAGGTTTATAGTGTTTTTGGTGAAGTGCGTTGAACTGTACTTGTAGTATTCGATTCATTATGTTGATGGAGACTCACATGTGTGTACCTAGGTAAGTATATTTTTATATTTGTGTTCCCCCATTACACGTATAATCATCAATGGTGGTTAATTTAAATGTATGGGGATGGGTGTAATTATATGTATGTAAAAGTTAACATAAATAGTGGGGGAGCACCAACATTAGTTAGAATGTTTCAAGGGCTAAAAGTTCTCGTTGGTTCCACCCTAAGGTAGGTCTCCTATGCCTATTCCATTATTTTTAATTCTATAGTTTCTTAGTTCATTTAAGAATATGTTTTATTTTTATTCTATATAAACATGCAAGGAAATTTCACTGAGGTTTTTATAAATGATTATGACTTTTTTGGAAATTGAAATGTATTTATAATGCCCATTGGTCTAAAGTGACCTTTCATGAAAAGTGATCTCCTATGTGGTTTTGAATTTGTAATGAATATTTCTAAAGGTTCTTTTCCTTTTGGCCAGTTAGTTATATAAAATGTTCATTGTATGTAATTAAGCCTGTCTGGAAACTAAATAATGGTTAAGGAGAAATAAAAACCACTCATGATGCATGACCCCTTGTTTTAAAAAATAATTTTTTGTGTTAACTGTGTTATTTTTGATATGTTTTTTTTCAAAGAGTCTTGTTCATTTTTTTTTGATAGATAAAGGGGGGATGCACTCAAGGAGGTAGATCAGTGGTGAGAGGATGAATGTATTTTTAAGTAAGGAAATTGATAAGTTAATATATGTTTTCTTGATAAAAACTCACCACCATGTGAAATGGAGAACAATGGGAAACCAGTTTATCATGGTGGGTGGACTAGGACTAGTACGCTAGATGATATGTATGTGGTTAGTCCCGGTTTCTTCTAGCATGATTGAGGAAAAAACAATGACTAATAATTTGTTATCCCTTGAGACCACAAGGTTATGTGTGTGTCCCCTACTACTGTCATGTGCACGAGAATGTAGATTTTTGTGGTTTCTATGCCAAGTTTCACTAAGGTATGAGGACACAAGGTCCCAACTAACACTAGCTACATAGGGATTTTCCAGGGTTCTTCTGATGTGATTTCCAATTCACTTATTTCATACTTGATGTCTTATTTTTTTAAAACCATATTTCAATCTAAAACGGTTTCCTTTCATTTTGAAATGTTAATAAATGCATAGAACCATTTTAAAAAATGTATTGGGAGAGAAATGGTTTTCATAAAATTTTAAATTTTTTACTTGAATATGAAAAATAATGATTTTTTTATTATGTCTAGTTTTCAAACTAGCAAGTTTTGGATTTCATATAAATGAAAATGTCATAGGGCCTTGCTATATCTTTGAATTCATACTAATTAGCTCGATGCCCACGCCTACTTTACTTTTAAGTTTTACGTTCCTCTTGATTTGTATCACTCTAAGAGAAGGATTAGTTTATGTTCTCAGGTGACCCAGGAGGTCAGTTGAGGTATGTCTCATTGATTCATTTATTCCTTTTTCAGATGCCAGTTTCTTTGGATAATTTTCTTTTGTTTATATGTTTTTTTTAGTTTATGATTAGTTAGATATCGTTTTTATGGTCTAAATCATTCCTAATAGGTTTATTTTGATTCCTGACCTAGTTTTCAGCCAGTGGGGATAGGGAATGCCCTTTGGGACATGCCGCAGACCAAAAAGGTAACAAGTTTAGGGTCAACCCGGGTTGGTTCATGAAAAAATAGTATCAGAGGGAAGTTATTTTTATTTGGAGTGTCATGTAGCTTGGTGAATAAGTGTTTTGGGGCTTCGGATCTTGGTGTGGGAAGGTCATCATGATCCCTTCCCCGTCCAGAGCCTCAAGTTTCTAGGGGGTGTTTAGGATTTTATTTTTTCATTTTTTTCGAATGTATAGATAAATGATGACAACAGAAGTGATTAAATGTTACAAAATGAGCATGCATGGATTAGTGACCCATGTACCACCCGAGTTCATGGATATATATACTTCATGTGGTGGATGCTCACTCAGAGCATGGTCTGCTAAGCCATGTTTCGGGGATGGCATAGCCAGTTGTCCCTTGTTTTTTGGATTTCTCTATGTGAATTTTGTTTAGTATTAGATTTTACTAACTTGAGTGGATTTCAAAAATTTAAATTATTCATAAAAATTGGTTTTTGAGAGGAAATGTGGACTTGGAGTGGAAATTGTTTTTTGAAATATAAATTAATTTCAATTAATGGAATGTGTTGTTTTAGAAGGAAAAATGGGAGGTGTTTTGGAAGTTGTTTTGGGATCTTGGTGCCACTTTTTGGAATGTTAATTATACAATATTTGGGAATATGGGAATTTGGAAATTTATTTCCTTAATGATAAGTTAAATTTTTATATTGGCTATGAATTTTTGCTTTACATCGAATGATTGATTTTTAAAATGAGATGTGTTTTGAATTAAAACTTGGTATTCCTATGGGGGATCATATATATTGGGGTATGCATGTGGCACATGGATAATTGGTGGTATTTTTGGATGGGTTCATGAGCTACCACAAGGGTATAAGTATATGGGAGACCTCATGGTATACCAATGGAGGATATTTAAGTTGTTTTTTTTTGAAAAAAATGATCTTCAAAAGTGTAATATAAATTTTTTTGTAAAGTGTGTGAGAAAATTTTTAGTGTTCTGTTTCTGTGTTTGCTATCCTTTTTTCACGGGATCTTGCCTTTGACATACAGAATTGTTGAAAAAATGGTGTTTTGAGTTTGTGTTTTAGTTTTTTATTGATGTGTGTAATTTTCATTTATAATGAGTTTTGATTCGGATTTGTGCCTCTTTTTTTTAGTATGCCCCCATGAAAAGTCATAGAGGGTTTTAGTGAGTCTCTTCTAGTTTTTGGTTCAACCCAGGCTCTTAGAGGAGTGGTGAAATTAAAATTTTTTTAGTTGTTGTCTATCTTCCATGGTGATTGTGATATATTGAAGCCAGCGGACTAGCTAGGTGAAATCGTTGGTGATTTCAGGTTAATGGGAACTCCTAAAGCTATGAGATCTCATGATGGTTTGAGTTCATTTGAGGTTACAACTTTGGATTGGTGGAGGATATAATCCCATTTTTATTGCATGATGGGTTTTCTTAGAAGGTATTTAAGACCACTCTCATCTGATTGTTTATACCAAATGAAGTGAGGGTGAGGCATGTGGCATAGCTCGTGAGTGTCCAATAAGGCCAATTAATAGTAAAGTCTTATGGCGGCCATTTCAAGGGGTAGATTCCCTTTTCATTCGAGGCAGTGTCATGGAATCAGTTAAAGCATATCATGTGTGGGGTCTTCATCCAAGGATCAAGGACCAACTCTTTTTTTGTTTGAGATGTTTCCCCATCTGGAGAGGGTATTGAACCTATCACAGACAAGTGTTGATGTCAATTCCATGTTCTAATAGTCATTACAATATCTTTTTTTTCTTATAGTGTGTCTAGTTAGGGTACATTAAGTCACCTTGTCTTAATACTCTGAAGTCTTTCCAGCATTGTGGTTGTTAGTGGCACATGGAGAGGTTCCACTAGCGGTATCATCAGAAAGAGTCTCGATCAAAGGATGTCAACTCTTGACTATGGGGTAGCAGATGCTTCAAATCATTAGATCTCTAGCTACAGGTTTTAGATTGAGGCATTTCACATAGTCATGAATCATTGGGTGTGGGGTACCGTGGTCTAAATTTTGTCTCCTGTCCTGAAATAGTGATGGTTAAATTTCTCTACTGTAGCTCCCTCATCTCTGAAGGTTCTATTTTTTTATGAGGCATAAGGTATTTTTTTGAAAATATGGTATTTTTTCTTTGAATACCCCTAATTGGCTATAAGAAGGTGGGATGATCTCGTTTTTTTGTAATTTTTTAGTCGTGCCTCCTCTCATATTACCGGTATTTGGTTTTTAGTATATGATCATTTTGGATATGCTCGCCTCTTTTTAAAATGATGAGTCATGGTTCATTTCCATAATTTGTGGAATTAATTATTAGGTTTTCTCGTGTGTCAGCAGTTTCTGGTTCGGGTAGGATGTTCCCATGTCAATTTGTGCTATTTGGCCTAAGATGTTTGGTTATTAACTAATGGGAATACCCAAGAGGGATCTGGTCGTGACTTCATAGAGAGTTGTTTTGTATGGGAGTTTTTGTTTTTGTTTGCGGTTTCCTATCTGAATCAAGTAAGCAGTTTCAGAGTTAGCCTACGAGGAGATTCTCAAGGGTGGTTTTGTTAGTCGGGTTCTTGTTGTGGGGAGAGGCCTCCTCATTTTTTTGATGGCTCTTCTCTTTGTATTTTTCCTCATATTTAGGTGGGTGTGACTGATGGAGTGAAAAGTCACATCGATTATGTGATTTCACTGGCCTTGTTCAGTTTCAATGTTCAGTCTAATTCCCCGATTGGATGGGTGAATTTATTGGGGTAGAAGGTTTTTGTTGTGGGGAGAATTGTCACACCCCGAACTGGAATCTTGATATTTTATTTATATTTGTGTTTTTGGTTTCTTATGTTTTTTAAAAATATTAAATTAAATTCAAAATGAATTAAAAAAGATAAATGGAAAACAATTTAATAATAATGTTATTATTATTATGGTCAATAATATTATCATTAAGTTTATTATTATTATTATTAAGTTAATATAAATATTATTATTATTATTATTGGAGTTTATCAAAATTCTTATTAGTATTATTTTTTTTATTTATTAAATTTTTATTTATTTTATTGTATTTCATTATTTAATTTTTTATTTATTTCTTTATTTTTTTTCCTCATGTTTTTCCTCCCTCTTCATTGCACATAGTGATCCACCCATCCCTCCATAGTTACACTCTACCCCTCCCTCATGTCCTCTCCTTCATTTAATAATTCCTCCGGGTTCCTTCACGGATCTTGTTTTATTTTTCAAGGTAAGACTATCTGTATTTGTCTCATCCTTCAATTCGGTCAGTTTTACCCTCATTGACACTCCATTCCATTAATCTAAACCCTAATTCTCATATTAATCCAATTTTTTGGGGTTTCATCCTCCATTATGGTATGTGGAATTCCTCTTGGGATGAAATCATTTGTATTCTGACATCCTCTACTGAATTCAAAGAAGATTTTCTCATCTGGTCTCGTCGATGCTGCTTGGGGTAACATTTTATTCTAATTTTTTGTTTCTCACCTTCTATTTTGGGGTACTTAGTGATTATGGTTCCTAGAATTGTTATATAATATTTATGACTTCATGAAGAGTTGCCCTCGTATTTATAGGTACGTGTGTATTTATTCAAATTCCTTCATTGCACAATTTCTAATTTTTTGTTTCTCACCTTCTATTCTGGCGAGATCTTCTCCTTTATTAGGTGTGTGTCACAATGCAATTTGTTTCCATTGAATTTTTAATATGTTTACACCTTTTAATTCTTTAATTATGGAAATTATAATTATATTTAATGTCTTTGTGTGGATTAAAACCCATTTTAGAATGCCTTGGCCTTGGCATAAATGGTTGATTTTTAAATCCCCATTTTATGAATTAAAATAAAATAAATAATTGTTCTAGGGTTTCCAAGAAATGTATATTGGTCATTTTAATGTTTTAAAGGTGTGTGAATGGGTTTTTGACTAGTTTGGTTCCATTTAGGTGAAAATTATCTTCTAAAAGGAATTTTGTATTAAATTGAGGTGTGACTTCAAATATATTCAAAATGGGGGTTTCACTTTTCTTCAAAATTGTGGTTTAAAATGTGTGATTTGTTTTTCTCTTGTAGAAATTCATGATTGGCCTCTTTCAAACTGTTTTTATGGAAAGGTGATTAATGTATCCTTTATTATTGATAAAAATTCCAATGGATGGATCCATTTATGAAATTTAATTGATCATCCGGATTTAGACCAAATGGTATAGGAGTGATATTCTTTTTTTTAAGGGGGATTCCTTGTCAAAAATGGGTGTTTTAGTTTAATTAAGTGTAAACGGGGTTTCCATTGTTTTATTTTTTATTTCATGGAAATGTTTATTCCTTCATTTGGAGTTGTTTTTAAAATTTTAGATGGTTAGAAACAGATTTTCAAATGTTTATGCAATGGGTGAAGTCATGGTTGGAATTTGTGATGTGATATTAATTTTCCCCTTATTGAATGCTACTGTTGTATATGTGTCTTCTGTTCAAGTGATGGATGCATGTGTTATTAGTCTCTTCCTATTGTGATTTTGGATTCCTTTAATTCATTAAATTATGGAATGATTAATTATTTAATTCAATGAAATGAAATATTAGGGTTTGATTTTGGTTTTTTTATTTCTTTTAGTTTAGGGTTGTGTGAATAGTCCTTTAATACCAATTCTTGTGTATTCTATCATCCTTCTCCAAAGGAGAGGAAATTCAGGATGTTTTATTCTTTCACTGCCATCTGAGGTATTAATTTTTTGTTATTACTTCATTTCACACCATCTAAATTTTCATATTTATTTATTCTAAGTATTTTATTATTTGTGGTGTAGTGCATTGAACTCTAATTTGTGGTTTCGAGTCACCAGGTCTATGGAAACTCACATGTGTCTTCATAGGTAAGTATATATATATATATATGGGTTCCCCCATTATATGTATAACCATATATGGCGGTAAATGTACTTGTATGGGGATAAATGTCATTATATATATGTGAAAGTGCATATACCTAGTGGGGGAGAAGCAGCTTTAATGTAGAAAGCACCATTGGCTGAAACATCAGTTTGGGACCACCCTGAAGTAGTTCCCCTATGACTTTCCTTTGATTTTAATTCTATAATTTGTTTCTTGTTTTAAGAATACATTTTATATTTTTTCTATATAATCATGCAACAAAATCTGGTTGAGGTTCCTAGAAATGAGTATGCCTTTGTTTGGGATATTAAAATGTACTTCTAAGACCCATTATCCATAATTGACATTTATGGAAAAGTGATTTTCTATGTTTTTATGAATTGTTAATGAACATTTCTAAAGGAATTTTTACTTTTGGCGGGATAGATATAAAAAGTGTTCTATATATGTAATTAATCCTATTTGGCACATTATTAATGGTTTATAGACAAGTAAAACCTCGCTAGAGGCTAGCCACCTTGTTTTAGAAAATTACATGTGTGTTAAATGTGTGATTTATTTAAATGTTTCTAGTAAAGAGGCATGTTCATTTTTTGTGTCACAAAAAGGGGTTATGCGCTCATGGAAGGAGATCAGTGGTGAGAGTTAGGATGTATTTTGATGTAATGAAAACGATAAGTACATATATATTTGCTTGATAAAAACTCAACACCACATGAAATGGAGCACAATGAGAAACCAGAGTATTTTGGAGGGGGGAATAGTACTAGTACGCTAGATGATATGTATGTGGTTTGTCCTTGTTTCATCTTACTGGATTGATGGAACAATACTAACTAATCATTTGTGATTAATAGATACCACTATGTTATGGGTGTGTTCTCTACTAGTGGCTCATGATTCAGAATATATATTTTTTTTTCTTTTGACATGTTTCACTGAGGTACAAGGATCCCAGGTCCCCAACATATACTATCTTATTAGGGATTTCTCATAGTACTTGTGATGTTATTTCCATTTCAGTCATTTCATACTTGATGTATTTTTAAACAATATTTTAATCTAAGTTGGTTTCCATTCATTTTGAAATGTTAATGCATGATTTTAACTTATTTTGAAAATTTTGTGGGAGATAAATGGTTTACTTGAAAAATTAAATTTTTTAAATGAATTTTAAAAAATGAATAAATTATTTTATTATGTTTTAATTTTAAACTAGCATGTTTTGGATAACTTATAAAAGGAAAGGGAACACCGAATATTTTGTATCATGGAATTCCTACAGAGCATCTCGATCCTCATTCCTACATTACTTTTTGATTTCAGGATCCTCTAGTTTTGGATCTCACATAGAATGTGTAGTTTATATTCTGTAGTGACCCATGAGGTCACTTGAGGTATATCTCATTGCTATAATTATTCTTTTTTTCGTTTCAAGTTTATTCAGTTTAAATTATTTTATTTATCTATTGGATATTATTATTATTATTTTTCTATATTTTTTTGTCCAAATTATTCCAAGCCGGTTTATTTTGATGATTGACACTAGTTTCCTATCCATGGAGATCACGAACACCCTTCAGCCCATTTCACAGACCGACTCAGGTGTCTAGTTCAGGGTTGACCCGGGTAGGTCCCTGACAGATAATCACTTAGGTATCAAGTAATACCATTTGGGAATAGTTTCTCCATCAAAAAAATAAAACTATAGATTCCACCATGAATTTCATCATAAAAAATATAATGATTACATTCCTACACTAAAACAAGATACATTTTCCATAATAATGATAAATAAAGTGAGTCTAATCAGAAATGATAATATCACAAGAACTCATAAATATCACAAAATTAGTATAATCATGAAAAAAATAAAACACCAATATAAAATAGGAGTTACATTTCATTCAATTTTAGTGAGGCTAATAAAAACATCACTGAGGATCCCCAAAATCCTCCCTAAAATCCTAACACCTCATGAAACACTATCACCTATAAAATTATATCGAAGAAGGATAAAAATAATTTGGAATATTAAACAAAATTTCATATCCCTGTAAACATTATCTATATACCATGTAACACAAACTACATACACCCAAAGGATTATTTATAGTGATGATATAATGCCTAATGTGATTCTATTAGGAATTTATATATTAATTTTAAAAATGAAAGTTGTTAGTAAAACATTTAAAATAATGATTTGAAAATCAATTTCTGTTTAAAATAGTTTATTACAATCCTTTGGTTTATTTAAATGTTATTCGGGTTCCAAAAAAATATGAATAAGGAAAAAATAAATAAAATTGAGAGTATAATGGTTTATAACATATAATAAGTGTAATAACTTAATGGAAAATAAATAAAATATCACAAACATCATGGTATTGAACAATATATCTAATGATTATATGACTATCTCAAGGAACACTAGTTGGAATATAAGATCTGATAAATCTATCCCCAAGAGATAAATTTTCCCTATGATGTACTAATCAATCTCCTTAACAAAATCAGTCCAACTATACTACTATCGTTTTTAGTGAACATTCTAAACTGGGGTCCACATCTATCTAGGATGTCAACTCACCCTTATTCTCCAATGTTCTTTAAAAATGTAACTTAAACAATCTACACCCATAATAACATAAATAAAAAATCTAAGGATAATTTAATTTAAATCCCCTATTGAAAGTTCATTTGAGACTATTTAATTATTTAAATCATTACAAAAAAAGTATTTCATGGAAAAAAAGTTAAATTAAATCCATTTTAAAATTTACATAAATCTATCATAAACCATGAATCAAAACCGAAAAACATATAAAAGTGCTCAAAATATCAAAATAATAAAAATTTATATCTTCATACCAAATTAAATAATTTAACTAATGTAATTTCATAAAAAACTATCATTTAGTAGAGACACCTAACTCAAAACCGTGTGAAACTCATCACCTCCACCTAAACATACTAGAAAAGGGAAGGTGGGATCCTTAAAATCATAGAACTATATGAAAATTCATCAAAAACCAACTTAAAATCCAAGGTTCATAACTTCATGTCCATTAGTTTATAATAATGAGATAAAATTAAAAACAACTATTTATTTTTGGAAAGGAATAAGAAACAAAGAAAATGGGTTTCTACAAGTAAAAAAAATTTAGGATACAAGGGGATGTGATGGATCTCAAATAAAGGGTATGGTAAACACTAAATAATTTAAGAGGATTTGGAAGAAAAGGAATTAAAATAAAAACGGTTATTTGAATACTTTTATAATTTTATGAAACATTGTCAGAACTCATGGTTTTATGGAATGGGTTGGAAATCCATGTTCCAAACCTGGGGAGTCACTTCCCCTTTAAATAATGGTATGCATGGTATTTTTGAGTCTTTATTGTTAGAAAAATCATGTGATATGTTTTCAAAATATCTACATAATTCCCATACCCTCTCATTTTTATGTTGTTTCATAATTACAACTAATTGTGCACTAACCACATTCTCTAGACTACATTTTGATAATTTTATATTTTCAACCTCGGACTTCCTAAAAATCCAATTGAAATGAAATGATAACAGAATGTTGAAATAAAAACAAACCATCTAATTAATAGGTGACACAAAATAAATGAGTGTATGTTTATACCAATTCAAGTGACAAATTTTGTATTTATCTGTCTAATGAGGGTCATGTGATGTGAATATCTATCCATGAAAATGAAGTGTTATTTAAATAAATATCTATTCTTGAAATATTATATTTTGTGTTTAATTTCATGAAAATAAGTGTTTGGTTTGTTGATATAATATTAATGTTGAAACAAGGATATAATTAAGTCATGAAACATGGAATTATCTATTAATTTGAAGATGGTAACCATAAATGAAAGCCACAGTTCATGAAAAATACATGAGAATGATATACATGGGACTAAATGACATCGAGGATCATGAAGTGCCTAGTGAGGAAAAATTAGACGTACTACAGTGCCATTATGGAGAAATTTTTAAATAAAGAAACAATTGACTTTATTATCAAATTATATATATGAAGATCATGGAATGAAGAGACCATTAATTTTACTGTGATGATATATTTATAAATATAAGGTGATAGATGAGGCATACTGGTATATAAAAACATTGACAATACCACAATCCAACCATACATGTGAATAAATATTGGTTGATTAGTAATAAATCAAATATAGTTGGACATCTACATTTTGGATTGACTAATCATGCCTCAAGAGGATATATTTATGGTTTATCAATGAATTCCATTAGATTTTCATTATATTAATTCAAATTATATGTATTTATACTTTAGATAAGTGAAAT
This sequence comes from Viscum album, assembly GCA_963277665.1. Lineage (NCBI taxonomy): Eukaryota > Viridiplantae > Streptophyta > Magnoliopsida > Santalales > Viscaceae > Viscum > Viscum album. The sequence continues at coordinate 128,256,358 of OY728145.1, forward strand.
TATTCTACACCATGAAGAAAAATATGATGTTGTAGATGACCTGGCATAATAGTTAACGAAGACTCCATAAGAATAATTATCATCGAATATCTTCTTGTGCGTGAATATCTAATGGTTTTGGGAAAATATCTTTTAGAGTTCCACTGCACAAAAGGAACAACGTTTCAAAAATGTTGAAATATAAGATTGTGAATTTTGTGAACGGAGTACAATGGGATAATGATACTCAAAAGTCAAAGGATGGAAAATTTATGTGAAACCTAAGAATATATTGAATTGGAGGAATCCCACTTTAGTAAAAGAACTTTTTATCACTTGTCAATAGATAAAAATTGACATGTCACGATAATATATTTTTGTTTTTTCACTTTAATATTGTAATTTAAAAAATTAGGTTGGTTAAGGTTATAAATATTTTAATTTTAAATAGGTATATCACACCACAAATAGTTTTAGGTTTTAAAGAAATATGGAAGAACCAATCATGACTTTTAGGTAATTTTAAATGAGATATCACTTTGATTCTATTGGTATATCTGTTGAATGATGATCATGCCTCTATGGAGGAGGTCATGTCGCAATCTGGATGAAGATACTGAAAACCAAACCATAATATAGATTATCTAGATGTGAACAAGATGTTTTTAGTAAACCTTATATATATCATATGAATTTAAATGGAAGAATATATGAATAAAAATTTGTGAAGTTGACTTGAGATTATTGGGAATATTTTATAACAGTCAATTATATGAATACATCTATTAGTCCTAGATTATTAGATGGACATTAATTAATCATAATCATCAAATCACGATCTAGAAACATAGAGATTATTGAAAAAATGGATCATATGATTCCTAGAAATATAATCCATAACATGTTAACATTAGAGGTTTATATTCTTCAAAAAGGGAGGTAACCCACATTTTATTTTAAATTATCAAATAAGGTACATTATTACAAAATATATGTAATGTAAATATCATTATTTCAATATCTAGGTAATTTAAGAGTTGAAGGAAAAGCATAACAGGGATAATTCTAGAGTGTAATTATGTAAATTTGGATACATTTTTTGTTGTTGTGTTTATTGGGAAATAAAAAAAATATCACTATTTATATAGTGGATCTCATATTTCATTAGAGTATTGAATGAATATTAGATAGGATAACAATATTTACACTATTCATATATAAATAAGCGAGGTATTTTAGTGGCCTATATAAATATAAAAGAGACAGTATTGTCTATAATATATTGAAGAGAAAATCATTTATATAAAATTTCATTGTATTATATGGATATGTTCATGTAAGAGAATAATATGGGGTAATCCTAGGATAAGCAGTTCACATTTCCAAGACCATATATAATAAATAATCCTTAGCATGGAGTGACCACATCCTAAAATCTATATCCACCTAAAATTTACTATTTTAAATTTTGGTACATTGATAAATCATTATTGTGTGTATTTAAATGTTGGTAATTTTTTTGAACCAAATAAAATAACTATGTTCGGTACAGGATTTACAATTATTTATATTTTTTTTTATGATTTTATATTTTATTAATCTAATGGTTGAGATATTGAACATTATTCCTTCCAATGATAGAATATGATATAATGAATGTGTTAGAATAATAAAATAATTTTTTTTCTAAGAGAAACCCTAATATATCTCCCATTAGAGTAAACATAATTAGCATTGAAAAAATAAGTGTCATTAGATCTATAGTTTTTATGATAATGTTCAATCATTAATTTTTTTTTATTTTTTTCACACGTGGACATACTGATGTATCATCTAGTTATTTTTGTGGTACTAAATTTTATTATTGTAGAAGGGATATTTTTTGGTTTTTATACAATTTTGGTGAAGATACAATAAAATATGTCTTGTTAGATACTAATTTGAGATAGAATAGTGATCAATTTCATGATATGGAGGAACATAAAATTATACACATTGGTATCTAAAATTATGTATGCAAGAAAGTTATCAATTATTCTAGGACATTGATATTTTTATATTTGGGAAACAATTGTGGAAAAAATTTCATCCAAAAGTAGTTTATGAGTCTACTAGAAGAAAATAGTTCGAATTAAGAAAAAATGAAAAGTATAACCCCCATGGAAACATCAACTAGTGGAGTCCACAAATAAAAAAATGAAAACATTAATAAAATATAATATTTAAATTGAATTAGAATGTGAAGGATATAAAAGGAATGTATCTATAATGTTTTACTTGGTTTTATGTCCTGCCAGACACCATGAGTGTTTCTCAGTAAGCCCAAGGGCTTGATGGGGTCAGAAAAAACTATTGTAACAATATCCCAACTGAGGAATAACTATACACTATTTTTATTCAAAAAGATATATTTTATTTTTGAACACCATGCACATATTTTATATCATTATCTCTAGAGTGAAAAATATTTTATAAATAAATACTATATTACATAGAAAAAATCGAATAAAATTTAAATTTAAGGAAAACATATTGTGTTAGAATAAATATTTATTGTAGTGGAGGAAAATAACTTTATAGATCAATGAAGGGTTCCCAAATAACTAATAATACCAATCAAGTCTAGAAAGAAGCTTTTATTCTAACCATTTGTTAAAATAAAAATAAAATAAAAAACATTAGGAGATGGGCGGGGTCAAAAAAGGACTTTTCCTAATCCATAAAATTGAGCGTTAAATATAAAAATATGACATATTGTTTCCACGATTAAGGTCATAATTAATTTCCCACTCAAAATGGGACATACCCTCGATAAAGATCAGATCGACTTCTTCATTGATCTTGTTTGAAACATTAGTAGAAGATAAGGTAGACATAGTATATGGTTTATTGGAATAGTCCTTCTTTGGTCTTCTCTTCAAAATATCAGCAATGGTGTTCTCTAATTCATCCACCATTCCCATTATTGTTATAAGTGAATCCTTGAAATATGTATGAGAACTTCTTTTCATTGCCTTTAGGCGGTGTAGTCAGTCACCCCTTCATCATCAGAGATATTTCCCCACTATTCAAATATTATAGAGAAATTAATGATTTTATGGGTATAATGAAAATAATCATCATTTTGATGAGAATCATTGTTATTGAAACCATCACCTATGGTTCTAGAATATTATAATCCACAATATGCATGCATCCTTGACCAAAATTAGACTTTGTTAGAAGATCCTCTATGGAACCCGGATGAGATTAGACTTGTTGTACAACATCACCACCAAGATCAGTAACATCAGTATCCACCAGAACGTTCACATACAGGGTATCAATCATACTTTTTCTTAACTATCTTTCTAACAAGAGACTTAAGACCACACTTCGTCATCGAGGAAGAGGTATGCCCCTTCAAAGCATCAGTGACATCCTCAAACAAAGGTTTCTTCCAAGATGCATGTATACTTCCATTAGAGTTATTTTATACCATAAAGCTAATAATATTATTCTAATATAAACTTTAATTTAGAGAATGAATTAATATTTGAGAGATGAGAAATGATTGAGTTGGTTTATTGTAAAAAATTGACGGTGTGGGGATTGTGGTTCCACCTTTAAGTATGGGAATTATATTTTATGTTTGGAAATTGAAATTTTCATTTTTTTGGTTTTATATGGTTTTAATTTTTTATTTTTTCCATCGGTACCCACATAACTTAATAAAACCGATTTTATTGAAAATAGATAAAAAATGGAGTAATAATTAAGGAATATTCTCTTTTAATGAGAAATGTGGATGACCACAAGAAGAGAAAACCACCAAGGAAAAAAATTTATGTGTTGGATTTAATAGATATCATAGAAACTGTTCCTAAAGAACTTGTTATTTGATTAAAAAAATAATTTAAGAAGGAAGAATTATAATTACTTTGTAAGAGCCCTCATATGGTGAAGGAATCATAATAAAGTTTACAACAATAATGAACTAGTGGATGAAAGGTTTATAATGGGGATTACTTTCAGAACAGAGTTCATCTATAAGATAAGAATGGTATAGATCAAAAAATTCAATATACAAAAAAATGTTTGTATAAGTTTTATTTTAAGAACCATAATAGAGGTTTAAGCTAAAAGAGCAGGGTTGTTTCACTAAGATTAAGAAAATTCTTATAATTGAAAATGATTAGGAAGAACCCCTTCTATTTTATTACTTTATTATTTCAAAATATTTAATATATGGAGAATAATTAAGGGGAGATGTGTTCAATGGGATTTATGTGCTAAAAGAAAATGAAGTCAAAAGCATATTTAGATCAAGAACTAGTGGTAAAAATCCTTAATTAGATTCAATAATTGGTTTTAAATAAACACTATGAATCTCAAAGTAAAAGTTGAAATTTCTTAATAAGAAGACAAGTTCCAAAGGATATTACGCCTGATCTATAATCTATGTGAGTTAAAATCCATATAATTGTTTTTACAATAGAATTAAACTAAATTTTTCGGTCAATAAAAGGAATCAACTAATATTCCTAGTGATATCTGTCTTTGATGAATTGTAAGGACAACTAATTATTAATGAAAGATAGAAATAGAAGAACCCAAAATTTTGGATGAAATTCATATATTATAAATGAAAGATAATATTTTTACCATCTAATACTATGAATTACTATAGGATACTAAGGTGTTAATTTATATGATAACTATTATAATGATGAATGTTCTTGAAACTATATTTATGGTTTCTCATAGAGAAAATGTTTAGTGTGATATTACTAAAATTTAAGATCTGGAAGATGATGGTTGTTTAAGAATTATATGTCATTATATTTAATCTCTATATAAAATCTAAGAATACAATATAAGATGTATTACTTGCACAATTTGTGATTTAAGTCACCATTGACCAATAATTTAGTGGAAATATGATTAAGAGAATAGGGATAACTGTTGGACATAGATAATTCTCTGTGTTGCATGGAATTTATATATATCAGTGGGTGACATGGATAATAGTAATTTTTTTAAGTAGATTGTTGTTTCATACACTCGGAGAAGACTCAAAAATCATTGATTATTTTTATATGATATTACATTCAACTGGAAATTAACTAAATAAATTCATTGTGGGGATGAATTAACTTTTCTAATATTTTTTATTAAGAATAATATTTATAGAAGTCATTTTCAAAAAGTGGAAAGACCCTACACGTTCACAATATATTTGAGATTAGGTAACAATAATTGTAAATAGATATAATATTTCAACCAATATGTATTATGATTGATAAATCATAAATTACATATCAATATTATCTACAAGTGGTGTAAATATACCAATGATCCTATCGATAATATCAAAACTATTTAGAATGGGTTGTGAAGGTGTTACATAAATAAATTGGAAGTATAACGTTTCTAAATGTAAATTTTGAGAAAATCTATATGTTATGACACATAATAAATAAAATAATGGTTTGAATAATATGGGGAATGTTTTACTAAATATAGTGCCTGAATAATCCAAAAAGGGGGAGTGAAATAGATGAAACCCCTATGGACTTCTCAAAAAAATGGGAAGAAAATAAAATAAAAAATATAGAAAAAATAGCATTTTCATTCGTCAAATTGGTAATGAACATAATTCCACACCTATCATTAGATTTATTTTATGAATTATTACATCCATGATATAGTTAAATTTATAGAATTATTTTCAACGTAATATAAAGGGTTGTAATGTTTGAACCAAGGGGGTTTGTCTTGAATATTTTAATATAAACAATTGGATTATTTTACACTAAATAATTGTTAACATGATGGATCTTTTAAGGCATAGTATGTGGATGTATGGATGTTGGTGAATATAGTAATGAATAATGGAAATCGTATTTGGAAAGGAATCAGTGACAATGATATACATGGGATTGAATGACATATATGACCGTGAAATATCTGGTGAGGAAGTATTGGAGAATATGCAATATCTATATGGTGATTTGTATAAATAATGGAATAACTACCCTGATAGGTTTTTATATCAAATAAATTGAATGGGGATTTTATGACATGGATTGTTAATATATATCTTTAAATGATAGGTGATAGATGAGGTATAATATATTTATTCTTCCATATTGTGTTGATATAAGAGGTTTGAGTTTATTTCAAAAAGTATGGTGGAAGTATTCTATTATAAGATCATAACACTATATAACAATAGCTATTGTTCATAAATATAGTCATGTGTGTGATTTAATAGAGTATATATAAAAATAAGTCAGTAATATGTTGGATAGTTGCGTAGTGGAGTGATGGATCAGGCCATAAGAGGTATAACATATAAATAATTAGAGAAGTAAAAAAGGAGTTATATCAGATTAATTTAGATGGAACATAAATGTATTGTGGAGATCTAAAAGGATATTGTATCATGAATCAAGATATCAAAAAATTGTAATCCAATCACAGGAGTAAACCAAGCCAACATAAATCACCATCAAAGTTCATCCTACATAAGGGAACATCACAGTGTAAAAGTAACATCTAGAGTTTGAAAGCACAATCAGTATCATTAAATAAAAATTGATGACAATAAAGATAAAAAATTTGGGGAAAATAAATTTTTGGGATGAAACTATATTTTCTAGAGAGGCTAAGAAAATTATGTGTAGCCTTGTAATATGATGTATTAGAGAAATCATGTCATAGTTCTTGAACCACACCCTGAATAGTCAAGATACGTGAAAACCCATGCAACAATATATACTATTTTTATTTCCCTTGTGTGATTTTAGAATATAAGAGAAAATATAATCAGTTGTGGTTAAATTTATTTTAATTTTAAAGAGGCGTATCACACTACAACCATTTTTATGATTTAGAGAGATAATTAATATCACATCACAATTTATAAAACATTTTAAATTACATGAAATTCTGATTCTCTTGATATTGTTGTATAATAGGGATCACATGGTAATGGAAGAGATCATACCATTATTTGGATGATGTTGAGGAAAATCATACTATAACGGATAGTGAAATGTCTTGTTAATGAATATTTCTAAAATCTCTTCAATATTATGTTTTGATATAAAACGATAAAGACATTGTAAAATAAATTTAACCTCGACTTGACTTAATTAGATTTATTTTATAAAAATTAATCTTGTAGACATAAGGATTATTCTAAAAATATTATATTAAATGGAATTGATTATTACCATTACAGTAAGGGTTTTTATCTTGGATGTTCTTATGAAAATGGATCTTTTTATTTGTAAATGGAAAATACAAAATATTATTATATATGTGTTGTAAATAGATAATAAATATAGGATAACCATTGTGGAATATAAACAATCTAAACATAGATATTGATGAATGAATGGTCAAAGAATAAAATATTTCAATTAAAAAATCCTTTTGATTGATGAATTAATGAAGGATCAAAAGAGAGATAATTCTGGGATTGAATTATATACAACTAGAATTATTATTTTGTTTTTTTTCCTATGTTAAATTTGATGATAATCACATTCATTGAGATTTATAACTCAGATTGAATTATAGGATTAAAATATTAGTAAAGTGGAGAGAAATGTAGAGTCTCTTAGGGAATGAATGCGACTAATATTTTGGTAACTTATGCTAAAAAGGGAGAGACCTTCTTGTCTATAAACATTCCAAGTGATACCCATGTATATAAACTAATATAGAATTCCCAAAATAATTTAATAAATGATATTAAAATAGAGTTATATTTTGATTGAAATTGTGTTTTTATTAATCTATTTAAAGGAATATTGACGTGGTGTTGAGGTATTATAAACTAAAATTAATATCAAATAAACAAATTTTGTAATATATTTTGTAACATAGATGAATCATCGGTGTTATACCTTATAATTTTCCATTGTGATGAGAAATATTAAATTTTTTATGATATAGAAATGGATTTCATTTTTCTTATATGATGAATTATTTGATGAGAATTCCATTAAGAGGTTGAGATATTAAACTTTGTCCCTTATAATGAGGAATCTTCATTGGAAAAAGAATGAAACCAAATCAATGGGAAAGGCTTTATCTGAGGGATACCTTGAGTCATCTCTACCCCCTAACATTACACTTATTCATTCTAGTTCCAATATTTGTGTCAGTCTATATATTATATATGGTTCTTATTTTAGTAGCATGGATGATCTTGGAATTTGATTTTTTTCTTCTTCTACATCAATAAGTTTTATTCTATCCCAAGAGACTCATAAGTATAATTGTTATGTTTTCATATCTTTGAAGAAGTAAAATAAGATTACTAATTTAGTATATAGTAAAAATCATAGAACTATTCATGAATGGTTTTTTAGACACATTAATTGACCATGATAATTTATCTTCATTATTAGTTATATAATTAAACTTTTATCATTCTAGAATTTTCAATGAAAATTAAATTTTCTATTAATAGTATATTTATATATGAAAACCATTTTTTGTGTTCCATGATAGCTATAATTGACAATAAAACATCATCATTCACTTAAGGACTACAAACCTACCATGCGTAAATGATTATTTTAGAGAGTTTAAAAGAAAATAAAAAATAATCAATAAATTAATTTTCAGTTTTAATACTTATTTAACATCACCATAAATATGATTTAATTTTTTTGAAAGTTTCCGAGGAGAATTTAAAATAAAATTCATCGGTTTTGTAGCCCTATCCATGGTATTCAAAACACTTCCATTCGACTGAGCCTTTAATTTTATGGATGGTCATTTTTTAGACCATGGGACTTTGGATGGGTATAGAAGGTTTCAAATATATATGTATGTAGATATTTAAAAGGAAAATATGTCTTAGAAGTGTGTTTACGTAGGTCTAAAAAAATAATTCTTATAGAAAATTTATGGGAATATATTTCAATATAATATAAAATACGTTATTATTTACAGTCAAGACTATAGATATCATAGATTATTGGGACTATTAGTAGTGTTTTTTTAAATAATGTATTTATTTTCTTGTGAAATATAAATACACTCAAAGCCAAAAAAATTTTTGGAAATATTTTCATTATTGAAAAGAATAAATATTTATTTTTTATTAGAATAAAATTGAGTTTAATCTTTTAAAACTTATTTATAGTTGTTTTAAATTAAGCATATTATTCAAAAGTATATTAAATACTACTCATTAAAAAAATTATGTGGATTTTTTATAAATTACTGGTGTATTTTTACATCATATTAAGGTCATAAAATGTATCATATATGTAAAAGTTACATTTTATATTATCCAACTAATAATAATACTTTTTATATAAATTTCAAATAAGGAACTCTCCTATTATTTTAATATGTAATTTAAAAATATTATTTTTATAAGAAATAATTAATTTATAAATAATATAATTTTAATTAATGAAATTTAATATAAAAATATTTTTCTTCTAAAGAATATAAAATATTCATTTTAAAAATGTGTACTTAGACATTTTTTATATTATACATTTTCATAAATCATTTTATGATATTCTAATATTTATATTTTTCTTATTTTATTAATGGTAAATACTAATTATTATATAGTGTAGTGATCATATTTGACATATTAAAATTTCAAATATGAATTTTTTTTATAATGGATAATTTCGATTTAAATAGTCATATAATAATTATAATTACTATAAATTCAATTTATTTAGATCATTGTTAATTCCACAAATTGTTCTTCAAAATTAATTATGTTTAATCTATAATAGACCAATTTTATTTCAGTTTTTTTCTTTTCTCAATGTTGTTTACAGCTTTTATAGTCTAGCGGTCCATGACCAGTTGTATTTCTTTGTTCTAGTGATATTTGTTTACTTTTTACTATCCCATGGTGTTTTTTTTAGTTTAAATAATGTATTTACCCATTGAATGTAATTTTATGGAATAAAATAACTATTATCCATTTATTTGGCATCTTTTAAAAATTTCGGGAATTTCATTATATAAGAATTAATTTTTTTAGAAACACTTGTATTAAATAATGGAAACTAATTATGTTATATATATATTCTAGTTTTATATCTTTCAATCTAATTAAAAAAATACATTAGATATTTTCATATATAATTTATTGGTTTAGTTTATAAATATATATTTTAAAAATATGTGACATCACAATGAAATAATGATAAAGTAAAGAGTAACTATGTATATCATGACACACTATATTCAAAAACTTCTTTTAGAAATTTAATAACCCATAGATAAGCCCCCCTCTAATGAAACAATATATGGTTGAATAATATAGGTTATAAATGACTCACACACTATTTTACATTAGTTAAAATCTTTACATATTTATGTGATTCGTAACACGTATTTTTATAAACATCTCCTAAAACAAATCATTAAAATATTTTATATTGTAACATAAATGGAGAAACACTGACTGACTATTGGTCAAATTTAGAATCATATTCCTAATAATCAACTCATTAAATTATTAATGAAACATATTTACTTCACAACATCAAATGATTCATGGTTAACTTCTTTTTTTATAAATATAACTTTTTATATGCACAACATAATCATCATTATTGGAATATTTTCATTTTAAGGTTAATTGAGTTAAGTTGAATAGTATGTTTTAACTATTTAAATCAATATTATTTCCAACACATTTTAATAATATTTTTGGAAATAAAGTTATTTAAAATTTTAATATAATAATCTTGATGTTTCATTTGTAATAATATTAACTTCATTGTTTCAAAATATAATGTAACATCCAACTACCCCAGGCCACTAACTACTTCCATATTATTGGTCAACACATAGAATTTGTTGTGCCTCCCCATATTCCAAATGAATCAAAATAGTAATGAAGTATTTTTAGAATACCATAGGGAGACAATTCCAACAATATATAAGATATTATTTCAGAAAAAATAATATAAATATATAAAAATCATTAAACTTTATAGATAAGATAGGTAAAATGTCAAAAATAAATTCAATATCAATTCCCCAAAAAAAGTAAATTTCAATCACATAGTAGTGGATCCCTCTTGGTGGATTGTATATAGTAATAAAGGATGAAAACAATTAAAATTAACTAAAATATAACTGAAGCCCAGTTGGACCTGATTCTAACCCATTCTAATCTTTAATATCTATTATAGCATACTAAACCCATTATTATCATCATCAGACCTTTCCATTACCTGCAACCTATTTTACATGTAATTTTTTATTTGGGTACCTTTGTTACATAGATATAGGAATATGTGTGAGTATAACTAAGTAAATCACCACCAATGGAATCCCTAATGTTTCTTGTATAATATAAATGTTCATGGGGAAGTACAAAATGTGAAATAATTAATAGTTATGAAAACAATTATTTAAAAGGAAAATTATACCACTTATGTATCATGTATATCATGAAAACCTAGGTCATCCAGACCTAATTCATGATGTCCCAGGTTGTCTTTAAGAACATCCAGATGACTGTGAAAACTCTCACATCTAATAGTCATAAATTTAAACCTATGGATTATTTTATAGATATTATAGACCATCCCTTTGGTTGTTTCATAATCCCTGGAATAAGGGAGTATTGTATCATAGACCTCAATCCAAGGTATTATTCAATATTCATCACTAAACTCCTTCTATGGGAGTATTCAATAGTACTCACTGGCATACCTTCAATGATGTATTCGACAGTTATATGGAGAACCCCAAAATGTTTATTTTCTCATTAATTCCATAGGCTAAAAAGTTATGAAATACCTCCCTCCAATGAAGTATTAGAAATTAATCATAGACTAACCACCTAGATTTTTATTTAAAGATATATAATGAAATATCATTCTAGGTGAGTTCCATACTACAAAATTACAACTAACCTTATGTGAAAATTATATAAAAATAATTACATAACCTACAATATTTCCATTATCATTTTAAAAAAATTATTTTAATCCTAGATAGATTTAAAAATCACATACCTTTTTCTAAATAAAACCATTATTAAATTCCAATTCCAATTAAAATATCTATGGGTGTGAAATCTCTCTTCTTATCCATTGGTTTAATTCAAGAATTTTTTAATAACCATTAAACATAAATCTCTTCATAAAAATGGGTAATATGTTTTTAGACAAAAATAATAAATTTCAAGACAATTCAATGATTAATCCCACATAAAATGTGTTCTCTTTAGGTATCTCACTGTATGATTATAAGCACATGAAGTGGTACTTATGAAGGGAAAAAAATTAAACACAATCAAATGAGATAAAAGAATATTTTCCAAAGACTAATCATTTTTATACGTGAGTTAAAATTATGGTCATTATCTACTGAATCAATACACATTATAACTTAAGGAAGAGAAAAGGTGATTAAAGAAGAAACCAAACGAAAATCATCACTAAATCCCTTTTGGGATGAAATAAATAGGGTTTTAGTTCCTCTAATTTTAATAAGAGAATATGAGAATAAACATAAAATAAAAAAAATGTAATGAAAAAAATAGAAAAACAAAATATGTTATTTAAATTAGGACATCTCGAAATAATTATAGTGATATTTAGATTGCGCTATGAAAAAACAACTGATAATGATCAAGAGGGGTTTTATAAATATGTAATGAAAAGAAAAAAAATATGAATCATTTATGCAGCCTCTAAAACTGAAGAACATCCCTTATAAGCAACAATATATTATCTTCCTAAAGAAATTAATCATGTAAATTTATAATTACAAGGAATGAAATAATGTAATGGGTATTATAGACACATTTCATTTATTTCCTTGTATCTAGAACAGAATTCATCTATTTCCTTTATTTCCACAATCAATATTCAACATGTAAGCCTATATTGAATGTATTGTCATCATACATCATATATAGTGTAAATTTCACCAACTAACCATGTCTATAATAGAGTTATAAGGAATATTCTTACACCAACAAGGAGTGTTATATTTTCATGTAAAATGTGGAATGTTATATTTTAATCTAGTTGGTGAATCCTAAAAAAGTAAAAGGTGTATATATTTAATTTACCTAGAATCTTCATTTCCTCCATTTCTCTATAAATTTATCAAGTAATTTAATTTTTATATGAAAATATTAAACATATCCAGAAAAAAACAAATGTTTAATAATTAAGGAACATATAACTATTATTATCAATATTTTTATTCAATAAAACAAATTATAAGTTTACAAAAAAAATAATTTGCCTCACCCCCAAACCCCACACATAATTTCAGTTTTTCTTGCACTCATGAAAAATCATAACATCGAATCAAAATGAATCCAAACCATAACAAAGGAATAATTCTATTAATTAAACTTATCAAAATATACCCATAATTAACCATTTAAAATATATAAAGCTAATCTTATTCAATGGTTCTTAATCATGCTTCATATACTATTTCAATTGAATGAATCAATTCCACCTCTGATTAATCCTACCTAAAATGAATAAAACAAATATCTCATGTTTGAAAAATATAAAATTTCATTCATATTTAAAAACTATGATAGGAATTTTTTCATATTTGATAAATCCAAACATTCTAGGTAAGATAAGAGGAATATTTTTCCAATTATGAGTATTATCAATCCCTGTTAATGACACTTAAGGTTAGTGGGTTTTATTTGAAAACAAAATTTACCATAGAGGAGAGTGTCAATTTTTAAAACAATATTCACTAATCATAAAAAAAAATTTATTAGTCATCACTATATACCCAAATAATAACCCCTTATATAAATTACATTTCTTCTAAAATGAGTCAACGAGTCACATAAGAATAATATAAAATGAATGATTAACCCACTTATTTTTCATTATAATTTATTATATAAATTATTTTCAATAATAATTTTTTCATTTTTATTAAGGAGTAAAATTAATTACATAGAAAATTTAAAAACCTAGGGACCTTCCACTAAATAGTAACCAACCACAAAAACCCCATAGGATGTTACTCATCCCCATAACAATACATGAAATTAAATGATTCTCCCACACACATTCTAATAAATAAGCAGGCTAGAAATTTATGTGTAAAGGTTGATAGGGAAAATAATGTTTAAATGGGTAAACCTATATTATCATTGTTTGATTATTGGGCCTTATAAATAATTAATGTGTGGTTATTTTTAAAGGAATATAATATACGGGGATCAATTTCAAACAAACTCCTCAATCCCACTGGCACATATCCATCAGCCGAAAATTATTGAAAATGTTTACAAAATTACCCTAGATTATTATAAATAATATATGTTAAATTAATAATGGAGTATACTATAAGTTTTATGAGACATTTGGTTTGTAATCCCTCTTGTGTTTGGGACTAAAATTTTTTTAATCCATGACATAAATAAAAACAATCAGTCTAGTAAATGGAATTTTCCTAAAATTTAATGCCAATAATTAATAATATATCCTAAATAATATTAAAATAACAAAAGAAATGGTAATTGATTGAAATTTTTAAAATTACAATTCACCTATATCTTTATTATTTTAAATAATAAATTTTTTAAAAATTCTAACTTGTAAAAATTTATTTTTAAATTTAATGATTATTCCACAATTACTTAATGGGAAGTAACTACTTTTTTTTCGAATATTGTGATAGCCTAAAAAACATAATAGTTATCTTATACCCATAGAAAATATCTGGTAATATTAATGAGATAAATAAATAAATGATGACGGAAATAGATAAGAAATATAATAATTGAATTAATAAATATATGGAAATAGAAATTAATAATAGTAACTTTTTATAGGAAAATTTATAAAATGATGGAAAATACGGCATAGAGATTTCTTTATACAGTACTTCATGTTTCACATAAAATTATTTTTTATTCATGAAATGTAAAAAATATATTTTCTAAATTCAAGCATCATTTCATTATATAGAATATTTGGATAATGATAATCAATGACAAAAAACTATCAGGGTGGGGAAGGAGGTGATTGGTAATAGATGGGAAGGACCATATAAAATGAATATATAGTGCATGGGTATATATTGTGTTTCTATATCTAAGACTAATTTTAAGGATCAGGGAAAATAGAAGTACCCAAGTCCTCAGATATAAAATTCATCTCTATTTTTCTATATTCATATTTAGAGGAAAGAGTGGTGGACAATTATTGTCCATACTGTGAGATAGTAGTGGGATGAATGTTAAGGCTATGATTCTATTGAATAGTGTTAATACCAGAATTGAGATACTCCATATGGCCTTAAATATGTGTTATCTATCCTTGGAATAATATTTTTTGGGAATCATTTTCATTTACCCAAAAAAGGGTCAACTACATGGCCAAGTGTGATAGTAATTTTGGGGTTGTATAAGGGATAATAGTGGAAGGATAAAAATAGGTGGTCGATGGGTTGATGAGGAAGGGTTAGAAGGTAAAAGTGAATATGGATGTCAGTTCAAAAATCTATTTATAGATGGACCATATTAGTAGCGCCCCTAGGGGCCTTTGGTTCAACAACTTCCATAAATGACATGGGGAACTCTAAAATGATCACATAAGTGATTCCTCAAATTCATTCCCATGATAATAATAATGAGATATTCGATCAGTTGATGGTTACAAATGAGATTCATTGGATTTGGGGATAAAACACAAAAAATTGTTGAGTTAAATTGGTTTCATAGAAACTGCAATTAATGTTATCATAATTTCTAGTAAATATGGTGTGTAAATAAGTTGTCCCAATGAAAGGGAGATTGTGGTAGTCATAAAATTAGATAAATGAAAGGATATTTGTCTATCTCAAGGAAAAAATATTTTTTATAATGGATTAAGAAATCGTCAACCTGAAAATAGAGTTGGATAAGGTAGAATATAAGGGAAATGATTTGGGTTCTCTTCTATGATGTAGAAATATAACTAACATAATTTCCCACAAGCACCTTACCAAATTGAGAAAATATTATCAAAAAGGTAGTTCCAGGTTTTATCATGATATGGGATAGTGGAATAATTTAAAGAACATGACTCTCATAAATTATATCAACTGGTTATACTATTTCATTAATACATGAAACAATGGATTTCACCACCCAATATCAATTAGTTTTGTAGTATTGGTAAAATAATTATATGCTTGATTGAAATATTACATTTTAAAACATAAAATGAATCCTAGTATTTTCTATAATAACAATTTTACTCCCATTTGAATAATGATTCCTGTCAATCATACTATACATCCAATTATTTTTCGGATAATAAACAAAATTAAATGGTGAGCTCAGATACACAGCAATGGATTTTGTACAAAGAAATCTATCAATGTTTAAATAAGGCATGAATAATATGGAATAAGTAAATGATTATAAAATAATAAATATAATTAATCAAGTTTTCTAGAAACCTATCTGTGGATATCATAATGATTTAAATTTTCCCATGGATTTTAATATCTAATTTAGTAAGAATGGAATATAAAATGTCAGACAAATTAGTATTACTTTCAGGGACTTGTTCCAAGACATCATACAAAAATTAGTAAGGCCTTGGACAAATAATAAACATGATTTGTCTCATAATCCCTGTTAAGACATTAAGGGGATATATCAAGACCATCCCATCACTTAAAATGTACAATACCATCAAAATATATAAAGAGTGAACATAATTTCAATAAAGAATCAATATAAACACTCATATTAAAATATCATGCAAAAAAATGTTTCTTACCAAATAAATAAATGGAACAATATGATCAAAATCCATCCATTGTATAATTTTTTATTTTATTAATATATTATATCACTTGTAAATAATAAGACTAAATAATGGATGTTTATAAAGATGAAAAGAGTTTAAAAAATTTCATCATAATGTTCATTGAGGAAAATAAACTTTTCATTTTGAAATAAATTATGTAATATCCAAAATATTAGGAAACAATTTTCTATGGAAATAAATAATTAATAATGTAATGTATGTTTCAATGTAAATATTACTACTAGATGAAATGAAAACCCTTTAGTTTCATGTACGTTAAAACAATGAACTTATTCAAACATTTGGTAAACAAAATGCCTCATTCAAAAAGAGAAAATAATATTCTTTCTAAATATTTTATAAAAAATATTAATGAGTGAAATTTATTTAATAAATAATTATATAATATTAAAAAGAATCATGAATAAATTTTAAATAAAATATAGAAGTGGAAAAAAATGATACTCGATCGAATTGAAAAACCATTTCGGTTTTTATTTAAAATATTGTTTTTTCTTTATGAGGTCAAATGATGGTAAAAAGAGAATTAATTCATTAAAAACCAATAAATAAACATTTTATTATAAAATTAACGTGTTTTAGGATAACAATATCATATAAGTACCACAATATTAACACTAACATAAACACTATGAAATTATGATAAGATTGTGAAATAAACCCTTAGTACATTGGTAACATTTAAATTAAACCACAGTAGATTACATAATTTAAATTGAAACATTAAATAATATTTTTTATGAACTATTTATGACATATCTTATCAAAGGGGACATATATACACCTCATAAATTTAAATATTTTCATAACATGAAACTTGTCTCATTAAACCAATTTTGAGATGAAGAACCATTACCACATGTTTGCCTTGCTTCATATGTGATTATAAACTTCTGTATGATAAATATAAATTTGTAATTCATCTATATAATGACTATATACATAATTATAAAATCATATATGATCCAATTATAATATTTTCATTATGTTTTATTAATAATTCATTATTCAAATTTTTATTTCTGAGTATTAACTAAATATTTTTTCTTTTGAGTTTCATATTAGTTGATTCAATCCTTGTCTCTATATTAGTTATTATTATTCTCTTTAATTTTAATCATTATATATATATATATATTAATTATATATTTATATATATGGAACCATCCTTTAAATTAGTACAGGATAAATGAATCAC
This sequence comes from Viscum album, assembly GCA_963277665.1. Lineage (NCBI taxonomy): Eukaryota > Viridiplantae > Streptophyta > Magnoliopsida > Santalales > Viscaceae > Viscum > Viscum album. The sequence goes on from OY728145.1 coordinate 128,274,349, forward strand.
ATTTATTAGTGAATTTGGTATTCCATGTGTATACATGTTGGATGTTATAATTTTTTTAATATTGGAATTGTAAGAATTGAAAATAAAAAAAATATTTCCATGATGGTAATTTTTTTTAATAAATTTAACATATATTGAATAAATCCATAATTATGTCTATCAATGTTAGGTGGTGATGGAAAAAATGGCATTACTTTATGTTTTTTTAGCCTTCAGTGCACATGGTACTAGTTTTGTTTCCATTTAATAGTGAAGGAAATTGAAAAATATTATCCCACAAAAATTATAGCATCTCAGTATATTATAGAAAAGTAGTTTTTTTTATTTTTAATTTTAATAGATTATTTAAGGTGGAATAATTAGAATAAAAAATGTGTGTGTCCACTAAATATGATTACCTCTTCTTTGAAAGAGCTCTTTTATATCACCACTTGAGAACTGTAGAGTTTTTATTTTGATCTTTTGGGAAAAGAAATGAACCTAAAAATTGAATAAGGTTATTTATTATTTTTTAGTTGGAATTTCATGATCTATGTGGCTTAAATTGGTGTTAAGTAAGAGAGAGGGCGTCTTTCCTTTTAAATTGGAGAAAAGAACATATATGAAATTAATAAATTTATTTAAATAACATTAATTAATTTTCATCTGAACGTGACACCATGTAGAAGAAATAACCTAGATAAATATTATATCATTGAAATCCATTCATAGAATTAAATATTTCCATGTATAAGTAGTATTTTAAACCATGTTTTCTTGATTAACCCCTTTGTTATCAAATTTTATCTTTAACCACGATAATGATTTTCTCAATATTAATGGAATATAATTTTACTAATAAGTTTTAACAATGCCAATAAATGGGAAATAGATGATTGTTTATACAATTTATCATCTTTCTTATCCACTTTTAATATTTTTAGTATTTTTAAATATTTTAATAAAATATATTTAATATTTAATACTATTAAAGTAATTTTATGAAATATTAATGTAATTTTAATTAAAAGATATCAAGATAGAATTAGAGCGCATAAATAATAGATTTCACAATTTATTATTCCGAATTTTTAACTATAAAATTTATGTGGAACCGTAATTCATCCAAAAAAATATTAAAATAAAAATTTTCCGAACTATTTACATAGATTTTTCCACACCTTAAAAAAGCATTATGTTAGCATTGCATAAGACGTTTTTGAAATAATATAATCAATGATTAATATATATAAATTAAAATCATCATAATAAATTTATTATTGACAAAAATACCCTCTAATATTTATTTAAAACTATTTTCTCTCTATACATGAACATATAGGATAAATTCTAAAGGAAGAGAGGGACATTTTATATTTTTTGTTTTATAAAATATTTTATTGGCCATTATCAAAGAAAAATGACCAGAGTGTCCATAAATTACAAAATATAGATATATTTAGAGAAACAAACCTCATAAAATAGGATAAAGTAATGTGTTATGGACGATTTATAGTATTTCTAAATTAGGTTTAACCAATTACCCGATTTACCCAATACCATGATTAAATGTTTTTACCATGGTTACAATTCACATTGAAAATGAAAATAGGGACTCATTTAAAAAATTTGGACCCTAGGAATTAAAATATTTAATAAATTTATCATGATTTAACTACTATAATTTGAAGAAATAAATTTTAATATTATTCCAAAAAAACATAACAAATATTTTTAGAAAAAATTTTTTTAAGCATAAAATAAAATTATTGAGAAAATTTTTATAATGTTGAATCCCATTGAATTTTTTATATTATGTTAAATATATCTTTATGTTATGTTTATTTATAACCAAATATTAAACATAATTGGACTATTAAATTACTTTATTTGAAGAAAAATGACATTTTTACATAATCTGTATTTTTACTATTAATTTAAATATAATATTTTTAGAAAAATATCAAAAAAACATGATATTATTTTGAAATTCTCATAAAAAATGGGATTTTTGGAATACTATTTATGGATTTGGGGGAAATTAATTGTAGTATTCATTCACAAAATGAAATAAAAAACATTTTTGAATTTTATATCTTTTTTAACCATTAAATATATTCATATAAAATTGTTTACATATTTATGTAGAACTAATAAATAATGTTTCAATATATAATATAATTATAAATATTTTTCACAACTTTCTTATTTTAATTCATAAATTCAATTTAATTACTAGGTTATAAAAACAATATTTAAATATTAATATTTTAATAGAATATTCCAGTTCATTTAATCCACGTTGTTGCGTTTTAAGGACGATATTGAGAATGGTATTCTATTAAAATGAATTTTTTGGGTTCCATAGATGTTGGTAGATACTAAATTACATATAAATTATTCGGTTGTTAGATATATGTTCATACTCATTGGTAGAACATGATATAGTGCTTTGTATTAGTCAAATATACACTGTATGAAGGAATTTCAGAATAAAATATGGCCAAAAATTTGAAGGTAAACATGTAAGTAAGAGTAATTTACTAAATTAAATAATGAAGAAATTATAATTAAATAGTTCCTCTATATCTTCTAAGAGTCTAATCCACTCTATAATAAACGTATTTTGGAACAAACTGCTATACTCGATAGTGTAACAAGATGATCAATGTAGCTAGTCATTGGTTAGACGTTGGGAATATAATATCAGAATAGGGTAAGGATGTGGAGTTTATATCATAAGGTATTTCTTATCTCAAAACCACGTTTTTGAGGTGGATGGGTCTGATGACATGGATGTTGGTGGAGGATGTGGTGGGTTAGATACAGCCAATATTGAAAAGAGGGCTACTAAGGACATCTAAGGTGGAACTACATCCAATGATAGTGGATATGAAGTTGGTAAGGAAACCAATATCTCATCCTCACCCATCTCAAGGTGTAATTTTCATAGTGTGGAGTACACTACAATTGGTGAATTCCTGGGAAGTATAATGAAAAAAAAATTTACCCAATAAATTAATACTATATTTAAGAGCTTATACCAAATGTAACATTGAACTAATGCAACACCCATCTCAAAATGAATTTTGACATATTATATTTACATGAATAATTTAATAACTAGAAATTAAAATGATAGAAATCAACTAATATAATTAATTATTATTATTTCCATTGATTATTACCTTGATTTAACAATGGGCTTCCATTCGAAAAACAATTTCAAAAAATGGGATATTTTACATTATATGAGTAAATTCAATTAATCGTCAATTATAGTATATGATAATATTATAATATTTATATTTATAAATTTTCATGAAAATATATAGTTTTTTAGTTCATTATATGAAATAATATTGAAGGAAATTAATTTTTTATAATCCATTTTTCATTCAAAATGGTTTTTATTTACATTTTATATTTTAAAAATATACATAAACATTTTAATTAAATGTCGATAAAAAATGATTTTAATCTATAATTAAATATTTATCATATTGTTAATTTTTGTGATTCTTTTCAAATAATTTATTTTTAGGTGAATAGTTATAAATTATGTTTTCTAAAAAATCATAGAGGTTATAAATATCAAAAATTATATATAAATTAAAATATTATATATTATTTACTTATAAAAATTTATTTAAGAAATAAAAATATTTTTTTCAATAATAAGATGATATTATAAAACTTATATTTAACAAAATATTTATTATTATCCACAAAAAAATATTCTTGGTCTTTTCTTTTAATTAAATATTATTTTGGAAAATTTATGTTTTATCTTACTTTGAAAGATAGATAAATTTTTTATTTTGTAAAATATATATATATCTAAAAAATAAATGACAGTGAAAATATTATCCTACAAATAGATTTTATTCATATAAATGATCTTTTTCAAAAAAATGATTTTTAATAATTCGACGTACTAATGTTAAATAATTTTTTATAATTTTTTTTATATTATGAAATTTAATTAATATTATTTATAATTATGTTTGAATTGGGTAATATGGTCCATTTTTCATACTCATTAAAATTATATTTCACAGGAGAAAATTATTTACCAGGGTAAAACAAAAAATTGAAAATGTGATGATTTGAGAGTAATTAACATAAAAGTTTGATTAAAAAATTGGTGAAATTGAATTGTTGATAGATAATTTATTATATATCATTCATCTCTCTATTGTTATATAAGTTTTAATATTCTTTACATCTTAATCATCTTATCACATTATATTAATTTGAAATAATTAAAAAATGACATTTTCACAACATATAAAGTGAACATTTTGCAAACCCTTTAAGACAATCCGAAAGAAGTATATTCATATTGAAACACTAACCTATTTAATTCCACAATAATACTATTATTTTCATCTTGAGCCTCTGATAATAAGATATTGTCTTGAAAAATCTATTTCAAATAAGTCCTCAATGTGAAATCCCAAGTCCTCAATATTGGTAATTTTTTCCATAGCATCACTTTATTTACATATTATTTTCCAAATATGATTTTTATAAATCATTTTTAATTATATGGGTATTGTTTATATACTTAATTATTTTTGGAAATGTAATAATTATTAACCACCTTTTGTTTTTTTATTGAGAAAAATGAAACCATCATTTGTATATTGTGTGCACTATAATATCCATGATGTTATGAATTCCATTTCTATGTAGGTATTATTCATCAAAGTGTGAAAACTATTTTTTAATGTTTTCCATTTAAACACATATTTATTTAAACAATATTTTTTTACACGAAACATTATCTCATTGTTTCCATGGTTTCTAAATGATTTTTTTATCATGGTATTAAAGAATAACTCATTGAAATTTATTTAAAAAATGACATGTATATTTTTTATCTCTAATGTTATTTTTTCTAAACCTCTATTAAATTATTTTAAAACTTTTAATTATCTTTTTATATATCTTATTTTTTATTGAAGGAATGTTTAAATTTTTACCATCCATTTTCTTTTAATAGATGGACATTATAAAGTTATTTTATCATAAAAATTTGAACCATCGCTAACTATTCCTTTTTGAATCATCCTGTATTATGGGTTAGATCTTTCGTTCATTGGATTTTATAAGTCAATACCCCAATTTTCATTTCATTTATTAGTAATATTCATCCTAGATTCCATAAATTAGTTGATTAGGTCATAAATGTTTCTATAATTTGTATCTTTTATCTATAGTGTTGATAACCTATGCCTCATCTTCTTTATTTATGTTTTTACATTGAATTTTTCATAATTTATTTGGATACCCATTTATTTATCATGGGTCTATCTTATTATGATTATGAATAATTTATTTATTTTATTTTATTTAAATTGATATGCAAACCATTTTCATTCCATTAGTAAATTAATATGTATTGAATGAAACCCATTTTTCATTATATTGGTTCGTTGGGATATGATGAATGACTAATTTCATGAGGCACTGATATATATAAAATGGAAATGAGTAGATTCCTATATCTCCATCTAATATATTGGTTAATTATTTTAATATCATATAATCATTACCGGAATCAGGTATGAAATATAATGACATGAATTATTATAAATAAAATTCCTAGTTTTTAATTAAAGGTATTATTAAGTAATATGGACATTGAAAATTAATTTACTACATTTGATTTATTATACAATTAGAATTTAAAGATCATTAAGTATCATTATCATTGATAATATAGTCATTGAGCGGTGATCACATGATTAGTATAGTTATAGCGGTTTAACAAATAAGATTGACATAGATAAAGGAAGTGATTGCCATAACAAGTAGGGTTGTACCCTTTGAATACCATTTATCAAATATTAATAAAGAGATAGCATTTCTGGTCATTTCCCTTGACCAATCTAAACTTGACATCCAATATCTTATGCATGAGCGAAACCATTTAATGGATACGTTCAAGATCATCAAGATCCTTACCCAAAGCAAGTTAGCAGAACCACCCTATGAATGCCCCACCATCACACACCTTACTCTTGAGAAGTAATATGGCTTATTATAGGGATATGTATCAAAACCCAAGCAATATGATTATGTACATTTTTATTACATAATGGATATATTTTCAACAAATTATTATTACTATGTAAATTATTTTTATTTTTATTTAAGAAATCATAAATAGTATTTTTAGGTAATATTACATTTTCAATAACGAATTTATGAATTAATGTATTTTTTTAATGAAAAATAATTCAATATTATTATTAAATATTTTTTAACAAATATAAAATGATCATATATTTTTTATGAAGTCAAATGTAATTTTTATAAGGATTCAAAAAATGTTATTATGAAAACCAATCATTTTTTTTATAAATATAGATTTCATATTTAAATTAAAATTTCACTTATTTATAAAATTATTTATATAAAATTAATATTATTTTTGGATTCACAATGTCCAATTTATCCCTTGGTTATTTTTTCATAATTTTCGAAGATAGTTAAATTTTAGTGTAAAAATGAAATATCATATAAATATACATTGTTTATTATGACATCATAATGACCCCAAATTTCTGTAATAAAAAAGATAAATGGTTTCACCGAGGGGTCCTTTGGGAAAAAAGGGCTTTCAAGCCTTGTATTCATTCCACTTGGCCATGGCCCTTCGTGCTATGTAATGGGTCTCCCTCTACACAGTCTTAAAAGTGCTCTTTTCTTCAAATTATAAATTAAAGCTTCGGCCCCAGGATTTTTAAAAAAAAATTCCTATTTAGTATAAAAAATTGTAAAAAATAATTGTATAGTTTTCGGGTTTGGATATTATATAATGTAAAGTCCAAAACCTAAAAAATAATGAAATCCCCCTCATATCCAATATAAAATCACCAAGATCTATTTACTCTTCCCTAAAACCACATTGAGAATATACATACATTTCCATCCACTCTCTAGAATCATTCCAAGTCACCACTATACTCTTTATAATCCCCTCCCATTCTTTTGGAGTCACACACTCAAGTAAGGGATGATCCTCCCCTCCTTCCATTCAAGTTCCTTTATTGAAATTAGTATTTTTTCAATTGTTCATGTTTCATTTACATTATAAAACTTAACATACAATGAAATGGATTTTAATTAAATGATATATTATTTATCCTCTCTCAGTCTTACCTTTTTAAATGATATTACTACGGTGAAATTTCCAAAGGGATATTCAACACTCTTGTTTTTATCAAACCCTTATTTCTGGAAATGTATCTAAATTTTAGTTTTCTAAGGTTGGGTTATGTTCATATATATCCCCTAAAATTAAATTTAATTTATAAATTATGATATCCCTATTTCACCCTCATTAAACCTTCCGTGATTCTCTACGTACACCTATTACCATGTCGAATTTAGTAATGAATTTCTCTTTTCTCATTTCAATTCAATCATTTCTTTTATGTGATGTATTTTAAAATCCATTTTATTTTGTTGTGATATGTTATTAGATATTTCCCTTACTATTAATTTAATTTATAAGTGATGATATCCAACTGTACACTCATTACGAATCCCAGGATACTTTTTATACACCTGTTACGACGCTGAAATATATTGAGGATGATTTTATTTATTCATGTTTCATCATGAACATATTTCATTGATATTCAATTTCAAAAGTTTTGATATAATTCTCCATGTATGTATTACTATAAATTTTATGTCTATGTGAGGAGATAACCATTTTCTATCATCAACCCATTTTTTTTAATAATATATCAATGTTGTCATAAAATTGAAATATCACCTCAATTTTCCATGTGAAACTAATAGTAAAATGAATAACATACCCATTTCTTATAAAGGATGTTCACCATTATGCACATATACTATTTGATTGGGGACTTTATAGTATATATTCCAAACTCCCTATTCATGATATAAATTATGATGATTAATGAATCCATGTTGTATGATCTATGGGGAACACTTTAACATGAGAACAAAATTAATGTGAGGGGTACATCTGGAATTGTATATTTCTCCCATGCATTGGGTAATGTTCAGTATCATGATACATCATATTGGTACTGGGAGTGAACCTAAATCCATTATGGGACTTTTTTCCACCATGAAGTCTTATTGTATTATCCTTGACCTATGTTTATGATATAGTGTTTAAAGTTGTTGTCACATTTCCAATGTTGTGATTATTATTCTATATAAAACCTTATTATTAAATTTCTTTGTATTCCCAATTGATATTCATATTTTCCAAAATTTATTAATATTTTTAGATTATTAATTATGTAATCCCTTACTAGGATTTATAGCTTACCCATTTATTATGTTTTCGCCAGCTTCTCCCATGCAGTTTTAAAAATTTATCGAACTATGAAAATAATGTTCTAAATGTTTCAAATAATGTTGTTGTATCCCATTATCAAAATTTAATATTATGTACCTAATTCTAAAAGACACTATAAATCTCTATTTTTTGGCTTTTTTTAACATTAAATTTTTGTAATTAATCACGAATTACTGTGTAATAAAGATAATTTTTTTATAGTTTGTATCAGAGAAAAATATTAGTTATTTTTTGGATTAGAATTAGAAAACTCTTGGGAAGGACTTTGGGATAAAAAAGTTTAAGAAAACATCCCTATATTTTGGAATGTACAGTGTACGTGGATTATCAAGAAAATAAATCCATGTCTGCATAATGCAAGTGTATGTGGTTCTAGAAGGGTTGTACCTAGTGGTTACAACACCAACAAGGTATCCTCGACCAATCTTGAGGTAACCTAATATATAAATACGGGTCATACTATGCATTTATTTTTTTAATTCCCAGGGTAAATGCTTTGGTAAATTCATAATATCATTACAAACCATTATTAAGGGAATAAAAATATTCCCATAATAATATATGTTATGAAATACATTATATATAACATAAACGGACACCATGAAATTCATAAAATATGAAAATAAATGTAATTTAAATGGTAACCCTTTAATGTCATTGAATTTTGCATTTTTTTTACTAGATTAAAATTAATCATCCCTAAATTTTCCTTTTTATTTGAGACGATGTCCATAAATATGAGAAATAAGGTAAACAATCAATGTAATTAGAAATGTGATGAATGTCCCAACAAGATGCCCAACCTGTTGGGAGTAGGAATCATTAATGTTATGAAGATACTATTTTCGCCGAATTAGGTTCTGGATATAATTCAGGATCAATCAGAGTTCCCAAACCCCTGATAAGATAAAAAAAATTGCAATTGAGATCTTTATGTGACACATGCCTCCAAATTTCAATGGATAATCTTCTACCTTAATCGCAGAACAATGGATTAACCCTATTAAAACGAACTTCTTTATTATTCAATGTTTTTAGCTAGAGAAGGTTCTATTGACTATTTATCATATAGAGGGAGAAGATAATCAGTAAGGGACATTGATCAAGAATATTATTTCTAAATAATTGATTGAAGCAATGGAGTGGAAGGAATTCTAGAAAATGTTATTCGATAAATATTTTCCTCAAAAACTCCATCATAAAATTAAAATTTATTTCCTTCCCTCAAGAAAAAATATGATTAATATATCTGTGAGTATGAGGGAAATATAAAATGACCTTCCCAATATGCCTTAAGTTCTTTTATTACCCCTTAATTCATAGTTTAACACTTCTTTGGTGTGCTAATAACTAGTGAACAAATAGATCTAGTGCTCTATGACATTCATTGATATGAAAAAATTGTCTGATTTTCCTTTAAAGTCAAAATGGAGAATAGATAATCTATAGGGTATCTTGAAGATGAGAAGAAGAAAGTAGAGTTTAATTCTGGAAGTCCAACATAGATATCTAATACTGTAATAAATTTCAGAATCCCACTTGTCAAAGGGGTAGAAAACAAGCACCCCAAGACTTTACTAAGGGGATGAAGACAGGAATTTGGTGTGGGAATTAATGGAACCTAGCTAAATATTTTTTACTAGGGAAACCCATGAATGTGATGGAGAATGGAATTCTTCAGTCACCCCTCCACTAATTGTTCATTTCATCAACTTCAATGAACCAGGTGACATTGCGAACCAATTCCCTAATCCAAGGGTTTTTGGAGAAAACCAACAACCTCAATCTAATAAGGGTGGGTGTTTTCCCTCACCAAAATACCATGGTGGATCTTGAAAATGAATTGGTGAAAGGAATGCTAGTTATTAATTCAATAATAGAGGACATACTTTTTGATTATGGTTATGTTCATTCTTCATAGTATGAATGTTCAGTAGAAAATCCTAAACACCACCCAAAATCATGGAAGTAGATTTTTTAATGAATACCATAAATGATTAAATTATTGTATCTGATGTATAGAAGTCCTACCATATCAATTTTTTCAGATGAACATTCCATAAAACCTTATCATACCCCCTTTGGTGCATTTTGATATAATTATGGGGATAGATTGCATTTCATAATATAGATCCAAAATAAATTTTCATGAGAATGAAATAACTCTCTATATCTAAAATCTTCATATGATAATGTACAACTGAAATGAGGATGATGAATCTCCTTGAGCACTAACATCTGAAGAAAAAATATTATTTCCCTACAAGAAGGAATATCCAGCTAAAATTATTGAGTATATGTAATGAATCATATTTCAAGAGATTCTTATTGTGAGGGTATATTCTAATATGTTTCCTTAGAAATTTCATGTCTTTCCTCATAGTCGAGAAGATAAATTTTCAATAAATCTTATACATAAGTAATTTCTATTATCCAATACTATATATAGAATTATTTTTGTGTATCATGAGGATGAAATGAATAAAATACTAGAAAATAGGTATAGAGGGCTCATATGCCCAAGTGCTTTACCATTGGGTGCACATTTTCTCTTCATTATGTCAGGGGATGGGTGAATTTTCCTTTTCATTGATTATTGTGATCTAAAAAAGATCATGATAAAGAAAAAGTATCCTTTTCCTTATATAGATGAATTTTTTGATCAGTTATAATTAGCAGAATACTTCTCCAAGTTGGATCATCAGTTGGGATATTATGATGTCATGGAGAAGAAGTAAGATATCTTAAACACCAAATTTTTGACAAGGAACTAGCACTATGAGTTCATAGTGATTCCATTAGGACTCTCTAATGATCCAAAAATATTTATGGACTTATTGAATAGAAACTTCATAGATTACCCCAAAACATTGTGGTTGTATGTATAAATGTTATTCAATTATTCTCTACAATTAAGGAGGAGTATGAGGAGAATATGAGTGCTATGATAAAGTCCATACAAGTTGAGAATCGTTACTCCAAGTACATTAAATGTGACTTTTGGTTGAAGGAAGTCTCTTTCTTGGGGACTATCATCATAAGAAATGATATATCTATAGACCCTTCCAAGACGGAATCAATTGAAGGATGGAAAATGCCAAAGTATATGATAGATATCCATAGTTTCGTTGGGTTATATGGGTATTCATACTAATTTTTGTGAAATTTATCTTTATTGAAAAAACCTATTACCAAGATAAATCTAACGGGAGTGATGTTCGTCAGGGAAACTAAATGTGAGTAAATCATTAAGGAGTTGAAAAAGAGTATTATCACATCACCATTACTCACACTACCAACAAGTGGGGACCTCTTTATGGAATATAGAAATGCTTAAATGATTTTATTTGTCTTTATAGTAATGAAATATGATAAATTGATAGAATACACTTCAATGTGGTTGGAAATTCAAGAGAAAAACTATACCTCACATGAATTGGAGTTGGCAGCTGCGATATTTTCATTGAAAATATGGAGGCTTTATCACAATGGGTTAAGTGTGAGATATATACTGATCACAAGAGCCTCAAATATATATTCAAGTAGATAGATATTAATATATTAGAGTGAATATGGCTATATATCAACAAGGATTATTACTTCTTAGTACACTACCATCCTGGTAAAGAAAATAATCTAACAAATACTCTATGTAGAAAATATCTTGCATCATTATCAATTATGATAATTGAGATGGATCCAAAATTCTTATATCTAAAAAGGATGGACATGTGAATAATTAAGTAATAAATATCATAAGTCCATTCTGAAATGATTTCACAACCATCCTTAATGGAAAAATAAAGGATTATCAAAGAAAGGGTGTATAAATTAAGGAGAAAGTGGAAGCCATGATAATGGGGAATTCCAACGGGTTTAAAATTGGAGAAGATGGAATTGTGAGATTTGGGTCAGTACTGGGTGTTCCATCAAATACTAAGTGAATGAAGAACCTTCTGGATGGGGCACAAAGTTTAAATTTCTCTATTCATATAAGAAACCAAAAGATGTATCAAAATCTCCAGGAGCACTATTGGTGGGATAATATGTAGAAGAAGATAACTAAATATACATAAAGGTTCCTTATATCGTAGTATTTTAAGGATGAAATGGATAACACTAATGGGATTACCCATGATAATCAAAAAATATGAGTACATCACTATGTACTATGTCATTGGACATCCGAAGAAATCCAGGAGAAGCAATTATAGATGGGTTTTTGTGGTTCTGCATGCAAAGATATATCACTTTATTGTAACTTGATAGGACTTCTCGATGGATCAACATGTAAAAATATACATCAAGGAAGTGGTAACGTTGCATGGATTAACACTATAGATTGTATCAGATAAAGATCGGAGATTCTCCTCAATGTTTTGGAATAGAATCCAACACGATCTAAACATTGAGTTGAACTTCATTATATCCTATCATCCTCCAATTGATGGCCAATCTAAGCAGACTATACATTAAAAGAAATACTTGTCGTGAGATTATTCTACAGACATAAAATGAGGACGAGACTATTATCTTCCTTTGGTCGAGTTTTCTTACAACAATATTTTCCACTCGGTGATCCAAAGGGCTCCAGATGAATACTATTATGGGAAGAGATGAAAAACATATTATTAATGGGATGAAGTTGTGGAATGAAAACTGAGAGGTCCAGAAATGGTCAAAGAATTGATGGAAAATGTTAAAACCATTCAGTAACACATCAAGGCTGATCCAAATAAAAAAAGTGTTATCCAGACAATCATCTTTGAGACCAATAGTTCGATATTGAGGAGATGGAATTATGATGAATTTCTCCATAAAATAAATTAATGATATTTTGAAAGAAGAGAAAGCACAGTCTAATAATCATTGTAACCGAAAATATTGACGATCGCAATTAAGAGTTGGATTACTGACTACCTGTCCCACTGCACCTATCTCAAGTACATTATGTATTTCAACTACCAATATTGAGAAAGTACATACTAGACCCCTCACATATACTCAGTCAAGCAGAAATACAATTGGAGAATGAAATTTCCTATGAATAGAAGCCTGTGAGGATATTCTATTATACAAAAAATGTTCCAAAATATAAGATAATGAAAAATGTTAATGTGTTGTGGAGGAACCACAATCCTAAATAATAAATGTAGAAACTAGAGGAGGTGATGAAGAAGAGTTACCCTCATCTATTTCACTGTAGTAAATGAATAAATTTTGGGTGAAATTTTCTAAGGGGGATGATTGTAATGACCATAACCGTTAAAAATAAAATTCCATATTTTTTTGATTAAATGTTTCATTAAGTAAAATTATTATAGAAAAGTAATTAAATATTCTGTTTTGTTATCCAATTCGATTTAAAATATCATTATGTATTATTACCATAGATAACATATCCATTGAATAGTGATCACATATTAATATAAATATAGGGTTTTTAGAGATCCAATTCACATGGAAAAAAGATGTAATGCCCTAAACTCGTAGAAGAATACCCTATAAATATCATTTATCAATGAATTTGATGGAGATATAATTTGAATACTTTTTCCTAGACCTATCACAATCCATGATCCAAAACATTATTCATGATCAAACCCATTAACGAGAAAATTTCAAGCTTATCGAGATCACAACTGAAACCATGTTCATTGAACCACCCCAGGAAAGTTCCGCCATCATGCACATTATTATTAGTGTTGTCTCTAGTTTATTAATGGGATATGTATAAATACCATAAAAATATGATTATTTTGTTTATTGTTTTATAGAATATTGAAATGTTTTCCTAATATTTTTGTTACATTATAAATTATTTTTCTTTTAATAAAGCAAGGAACAAGTTTTTCTTTGGGTTAATACTAAAATTCAGCTAATGAATTTATAAATTAATATATATTTTATATAAGTATTATAATAATAATAATATTAAATATTTTTTATCAAATATATATTATCATATAATTTTTAATAATTCTAATGTAATTTTTATAAGGGTTATAAAAATGTTATTATAAAAACCTAGCATTTCCTAATAGATATATATTTTATTTTAAAAGATAAGAATGAAATATTTAGAATATTATTTGGATAAAATGAATATTATTTTTTGAATCAATATTTTTGAATTATTAGATGGTTAATTTTTCATTATTTTCTAAGACAGTTGATTGTTCAGCAAAAAATTCAATATCGTATAAATATACATTGTGTATTATGACATAGTAATGACCCAAATGTGATATAATTTAAAATATAAATAATTTCCATGAATAAATATATGTTATATATTAAAAATAAATCTAGTTTATGTTTATTTGGTTAATTTTATAAAGCCTTTATGAATCCTCCTAAATCATTAATATAATTTATGGTTTTAAAAACATTTCATTAAGAGTATGACTGAAATACACATAAGAGAAGACATTATTTTAATATTTTATTCCCCTAGAATTATAAAATAATAAAACCCAATCCCATTTTTTATAATTCATGGGAAAAACTATTATATTGTTTTTGGTATTGGATATTTTAAAATGTGGAGTCCAAACCCTAAATAATAAAGAAATTACCCTCATTTTATTTACAAAAAAATTAGCTCAAATTTCACTTCAATAATACATATTTAAGAACCTCCATACTCTGAATTAAACTCTAAAAATTACACCCAAGTAACCCTCACACTCTCAAGAGTACCCTTTAAGATTTTGGAGTCACACACTAAGGTAAGGGATCATCCTCTCTCCCTTTCAATATAAGTTCCTTCATTGAAATTAGTATTTTTATTTATAACTGGTTCTTTTTAATTCATTTAGAATATTTTATTTACTATAAAATGGGTGTTATTTGAATGATATATCATTAATCCTTTCTCATATTTACCTTTTTCTGAGTAGTTACTATAAAAAAATTATAAGGGAACTTTCATTCTCCTATTTTGATCAAGCCCTTCTTTTTTGTAATGTCGCTAAATTTCATTTTTCTTATGTTGGATATGTAATTACATATCCCCCTTAAATTATATTTTATTTATAAATGTTTATACTCCCATTTCACTCTATTTAGTCTTTACATGATCACTTATGTACACTTGTAACAATGCATCAATTTAGTGGTGGATTTATCTATTATCATTTCCATTCAAGAACTTCTTTCATGTTATGCATTATAAATTCCATTTTATAATTTTGGGATATTTTAGTCAATATTAAACATAATTTATATTTAATTTATAAATTATGAGATCCCTAGTTCACTCAAATTAAGGCTCCCATGATCCTTTATGTACAGCCATTACCATGTGAATATATATTTTGAATTCTTTTCATTATTCATGTTTCGTCATTATCATACACCGTATAATTGAAATTTATAATGTTGGGATATTTTTGGAAACGTCCCTATTAAATACCATTTTATTTATATGTTATTAGTGACCCATTTCTCTCTCACAAAACCATTTTTATGAATATTTATGTCATGCCATTATGCTACCAAGATATCACTGCGATTTTCCATGTCAAATCAATGGTTTAGTGAATACCGTACCAATTTCATAACAAGTTTGTTCTCCATTATGAAAATAAAATTTTTGATAGGGTAATTTCATGAATATATATCACACTCCATGATTTTGGAATAAAGAATGATGCTGAATGAATCCATGTTGTATAATATATATTTCACACTTATGCATGATAATGAAATGAATGTGATGGGTGGACATAAACTTATATAGAACTCCAATGAATTGGGAATTGTTTACTATCATGATACCTTATTTTGGGAAAGGGGTATAACATGATTCCTTTATGAAACCTTCTCCTCCTAAAATTCTCTGCAATATATCCCTGACTAATTTCCATGATGTAATGTTTTATGTTGTTTTCACATTTCTAATCTTATGATTATAAAGATATATCAAGCCTAATTATTCATGTTTATTTCATGCACTTTTATATGACTATTTTCTATCATGTATATCTTATTCATATTATTACTTTTTTATTCCATTATTGGGGTTTTTAGATCACATTTTACTTATTTTTGTCCTCAGGTTATCCCATTTAGTTTTAAAAAGACATGGAATTTTAGTTACATATTAAGGAAGTATTCAATAATTTTGTTGTATCCCATGTTCAAAATATTATTTTATCCACCTAATTGACAGTTTTTCTATTCTTATTGATTCTTGGGTATAATTATGGAAATTTTTTTGTAATAAATTGTGAATTAATTTATAATTAAGACAAGGATTTTTATATGTAATGCTCTCTCTATTATGGGAATAAGGAGGTGGTTCTGGATGCACTATGAAATAGTAATCAGGTGGTATAACAAAGTCCATTAAAGTATTTAAATCCTATGGATTAGGAAAATCTACTTGGGTTTGTTTAGATACACTCTTTTTAATAACATAATATCATGTATATTATATTTAAATCTTTATAAGTTAATGTGCAAGGGTTTTCAAGTAACGTTCCCATATGTTTGGGATTCATTTATGGTTTTCTCCCATGCAATAATATGTGAATCATTTTTTATGATCTATTTTTTATTCATTGTAAATTTTTATATATCAATATTATACCCATATTATCATCTTATGTTTTCTTGTGATACCTTTTTGTCTATTATTTTTACCCTTGAAAAACATCTAAGATCACTCTTTTCATATGTGTTTATTTCCCTTGGTTTTGAATATAAGTAAAGAAAGAAATTTATAGAAGATTATCTTATATATAAAATTTTTGGGATATTTTGGGGGATATTTAGGGATTATGTAGATGCTTATATCATAGGAAAAAAATTAGTTTGATATAAAGAACGTGGTTTCTTTTAGAGAAATATTCATCCTTATTCTCTAAAGCTCTAGATGTATACATATCCCTGGAAGGTAGATGTTGAATTATGTGTTAAATTATCCTGTAAAGAATTATTTGTATCAATTACGTATTCTAATTTTTTATATTCTTATAACATAATCATGGGGTGTAGGTCTGGGACGCCATAGAGTGCTTGTTTCCCAAATAATGACGATCTTTATCTGGCATACACCTTTGAAAAATCCGAGAAAAAGGAAAATAGGAAAATAGAATAATTAAAAGAAATTGAAGTGATGAAAATCAATATTTACATGATACATGACATTTAACTCTAGATTTCCTCCCATGTAAGTATAATGTGGAACTGACTCAACTATTTTGCTAACAAACCTCGACCCCAATGTATTCATCCACTGTAAGGTACATGATGTGTAAAATTATTAATGGTCATGTGTTACCATTTCATGTTATTTACATGATAGCATGGTATATGGAATTCTCTTGGAAGTGGATTTACATGTCATATACTAAACTCCCACCAGCTATGTAAGTGAAATAATCTATCTTGTAATTTACAAGATTACAGTTCATATATTCTATATTTATATCCCATGTACTACTATGTTTCGATAGAAACTACATAAAAATTATAAATACCTAAAATTCAAAGAAAATTATGAATATTTAGATGAATATGCACATTCATGGGTTCTATAACATAATGTATTTGATTTTAATTTTCAAAAACACCTAGATAGAAAAATGTGTGTTGTCCCCACACACTCTGTGATTTATTAATTATATTTTATTAAAATTATTATTATTATTATCATTTCTATATATATATAGAGGAAAAAATATATAAATTATATATTAAATTTGAAATGAATTTCTTGGAACATTTTTCACCCTGATGATTGAGGTAGGGTTTGATCTGTCGACCTATTGATCCCATGGGTTTCACACAACCACATAGATATGTTTTTACCATTAATGTTTTATTATTATATTTGTGTTTTCAATATTTACAAAACACAATGAAACGACATGGAATAATAGAGTATAAATTTCTTGCGGTTTTATTTATAAGAAATATTATGGAGTCTATATTGTCATGAGGAAATGAAATAAGGTTTTTTGATCCCAAGTTAGAGATCCTACATGTCAATCAAACTCATTTTTTATTTTTATTGTCATTTTTTATTTTTAATATTATTTAATATATAACACATATATAATAAAATAAATATTTATAGGCACATAATGTATGGGTTTGTTTGAGAGAAAAATGGTGTCATTGAGTTGTTGATAATTAATTAAACCAGGAACTTTTATGATCTGAGAAGAGACCCTTCCATATATTCCAACCACATCATAGGACTAAAACATATATTTATTTTATTTCAATATTTAGGAATATATCACAATAATGTAATAAAAATATGAAAAAATAACATACAACTATATGTGTTAAATATTTAAAGGGAATAAGTGGAATGAATGTTGATATTATGGTTAGGGTGGGAATCGAAATGTCCACCATATTGATTCCATATAATTCAGCAGACATGGTAGAAATATTCATTCCCTAAAAATGTTCTAGATATAATTTCTTATTTAGTGCTTTATATATTTTGGAAGTGAATTGAGTAGATATAAATAAAATGAAATTAAAATAAAAATGAAAAATAATGAATCGTTTATTGATGCATGGAGTGGGGAATTGGGATGTTGATCAGTTTCTTCCCATGAAAAACTTTCGTCCTCATCACATTCTTCATTCCTAGTTAATTAATATATATATATATATGAACATAATATTTCATTATTATTATTATTATTATTATTATTTGAGAAAATAGTAATAATTATAATTATATATGATATTATTACTAAATTATTTTATAAAATACCTATTGTGTATATTTTAATTATATTAGAGTTTCATGAAGTTCAAGTACATGGTTTTTATTGTTTTATTTTATTATTCAATAAATAACTAATATTTGTAGTGGAATTTGTTTAGTGGAGGATTTTTTATCTTTGGTATAGCTTGGAAAATTTAAAATATTAGTTTATAGGAGGTTGGCGAAAACTGAAAATGTAAATGAGTAGAAAATAATTTTAATGCATTGTAGGTTATTTTAAATTATAAGGAGATAATGTGAATTTATTTGTTCGTTAAAATAATATATCATCCCAAAATATATTTCCTTAAATGATGATTCACCTTTTATAAGGTTTGTAATTTCATAATTTTTCTATTGATACTAAGAAATTAAAAAATTGACTAAAATGGTATAAATTTTTTAGTTTATTACCACATTTTTAATTTTTCAATTTTTGATGTTCGTGTTGAATAATAGAATATAAAATAAAGGATCAATATGAGATAAAGGGGGAGAGTTGAATTGGTGCTTAATAACATTGGATCAGGTGGAAATCCATCTCTATCAAGTTGTTAAAAAAATAAAAATCAAATATACTAAAAGGTATAGAATAACAATATAAAAAAATGAGGTAAATATTATAAAAAATTACAAACAAGAAATAAAAACATCATGTACTTTTTCCTGTCCCTCAGTACTCCATAATAAGGAACTAAAATTTTATGTGATCTATCATGGGGAACATGAACTAATTATTTTCTTACGAATTGATTTTTTTTATAGAAGAATCCGATTTCAACTCTCAATTTGTTTTTAATATGTGATAATTTGTTTTTCATATTGAATAAATTGGAAAAATTGAAAAACATTTGTTTATATTCAAAACAATTTTAAAAATCTCTATTGAAAGGAATAACTAGTTTTTGAAATCATAATATCCCAAGGGGATTTTCCTTTAATGTCCATTAATTACCTCTCCTACTAAAGATAAGTAGATAAAAATTCCATTATTTTCACAAAATCAACCAAGAATTGTAGATTAGTTTTTATTAGGATACTTCCTAGGGTTTAATTGATAACTGATATTAAATGTTAGAGACCACTCACAATCAACTATATTTTTCTTACATTATTGTTTGAGCTTAACCAAGAAATTAAATCAACATGATGAATGTGATGATTAGATTTTGGTATGAAAAGAAATTGTTCCTTAGACTAATCATGAATAATCATGAGTTCTAATTTTGAAATATTTCTAATAACTCAATATAAATTCTTATCCAATAAATATAAATATTCATGAAATTGGTCACCGTAATAATATAATAACATGAATGTAGTAATCTACAAAATTATTATTTTTCATGTTACTTAGATATTTATAAGAAAATATTAATATAAATAAAATAAATAAGTGTTAATTGATGATTAATTAATAAAAAAACTAGATATTAAACTATTTTACCATTAAATACATATGGTGTGGAAGATTTTATGAATATAAATTCTTACAAGTATTAATAAAAAATGGTATTAGAAATATATTAGGAAATAATTTGCAATGAAATTATAAAAATGGTAAACCATATATCATTTTCAATCCCATATAAAGTCCTCCTATATTTATTATAGAAATTCATAATTACATGTTATGTAAAATATTACACAAAACGTAATCATATATATGATCATTTCCACAAAACTAGCACAAAAAATCCATCATTCCTTGATTTGTTTGGTCGTCAATTTGTAGATAAAGGGACATGATATGTAACACTCACTTTTCTGACATGCAGTGTTTGTTGCCTCACCAAAATCCTTTAAAAATAAGGATATGTGATGTGTTCTTAATACCACATAACATGTTTTTTCTAGGTAACATTATATGGTACTGGTGGTGTGACTCCCCAAAAACTAGAGTAATAACCTTGTATTCAAAAGTGTGTACGACACGTGACTCCAAGCGTGTAACTAAATATAATATCTGGATACTTATAATTATTTCATATTTAAAATATATTCTATATATATCAATCCACGAAATACCAATTTAGCATTCATTACATGCTAGAAAAACCTTCCTCGTTAGTTGTTGTTACACTCAAGGGCGACCATCTTCAATAGCATTCATTAAACTCAAGAATATGTCTTACCAAACAATAAATTATTATTAGAATATTATAATTTAATATAACAAGATATAAACTATTCTTTATTAATATTATTAATTAACTTATAAATATATTTGGTTTATATAAATATAAAATTAATTCATGGGTTACCAATTACTATGAAATGAAAATAAGATCCAATTGCTTATAAAAAAGAAATATTATTATTTTTATGCTTCTGAAGGTGTTTTATGTTAATAATGATAATTAACTAAAATTTGTGAATTATTTTAATTAAATATTTAATTTATATATTGAATCAATTATTTTATATATTTATACTTTATTTTTGGTATTTAAAAGATATAAACTACCCCTATTATACACATAAAAACCTATATTTTTATATAGGCAATTTTATTACTTTTTAATGGAAAATTATTTTAAATATCAATTTTTACTATATTATAAATTTCATTTGATAAAATAAAATTCAATATAGAATTCAAAATGTGAAAATTATCCTAGGTTTATTTTTTGGTATGTTTTTGAGGAACGCCATTTTTTTTATTAATTTTGAATAATACTACATTTTAGTTAAAAATACTTGTTTCATTTAAATAATTATTTAAATTATATTATATTATATTTTTTTTATAAATTCACATAATATCAATAAAAATAAAATAATACAATTTAGTTCAAGACATTCAATTTTATGTTGAAATTGAACATAAAAACTCAATATTATTGTTATCATTTTTATACTAAAACCAATTAAGTCGTTTGTCTGCAAGATTAGAATTAATTATAATTTTTCTACTTTTGTAATTCAAAATTTTAAAAATGGAAATAGACCATTGTTATCAAGATGATATTTTTAGTGTTATAATTCCAACAGCATTTGTTTCAAAAATATCAGTGAAAGGGATTAAAATTAATTATAGTGATTATGGTGTAATTATGCTTAAAATGGACTAAACCATGCATTTATGTGCCCAAATGACCTCGAAACATGACTAAACCACATTGGATATCCCTGAATCATCCTTGGACCTTCCATTCATGATTTTTGTTGTTTTTTATGACATTTATTAGGAAAGATCATGTGTACACATAACGTGCTTCAAAAAATTCCAAGTGAGTTCTTTTCCATCCCTATAAATGGCCACCACCTCTCCCCCTTATACACACCTCTTACGACACATTTTATTGTACAAAATCATCCTACATAGACCTATAATACTTCTTTTGGGAAGGA
Source organism: Viscum album (assembly GCA_963277665.1). Lineage (NCBI taxonomy): Eukaryota > Viridiplantae > Streptophyta > Magnoliopsida > Santalales > Viscaceae > Viscum > Viscum album. The sequence continues at coordinate 128,296,776 of OY728145.1, forward strand.
AGCCACCTAGAGATGCCTTTTGGCACAAACCAAATAGAGTCACCTGATTAAGAGGTAACATCTTCTCTCAACATTTTCAGTTTCATTTCCAACCATAAACTCCTATAATATTGTTATAAAATTATTACAAAAAAAACATGTATTATTAATATACCAGGATGATTTTATATTAATATTTCTACCTACATATTCTCACACTTCCTTCTAATGGGTATCAAACATACAATTTCTCTATTTGTTGAACCACTGCCTTATGAAATATTTTTGTTCAACATTATATTTCAAACTATCATGGATGGCCATTATAATGGACATAATGTTTATCTATATTATATATTATATTTATTATTTCTTTAATCTTCTATAATTATTTTAGAACACATACCATCCTACTTTTTATTTTTCATTAATAGGATAACATCATTTGAGAAGTATGGACTACCACCCCCTCAAAGTGGTGTGATTCATTCCTACAATCCATTAAATGTATAAAATATGATTATAATTTTCCATATGAGTCATAGTTTTTCCCTTCGAACGTGTTATTTGGTTATGAATCACTATTTCTGAATGGTTTTTAATATATATTTTATTGAACCTGAAACAACCAATGGTTCTATTTCCAAAGGTAGACGCACATTAAGGATTTTGACCCACGATTTCTTTAGAAATCAGATTAGAGGAGAGGATAGGAGGTAAGAATAATAAAAACCTTTTTAAGGGAATTACAAACAACCTAGGGACTCCCTTATGTATTTAAGATATGTTTGTGAATCATTTCTAATTTTCCAGGAATAATGTAGGTTTCGAGGGAAATTTACAATCGATTATTACCATGAATGGAAATTAGAATCATATGTATGTATTAGGCATTATTCATCAATGCAAATATCTATACGTATTTTAGGTTCACTATAAATGGTATCATCTCAAATTCTACTGATATATTCTTTTATCATTATTATGAAAATGTTGGTTTTTAAGCCACATAGTGGGAAACATTGGAATTTATTGTCATTTAGGTAGGTGAAAGTCACACTAGGATTTATTATCATCCATAGAGGTAGAAATTTAATTTTTATTTTATTATCATCCAAGTAAATAAAATATAATATAGATTTTATCATCTTCTAGGGAGATGGAAGTTGTTTTTATGCTGGTATTGAACCCAAATATGGGCTTCTTACGTATCCTTGGGAAAGGAATTTGAAACCATGTAGTTCAGTTTCACGTAATAAGACACATAATACCTTTTATGTTGTGTGATAATGATTCAACAATATAGTTTAATGTCATGTAGAAAAGGAATCTAGTTAGAAGTTGACTAGTCAAATCTTGGTGTGGGATTTAGGCCAAAGTAGCCAAAGGAACCTAAAAGGCATATGATTTTTAATGTTTGGTTAGTGCATGCTGGGAATGTTTCCCATAGAGAATTGGGTTGATTTAGAGTGTTGGGTATGAATCTCAAGTAGCTATCCTATGTATCCAACAATGATGTGAATCAAATCCCATGAAGTTCGGTAAGTCTCACAGTGAATTATGGCCCTTTGAGAGAAATATGTTGGGGCTTACTCCTAAAGAGGATTACCTTGTTACAGGGTCTATGAGTGATGTATTGAATCGTAGATAGTTCAGGGGATTTTATTTCAGGTTTAGTCCTATGGAGGATGATCGGATTAGGGATTAGTTTTGGGCTCTTTAAGAGTATTTCTAGTGATCTTGGGTCCTAAGTTAATGCATCCTACATATCCTAGTTATGGTGGGAATAAGAGTTCTTGTAGTTCATTCAATATGGTGAAATTTATGGATGTTTTGATCATTATAATCCTCTACTCCCAAGTGATTCATGGTAAATGTGATAAACAAGGTGATGTTAAGGATTGCACAAACCACACACTGTTTCTCCTACACTGATGGAAGAGACCAAGCCTTTGGTGAAAGAGGATGGGAGATGGTGGGAGAGTTCATGTCTTTATAGTAAGAGGTCTAAGTAATGAACCTTCCCTCTCCATACTTTATATAATATTAGGGTCCAATGCAAGGAAGGAGTGAAGTTAAAGGATGTAGAGAGGAGAGAGACTGAATCCTCCTACATGAATGTTTATGGGCATACACCATGATGGTTTCCCTAAAACGGGTCTCGTAGTGGGTAGGGAGGCTTTTACTTTTCTAAAATGATGAGTAGTTGTGAACTATACCCTACCTACTAGGTTCTGGAAGCACTATATCTTATAGTTCAGAATGGGAAAACATCGTCTGAACCCTAATCCTTCAAAACCAGTAACTCTGAAACACTATCTCTGGGGTAAGGGTCTATGTGACCATATATATACATATCCACAGACTCCTTGATGATCCTTATCTACTAGTATGACAATTTTAGAAAACCTCTGAATATAAATATCCAAATCCAAATGTGAGACAAGCTGATGTGCCTTTTCTAAAAGTTAGATAAATCCAGAGGTCCTGATGGAGGTTTGAACTTGGTCCCTTTCAGAAAAGGGAGCCAAAGAAGGATAACTCATTACATGAGTGGCTTAAAATATATATAAAATGATATCCCAAGTTTTTCCTAATCATAGGTTATTAACGTAGGTATACTAAATAGGTATTCCATGCATGTCCTATTAAGAACTAAAAAACACTAAACATGGGACCGATAATTCTATGAAAGATTGATATGAATTGGGAAATGGACCTAAATGACAAACAAACATGGGTGAAGTTTTATAATAAGCACCTTGGGTGTCCCTTGAAGTCCTTGGATGAATCCTGCATTGGAATGTTTTTATGAAATGGACGTTCTGTAGGTGATTTATTCTTAAAGAATGATGATCCTCATACTAGTTTCATGTATTTTAGACCATGAAGGTACATTGATATTTCCTATTCCTTTTAATTATATCTTCTATCCTATATTAGAGATCCACCTGTGAAACGTAAGGGGACTTGGGAGAATGAGTTAAGGAATGAGAGCTTCAAGAGTTCTTCTAATTTTTTAGTTATCAAATTAAGAATTCCAAGGGTCTTATTTATAGGAATGGAGTGGACCTGGTTGAAGAAAATTCCACATCATAGTATATTGGAATAGGTCTAGAGAATAGCTCCTCCATGCAGTGGTGTAAAAATAACATAGCTACATAGGTCCTCAGCAATGGTATGCCCTGTTGGTCCCCAACATAAGTCCTCGACATAGATCCTCATCATATGGGGATATTCTTTTGAGATTTTCTGATCTTATGGCATGAAAGTGTACTATGTAGGTCTATTTGGGTATATTTATTTTTCTCTCCAATTTCCTTTATAAAATGACATTTTTTAATCTTCTTACACAACCTTTAAAAATAGAGTATCGAAAAAATACCCTTTCATGATTGGAACTGACTAAACATTGAGGGTTTAGTTTATATGAATGATTATGAGGAAAAGATTATGAAAAATTTATGTTGTTTCATGAATAAACTCTATGTAGCTTTCCCATATAGGTCCCCAGTGTAGTTATTTTGTCATTGGTTGGCTATGTAGGTCGGCTGCATAGGCCAACGGTTCCTATAAATACCCCCCACGCCTTTTTTATTTTCATTACATGTAGTTTTGACTTTATCTCATCACATAGATCATTAATCTAGCTACATTTATTTGTTCTCCTATGATTGTCCTTAAATGGTTTTCCCAAGGTATAGCTACCTACACAAAAAATCTAAACATAGTCACTTTGTGGAAGGATTTACATAGAAGGACCTCGTTGAGTAACTTGTGCGGGATACCTTGTCAATGGAATTGCACAGGGTACCTTGTCAAAGGACCTGTGCAGGGTACCTTATCGAAGGACCTGTGCGAAGATATTACTTTTCAATATTTTTGAATTCCTCTTAGTTAAAAATTAGACATTCCTAAGTTAATATTTCAACATATGAATGAAATTGGAGCTGTATTTGAGTTTCAAAATTACTAGCTTTATGACTTCAACCGAGGACGCAACTTTTTGTAAGATTGGGAAGATGAAACCCATTAGACCATAATATTATAATGATGTTGATTGTACCCTTCCTAAATTGGATAAATACATCATTTCATATCAATATGAATATCCACGAAGAACCAATCAGACTCTGTATGGTCGTGGTATTTTGAAAGGTGCTCACATTCCATCATATTTAAAATATTTCCTATATATGTGGGTTTTAAAACACATCATCTATCCTTGATTTAAAAGATCTATGAAGGGTGTCCCTATTATAGGGTAAATATTTCTTATCAGATGATTCCTATATCACATTGGGTGTTCTTATGTATTAAAGAATAATTTTATAGAAGCAATTCCTCATTGCGATGATTTAACTTCTCGTGCTTCGGATACAGATCAATCAAATTACTAGAAATAAGATTGGGATCTCTGCTCTAGAAGGTGTGTCAAGCCTGGATGGAAGTGGGGGTATTGGGTATATCAAAATTACACGGAGTTCATGAAAAGGTTGCAATATTTTCACTTTTATGAAGCTATATGGGTATTAAAGACATATATTTATGAAAATGACATCATTCTGAAAAAACTAACTCGATGAAGTCCATAAAAAATTCATTCAACTTGACTCATGGTGAATTTGGAGTTAGTTTGTGGGATATCTTTCGAATTTCTAGGGCTCCCATACTCATAGAGATGTATGATGATTTTAACCCCCCAATGACAACATGTGATGATGTAGAGAGGACGAAAACATTAAATCATGAGCTATTAAAAAAAGAAAAGTTTCTTCATAAAGAACGAAATGTCCTCTTCATTGAGCTGACATTCATGAGAAAGTGTGGATTGATGATTGTGTAGAACCAAAAAAAAAGATAAAGGTTTTACTAGAGGACATCCTACTGTATTATCAAATACAATTAACGAGCTTGCCTTGGGTACATTTTGGCCTACATTGGAAAATAGTGATTACAAGAATTGGGGATACACGGATTGTCTTAATTTTGATGTGATGGTCTGCATGTATAGATTCGTTGCAATGTGTCTAAGACTCTATATACTTCTAGTTCACAATTTCAGAGGTGGTATGGGGATAGAAAAATTTTGTTATTGCAAAACAAATTTTCATGGAGAAGTATATTGGGTTTGGTTCCACTGTGTTGGAAAGAATATATCATTGTATGTTTCATTTATACAATGTCAAAGATCTATTTTGGTTTGCTGGATTATTTTTTGTGTTGTAGGTCTGTATTGCCACCCATTTCAGTTCATACTCAATGTTGAATTTAGTTAGGATCCCCAATAGTAAATTTACCACAGTTTTTAGAATGTTTCTATGATGAAATATTTAACCCAAATGCTTAAGAAGTTACTGAAGAAACATAATGTATGTAGAGAAATAATCTTAACTCCATATGGTAACCCACTAAGAAGAAAATTTATTGATAATATAAAGGAGGATAATTAAGAATTAAGGGTGTAAAGGATAGCTTTGAGGGATAGTGTATTAGTCACCCACATCATCAGTGATATTATCTGTGAGTATTATACCCCTTATAGTTTTTCTATCTAGTTCCAATGTCTTCATCAATCGAGCACCTTCACTCCCACATATGTTAGGCATTATAATCACTCAATGGTATTCTAACAATTATGGATTTCTATGGATTTAGAAGAATCAAAAAATTCAACTACTCTACCTCTATTAGAGGCATCAATTGGATTAGAGGCTGGGTATGCTAAAGATTATGTATCTTCATACCCTCTAGGGAATTTTTTGACCGGCACATATTGGGTAGGGGCCATGAAAACTATTATTCCTGGAAATCAAGTAATGAATTCCAAAACCGACAATGATAAAGAGGATTTAGAGTCTTCAAAATGTTCTCATAGAAAGTATACTAATAAAACTAAGATTAGTGATACAAAACCCCCAACACTGAGGTGGTCTAGTTTCCATCATTGAGAAGAAATTTATGTTTCATCCCCAGGTTCTTGTGAAGAAGAGGAAATACCTAAAGAGACATTCAAATTAGTGGGTTTTGAATTCTCCCCATAGCCATCTAAAAAAATAAAATCTATATGTGGCCCTCAACAATCCAATATTGGAAAATCATCACTCATAACCTGAAGGATGAATGATAATTTCTCCATCATGAACTTAAAATTTTGGATATGGTGGATGATAAATCACCTTCTGATTTTCATATGGATAGTAATTCAGCTAAATTAAAGGACTACTTCAAGGATTTGGAGATATTTATATACACAACTGATGGCCAAGTCCCATACATGAAATGAGTGTTTGGCATGATTGATTATGGAATACATGTAGGGGTAATTGTTTACCCCGAGGAGGAAAGTGATCTTTATATTAATACTAAAACAGTATTTTAGTTTTTTTACTTCTTCATCCATAATCAGTAATTTTTATGGTATTTCATTTTTCATTATGAAATCAGAGAAGGTAAATCATTATAAAAAGACCCCGAGTCCCCAAATTGTTAGACTATGTGAAAACCCATTAATCCATTGGATGAAACCCTTGGGTCTCCAGATATTTATCCAAGATGGAAAACCATGATGGGGGTAATGGAAATAGAAGATACAAGCCAATACCATAGGTCTCTATTATCCAGAATAGTATTAAAATATATCCACTATCTTATGAAAAGAATCACAAGAGAGAAATTGAAGTTGGCCTGAAGAGTATGATAAAGTAGGTATTTTCATTTGAATTTGGTAATACAAAATTATTGAAACACATTCTAACCATGTTCATCTTATCGTAGGATCTGCATCGCTTACTTCCATTAAGGGATTTGGTACTGTTTCTTCACAGATGAGATGGAAACCCATGGGAAAGTACATAATTTTTAGGATAAGTGGGTCATGTGGACATATAAATTGTCAAAGGATGTAGATGTGTCCTATATTTTTTTATAGTGAGAGGAAGGAATACTTCTTATGGTTACCATATGATATTTATAACACTTTTCTCCCCATAATATCACATATTTATAGCCTATACTAGAAGATCCTATAGTAGTTGGCCTTGATATTCATGTTTCTTATGGAGGGAGAAACGAGGATCCTAGGAAGTTTGACGAAGTTTTCAATAATGATCCTGAATCAACAAGGCCTAATATTAGTCCTCTAATTGAAAAGGTTGGAAAAAGAAATGACAGTGATTCCATTGCAGATATTGATCAAAATTTTCTGGATAGCTTAAATGGTTAGGGTTTCATGATATACCAAGATGTATAAACTAGAATTATGGACCCTATCAATCTGAAATTGATATTCTAGGTTCCATAAAGGATTTTGGGGACTTTAATGAGGTACTAAAAGGATCTGATTTTTATTATTCCTACATTTTTCATACATATTTGTTTTTTATCTGATAATTAACATTAAATTTCAATTAATTTAGCTTTGTCTATATAGAATTTTGTAAAGGCCATTCATCAGTGCATCATTACCCTCCATCATATCTCTTCTGACGTTAGTGAAATACAGACTACAAATATAGAATCATGAGATTCTCCATATCCTTTGATTATGACATCCAAATAAGATTAGGATAATGAAAATGTCCCACACTAAGAATTATCCTCTCAAACTATTGTAGTTGAGAATAACAGGGAGGAATCCACTCAAGCAGCTGACATATTACTGGGTAAATTTCACCTACTTTAATAATGAGGATTCATTATTTCTATTTATTGGAAGTTAAAAAAGATTCTGATTTATTAATTTAGGATTATCAACATTTGTGGCTTGTTCGAAAGGTGAAGTTTTTGTCTTAGCTCGACCAGCAACGGAAAGTGGGGCTTCCAGTACTTTAGAGGGAGTAGAGAAATAAACTTCCGTGAGTTTTATGAATCCATAATGCATCCCACATCAGTTAAGTGACTCTCATTTAGATATAGCTTAACATTTTTCCCTTGGAATCATTCATTTCAATACATGGTGAATCATTTGTTAAATTTTCTCTAAAACCCCTTTATAAGAGTTTCCCTAACATTTTTTCAACTTTTGGAATTATTTAGTATATTGGGTTTTAGAGGATTTGATTATCACTGAATTTATAATGTGGTTAAGGATACCATCCACCAAAGGGAGTAAGAGAAAAAACTATCACAAGAACATAGAAAGGTAAAATTGCTTACTAATTTTGAGGGTTTCTAGCTATAGTATCCCAAGAAGAGGCCAGCATTGTGAAATTTTTTAATAGTCAATACAAAAAAATAAACGAACAATCAATTAAATTTGAGTAACTTCAATAAGTGTTGTATATTACTCAATAAGGACCTATAAAACTTTATCACTCATTAGGATAATCTCATATAAAAGGGTTAAATACCATTGAGACTACTGTGGAAGCACTTTTCAAAGCCAAAGAGAGTGATGTTAGTTCGGTGGCTGAGCTTCAACAAGTCGTTTATAGGCCTTAGAAGGATGTCTAGAATTTGAAGTATCATTATGAATGGTTCTTTTAACATAATCCAGAGAAGAAAATTTATGTGGATATTCCTTGGATTTTGTTACATAAATGAAAATGATTTTTTCTCTGATCATATATGTCTTCATACATTCTAATTTTATTGTATTCATAAAATAAAATATGATTTTCATATCACTATATCCTCATGAAAGCTAATCATAATTACAGTGATAGGGGTGGGGTGATCTAAATTTATTTATCTAATCCAGTGGGTCATGTGATTATAGTTTGAATATTACTAGGGTCATATGGACAACCCTACAATATTTGGGTCTTTGGTGTTATTACCCTTTTTTCATAATCCCGGTATGTATAAAATTTAGCAGGTGATAACTTGGATTTTTTTAGGATTCCCTTTTTATGTTTTCATCCCAAAAAGTTTTCTCATTTAATCATGTTTTATTTCGATATTGCATAAACTGTATAATGTGCAGGTCATGTATGTTGAGACTCTACATTTTCACAAATTACCATTTTGGGTTTTTTAGCCAAGTGTGTATTATGTATCTTTTTGTAGATAGTTTAAATTCAATCATATTGGACTAAAAATGCTATTATTCTAGGTGGAACAGATTTGATGACGAATTTCGAAATTAGAATCCAAACAACAATTGATGGCTAAGAATGTCCTGATATCTTTTATTTTAGATACATCCAAGTAGAATATTGAGTCCCGATTTGTATTGCCACCAAATCAAAAAAATTTAAATATAATAATTGAGGAGATCTCTTCCATTAATGGAGTTACTACTATTTTAATAACCCATTATTGGGGGTGTATTATAGAGGGCCCGCTAAGGTATATGGTGCATAGCCAAACAGTAGAATCCTTTGGCTAACAGGCCCATGGTGGGTGACTTAGGAAAGGCCCATTAGGGAACATACTACATAGTTAGGTATATTATTTCCAAGTAATGTTTACATTCTATTATTTATACATAAATGGGTTTACGATTAGGTTGAATCAAGACCATAATGGTTGGAGTTTCCAAGGAAAGGTGTCTGAAAATAAAGTGGGCCATCAGTACGAATATAGGCCAAGAATGAGTAACCACTCCTACAAGAATTTAGTTTATGAAGGAGGGAATATTTGTTATAAAGGAGCATTATGATAGTCTATATGCAGTTTGATGTCATTTAGCAAGGACATTATACTTTTTATTTTTAAGTCTTGCAGTAAGGAATTTACGTTATTTTTTAATAATATTCTATGTAGTTTTAAGTCATGTAGAAAGGAAATTATATTGTGCAGTTTAAATTCATATAGAAATAAAATTTATGGGCCATGAATTTTAAATTCATATGACAATTTCATTAGGTAATGTAGTTTCAAGTTATGATGCAGGTACATTATGGGGCATTAATTTAATGCCTTTAACTTTGAAAAAAGATTTGATGGTTTTCAAATTCTTGTTAATTTTTCGGGAAATGTGAAATCATTTTTAGGAACGGAGTGGGGGAATTGTATGATAAAATTTGGAGATTTCTAAATCTGAAGTGTAATATGGGAAAATGGATAAACGGTATTAGAGGATTTTTCTTCCAAAAATGATTTTACCACTTGCTGACAAACCACTTATAGGGTTTTTATTATTCAAAGCCTACTAGGGAATGTTCAACATAGCAAAATAGTGACATCCTTATACTAACAGGCCCGTTATGTAAGTGAATTTTATGTAAGGTCAAATTGTACGAACTCGTATCTTCGTTTCATGTATGTTTTTCGTTTTCTAGTCATTTTTGAGAAAAATAGGAAAATCTGTAAATTTTCAAAATACACGTCATGTACTTTATGAGTACACGCCGTTTACATTGATGTAGCACCAGGCCATGAGATGGCCATGTCCAGGCCACAAACCTGGTGTGTAGGGGTGATGTGAAGGCCGGTTAAAGCAGAGTATGGAAAGTCCAAGTACACTCCATGTACCTAAGAAGTACACGCCGTGTAGTTTATTTTTTTCATTAAATGGACTTGGGTCACGCCCAATTTACGAAAACACCTTCTTCTACTAGTTCTTCGATCGAGAGCGACCCGTACGGCCGCGAACTTCCTCTAAGCCCCAGAGCCTCCATCTAATTTCCGAATCAACCATCGTTGATTGCGTTGGAACCACCTCGGTGAGCTCTTCCTTCTTCTTGAGTTTCATTCCATGATTTTCCCTCTTTCTCAAGTTATCGTGGGTTGACCTTTTTTTGATTCTTTGTAGATCTATGTCGTTCTAAGGATAATCAAGCCTCGTGGGTCTAGTATAGTGATCTCTTAGCATCATGGTAGGTGGTTTGTGCCTTACCTTTCGAAGACTTTGAGTTTTATGTGCAAATCCCACCAATACATGTGAACGAGGTATTGAGTGTTTACCTTTTTGACCATGTTGTTTACCTGCCTAGCTTGTATACTTGCGCAGTGGTAATTTGATCACATTTTTGAATAATTGTTATGCTTGGATGTTTTTCACATGCCTTGTTCTTGTTACGACCTTTGGGTCTTTTTAGCCTTTGGCAGTTATACCTGTTTTCCATGCCTTGTGACTGTAGGATGGAATGATATTTCGGAAAATGCTTGTTATGTTGTAGACTGGTTATCCAAGTAGCCCTATAGGTGTACTTTGGACTTATAGAATTATTATGCACGGACTGGCATGAGACCGTGAGAACCTAGTGCTATATACTGTAAGGAATAGACCGAGTGAGATTCCCAGAGAGGCTTGGATAATATATGTATACGAGGACAGACAGAGTGAGCTTCCTCATAGAGTCTTCGACATTATTGACTATAGGGAATAGACAGAGTGATCCTCCCATGGAGTTTTAGATATTATAGACTACATGAGGGTAGACCAAGTGAACTTCCTCAGAGAGTCTTTACTTTGTTTGATTTTCTTTAAAACCTTTCCAGACTAGAGAAGGAATTGATTGAGCAAGGTTCCTTAGAGAGTTTGTGATAGACCTGAGACTATAGGAGCAATTGACTGAGCAAGCTTCCTCAGGGAGTTTCTAGACCTTGGGGACATAATATGGTTAGACCGCGAGATCTTCCACAGAGATTCCCTAACTACCATAGACAATAAGGGGAATTGACCGAGCGATCTTCCCTAGAGAGTCTTATAATTTCGTATGGCCAAACCAGAGGGGTTAGGCTGAGTGCACTGCCCCGAGGGTTATTGGTACTTCTTGTATAGGATTAGAGGGGTTGGCTCTGAGTACTTCCTAGAGGGGTTCCTATTATGTTTAGTTGTTTTTGTCACTATTGATTATTGTTCAGTGGATTGATTTCCATTGTATATCATCATGTTACTCCTTACTGTTTACTACCTACTATTTAATGTTACTAAATTCTGCATACTGTACTATTACCTTCCATATGCTCACTGATTGTTAGGAACAGATCTTCTGGTGGTTGCCTACTCGTATTTTAGTCTCACACCTTGTTTGGTCCATGCTTTTGGGCCCAAGAAGACTATGTTGTTGAAGGTATAGACAAGGGCAAGCACCCTTAAACTTCAGGTACTAGATTTCATTGGAGAAGGATAGCATGGGACCAAGCCGAGGCTTGCGATGCTGAGGAGTTGCTTATCTATTTACATTTCCTTGTACTTTAGGGTAGTATTGTATTCATCATTGTGACTTGTTTGGCTACTTTCCTAGACATATTTATCGTGCATCATTTTATATATACATGTGTGCTCCAATGTTTATTGTTTTAGTTTTCTATTGTTTATTGTACTTAGATATTTACTTCTTCCTATATTTTTCTGCATTGTTTACTTCCACTGTGTACACTGCCAATGAGGGAATATTTTCCCTACTATCACACCCAAGGCCCTCACTGCTAGTCGGTAGCCTCTGGCCTTTGGGGAAATGCATTTGAGGCCATGTGACCGACTAGTTATGGGGTGCCTCTGGGTGGCTTCCGGAATCGGGATGTTACAAACTGGTATCAGAGGAATTATTTTCTCTTGATTTACTATATAGAGCCTTTATCTGGGGATATGATGGATTCAATTTTGGTAATAAGTTGTTCCCAGGAGTAGCTTACCCATGTACAGGGAAAATCCAACTACCTCCTTTATTTCTATTTTCTGGTTTTGAGATTTTACGGTTGATATGATTTCACCTTGAGTGACTCACATGATTTGTGTTGTTATTGTTGTTGTTGTTCCGGTTATATTTCTGTCGCAACCCGATGAGATGAGGGTATTCCATCTCATGCATCATATAGGAACTTTTTAGAAATCACATTCCATTCATTTTTGCATTGCCATCTCGGGTGCATAAGAGAATTCATGTTTTTGTGATAAAAGTTGTGTAGATTATGCATGATGTTATGATAGATGCTTTGATAGAATCCATGAATATTGATAAAGAAATTGTTTGTATCGTACCTTTACTTAAATGAATACCAAATTTTGATTCTTGATGTTTTATGGGCCCCCATGAATCAGAGTTTGGTGGATCATTGATTTGTTTCCCTTGTATTTGATATATATGAGATGCCATGCTTCGGTTCGCAGGGTGTATGGGCCCTCATGGATCGGAATTTGGCACCTCCAAGCATGTATCTCAATGTTTTCTGGGATTCGGTGTAGTTTCTGAGCAACTTCCCGAAAAAACCCAGAATACACGATGTGTACATGACTACACACCGTGTAGTTTTAAACCATATCATTGACAGTGTGAGCAGAAACACGGGTGGTGAAAAAGTTTTCAGAAACACGCCGTATATTATAGTTGCATGCCATGTAATAAAGAACTGTGTACCTGGCCATGTCACTAACAACACAGGTCAAGGAAGAACATGTAGTACACATCGTGTTTAATATAAACACTCTATGTAGCCTCGATCTAGGTACCCGGCCGTTTCACGAACAACACGGGGCGGTGTTATCTCTCCAATATGTGTCATGTTTGTTCGTAACACACCATGTAAGAGTCATCCATGTATCCATCCATGTAACTAATAACACGGGCCGCCAAAAACTTGTCTGGTACATGTCCTGTCCTTAGTGAACACATCTGTAGTCTAGGGTTAATAGGACCGTGTGGGTTAGCCATGTAAAGAGACTCAGGCAGGGGAATGGAGATCAAGTACACACTGTGTGTGAGGACAACACACCATGTAGTCGGGGGTGTTACACGACCAGAGGTGACAGAGGTACACACCAATGTTTCTGGATTAAGAGGACACACCATGTAGTTATATACATGTTGTGTAATCATGTTTTGTAGAACTTGTTTGTTCTTTTCCCCTGTTCCCGTTTTGTGATCTTGTGTTCTATATCCTTGACAATCCTGATCTATGGTGTACTTTTGATCTTTCAGAGATATGCATCTGAGACATCCTCCGGTTGTACATCAGCTACCAGACGGTGATCAGACATTGGATATGGATGATCAGGGATCTCCTGCAGATCCTCCTCCAGATCCTCCTACTGTGCCAGCCTTGGCACTAGTAGTCATACCCGTTACATGAGCCGATACGCAGTTTAGGGAGGACTTCCTAAGGATGATGCATACCATTCAGGGAGCACCACCTCATGCCCTGTTGATGGATGACTTGATGCTGGTTTTCCAGCAGCATCATCCTCCTACATTCTCAGGGGATGGAGGACCCCAGGCTGTAGAGTCGTGGCTAGAGGCCACACTGACGATCTTCGATCACCTAGAGATACCTCCAGATAAAAGTTTAAAACTTTTTACTTATATGCTCTGAGACACCACCAAGAGGTGGTGGGAGGTGATATCACAGTTAGGGAACCAGTAGAGTATGACTTGGGATGAATTTCTGCGCATCTTCTACGATTACATTTATCCGGAGACCTTGAGGGATGACCGAGCCCTGATTTGTATGAGTCTCGAGCAGGTTACTCATTCGGTTATGGAGTACTCGTCTCACATTACCGATCTGTAGTGCTTCACTCCGATTCAAGCAGGTCATGAGTTATTCCTTGCTTGGAAGTTTGAGGACGGTCTCAGAGAAGAGATCCGTCCCTAGGTGAATATCTTCAGGTTTACTTCGATATCCTATTTCATCAACCAGGTGCGGATCACATAGCACAATCGGAGAGTTTCTGGAGCAGTGAGCCTGTGTGGTTCGACATCAAGAGTCGCTGCTCCTCCTACAGATAAAAGGATGCACCGCAGGGAGTCTGCTCGAGGTGAGTAGGGTATGCGGAATGTATCTTCGGGCATCCAGGTCTTATGCTACCAGTTCGGTAGAAGTGGGAATACTAGGCCTCAGTTTCATAGAGACCCGATGCAGTTCCGATCTTGCGGAAAGATGGGCCATCTTCAGCGTTTTTGTCAGATTTTCTCACCTATAGCCGGTGGTAGGGATTCTTCTATGACCCCACGTATAGGAAATGTATTGCTCGTTTCTCACCAGTCTGGGAACTGGTGTTCTTCAGGTCGTTCGGGCCGAGGTGGACGTCACGGTCGTGGTAGTCAGTCACCAGGTTACCAGCAACAGTAGAGCGGATCAGCTCAGAGTAGTCAGCCAAGGGCGCAGGGCCATGGTACAGGCCAGACATTTTCCACAGAGCAGACCTATCTGGAGCAGGATTCTGGCCCTTCAAAAGTTCATGGTACGATCTTAGTAGCCTCAGTTTTATCTTCAACCCTTTTCGATATTGGTGCCTCACATAGTTTTGTCTCAGTTGCTTTTGTGGAGAGCCTTGGACTCTATATCTTTTCTTCTGCTGACATGTTGACTCTTGATACACTGTTGGGAACGATGAAGTCTATAGTACGTTAGTGCAGAGAGTTCCCTCTTGAGGTTGAAGGGTGTCACTTTTTATGGGACCTCTATGTCTTAGAGATGACAGGTTATGATGTCATTCTTGGTATGGGCTGGTTAGTTCCCTTCCAGGAAGTCATAGATTGATATCGCCATAGGGTGAGTTTTGTATCACTAGAGGCAGAACCTTTCTTCATAGAGGTGGGTGGGATGTCCAAGTAGGTAGAGATAGACCAAAGAATCATGGGATAGGGGGATTTACCACCCAAATTTCCAGTCTTTATCTTGATGACAAGGGGACGTCGCAGTTAGACATTCCTCTAGTGGTGGTTCATTTCAGGGATGTCTTTCTAGAGGACTTTTTAGGTTTGACATTGGAGCATGAGGTTGAATGTTTTATTGATCTCGTACTAGGAGCAGCACCGGTGTCTATTCTTCCTTATAGGATAGCTACTCCTGAGTTGAAGGAGCTCAAGAATTAGTTGGAGGAGTTGCAGGCAAAGGGTTTCATCTGACCCAGTACTTCTCCTTAGAGTTCACCTGTCCTACTTGTGAAGAAGGCTGACGACACCCTTAGGATTTGCATGGATTATCAAAATCTGAAACAGTTGATGGTCAAGAACCGATATCCATTGCCGAGGATCGATGGCCATTTTGATCAGCTTCGAGGAGCCCAGTTGTTCTCTAAGATCAATTTCAGGTTCAGAAATCATCATTTTCATGTTAGACCATCGAATATACCTCTTACAGCCTTCAAGAGAAGGTATGGTCTATACGAGTATACGGTCATGCCATTTGGTCTTACGAATGCTCCAATAATTTTTATGGCCTTGATGAACCAAGTGTTCCATCCATACCTGGATTCCTTCATGGTGGTTTGCATGGAATACATATTAGTGTACCCTCACACTCGACATGACCATACTACCCATCTTGAGATCATTCTGAGTACACTGAGAGAGCATCAGTTATATGTTAAGCTCTCGAAATGCTACTTTTGGATGGATAAGATTCACTTCATGGGTCACGTTATCTCAGAGATAGGAGTATCAGTAGACCCAGAGAAAGTGAGAGCTTTAGTTTCCTGGGATCAGCCGAATAATGTCTTTGAGGTGCAATGTTTTCCAGGGCATGCTAGATACTACATGCATTTCATACAGGGCTTTTTCACACCTTGCAGCACCGCTGACAGGTCTGACCAAGAAAGGTGCGAAGTTGTTATGGTCATATTCCTATGAGTCATCCTTTCATGAGATAAAATGGAGATTGACTTCAGCATAGATAATATTCTTTCCAGATCCAAGAAAGAGATATACAATCTACTGTGATGCTTCAGGTGTCATATTGGGATCTATGCTTATGCAGGGAGATGGAGTCGTTGCATATGGGTCTCGGTAGTTAAGGCCACATGATAGGAACTACCTGTCGCACGATATGGAGTTGGGAGTTGTTGTTCATGCCTTGTGTTTTTGGAGACATTACCTTCTGGGAGAGCATGTTCTGGTTTTCACCCACCACAAGAGTCTCAAGCACATCTTCACTCAGCGTGATCTGAATCTGAGACATCGTAGGTGGGTCGAGTATCTTCAGTCCTTCGACTTTGATCATGCCTATACACTGGGAAAGGGAAACACAGTGGCTGATGCATTGAGCAGGAGAACATAGATTCAGTCAGTTCAGGGGGACAGTAGTGAGTGGCAGTTTATGGCTATATTCTATGAGATGCATGTGGAGGTGCACAACAAATAGGGGAAGACATTTCTTTTTCTGTAGTTATTACTTGTACCCTTGTTGATCGGGTATGGATGAGGCAGCTATAAGACTCAGAAGGCCTAGTCCTGCGGGATGGTGTGTTATGAGAGGACCCTATTCTTGGATGGAAAGTGGGTGGGGATGAGATCTTGAATTTACAAGGATGTGTATGGGTTCCAGTAAACATACACGATGAAATGATGCGGGATTTTCATTCTTCAGTTTGGGAAGTTCATCCTGGAATCACCTAGATGTATTGTGATCTACACCTCTAGTACTGGTGGCCAGGTATGAAAAGATATGTTGCTGGGTTCGTCATGATATGTTCGACTTGTCAGCATGTGAAAGCAGAGCATCAGCGACTAGAAGGGTATTTACAGCAGTTACCCATCCTTGAGTGGAAGTGGAAGGATGTCGTGATGGACTTCGTGACTAGGTTACCGAGATCACCTCGAGGGAGTGATGCTATTTAGGTTGTCATTGACAGGCTTAAGAAGGTTTCCTAATTCATTACGATCAAGGAGACCTTCAATGTTGATGATTTGGGATGGTTGTACATCTGATAGATTGTATGTATGCATTGAGTTCCATGCTCCATTGTTTCAGACATGGATGTGAGTTTTACTTCTCGGTTCTGGCAGGGGCTTCAGAAGGCTTTGGGTACAAAGGTACTTTTGATTACAGCATACCATCCCCAGACAGATGGCTTGTCTGGGTGTACGATCCTAGTGCTTGAGGATATGCTCCGAGCTTTCATTATATACTTTTGAGGTTCTTGGGAGAAGCATATTCCTCTTTTGGAGTTTTCCTATAACAATAGTTTTTAGGAGACTATTCTAATGGCACCTTACGAGGCATTGTACGGTAGGCTATGCCAATCACCTTTGTGCTAGCTGGAGGCAGGAGAGGCAGCTTTGTGGAGACCTTGTCTTGTTCAGGAGACCTCAGAGAAGATATAGTTGATTCAGAAGAGGATGGATATAGCATCGTCTCGACAGAATTCTTATGCAGATCAGTGGAGACAACCTCTGGAGTTTGAAGTAGGGGATCAGGTTTTCCTGTGTGTTGCACCGAGGTTGGGACACAAGAGTATTCGGAGACAGGGAAATCTTTCACCATGGTATGTCTTGCCATTTGAGGTGTTGGATAGAGTTGGGACGATTGCCTATCATTTTCAGTTACCTTAGAGTGACCGGGATATGAACGACGTCTTCCACATCTCTTAGCTCCAACGATACCTTTGAGACCCTTCTCATGTCTTTCATCCCGAGGAGGTTGAGATTTAAGAGGATACATCATTTGAGGTGCATCCTATCCAGATTGTCGATCGCATTACGATGGTTCTCCGTGGCTAGTCTGTTCCTCTGGTACGGGTGCTATGGCAGCACAGGCGAGTACAAGACAAGACATGGGAGAGGAAGGCTGATGTACGATCGCAGTGGCTGGAGCTGTTCGGGATTTCTTCTTCTACGCCTCCCTAAGGAAATTCTAAGAAAAATTTATTTAAGGGGGAATGTTTGTAAGAAACTAGATCTTTGTTTCATGTATGTTTTTCCTTTTCTGGTCATTTTGAGAAAAAGAGGAAAATATGGAAATTTTCAAAATACACATCGTATACTTTATGAGTACCTGTCATGTACTTTGATGCAGTGCCAGGACATATGCTGGTCGTGTCCGGGCCACACACATGGTTTAAAGGGGCGATGTGGAGGCCGCTTAAAGTAGAGTACAGAAAGGCCAAGTACATGCCACGTACCGGAGAATTACATGTTGTGTAGTTTATTTTTTTCATTAAACTGACTAGGGTCATTCCTAATCGATGAAAATTTCTTATTCTCTAGGTTCTTCGACATAGAGTGACCCATACGTCCGCAAACATCCTCTAAGTCCCCGAGCCTCCGTCTGTTTGCCAAATCAATCACCTTTGATTGCGTTGGAACTGTAGCGGTGAGCTCTACCTTCTTCTTGAGTTCCATTCCATGATTTTCCCTCTTTCTCAAGTTATCGTGGGTCGAAATTTTTGTGTGTTTTCATAGATATACACCATTATAAGGAGAATCAAGCCTCTTGGGTCTATTATAGTGATTCCTAGCAGCAATGTAGGTGGTTTGTGCCTTACCTCTCGATGTATTTGAGTTTTATGTGAAAATTCCACCAATACCCGGGAACAGGGTATTGCGGGTTTACCTTTTTGACCCTGGTGTTTACCTGCCTTGCTTATATGCTTCCTTAGTGGTAATTTGATCATGTTTGTGGATAATTTCTATGCTTGGATGTTTTTCCCATGCCTTGTTCTTATTACAACCTTTGGGTCTTGTTAGCCTTTGGTAGTTATACCTGTTTTCCATTCCTTGTGACTGTAGGATGGAATGATATTTCGGGACATGCTTGTAATGTTGTAGACCGGTTATCCAAGTAGCTCTATAGGTATACATTGGCCTTATAGCATTATTATGAAGTGACTGGAAAGGGACTGTGAGAACATGGTGCTATAGACTATAATGGATAGACCGAGTGAGCATCCCAGAGAGTCTAGGATATTATAGGCTATATAGGGATAGACCGAGTGAGCTTCCTCAGAGAGTCTTAGAAATTATAGACTACAGGGGATAGACTGAGTGAGCTTCCCTGTGAGTCTTGGATATTATAGACTACAGGAGGGTAGACCTAGTGAGCTTCCTCAGAGAGTCTTTACTTTGATTGACTTTCTTTAAAACCTTTCCTGGCTAGAGAAGCAATTGACTGAGCGAGATTCCTTATAGAGTCGATGATAGACATGAGACTATAGGAGGAATAGACCAAGCGAGCTTCCTCGGAGAGTTTCTAGACCATGGGGCTATAAGAGGGTTAGACCGCATTATCTTCCACAGAGAGTCCATGACTACCCTAGACTATATGGGGAATTGACCGAGCGAGCTTCCCCAGAGAGTCTTATAATTTGGTACGACCAAACCAGAGGGGTTAGGTTGAGTGCACTACCCAGAGGATTGTTGGTACTTCTTGGATAGGACCATAGGGGATGGATGTGAGTACTTCCGATAGGGGTTTCTATCATGTTTAGCAATTTTCTTTACTGCTTCTTGTTGTTCTGTGGATTGATTACCGTTGTATATCATCCTTTTACTACTTACTATTTACTGCCTGTTGTTTACTATTACTATTTACTGCCTACTGAACTATTACGTACCATATGCTCACTGAGTGTTAGGCACATATCTTCGTGTGGTTTCCTACTTGGATTTTAGTCTCACACCCTATTTGGTGCATGCTTTTGTGCCCATGTAGACTATGTTGTTGCAGGTATAGATAATGGAATGCTCCCTTCGACTTCTGTTACTTGATTTATTTGGAGCAGGAGAGCATGGGACCAAGCCGAGGCTTGCGATGCTGAGGAGTTTCTTATCTGTTTACTTTTCCTTATACATTGGTTTAGTAGTTTATTCAGCATTGTGACATGTTTGGCTGCTTTCGTAGACATATGTATCATGCATAAATGTATATATACACGTGTGCTCTAGCTGTTTATTGTTTTAGTCTTCTGTTGTTTATTATTCTTGGATATTTACTGCTTCTTCTATTTGTCTACATTGTTTACTTCCACTATGTACTCTGTCAATTAGGGCATTGTTCCCCCACTATCACACAGAAGGCCCTCACTGCTGGTCAGCAGACTCTGGTGTTTCAGGAATTTCTCTTGAGGCCATGTGACCAAGTAGTTACGGGGCGCCTCTGGGTGGCTTCCAGGACCGGGACGTTACACAAATGGGCACGTACTGCATAGTCAGATAAAGGATATCTCAAGAATTATGAAATTAAATTTTCTAGTATAGGATGAAGGTTAATAGATATTCATATCATCATAAAGTACATATTATATTTTATGAAGCTACCTACATGAATACAGAAGGATTATTTCTTGTCATGATTTTAAAATAATTGGAGAAATAGGCTCTATGAAAATGTCTAACCTAAACTAAGGAAGTATGGTGCCTATAGTTTTTAGGTCATACAACTAGGACCATAATATTATTGAAACAATGGAGGATATGTGTTCGAATGTCCCAAGATTATTACAAAATGATTTGAACATATAGAAATGGAAAAGGTAATCCACGGTCCTAGAGAGATTCATATCGAGGGAAGGTATATTAGAAAAATACACAAATGATGACCTCTTCAATTCAGGAGTTCGCGCATACCATCATTAAATATTAAAGGGAAATAAGTGGATTCTCCCAAGGACAGTGTTATTGTTAGTTCATAAACCCATTATGGGGGCTGTATTATGTAAGGACTATTAGGGCATGTGTTTCATATCCAAACAGTGGCATCATATGGCTAATAGGGCTGTGATGTAGGCAAAATTTATGCAAAGACAACTGAGGAACAAACAACATAGTTAGAAAAAAGGGCTCTTGGGTATCAGACATTCTATCACAATAAATTGAAGAGAGATTATTAAGATAAATAATTATTTCAAATTAGGTGTATGATGTGAGAGACGGGAATTGTCTATTGTATAAATGATGTTTTTGGGCTGATACTAGCCATGATTTTAAATTCCCTTAAATAGATCTAACTAATATATATATATATATAAGTGGATCACTCTTGTTTCCTTGATGGGTTCTATGAGTAGAAGTCCCAAAATTAATATCCTGTATAGATTTTGATCATATGAAAAAGTGGGGAAATTTTTATTTAACTTGTGAATAAGACAAGGATATGTGGCCTAGTATTCACAAAAATTGAAAACGAATGAGAATAAATCCATATCTAGTCCTCTAAATACTATGTATTTTAACGTCACATAGATATGAATTTATCTATGTATTTTGATGTCTTGCGGTGAGGATGATTAATTACCTAACAAGAAAAGGAAGTGGAATTGTGGATCCATGCATATTTTTTACATTTAGTAAGGACATTATGTTTCTTAACATGATATGTCAAAAGACAATGTAGATAGACCAGGGAATAGGGTCCCGGAATCACGACATATCTTATCAAAGAAACAATCAATCCACACATTGTTCTAATATATAAAAGTACATGTGTAAATTAAGAACTAATATCAAAAAATTTCATGTACATAAGACTCATATATGGGATAGTAGAGTATCTTTTTTATGTTGTGATGTGGATGGTCATATGATTGAGAATCCAGATGTCATTACATATCACACAGAGGTGAGAATCAAACCCCACTTAGTTCTTCAATGAAGTCTCTTGTGGGTAATCATCATGTGGGGAGGACATATAGTGTGTCATTTTATGTCTTATAGATAGGAACATTTATAACCCCGATAGGAATTAAGAGACCTTATTTATGGAGAGAATCCCTTTACCTATTTCTTAAGCACACATGATATGTTCTCGATGTGATATACAAGGAATGAGAATGGTTTCTTCTAAAACATAATGGTGACACAAGCTATGTGTAGAGGAATGATGATTATGTGGTTGATGACCAAGGGTATAGGACCCCAGGTGTCACTACGTATCTTTTTGTAGTAAGAATCATGACCCACATAGTACATGAAAAGTTTCCTCATATCAATTAGGTTTGGATGTGGGTAAAAGGTATTTTTTATAATTTATAGGTTGATGGTTGGTCCTAAAGTAGAATTTCATGGCATCACCATGCATCTCAATGTAATAAGAATCAATTAAAATTTTTGATAATATATCCATATACAGATCTAACATTTTTATTTGGAAAATAAAGGTGGTTTCACTTCCAAAATCACAGCTAGGATAAGGTTTGGAGATATGGGTGTCACCACGCATCTCATTTGAATGCAAATAAAGCCACACATTGTTCTTGAAATGTTCCCTATGATGGTTTGATTCATACACATGGGAAAGGAGGAATTTTATTTTATTTGCTGTTGTAAATGAGATAGAATATTTGGGGGACACTATATATCTCAGGGAATGAGAATCAATCCACATGTAGTTCTCGTAGAAATATTCCCTTTGTAGATTTGACTCATTCACATAGGGAGTGAAGGGTTTTTTTTATCCTGATTAGACCTATGATTTCTGATTTGGGATTGACTACGTATCTCATTAGAATGAATATCATGTCATACTTTGTTTTTAATATGATTCCAACAAAAATTATATTTTTATGTTAGGAATGGTTTTTTAGTCATCGTGGGGTCAGAAATAGGTGATCTAGACGTCTCTATGCATCTCATTGGAATGAGAATCAATCCATACATTGTTCTTTATAGGATCTCTATTTATATCAAATTCATACACATGAAGTAATGGGATTTAATTATTAACCATGGATGGACCAAGGATTGGAGATCTGAGTGTCACTACATATCTTGGTAAGGAAGGAATAAAGCCACATGTAGTTCTTTTTGGTACTCCATATAAAGTTTGATTCATACAAACTAGGGTGAAGTAAATTTTTCAACATTTCAGTTGGACATAGGATTTTAGATCTAGTCATCACTATATATCATTCTGGGGAAATAATCAAGCAACACATAGTTCTGGAAAAGTTCCATGAATTTTAATGTCTTTCAATATGGATGAATATGAAAAGACGTAAAAATATGGAAATATTGCAGCATGAATAGAAGATAAGACCCATGTTTCAAAACATATCTAAATCGAATGATAATTAATCCACAATTAGATCTTGATAAACTTTTTCAAAATTACTTTATTGTTGATGTGAGAAACGAGGGCTTTAATACATTCAAGAATAATAATGGGGCCCAAAATACAAGATGGTATGATAATCTAGCCATATTATCCTAAAGGGTTCATAGTGGAGAATTAAATCATATTCAAGTAATGGGGAAATTGTTTCTTTTAAGGTTATGATTGGGCCCATTATCGTAGATCTAACTGTTACTATATATGTAAATATAATGAGAATCAAGCCACAAATTGTTCTTGAAATGATGTCCCTTTGAAGATCTGATTCAAACATAGGGAGAAATGGGGTTCATGTGCTACTAAAGAGTGGAAATGATGTGTGTAATGATTATGAATGAAATATACTATTCTTTTAAGGGACCAAAAGGAATATGTTTTTTTGGAATCTTTGTAGATTTATTACTGTCAAATAAAGAATACGTTAACCATACAGTTTAATGTAATGTGGGGAAGAAAAATGATGTTTTTAGATTCAAGTAATTCACATATGTCCTGATATAGTACATTTTAATGTTGTGTGAAAAGGATGAAGATGATACATAGTCCAACAACATTCAAATAGGATGTATATAATGTTATGGAGTTTAATGTCATGCAAATTGGATGTTGGTTGTTATGCAGTTTAGCATCATGAAACTATGATTTACTTTTTTTATTACAAAAAGTACTTATTCAAGAACCTTTCATTGGATTGTGTTTTAGTGAGTTTTCCCACTCTTAAGATTAAGGAATAAGCTCCATTAAATTTGACCTTACATATGTAATAAGGTCCTTCCCTCTTTGGATCATGTTTTGGAGGAATCTTTCCTAGTATCATTGGAGTCCTAAGGACAAATACCAATTTTAATTTATGTAATAAACAGAGGCAAACATTATTATTCAAAGATTATGATATTCAGTTCTGATAAAATTTCATGTGATGTAATGTTTGAAATCAATTTTCATCCAATCAATCCATCTTATATAGTCTCTTTTAAGACTGCTCATCTATAGATAGCTGATCACAAAAAATAACTTAGAGTGAAGGAAATTGAAAATCAATGGGAAGACCTACTTCGGTCTTGTATTCCCAAGATTATAGTGTTGCCAGTGTATAGGTTATATTATTATAATCCCATAATTCAGGTATTAGTTTACTAGGCCAAGATTGTTTATCTTTTTTCCCCATCATATGGAGTATTTTGGACAATGTTTTGTTGAAATAATTTATCTGTCCATTTTCTACTACATGATAGCAGGTTGAATTTTTGGATTTTATATATTATTCAAGATATTATTTCCCAATCTCAGAAAAATAAAAATTGGTACTGTTTTCCATCTATATGATATGAGAGAGACCAAATATAGTAATTAAATTATCGTTGATAAATGTAACAATGATTTTGGCATTGATATAGTTTAAACGTATTTCTTCATCCAATTTAAAGATGAAATTGATAGAAATAAGGATGTACTTGAACTACTTGGTTGTAACTGGAGGATAAGGCCCCACTACATCAATTCTGCACAAAGAAAATGGAATGTACTATTTAGATTTTTGTAGAAACTATGGGGGTTGATGAATAAATTTGGCATGAACATTGAAAATATCAAACTTCTTTGTGAAATATATGCAATCCTATATCATTAATGGCCAAAAGTATCCATGCCTTCAGATTTGATCAAAAAGATTTTATACAGACTAGTGGGAACCACAAGCTCCCTCATGTACTTCTTTCTTGACAGTCTCAGTTTCATCCACATCCAAGAATCTGAGAATAATTACATCTAAGCCTCTTCTATATAGGATCTTATTGTCATTTAGACCATAATTTAGAGTGAAATTAACTTCTCATCATCAGAAACTCACATTCCAACTCTATCATGTTTAATTACTCCGTCTAGTATATATTCCATGATTGGTGTCTTCTATCCCATTGTAAGACCAAATGTTTTGTGAATTGTACTCATTTCATTGAATTAGTCTGATTTTATTTGAATAATATGTAAAACCACATGATGATGAAAAACGATAATGATATCCTCATATAGATTAGGATATTCAAGGTTTGTAGCATCATTTTCCAGTGCATCATCTTGGGAATTTTCTAACTGTGGTACACAAGACAATGTTGCATCTGAGGGAAATTCTATCATTAACCCTTAGACATAATCACATATTAGGAATGGATCTTATTTTTTGATGATTTAATCCCCATTGATCTGTTTGATTACTAATTCTGTGCCAACCTTTAAATCCAAGTGATCCACTAGTACTAAGAGTGTTAATTCCAAGCTAGAAATGAGAGCCTAATATTCATACCTCATTGTTGGTACCAACTTCTGATAATAGGAAAGAGTATTGAAACACCTTCTATTCTAGGGAGATAAGTACAATGTCTTAACCGAAATTTTTTAAACATAGGTTTTTCCATTATCTTCCCAGTTGGACTTTTGAAAGCACTATCAAATTGAATTTCCCATGTTTGGCGACTATCCTATATTTAGATGATTTTTTCATTGGGAAGTTTAGTATTCATGGACGTTTCTTCCAAAGATGGGTGTTCATCATGGAAGTATTCCAAGGCATGACCTTTTACTAATTTATGATGAATTAACTGTATATCAAACTACTATAGAATAAATTCCCACTATGTCAGAATTATTGTCAATATAGGGCATCTAAGGTTAAATTTGAGTGGGTTATTGAAATAGACCAAGTGGACCCCGTGATGTTATAAGTACTACCTTAGCTTCTAAACAGAAAAGATTAATGCTTAGAAGCTCTTATAAATATCTGAATATCGAGTCTCAATATAAATCATGTGTCGACTAGGATATTAAAGGTTGTTTTCATTCCTAGTATCATTCTTTTGTACAAAGAAGTCATCCAGTGATCTCTCCAAGGATGTAACGTAATATATGAGCAATTTTTCCTCATCATATGGAATCAATATCAGTTGAATAAATAGTTATTTCCTGAGGGAATCAAATTCTTCTTGGAATTCATTGGTCCATTGATATGTGACCCCTTCACCATCAATTTGGTTAAGGAAGAACACTTTCATTCCAGATAGACTACGAAGCACTGGATGTAGGCCAAGTTTACTTGCTTTACTCTCAACTGCTTCATGTTTTGAGGAGGTGACGTGCCACAAATAGATTTAGTCTTCTTGTGATTGACTATGATTTTTTGATGGTGTACAGCCAAAAAAGATATACATTCCCAAGGTTACCCTTCAAGTACATTTGAAGGGGTTCATCATCAAATTACGCTATTGAAACATGCTGAATACGGTCTCTAGGTTAGTCAGGTGATTAATACTATTTCTAGATTTAACCAGTAAATATTCCAAATAGCATTCAACAAATTACCCTAGGAAGGTTTTGAAGATGTGGTGTATTTAACGTTGATATGTCACACTATTTATTCTTCAAGAAAAAGGGAATTACCTGGAAAAAAAATATGACTTGAGGGTCTCATAAGTCTATATATTCTTCATCTTATGGTTCCATCAAGATATTTTTATACCTATAGTATCCATCCATGATGTAGGGAGCTTCATATCTAGTTGTTGCTTCAATAAAGAGTTCTGTGATTGGAACTAGAAAGTCATATTTGGGAAAATGATATTTCAGATCTATAAAATCAATGAAAACTTTGATTTTATCATTATTCTATTTAATTGGGACTGTATTGGATATCCACAATGTATATTACACCTGTAATATGAAATAAGATTTGATTATATTTTCCACTTCTGCCTCAATCATAGAGGTGTGGGTTGGGCATGTTCTTTTTGATGCCTTCTTATATCCCAGATTTTTTTTAGAAAAACCAAATGATGGTTGGCCACATCATGGTAAATTCTTAGAATATTTATGTAATTCAAGGAAAACACATCCCAATATTTCTTCAAGATTGATTTGTAATTTTCATTCTATACAAACATCATGGCCATACTAACCAAAGTGGGTCATGGATGCTCTGGTATACACAGATTTATTCTTCTAAATTACTCCACAGTGGTGGAGATGCCTTCCTCAAATATTGAAGTGGAATCTCTGATGAATTCTAATTGTTTCTATTTTTCATTTCCTTCTTATTATGCCTCTTAATTAATGGTATTTGATGAAGGTATAATTTTAGAGATTTCGGTGGAGTCAATAATTTGATATCTTGAAGAGGAGGCAACCATCTATGTCCCAACTAATGATGAATGGTCTATTTGATATTCAGAAGGGAATATGATGGGACATGAATCAAAATCCCAATTTTTCACGAGAGTAATTACTTCATCTAGCATGGATGATAAATCAGAAACATCTTGATGTTTAGTAGATGGAATGAATACATCTCTGTCTAGGATTTCATCATTGATTGTGGAATCAATGATTTCTGCTGTGATGTCAATATAAATTTCCACAAATGACATTATGGAACCCACTGAATGAGTTCTTGTGTTTTGGTCAACCCTTTTAACTAGAATAATGGGTAACACATAATCCATAATGAGATTTTGGAAATGGTTAGTTGGGATCTTTTATAGACTATTTGGAGAATTGATTCCAGTAACCTAGTTTTCCATGTACTATTTTCCCTTCATGTGATATAACCCCACAATAATGTATGGTGATTCACAAGTTTGGAACACAGACTTATCATAGAAAAATGTACCAATTTGAAAATTGAAACAATATTTAAGACATTTATGGTATTATGAAGGAATTGTCACATGCTGATATGGCCATGGTTTCCCCAATAGAATGTTTAAGGTTGTTTCCTTTCAGAAACACATGAACTCCAAATCAGATATGTGATAACCAAATTGAGTTCTGAGTGTAATCTCATTGATAGGTTCCTACTCATCCTTATCATAACCATATAACATCAATGTGGGGGGACGAAAACAATATTAAGTGAGGTTCAATTGATGAATTGTCTTGATGGGAATGTGGTTGACCCCTAATCCATTATTAATGAAGGATTATTGGATGTTAATATCACTAATCCTACCATATATGTACAAGGGCATAAGGTTTCCTTTTACAATAGAATCCTCATCTTGGTCCATGAATCATATGATTGCATGACATTATTCTAGGTCATTCTATATATGGTAATCCTTTATGGAAGAAACCTCAGTTCCAAACTCTTAAGGGTTTGACAATGCCTTAATAAGTGCTTCTTGGAGATCCTTTGATAGATTTAGAGCATCCGGGATTGATAGATTGGCCTATACAAGGGAAAGTTGCATCAAAACTTCATACTTTTGATCTAGAGGCCTGTCTTATCTAGTATGGAGATGCTATTTTTTAGGTGACTTGCAAGATGATTCACTTGATGTTGATGGACCATTTATCGGGACAAAAGCTGTAAATTCTACTTCTCTTTGTAGGTTATGATGTTGAGGTCTAACCACTTTTTGAAAAGGAAAAGGTATAACCATTAACTAGTCTTCAAATATGATCACGCCATGGCAGAACCTACCATGTGTTGGAGAATTACCTTAATTTAATTGATCCCCCAATAGGGATCTCCCACACGTTTCTGCTGCATAAACAGTTTGAGTAGGGGTTTAATAGATACAATTTCTTCTACAAGATCCATGTCTTCTCCCATATCCTTGACCAAGATAATCTATTCCACAGTTCCCCAATCATGTATGGTGAATTCAAGTTAATAATAATAATCATAATTTTGATGGGGATCTATTAATTGAATTGAATTAACAGAACATAAAATCAAGTCCTCATCTTATGAAGATTCTAGATAACAAGATGATTCATATTGTTCCATTCAGCAGGGTGGTTCCTAGGATTATGAGGTGGTTTGAATGAAATCCATTATGTTTAAGGAAATATTTCTCCTTGACTCAAAATCACCTTCTTCTAATTCATTTTTATTCAATATAGGCTTCTTTTATGAGGACTGACCTTCAAAGGACTAGGATTTTGATGAAGATATATTTTTCTATAACAGAAGAAGGTGGAGATATAGTTTTTTGTATCAATTGTGTTCATAGAAGGACATTAGTTTGGTTGATTGTTTTCCTAACCATAAAATCAATGAATTTATGATCATTATTCATTTTGAATTCCTCTCATTCGTCTTCTTCATATGGATCGGTAGTAGTAACACAAGATAGATGGGATGGTGAATTTTATATCTTTACTTACCATGAGTCCACCATATTTTGTTGGAGGTCTTTAAAAAACACTACTCGATGGGGTGCCCAAAAATTTTATGGAATGGTCAATAATTTGGTAGGTTCTCATATCCTTCTATGTTAGGTATATTTGTACATGGAAACTGAGCTATGTTGTCTTATACGGTTGAGATGAAGTTGTCTGGGACTTGGTCATTTAGAAAACAATAGACCTTGTCTTTGAACTCCTCAATCTATGTCCACATTTTATCTTTTTGATTATATAAAGGAGGCGATCATTTCACCTGATGCTCTAGAGGAAGATCTCTATGATATGGTGAATTTTTTGATGGATGAGCTGGCATATGGGCCTACATAAGCGTGACTATTGTGGCCTATGATTTTTATTCTCTTCTTCCTAGAGATAATGGGATCACTCGGGACTGGCTCTAGTCTATATTACGGAGTATTCCACTTGTTGAGAAATCAAATCCAGATCCCTAAACCCTCTTATGTATTTCATAGAGATTAATGGTATGTGTAACTCATCCTGGATATTTTCAACCCAATCGGATATCAAATATTCTTCTGGGAGTGATATATTATAATGAGTATGTTAATCCTTGGCACTGAGCAATGAAACCTGAAACTCTTTCATTCTCCCTGTTCTTAGAATTTTTGAGATCAAATCCAATTTTCTTTTGCGTTATTGAAATGAAATGTAATATTAATTTTTGATAGAGATCTTCCCATCAAGTAATCGATTGATACTTCATGCATGTATACCAGATGAAGGATTTCCCCTACAGTGATTGCACAAAACATCCATGATTCATTGCCTCTTGTTTCTTAGGGTTCCTCATCATGAGATCAAAGATAGAGACAAAATGCATTAGTTTCTTCTATGGATCTACTCATCCATTGATGATTGGAAATGTGGAAGTCACAATTTTTTCAGAATGAGGATTCAGATCATTGCATTTGGGATAAACCTTTTATTCTGGTTGAACTGGTGCATGTCATCCATACATATCTTCAAATAAGGTTTTCATTTACTCAATCATGTTCATGAAAATTCATGGAGTATATGGATGAGCTAGGGGATGAGTGGCCATGGCTACTTGTGCATAAAGAGATGTGATGACTAGAAAGATCATTGGTCAAGGTGTCGCTAGAATCTGTAGTGAGTAACCAACATGGGTGGACCGATAAGGATGTGTTTGACATTACTGTAGTTGTTATCTAAATGGAGGGAATTCATTATTAGCATCTATAGTTTCAAAATACACTCTTTTCTAATGTTATCCTACTGGAAGTGAAATTTTAGGATCTTCTTGTGGAGAACGTCTTGAAAGAATTATTCTTTTGAGTAACTATTTAATATGTTTTATCAACTCCTTCATCTCCTCTTCTTATTGAACAAATTATTTATCAAATAAAGGGATTGAATTTTTTCATTGGAATGGTGAGAAATGGTATGACCTTTACCTTTTCCCTTAATAGTTTCCTTTTGAGGTGGTGGAATATGATTATACAAGGTGATACATAGATTTTGGTTAATCCTATAATTTCGAGTATTGAAACCTCCATCATTTTATTCGGTGTCGACTACATTATGAAAAAGAACAAAATCCTCTAAATCCTATGATCTGGACACATTTTATATATGATCTTTCATGATGGAATTAATGGTATTTATCGATTCATAATGCATTGATGTCATTTTGTTGGTATCTTTGTGAGATCGTCTCCTTGTACACCCCCTATAAGACATTGTTCTTAAATTTTTTGGTTCCCCAAGAACTTTTGATGTTTCATTAACCTAATGGGAATCCATTGATAGTCCATTCATGCCTTCAGTTTTCATCTTCTTCTATAATCAAGTGAAAAATTGAATTTTACTGAGCAGGGGATTGTAAATGAAAATAATTACCCAAACCTTGCAGGCAGGGGCTATTCCTACTATTCATTCTCATCCCAATGAGTTGTATTTGTTGACTCTGAGGGTTGGGTTAAAAAATCCCCCATCCTTGCAGGCTTGGATGGTTTCTGAACTATTATGGATAATATCAACATAGTCAATCTTCTGATATTATGAATTCTAGTCCAATCATTAGGTGAGTGTATTATCCAGAACTCACTTGGATAATCTAAATCATAAGACCTTTATTCTATTTCATACATTTGTGCAATATGATGGTTAAATCCTCTAAGTATGATTCCTACTCAATGTTCTCAAAATCCAGGTGAAACATTATCTCAATATCTTGATATCATTGGGCATGGATTTGGTGAAATCCAATCAAGGCCTATTCTTACTTAGAATCTCTTCGGTCATGAACTTGATTTATTTATTTTAGCTAGCCTAGGGAAATTACATTGCATGAAACCACTTTTGGAGTGAATTCCTGGATTTAGAGAGAAGTGAAATGCAATGCTCTGTGTGAATCCATCCTCTTATATGAACACTAGATTGGATTTTTGCGATAAATTGTCATAACCTATTTAATGAATTCAGGCATGCATGTTTAAGGGCCTCCTATTTCTTCTCGATCATTGGATGTTATTACAACCAGAGATATTACAAGTCAAATTGTAACTCCATTCATTATACTAGCTTTACAGGACTATGATATTTATAATACAGTAATACATAGGATTTTAGATGATTAAGAGTCTTCTATATGTTTAGGAAAATTTAATTAATACCATATTATATCAACATATCAGGAATGTTTTATTGAGAGGTGACCAAAGGCCATAACAAGATTGGTATTTCACCCTTATATAGATGTTTCCTCATGTTCAACATATCCCCTTAATCTTTTTCCAATGGCCTCTCAGCCTGGTCGGACCAGAGTGGATGCTTCCATATTTCGTTACTACAAGAAAGGGAATCATTTTGTGTTTCCTCTACTACATTAGAAGAAAAATGACCTGAGGGAGGTTCAGAGAATGACTGGAACCTTGGTATTTCTTTTGGATGAGAAAGTATTTGACCTGCTAGTAACAAGGAATCAGACATGAAGAACATATCATTTCATGTGCCTCAAGATAAGAGGGATTTAATATCATGAAATTGTTATTTAGAAAATTATATTGATAATGAAAACACTACTAAGGAAAAAAAATTCATAGTGATTTCCATCATGGGGAGGACCACCATGGTGGATTACAACAAGGCATAAATTCCTTTTCACCATGGTCTTTTGGCTACAAAGAGTGTTGTCATGGATCAGATCTAGAGATCGGTTCTCAATATTGAAAGAATTGTAATGAAGTATTCCTTCATGATGTAGAGAATGATGACGAAATTTAGAAAAACTACTAATACTACCCTAATTTTCTAATGGGAGGGTAAGATCATGTGTCACAATAGATAATTGTCTGAGGGCTACAAGAACTCCGGTATTCAGTGGATTCAGATTGCATATCGGCTATTTATTCCCTTTATATGATTGGTGAGAATTGTTCATAGATGCCTTCATACACGTAGTTGGGGACACTTACCAGGAAAATTGGTTATCATGAGTAGGTTTATGTTCATTCTTTGGATGGGCCATTAAAATAGGTTGATAAACTCAAGTTGGAATGGGTGTATGTTTCTGATCTGGTTGTCTATATGATATGGGGGAGTGTACACCATAACCCTCTTCGTCTAGAATAGATGAGTGTATATATATCCATATGTCGTGATGATGAGTCATACTAGGTATGGGGATAGAATTATGTGTCTCTCACTATGGTATTGTTGAAGATTCTATTATGGTATTCAGGAGAGCTTCCTAGATATGGGTAGAAATTTATGTCTGAAAATTCACCATTGTAAAAATGTGCATCGTGAATTCAATGGCTAGAATAGGAATATATGTCCACTCATTAACTATAGTAGTTTTATGTATATTCTACTTTCATCCATTTCATGTCAGTGGATACTGCCAGTAATCGCATATGGGGGTATAGAGTTGAGTCTTCCACAATATTTTCACTAGAGATTTCCTACTGATTTATCAAGGTGAATCCAAATAATACTATTTGTTTTCTTTATGGATTATAGTAATTTTATATTCGATCTAGCTATTTTACCAAATGTATGGCTAGTGCTCTTTTTGATAGCTGTCAGAAAAAACTGCTGGCATGCCTGGTGGGTGCATGCGGGTGTATGTTCCTTCTTTCACATGCATCCAAGAATTGTTCAAAGGATTCCATGAATTAATCTAGACAAGTATTCTAACTTAATGATAGATTTTACGTTGGTGTATGTTTCTGATTAGGTAACTACATCAGATTATTATGGCATGATTGGTTTGGTACTTCTAGAAAAGTCTACTAGCTAGCAGAATTATGGTGGTCAATTGTATGTGTTTGCTCTCTTTTTTCCACCAAACTGGGTTTGTGGTCATCACTAGTGGGGGGAAAGGAACTAACCTTCACTCTATTAGCCGATTATTGTCCATGAGGGCTCATCTTATGTGATCAGGTTTGATGGACCTAGGTTGTACAACTAAAGATAAAATCCTCATAATGATGAGGGTTTGTAGCTGTATGGTGTTGGTGGTGTGGATGTTTCGCCAAAAACCATGGGAAGGACTCATCTGTATTTGGGATGTGGTTGTAGGTTTCCTCTTAGTAAAACTCCCTTAAATATCAGAGGGATTAGACATTTTATTAGGGGATAATCTCAAAAAATGGTTGAAGATGCTTGTTGGTACTCTCTTCTTTTGGAAGACTATCTGTCATTGACCAATTTATGGGTGGTTATTTTTTATTTGGAGGGCCTTTCATACAACATCCAAGGTTAGAATGGTACCATGTTGCCATTACTATTGAAATAGTGTGTCAGATACCCAATTTTGAATATCTTGAGTTAGTGATGCTATCCTACAAGTGGATGAATATTTGTCTTTAGATGTAGGTGGGCATTCATTGCCTAGAATCAGAAGGAATCCATTTTGATAAAGGGTGTTCATGGAAGAAAATTTAGGTATATATGACAAATAAAAAAATGAACATTTGAAAAGTAGAAACTTTTTGGATGAATGAATGTGTACTTGATTTCCTTGTATAGATCACATTTATCAATTAATAGGGTCCTAAAAATGGGTAACACTATCATATTATTTATGGATTCACTTTGGGTTCATGTATTTTGTTTCCCTTAGAACGTGTGTTCTGGTTAGGAATGACTATTTCTAAATGATTTCCAATGGATTTGTTTATGGAACAAGAAACACCAAATGGTTCTGTATTCAAAGGTACCAACTTTCTAAAGGTTGTCACTCATTATATATTTTGACCCACGATGCATAAGAAATCATATTGATAGAGAGGATGGGTGGTCGAGATCATCGCACCAATTTATTGGGAATTATTTTTTATATTGGGACTCTCTTATAGATATAGGATATGTTCAGGAATCATAATTAATTTACCAAGTGTATTGTATATTTCCCTTGAAATTTGAAATCAATTATTAGCATGTAGTGAAATCAAAATCATCAGTATGTATTAGAGGTTCTTCATCAATAGAGATAACTATATGTATTCAAGGTTCCCATAAAGAGTATCCACTAATATACTACTTAGAGATTCTGTTGTTGTTATTACAAATATTATGGTATTTAAGCCAATCAATGGGGAATTATTAAATTCTAGGTTATCAAGATAGATGAATGTCCCTGTGGAATTTATTTTCATCCAGTGATATGGAAATTTACTCTGGAATTTATTTTCATATAGGTAAAAAAGGTTACATTAGAGTTCATCATTATCCAGGGAGATGGATATTGTTTTTGATGTTTGGATAAAACCTATATATTGACTTCCTACATTTCCTTGTGAATTGAATCATAACCCAGGTATTTCAGGGTCACTTAATGGGACACATCATAACTTTAATGGTTGTGTGATAAGGACCCAACCATATTGTTTAACATCATGTAGAAAGGAAATATAAGAGGAAGGTGCCTATTAAAAGTTTTGTGGGGGACTTAATCCTAATAATACCAAGTAACATGGAATGTTATTACGATTCAAAGCTGGATTATACCCTCTTAGGAATGTGGCACAGATGGAACATGGTTGATTTAGTGTGTTGGGTTTGATCCTCATGGAGACTTCCAATGCATCCCACCTAGATGGGAATCAAATACCACATAGTTCAGTAAGTATCATAGGAATCTATGTCTCCTTGAGAGAAATATCTTGGGTCTAACTTCTAATGATGATTCCCTTGTAACTGGGTCCATGAGAGATGTCTTGACTCACTGTGATTTAGGGGGGTTTAATTAGGGGATTACTCCTAAGGCGGATTCCCATATTAGGTATTATGTTTTGACTCCAATGGAGGATGTCTTGTGATCTTAGGCCCTAGGTAATAGATTCATATGTTTCCTAGTTATAATGGAAAGCAATGTTCTGGTACATCATTCAATCAGGTGTATTTTGGGTATATTATGATCCTTAAAAACCTCTAAATAAACATGAGTCGTGATCAATGCGAGAAATAAGAGGACATGAAGGATTCAACAAACCACACACGCCTTCTCCTCTGCTAATGGAAAAGACCAGTCCTATGGAGGAATAAGATGGGGTAATAGTGGGAGAGGTCCTTTTTATGCCTAAATAGGGCTACGAAATGAACCTTACCTCTCTTAACTTCATGATAGATAAGGGTCCAATGTAAGGAATGGGGTAAGGTGAAGGATGTAGATAGGAGAGAGATTGAAACCTCTTAATTGAAAGGCTGGGGGCTTAAACCTGGATAGTGACCCTAAAATGGGCCCCATAGTGGGGAGGGAGAATTTTCATTTTTTCAAAGGAAAAGCATGTTTGAACCACAATCTCCCTACTCAGGACTGGAGGCTTCAGATCATAATGAATTGAAGGAGAACACATGGCCCTAACCCTAATCCTCCAAAACCAAGAAGGTAGAAACACTGTCTCTAAGGTAAGGGTATATGTGACCATAGATATCCAAATCCACAGAAACCCTGAAGATCCATACCCTATGGTAAGAAAAGTGTTTAAAACCTATATCAATAGATATAAAAATTGAAATGGGATAAACACTTATGTGCCTTTCCCAAATGTCTGTTAAATATTAAGGTGTTTTTGGAGGTTTCAAATATGAACCTTTTATAAAAGGGAAGAAAAGAAATATAATCCCTACCAATAGTGTCCTAAAAGAACCCTTAAAGGATATCTCATGGAGGTCCTTTCCATAGGTGGTCCACATTGGTATTTGAGTATTTGGGTTTAATATGTCTTTTGAGGAACTGAAAAAAAAATTCTTAACACTGGAAGGATAAGTCTGTAAAAGTATTAAATGCGTTGTGAAATGGACTACCAGGCAACAACACTTCATTGAGGGTTTCAAATAAGAACCTTTGGTATCCCTTGATGTCTTTTGAAGAATTCCACATATGTATTTACATAAAAAATGTCTTCCACATGTGACTTATTCTTATGGAAGTAGGGTCCACAGACAAGTATCTTGTATTTTAGACCCTAAAGGGACTTTAAAATTCCATATCCCTTTAAATTCTCTATTATCTAATTTTTTAGAGAGATGCCTGGGAACATTTGGGGGACCTAGGTAAAGGATTAGTTCATTGAGAGCTTCAAGAGTTATTCCAATTATTTCAGTTGTCAAAATCAGATTCCCAAGGGTCCTATTTATATGCATAGAGGGGTCTAAGATGAAGGGAATTCTTTGATGTAGGTCACCAATATAGGTTCACATCCAAGATTATCAACATAAGGGTGAAAAAACTACACAACCGCGTAGGTCCTCAACTTAGGTCCTTGGTGTAGGGGTTAGGATTTTAGGCTGCACTTGTCTTCTGGAGTTCATGTGTGCTATGTAGGTCTATTTGGGTAGATTTATTTTCTTCTCAAATTTCCTTGATAAAATCACATTTCATAATAATTTTTCCAAAACCATTAAAAATAGAGTATTGACATCTTCAAAACATCCATATGACACTAAATACATGATTAACCTTCTAGAAATATATATATATATATATATATATCATTTGGTATATTTTACTTTCACAAACTAAAAAGTTATAATATCATTCATGGACGTGTGGACAACCCCCACCTCGACAGAATATGACTCCTTTTACATCAAAATAGTTTTATATATAAATATATATGAATAAATAATATGGTATTTAATATATTAAGATGAATTTATAAATTTATTATTCAAATTACCTTCTTTTATTAATGATCATTGAAAAATGAGAACGTTACTCTAGCATATACACGGCCTCGGTCTCCATGATTGTAACGTTGGTTCAATTCATATAACCATATTTTATGATTGAATTCAAAAGTATAATAGATTTATAAATATGATAAATATTCCATTATTATTATTGTAGAGATTTTAAAAATTGTAACCTTTGACAATACTTGACCTACCTATGTTGTTTTGACCCAAAAATCAAATATGGTCAAAACACTTGTTGTAACATGTTTTTAAGAAGTTGTATACAACATAATAATAAGTGAAATAAAATTAATGATAAACATGAAAATAGTTCTCAATAAATAATATAATTAACATAAGTTTTTTATACAGGAAGATTATGGACGTTCACCGAAAAAGGAAATTCATTGTAAGGGACCCCTATCCCACTTTCCTTCCACGAGTCATACTTTATTTTTGAGAACCTAATTTATTATATATATTATAGATAATGCCACATTAACCTGTAATATCAGGAAATATTTTATCATCACGTTATTTTGATGTTTCTATTGATAATTATTACTTATGGGTCTTTCGATTCACAAGTACCGGATTCTCATCTCGCATTTTTTACATCTGTAAGATAAATGTCATGCACACCACTTACAATTTTTTTATTGTGTATCTACTGAACCTTTTTTATATTATATCATTAATACTTTTATCTTTATGGTATTTTAATCTTTCATATAATGTTATTCTTGAATGAGGATTATGACTTAAGATGTCTCATAGTGGTATCAGACACATTAGAACGTTTATAGATTAATTTTCTCAACAACAACATCAATGATCATTAAATGGTATTTACATTTGAGTAAATTATATAACAATTATTCAATAAACCATTTCATTTATTCTACACTGGTTATTCGTGAACATTTAAAATCATTAGTACAATTTTTTTACACTTTCATTCCCAAAATTTTTAATACAATGTTTTCAAGAAAACCTAATATCCTTCTCTATTTAGTCAGAGAACCTGTTTGACTCTAAAACCCATGTTTTATTACAATGTTTTCTAAAATGCCTTCAATTTTTTTTGTAAAGACATTTTTACCCTTTTAGTATTTTTTTCTATGTTTTTAAAGGATTCATCTTATCTCTATCCCAATAAGACATTGTTCAAACCTTTTTACCATGAAAAGGGAATGTTCTTTTACCTTATATGACTTCTACAGATTTACACACTTCGATTTTTTGAAGGTTACATTTCATTTCTAAAAAGATTATTTATAATGAAATTGTTTTCAAAAGTGATTTTCAAAGAAACAGTTTCTCAAAAGTTTTTTATTATTGAAAGGATATTTTAATCAAAAATATGTTTAAAACAATTTTTTTTAAGATATCCATTCAACAATGAAAAAAACTTTATTTTACTTAACTTGGGGTATGTTATATAGATACCATCCCTATTATTCGTCTGGATGGTTTATGAAATATTTTTTTCAAAGATAGTAGTCTCATTCACTTGCTTAATTACTTTTAATCCCATTGAAATATTCTATTCACTACGATCAATTTACATATAAATTTCACTAAATATCTATATAACTTTTTAATGTATATGATTATTTCCAAAATCAAATATGAGTTTTTATATGGTGTTTTATTTTAGTGTTATAATATTATTTCAAGAAATATTGATAAAACTGTATCCTTTATTCAATATGTACATTTTATAAGTTAATTTGTTTATTTAAATTCGTTGGACATACACTATTTGGGTTTGGGACCTATTAATACAAGACCAATGAGTTTGGAACTGATTAATGTATGCTCTATGGGATGTATCCGAGTTAATAAAAGCTCCATGATGCATCACTAGTCTCATTGGTTGAATTTTTTATGTAAATTAGAAAAGTTTAAACTCTCTATTGATGGAAAAGATATCATGTTCCTTGGAAAGTTGAAATCAGATACTTAATAAATTACATTATTGAGAATTTGTTTATTATTATTCATCCATGAGATTTTTTAATTACATATATTTAGATACATTTTATTTTCAATTTTTAGATGGAATGTGTTTATGTTTCATACCTTTCCATATTTATTTTTTCAAATCTATTTATTTGAAAGGATAGTATTTATAGTTATTACCATACCCTGTTGTTTTTCACTTATATTAATTTTATTAATTACAGGGCATGTGATTTTAGTTAATTACCTTTACAAATTTACTATTCTTAATGATACATTATTTATTAAGCTATATTTGTCCCTTACTAAGAATTTTATCTCACCATTATTATGTTTCTTTACCCAGGAATCCAAGAAGCATACTACGAACGATGTGTAGGTATTTACTTGCCGAATTAGAGATATCCTCATTGTTATTTATTTAAAAAGAAGAAATAAAATTATATTGTAATTAGTGTATTCATTTGTAATTAAATATTAATGTATGTGTCTCGTTTACCAAGAAAATTAAATTGATCGGTCCTTAGGGGTGATTCATTGTAATAATGATAATATAATTGATAGTAGACATTGGATCGAGGATATTTTGGGTTGGGTCTCTAAATTTGTATATAAAAAAAATTAGTATCAAACATAAGAACTAGATTATGGGAAAAAAAAGTTTAGAGAACATAACCCTAAGGTATAATTTCAGGATAAGTATATAAGAACACCCTAGAGTTTAGTAACATATAAATTATGAGAGTATTCTTAGAAATGAATCTCTATCTAGATTCTAAAAGTGGGTGTGGTAATGGAAAATATGTACATAAGAGTAACATCTCCGACAGGGGGTTCTGGGTCTCACTTCGGGTAACCCGGTACTCAAAAATGGGTCTTACTATGCACCTTTTTTAACATTCCTGATGTATATACTTAGGATAATTCATATTTTTTATGAACCATTATGAAAGATTTGAAAAGAATATTAAAATTATTGATCAAGGATAAAGAAGAGGTGCTTTAGATTTAAAAAAGGTGTCATGATTTAGAAATACTAGATTTGGTATTTTGGATATACCCAAGACCAAGGAAAGTTATTTGTAAAAATAAATAGATAAAGTAATTATATATTGAGATTGTATTAAAACCCATTTTTAATAGAAAATTTAGTGAATAAACATAAATCAATGATGCCCAATATATTTATTTCATAAAATATATTTTTTTAGTTATAGAAAAGGACAAGCTATATGTCGGGTGACAACCAACCATGTCCGAAAACGCTGTGGGTATTGAACACATGGTTGAAGGACGATAAGGGTTTCATGCCAACCACGGACCTACACAATGTCCTAGTAAATATTTCATTGTCTTTATTTAAAAAAATGGATGTTTAAATGGTAATGATTAAACATTAATATAAATTTTTTATATTAGAGATTAATCTATAAACCTTATTAGTTTTTATGACAGTTAAAGAAAAATAGTCAGATTGTCACTTTTTATTGGCCTTATAATCCTTTAAAATTTTATTTTAGTGATTTGGGAATAAAAAATATTGATAATTAGATTTTGGGAGGAAAATGATGAACAATAATTATATCAGATCACAACCAAATTTAAGGATTGTTCATATGAAATTGAAACCTATAATGTAAGAATATTATCTAATATTCTTTTTCAGTAAAATAATTATTCCACATTAGAAAAATTGTAAAAAAAAATTTTGTCCTTATAATTTATTTTTTGTTGAACAATTGTTCATTAAAATCATCATTTATTTATTTATTTTAGGCCCACTACATTTTATTGATCATTCAATAATTTTTGATTGATTAAATCATTCACTTCATATAAATATTTATTATTTTCCTCCATGTATGTATCTTTACTTTGCACGAATGTTCTCATTATTAGAGATCTGGTTACATGGTAGTCCATGTAACCTTAGTACATTCCAAACTCACTTTTCAAGAGGATTTTTTATGAACTCTTCCCATGATGTGGGATTTCAAACATTGGAATTTTCAAAAAACAAATATCTCCATGATCGAGTTTTTATTGTGAGGAATAAATTTAAATAAGGTGGGGGAATTTGGTCCCATGAAAAACAAGAGTAAGAACCTTATATTCTATAGTGTGTATAACATACGACCGTAAGTGCATAAGGTAATATAAAATCTGAAAACCATATAATATATTTATTAATTAAAATAGATTCTATATATAAAAATTATTTAAGTAATGAGTTAACATTTATTACATGATGGATCGAAATTATTTGATAGCTTTTGTTACACTGTAGAGAAACCTTCCTTGATAGCTTCCATTACACCCAGGAATGAGTTTTATTAAACAATAATATATTATTAAAATATTATTATGTAATATAATAAGATAAAAAATAGCTATTGTGAATATAATTAACAAACTTATGAAAATATATGATTTATATAAATATAAAATGAATACATGGGTTACCATTAATGATAAATGAAAATAATAACCGATTTGAAATAAAAAAGGAATTATTATTATAATTACGGTTCCGAATGATTTTTATATTTATAAACATAATAAAGTATAATTAGTCAATTATTTTAAAGAAATATATATTTTATATATTCAATCTGATATTTTTTATATTCATCCATTAGGTTTGATATATATAAGATAATAACAAACCTTATTTGACACATAAAAACCGATATTTTTTTAAAGGAAAATTTATTTCCTTTTAATGGAGAATATATTTTAAATATTATTTTTGTCACTATTATAAATTTAAATTTTTAAAACAAAAATAATTATTTAATTAATAATTCCAAAATTATCCAAGGGTTAATTTTTTTATTTTTCTGCTGGACATCATTTTTGATGAATAGTAAAAAATACTACATTTTAGTTAAAAACATCATTTTCATTTAAATAATTATTAATGTAAAATTATATTTAAAATTTTTTATAAATCAAAATTCGATAAATAATAACTCTATTAATAAAAGTTGTTTATTAAGATCAATTTAACCCTGAAATTGAATATAAAAACTCAACAATCTTTTGAACATTTTTCTACAAAAAACCAGTTAAACTATTGGTCTGCAAGGTTAGTATTAATCGTAATTTTTCCACTACTATGATTAGAATTTTGAAAAATAGACATAAATTTTTTTTAAAAGTATGATTTTTGGAATATAATAAGATCAACTTAGTTTTTAACGAAATTTATCAGGGAAAGTGATCAAAATTAATTTTAATGATTAAGGTGTAAATAGGCTTAAAAATGGGTTGATCCTTATATTTATGAGACCAAATAACCTAGACACTTGTCAAACACTGTTTTTATGTCCATAATTATTTCATGAACCACTAATTATTGAGATTTTTTCGGTTTTTATGTCATTTAATTTAACGAACATTTGTTCAACTAATTTGTTTCCAAGAAAATCCAAATGAGTCCATTTCCTTCCATATGAAAGTCTACCACATATCCCCCTTCCTCACACCACTCAAGCTACATTTGATCTACCATAATCATCATAAATAGTCTCCCAACATCCCTACCTTTGACTGAGATTCATTCCTTTGGGATACAATCTAATAATGGAAGCCTTTTAGCATAAACTAAAATAAGTTTCCCAATTATGAGGCAACGTCTTCTCTCAAAATTTTGGTTTTCATTTACATTTTTAACCACCTATACTGTTATTTTTTATATTATTATATAAAAATAATTGTATTATAAATATAATAGGTTTTTTTTTTGTAAATAGTTCTACAAAAAGTACACACACCTCCATATAATGGGTAACAAATATATTATTTTTGTGTGTGTCAAACCACTGCCTCCCAAAACGACGATTGTTCATTTTTTCAATTCAAAAATTCAAGGTAGGCCATTATGATGGAAAAACTATTTATATATATTATATATGTAATTTATTATTTCATTAATATTCATTAAATCATTTAAAACACATAACCTTATACTTTCAATTTTTCATTGATACAAATACATCATTTGAGTAAATGTGGACCTCTTTCCCCATGAAACGACGTGATTCAGTCACACAATCAATGGAATCTGTAAAGAATGATTATAATTGAACATATGTTAAATAAAAAATATCTTTATGACATTAATGACATAATTAATTTTTTGCGTATATATATATCATTTTATTTATTATGCTTCCACACACTAAAAAGTGATCATGTCATTCATGGAAGTGTGGACTAACGCCTCCTTAACACGATATAAATAATTTAACATCATGAGAATTTAATATATAAGTAAATGTCGCTAAATAATATAAATTTCATGATATTATAATCATTCTGTAAATATAAAATTCTAAATAACTTTTTTTAAAAATAATCATTGAAAAATGAAAATGTTACTCGTGCGTACGTATGATATACCGTCTCCATGATTGTAACGTTGTTTTATTTTTCATATGCATATTTTATGATTTAATTTAAAAGTAATTTTTTGAAAATTTTATAATTATTTCATGATTATTATTCATAAGATGTTATATATTGACCCCTTGACCACAGTTGATAGACTAATGTTATTTTGATACATAAACAGAATTTGGTCAAAACACCTGATGTTAACATGATAGTTTAAGTAGTTGTATACAATATTGTAATAAGTGAAATAAAAGTAATCATAAACATGAGAAAGGTTTTCGAGAATATATAAAATTAAAATAATTTTATTATTTAGGATGTTAAAGGACGTTCACCTGGAAGTAAATGAAAGGTAATAGACCCTTGCCTCACTTTTCTTTCCATGAGGAATACTTTTTTATTGTGCACATAATTTTTTATATATGGTGTACATACTACAAAAATGACATGTTATATCATGAATTATTTTATCTTCATGGTATTTTGATTTTTTAATTTGTAATTTTTACTTTTCGGTCTTTCAATTTATATGTAATGGATTCCCATCTCGCCTTTTTAACATCTGTGAGATAAATACCACATACACCACCTACATATTTTTTGTGGTGTATATACT
This sequence comes from Viscum album, assembly GCA_963277665.1. Classification (NCBI taxonomy): domain Eukaryota; kingdom Viridiplantae; phylum Streptophyta; class Magnoliopsida; order Santalales; family Viscaceae; genus Viscum; species Viscum album. The sequence continues at coordinate 128,341,741 of OY728145.1, forward strand.
GACCCTATGGTTTTTTATATCATTAATACTTGTATATTTATGGTATATTAAAGTTTCATTTTATTTTTTTACTTAAATAGTATTATGATATAAGATGTTTCAAATTGGAATGAGAGATGTTTGAATGTTTACAGATTATTTTCCCCGACCACCAAATTTATGATTGTTCAATGGTATTTCCATTCAAGGAAATTACATGACCATTGTTCAATAAATCCATTAGTTTTCTCAAATTTAGTTATTCATAGCCATTTTCAAGCACTACTAAAAAATTTCCACTCTTTTTAGCTCAAGATGTTTGATAAATTTGTTTCAATAAAACCCAACACTTTTATCACTTAAGTTGGAGAACCTATTTTTTATGAAAACAATGATTTATTAAAATGTTGTCAAAAATGATTTTAAAATGATTTGGTTAAGATAATTTTACTTTTTTGACTTTTATCAATGTTTTAAAAAGAATATTCTTTTCAGTTTCGAAAAAATTAATTATTCGAACATTTTTAAATAGAAAATAAATGTATTTTTACTTCATTCTGCATGTACGAATTTACCCATTGTAATTTCATTAAATCTTTTTTTACATGTCTAAAATGATAATTTTTAAAGAAATTTTTTTAAAAAATGATTTTCAATGAAAATCAATTTCAAAAGGATTCTCATAATAAAAGGGTATTATCCTCAAGAATATTTTTGAAATATATTTTTAAAATTTTTCTATTCATCAACAAACATAGACCTTTATTTTACTCTACTTAGGTTATATTATTTTCCTACCAAAGTTAATATTACTCTAGATAGTTTATGATTGATTTATCCAAGGATAGGATTGTCATTATCTTAATTTATTATTTTTAATCCCCTTAAAATATTCAATTTCATATTGTCATTTGACATTGAAATTCTCTTAAAAAACTATATCATGTTTTAATGCTTATGATTATTACCTGAACCCTATATCATTATTCTTGTGGTTCTTACTATGAATGTTGTTTGATTATTTGGGGAAATATTGATAAACCCAAATAATTTATTTAATATGGGTATTTTATAAGGCACTATATTTTTTTAAATTCATTGGACATGCACTATATGTGTTGGGGACCAGTTAAAGAAAACCCTATGGTCTAGAGACCCGTTAATGTAAGCTCTATGGGCTGAGGACCAGTCAATGAAATACCCAAGATGCATTATTAGTCTCTTGGAATGCATTATTTGTGGAAATTATAAGTGTTTAAACAATCTATTAATGGTAAAGGTGTCATGTGTCTGGGAAATATGTCATCCAAAAATTATGTATCATGTTTATTTTGAATTTATTTATTATTATTCATCCATGAGATTTTTATTTGACATATATATGGATACATTTCATTTTTCGTTATTTAGAAGGCATGGGTTTCAGTATTCTACCTTTCCATATTTATTTTTCATTATCTAGTTATTTAAATGGCATGTGTCTCCAGTTATTACCTTACCATATTGGGTATACACATATTTTCAGTTTACTGATTACATGGAACATTTGTTTAGTTAATTACCTTTCCATATTCACTATTATAAACGATTCATCATTAATTATGCTATATTTTTTCCCTTAATGAGAATTTATGGTCATCTTTATTGTGTTTCTTTCCCTTAGAATCCAAGGAGTGTACTATGAAGGATAATAATGGAATTTTTAGATGGATTAGTGTTAGCCTAGATGTTATTTCATTAGAAAGAAGAACATCTTTATGTTCTAATTAGTGTATTAAAATTTTATATAATAGTAATTTATGTATTTTATTTACCATGACTACTAATATGATCCATCTTTAGGGGATTAATTCTATAAAATCATTCAAATGTAATTGATAGAAATCAACGACTCTGGGCTCTCTGGGGTAAGGTGGCTACATGTGGAATCTGGTTAGACTACTCTCCAAAAGTATATGGCATGTGCATTTATTATACATGACAGGTAAAGTTTCTATTTTCTCCATATTTCCCCCAAATAGATAATTAAAAAAATAAAACCTAAAATATTCCCAAAAACGATGAAAATATACATTTTAGCTTAAGATAATATATAATAAATATATTCTAGATTATTACACAATAAAAACATCTAAATATTATGCACAAATCGCGTACATCAGTAGACTTGTAACCATATTTTTTATTATTATCCTTAGATGATAATTAAATGTTCCAGACAAGATCATCATTAGTATCTCTCTATATATTTTTCTTCAATACACAATATTTTCATAAATACTAGTATCAATTTCATGTAACTCATTTAATACATTTCTATTCATTATCAACTATTTTAAATTCAAACTGCAAAATAAATTGAATAAATAAAAAAATTACCATCGATAAAATTTTATTAATTCATGGAAATTGTGATTATAAAATTTTCAATTCATCAATAAAACAATGTGGGTCTAATTACCATGCCCCTAAATCTATAATAATAAATTAATTAACTAATGATATGGGGTTTTTTCCAATTATCTCTACAAATTATTCATTCAATTCCCAAAAGTACACATGATACACTTATTTAAGTATGATAATAATATTGATTATGGAATATAATAACATGGATATCGATTTATGATTTTAAAATAATCATCTTTTAATTAATTATACTAATACATTGGCTAAATTTACAATTGAATTTCATCACCGTTTTCATTTTAGGAAAAATTGTTTGATAACATAAGACCTCATCGTATGTAATTCAAATAATGCTAGAAACAAAACTCTTTTATGTCCGCAAAATTATCATATTATTAAAAAAATAATATAATGTTGTAAACAATATTTCAAATTCATGAACATAATGAGATAAAATGTTTCTTATATATTAAATAGAAGATATTTTGTATGTCCATATATATATAATAGGTAATTTTTAATCCTTTAACGAGATCAGATTTTAATTTTTATACATCATGAGATATTATGTATTAAAGATTAAATTATATATACGATTGGAATGATGTTACCTATTATATTTTTACTACAAATATATTTTATAGCCCATATATAATCTTATGTAACTCAATAATCCCCAATATTTTACCAATAATATGTTCTGAGTTATCTTAAATATTCTTTATAATTTTTTCATCTCTATCTTAGAATTTCATGACTTCCTCTTCTAACAACAATACATCATTAAATATTATCCTGTTATTTCTAGCCACATTAGCTAATTAAAAAACACCTAGGTATTTTATGATTTATAAAACCTTTATAAATTTACTAAATATAATTTCTTAAGAATATTTCTTTATATGAAGATTCATTAGAAGTATTTTGATGTATTTATATTTCCTGAAAATCCCTCTTTATATTGAAAAAAAATTTCTCCAACTAATGTTCATAACTAATGACTAGTAAAAGAATCACCTTCATTAGTTTGGAACATATATTCATCAATATTGTTTCAAGGTAGTATTGATATTATGTTTCATCTTTGAGATTGATAACAAAATTCAGGAGACACAATTTAAGTCATAAGAAGTTTTATTCATTCACTCAACAGTTTTATTTTTATGATATCTAATTTCAATCTTCTCAAAATCATTATGATTATACATTTGATATTGGTTACTGTTATTAAAACCCATTTTTTTATCATCCACACATAGAACCTTTGACATATTCTTATTATATCCAGCTCTTTTATCATCAAATATATAAGCAGCTTCATAGTAGCTACTTTCAATTAATCAATATTCATTCCCAACATGAAATTTTTTATATATATTATATGAAAGATAGAGATGATTATAATATTAAGTAACTCTGAAAAAAATATAAATAATTTTTCCTATTCATTAATTGTTTTATTTATCATCACCCAAAACATGTTGATATCCCTATGGTTATTAAAAAAAATTACATTCATCATAATTAATTTTACTTATCAAAGAGGAAAATAATAATCCCCTAAATATATCAATTTAATATTTAGATATTCTATTTTATCCAAATTCATGACTTAGAATCCATTTTCTTCGTCACATGAATACAAACTACATACATCATCCATTCTTTCCATAATATCAATACCTTTATAATTTCTAAATATACATTTTGTATCATATACCACTCAAAATAATAGAGTAAATTTATATAATATTAATAATTAATTTGAAATAAATTATTCATTCTATAATCCCATTCAAATATATTGTAAAATTTCATATCATAAGGAAATTGATATCACTATTAGAGAATCTCTCACCCCAAATAGGGGAGAATTATAGATGATTGGAAACACCCACACTCACATTATCACTACATAATTTTTGTCAGAAGTTACATTTAAATGAACACAATAGAGATGAAGTGATGATGAGATACCAAGGGATAAAAATGAACAAAGGGAAAAGGGGTTTTATTTATAAGGATTACCCATTATTTTAATTATGTGTCCAATCCTTGGTTTGCATAAGTGATGTTCTTGCTACCCATATTCAAATTTTTTATCAATGGAGTAAGAAAAGGGGAAAGAGGATTAACTAGAACACTAATTACAATATTAATGATAATTTCTATAATGTGGGAGTATCACAATTTCTAAAACCTCAAGTGCCTCTAGAATTTGGGATTGTTGTGCACCTTTGTTATCTAATTCAAATTCCTATTATATTTCTTAAAATGCTCATAAAATTTAAGGATCTGTTATTTTCAAATAAAACATTCCTTCTCTAAGTTGGAAACCATTATTTATATAATTAACCTTCATTGTTTCTTAAAAACATTAGATAATGTGTGATACTCATATACAAAAGATATAAAATTCTAAACCCCAATGATAACACAAAATATAATAATATCATTGAAATGATTCGTGGTAAATCTCATTCATTGACACATTTTTTGTTTGATTTCTAAAAATGTAATAATCCTTATATTTTTACAATTTATGGGAATTGAAATATGGTTTATCCACTAGGTAATTTCATTCCTAAAATATAAAAAACTATCAAAACCTCAAACCTATATCACCATGGTAGTAGTGAAGTAGTTTCCTCTATTGAATCATTTTCCTCTTTACTTCATTAAACCATATATAGTAAAACATTCAATCATGATAAAATTACAATTTAACTATAAAAATAGTGTTGACATTAATATTCAAGGCATGGTTTACCAGACCCTCTTTACTATACAAAGTTCCTCAGATTCACTATTATAGAAACAACTATTCTTTTACATGAGTATTTTAATGTTATATTCCTTCCCTTACCAATTAAATCATCCTATATAGAACAAAATATCAATTTAGATTAATTTATTGTCAAACATGTTTCGTCATGGTTAAACCAGTGTGTTTTTAGAGATATATTAGTTATATGAGAGTTGATCAAATCTATTTTGGTTTGATCATCTCTGTCAAAACGTGTTTATAAATATATACAGAACATTTATACCTTCATTGTTCTATATATCTACTCAAATGCAAAGTTATCCAAACTCATGCAAGATCATTCTTATAATAAATAATATTTTTATTAACTCAAAGTAATGAAATAATTTTCTAAGGAAATAAGTCATGGAAAAATCTTAACTTGAAGTCATATAAGTACATTACTATATGAGAGAATTGGTAGTTTTTGATAAATCTATCCCTTAATGAAAGATTAAATCATTATTAACTATTTCAAAATTAATGTAACTTAACTATTACTTTTTCAATCCATATTCACAAGTTTTCATAAATATTTTACCTCTCAAAATATCCCTCAATATCTTCCATTATACTTATTGGTATCATAATCTACAAATTCGCTCTATAAAAAATATATTTCACCTTCCACTTAATATTTACATAATTTAAAAGACTTATCATGTAATATAACAATGAAGATAACCTAAAAAAGAACATGTATCCTCTCCATCTATATAATAAATTATCCTTTAAGGTTGGAAAATAAAGACGAAAGGGTATAACATGTTTCATCTAAATTAGGAATCGTGTATTTCTTCATTGGCCAATGTCAGCTGATTATAAATGTGATGTGGGGAGAAAGGCTCCATCAATGAAGTAAATTCTGGGAGGGGAATCATGTACCTTGTGATTCTATAATGTATTCATATTTTATTGATCTTGTAGTAATATAATTTTTCTTTTTTTTCCATGTAATGATTCTTCCTTTAAAAAAAATAAACATCTAGAAGTTGAATTTTAATTGGAAAAATATCCTTTTATATATAAATCGGTTTATCCATAATGATATGATGATTTATTTTTATAATAACGAATGTTAAAATAAAAATTTAATCCATGTTTTATAAGATCCATTTTATTACATATTTTTCAACTCTTTCAGTGATTTGGAATCATAAAAAAGTCAAAAAAAACCATAATGTTAATAAATAACATCATTAAATAGGATATGATACAAATGATACTTCAGAATAGTTTTTAATTTAATCTCATTCCTTTGTTATCTAAGGATATCTTACTCCAATATTCTATAAGAGTGGAAACCTATAATAATTTCCCCATAAAGAACATTATATGCAACTCCATAGAATAATTTTCATATAGGACATAGATAAAATTTATTTTATTTTAAAAAAGATGTTGTAATAAGAATAGAATCTTAGTAATAACATACATTTTTAAAAGTGACCTAATTTATATAAAATACCTCACTCAGTGATTCTTCTATATTTTTAGAAAACAAATATGTTATTAACATAAATAATTTAAATGAGAGAATTTGTGCCATCCACCTTGATATAGATATTTGAATCTAAATTTCACTTACTCACTTATATTCTCAAGAAGATGTTATAAAACACTTGATAACTTTAATGATCTCATGTATGAACCCATATAATTAATTATTTGTCTTACAAATTCTAAAACTATAAAACTAAATTATAAAACAAAATTTTTATTAAATATAAAGTTGGTTTTTATATTATAGCAATGGCAGGATACTATAGCGGTGACATGGTACTATAGCAGTAGCGGGCACTATAGTAGCCGGGTTACTATTCACAAAATTGGCCTTAGGCAAAAATATGGGCCTACAAGCTATGTAATGGGCTACAAGCCCACTGGGCCTTCGGTCTATGTAATGGGTCTCCCTCAACCAATTTAAAAAGAGGTATTTTCTTTTCTTTCATAATAAAATGAGGCTTCAGCGCCAACCTTTAAAAAAATTCTTTATATTACATATTATGGAATGGATATTTTATATACATCAATAAAACTTTATTATATATCTACGATAAAACTAAGGGAAGGATATTATTTATTTTTTCTACCATTTTCAATAGAGAAACATTTTATTAAAATAAATCCCTATAATTTGGAAACATTTTGTTGAAAAATAAATATGATCTTTATTCTATGTTAAATCTCTTATGCTGTTGAGTTTTTTTTAAAACCCCCATATCATCAAATTAAATTTATTCCTTTGGGACTTGACAGCAATTCCCATGTTTCATTCTTCTTAATTTGATTAAACTTTAACATGATCCATAAAATCCAATTCTTGTTTTCAAAGGCCTCTTCCACACACTTTGGTTCACCCAGTGAAAGGAAGTTGGTGTTTTGAAAAATTATAAAGATTACATTGGAATATAAACCCTATCCACTATCCTAGAGAAACATTTCAGGCTCAAAATGTTTTCTACATCAATAGATCATTGAACTATATTTATTTAGGCCTCCTAAAACCTAGATATTTTAGAATTTTCCTGATAACTATTAAAATATTCATGTATATCTGTGATATGTTAATGTTACACGGTCCCCCCTTCAAGGGAATAATAAAATTTTTAATCACTGGGAAATGATTATTTTAATGGATTTTAATTTAACAATATAAACACATTAAATATATCAATAATATACCCCAAATTCCAATTAAAACATTGGTACATTATCCTACCTAGTGTGTACCTATGAAATATTCATTTGTCTTCCCTATCGTCAAAATTGACCTAATATTTTCCTTTTACCATGATAATTCATTGGATTTGGAATACATTTATATTCTTTAATTATATATTCTCCATGAAGAATAACTCATATTGTTTTTATTGAATTTCATTTGATTAGAAACCATGTCAATGTTGTTTTTATTGACATTTATGGTAGTGTATTGTCTCAAAAACTAGTTTAAAGTTTTATGTTCAATAGAATTTATCTTCCCAGGTCTGTCATACTTCATCAAGTCCACTTATAATATCTATTTTTAGGGTGTGTTTTTTGTCTTATATTCATATTCTAACCCATGAATATCAAGATATTCCCTTAAGTATTTTTTATTATATTTCTATCTATTTTGGGATCAAAATATTTTTTTGAATTATCATGTTAGATTCTATGTATTATTTTGAATATATTTAAATGTTCACATACATTTATATTTACCTAATATAAAATATACATAAGTCATATGTGTAATTTTTTTAACAATAGTGACAAAATACTGATCTCTATTGGTTGAAATAAGTCTCATCTATCAACCCATATATGAGTTCCTTGAATCATGTGGTTACTTTGATTTGATCTTCATTGGGTTGTGACACTTGGTTACTATTTTACCCTTGTGAAATGTTGAACATGTATTGAGTATTTCATAATTAAAGATTGGTTTATTTCTTATAGTATTATGGATGATAATGTTATCTATATTAATCATCCACAAATGAACATATATTCTCTTCAAAATCTTTTTTTCCTATTTTATTCTCATTTAACATGAATTTTGATAATATAAAAAGTTAAAAAAATTACCATTATTTCACTTCCTTGTAAATTTAATATTTTTATCCTAGAAAATCATTAAGACATAAACATTCTTCTAAAATACCACCAAGTTCATGTTATTATAATGTTATGAAACACTAATGAAATTGTGTCTCAACCCATAAATAAATATTAATTCAATATATTTATTTATAAAGAATATTTATGTATCCATATAATTGAATATTGATTGATCAATTTTTTCTAAAATTTATAGAACCATAATTATTCTATGAGATAAATTTCAAGATATTTAGGTTTATGATCATTTTTGAAAACTAACCACTAGCATGGAACTATTTTCATGTTCCTATAAAAACAATATAATCCATGTAAACCATTGTAATAGGCTCTTCATTAGCCAGCTTATTAAAATATATTAAATTTTTATTTTTCTTTACAAATTTTAATAGCATGGTTAGACACTTGTTGGTGGTGTGTCAAGGTTGAATACCCCTCCCAAAAATCTCTTCAATAGAATCAACGGTATTTTTTTGTTTTAACATCCCTTTTGGACATTTTCTTGGTTGGTTATTAGGAATGTCCATATTTAAATCTCATTAATATAGATCCTCTCATTGATTGATGGTGTAATAGATTATTGCATCACTATTGGATTTTTTTTTGTATACTATATTTCTCCTCCATCTTCCTTCAATGTGAACTCAATGAATAATAAATTAGTTCTTTTAAATTCTATCCTCACCATGCCTTCTGATTTGATATATTCTACTAGCAGAATACAACAAAGATAGTCGAAGTGATTCATGAGAGGATGAAGATAGCGCAAGATCTTCTGAAATCATATGTCGATCAAAGGAGGAGACCCTTAGAGTTTCATGTTGGGGAACACATGTTTCTGAAGGTGACTCCCCACCGTGGCCAGCGAAGGTTTGGTCGTAGGAGTAATCTTTATCCATGGTCTATTGGGTGTTTCGAGGTGTTAGCTCATGTTGGAGTTGTGGCATATAGAGTAGCACTTCCCCCGCAGATGAGCCAGATACCCAATGTTTTCTATATATCACAACTCCTTTTTTATTTTCATGATGAATCTCATGTCATAGATTGGGGAGAGATCAATGCTGATGATGTTGTGACCTTTGAGGAGTGATCTGTGGATATCCAAGACTTCTAAGAGAAGGTGTTCCATGGTTGTTCTATATCCTTGGTTCATGTCTTGTGGCGAAATAATGGGATGGAGGAGACTACCTGGGAATGTGAGTCACAGATACGGGCTAAGTACCTAGAGTTTTTTGATGTTTAACTCTTTCATGCAATGGTGTTTTATTTTTGAATATAGACCTTTCGTGTTAATGAGATGGATTTATTTGGTTGCTTCTGGTGGATTTCTCTCTTTTATGAGGTATCTCAGTGGGTCGTTGTTTAGAAATATTTTTCCCCTTTTAGGTTTGTTTTGAATTCTCAAGGCTGATAATGTTTTTAGAGGTATTTGATGTAATGGCATGGACCTCACTGGTCCATTCCTTTGGGAACATCTGGTGTTTGAGGTTCTCCTGGTGGTAAAGGATACATATTCCCAACACATTTCCCAATTTGAAGTTTTATGAACAGTGTCATCGGTAGCCTTAGGTGAATAGTGAAAAGGTAGCATTAGGTTAATAGTTTCATTGGTAGCCTTATGTGAACAATGAAACAGTAGCCTTAGGTGAACAGTATCATTGGAGGACTTAAGAGAACAGTGCAACTGTAGCCTTAGGTGAACAGTGCGATGATAGCCTTAGGGGAACTGTGTCATCAGTAGCCGTAGGTATGGTTCCAATAGTATCCTCTTTCCATTAACAAATTTTGAGTTCAATAACAATGTTTAAAAAATGGGGAGATTCCAATGGTATCCTCTTTCCGTTTCCAAATTTTTAGTTCCTGAATAGTGTTTCTAGAACGGTGAGGTTCCAACGGCGAGACTTAAATAGTTAGTGTCATGAATAGTGTTTTCCAAATGTTGAGGTTCCAAAAGTGAGGCATCATTGGTGAGGTTCTTGAACAGTGTTTCCAGAATAGTGAGGTCCCAATAGTGAGGTTCATGAATTGTGTTTCCAGAATGGTGAGGTTCTAATGGGGAGGTTCATGAACAGTGTTTCCATATTGGTGAGCTTCCAACGGTGAGGTTTCAACGGTGTGGTTCATGAACAGTGTTTCCAAAACGTCAAGGTTCCAATGGTGAGGTTCATAAATAGTGTTTCCAGAATGGTCAGGTTTCAACAGTGTGGTTTAGGAATAGATTTTTTCATTTTACTAATTTCGTGTTCATGAACAGTGTTCCAACTTCCTAAAGTTCACCCATTTGACGTTTCCTTTACTTTAAAATGCATTTAAATCCTGTTTTTATGGACTCTAAGGCCAATTCAAAGGCCATAACTATGATATTAATTATTCCAAAGGCTCGGGACTCTTTTACTAGGTCAAACCACATGTGTTAATGCAATCTGATTTTAATGGAAAAATACATCGTATCTTAAACTGTTTCCCTGTTAAATCTTCTAAAGGGATGAGATATCTTTCTCCATTGTTCTACCTTATTATTATCTGGTACGAGATGCTTGAAACTTTCCTTTTTCCCATTAGATCGGTGTGATTTAACCATACTCATTGGATCATTTCCACTAGAATTTTATTACTGCTGCATATGTACCACCTATTTAGAAGCAAGCACCATGTATTGATCCTTCATTGATATAAGGTATGTTTTATAATCGTTTGTTTGGGTTATTCTCCTTTTTTTTCCCCTTTCACTATTATGGTATGTGATCTCTATAATTCTAATGGAGTTTTATTGGGTTTCATTTGGTGTTGTTGTACCGCGACATCCATAGGTGGATTCAGTTGTAACGAGTGGAGGCGATGGTGATCCATTATGTAGATTGTTCTCATATAAAGAACGACAAGAACCATTTGAGGTAGGGGATTAATTTCTTCTCTTTTCTTTTATGTGAAACTATCGAGTTAGCATGTTTTATCCCACTAGGACACAATAGAATTGACATATTAAATATTTTAATTGAATAAATAAATTGATATTCATCATATGTTATTGCCTATCATTTTTCTAGATATTGTGATGTCAATGATTTTTTTATATTTTCATTCATGATGGAAATTGGTAAAGAATTTAAAGCCGGAATTAATTGAAAATTGTTCGTCTAAAGATAAAGAGGCATATGAATGAATCTGATGGTTGATGTTGTAATTTTATTTTAAAAAAATTTATGCAGTAAGCATGTTTAATTATTTTTGATATCTTACTGGCTAGTTTTCCCAAATTTGGAGCCTATGAATAATAAATTGGTTAATCTAAGATATATAAAATAATTGTTTGTTTTATAAAAGTTAATTCATTGTAGGTTTCTGGGTTACCCTATTTCTGGTTTAAGGTCTAAGTTCCCAATTGATATAATATTTTTTTTCATGGTGCTTGTTTTTTATGTGATCTTGGATGGCTATTATGATATGTGGGTGCATGGAGGCCTATTATTTTTTGTAGCAGTTGATGACACAAGTGGAGACATGCATCAGTTTATGCATGTGGGTGTTGGGGAAGACAATATGGATGATGAAATGATTTGGATGTGAATGTTTGGTTACATACTAATTCTTATTGGTTTTTTATCTACTTTTCATTCTCCACTACTCAAGGTAGCTGGTCTTTCTTACCCCTCTTCTGAAAGGTTCAAAGACGAACTAGGTATGTGATGTGATTTCCATGTTTAGCTTCTCAAGGGAGGATGGTTCTATGCTCTTTCTATAGGATTAAAGGACTCAAGGGGTATTTCATCGACTCACCGTGTCAATCCCCCTTGTGTTTAGTGTCATTGAATGTTTTTATAGAATGCCTGAGAATTTGGGAAAGTAATGTTGTCAATAAATATTTGATTAAATGATGTTCACTTATGGGGTTGGAGCTTTCTAGGTTATAATTCTTAGGATATAATTTTAAAGGGATAGTGGACTTTGGGTGTGATGGTAATGATATTTACTTTGGAATTGTTAATGGTTAATTAATGTTTAAAGAATTAACTAACGTAAAGTTAAACTGATAGAAATGTAATGAAGTAATGTAATAAATAACTTAAATAGGCTTTAGGATCCTTACATAGTGTATGGGATGTAATGGCTTGAGGTATAATACCCGACGTATGATATACATTATGCAAGATTTGGTGCCTCACCGAAACTACCTGGTTACATTCTTGTGTGGATGTGGTGGTTTTGTAGCATGAGGTGTATGTTGTGGTGATTCACCTTCGTTTCTACGAGAATTCCTTTTAGGGAGAGATTCATGGATGTGTCATGTTGGGGCAAAGTGGAAAACCTATGGGGAAGTAGTAGTGGGGTACCCTTGATATTATTTATTATATTATATACTCTTGTATATGTTACTTAGTGAGAGTAGCCATGGTGAGTCTGGGAACATAGTATAAATTTTTAGGTGATGGGTTAGTTTAACATGTTGTTCATTGTGATTTAGCATGCTTTCATTACTTTTTCACAAATGACTTCGGTGAGGACCCTACTGAGTATACTGTTAACATCACCGTATGTATATATAAACTATTTTTCGGGTCACTTGGAGCAGGTTGGATATCAAAATGGTTTCAACTAGCTTGGGTATGTAAGAGTTGTTCGGGTTTATTGATGCGGTGTTTTTTTACATTATTTTGGGTATTTTTTGTTTTTCCCTTTCAGTTGTACTCATTTTCATGGCTTTACATATTTATTCGTGGGATTTCTTTTATATTACTATCTGAGTTGGAGTTGGTTGGTGTCTATCCTATCCTCTTATTTTTCATGTGTGCTCTTAGAGGGTAATGCCTCCCATTTGTGTGTTTACTATACCCTCGGTGAATGTCTCCAACCCGGGGCCTACTATAGGTGGGACTCAGAGATCATTTTCTCCTTTCTCACATTGCCATCCCAAGAGGGGGTACACTTTGTGGGGAGGGGGTCGTGATAATTGTGATGTGTAAATCATACCTCATGTTACCAAAATAATGTATATAGGGATTATTCTTAGTTTTATAGAAATATTCTGATTGTGCAATATATCCTATGGAGTTACTAATTAGAGAAAAATATTTTGGGTGGAAAGAATAACTTTTTGAATTATATTCTTGAAATTTCTATGATTAGAAAGAAAATTTTATGAGATTAAATTTTTATTTAATATTAGTTATGACATTTAAATGAAAATATTTTTGTATTGAATTTGATTTCTTTTGTAAAAAATCACTATATTTATCCTAAAGTTTATTATAAATACGTTAAATGATTGTAAGTATTTATGAACTAATAGTTTTCTATATTTCTATTTATGTCCATTGTTGGCCTTTTGTGACCATATCATGATTTCAAATGTTATTCATGGGGTTTTAAGGATGCGAACATACAAGGACTATAATGAGATGAAATTTTTTAACATTTTTCATTAAAAGAAAACTTGTAAAATCATCAAAAAATTGGGAAAAAGAGATACTGGGTTGAAGTTTCGAATTTATTATATAATACTTATTTTTGTAGGGTGATGAGCTAATTCTCTAAAACAATAAATAAAAAGGATATTCATGAACCAAAAATAAATAATTTATTTTCTAAAGATACAATATTATGTATTGTTTAATGTTATACTATAATAGTAATATTCACATTAGTATGAATATGATCGAAAATTTTGGAATGTAGAATTATAAATAAAAAATCACTTTTGAATCATAAATTATTAATTCCATGGTCTTAGTATAGGTTATTTTGGATGTATTTTATGTTAAATTATCTAAACTAGACACAAAAAACAAGGCCATCCCCTATTACCATAATTAATTATTCTCAACTAATATATATACTATTCCATCATTTTAAACATAAATATACATAAAATACTCTTAGAAATTTATAGGTATTGCTTCATTGGAAAATTATAAACACAATAAAATAGTTTTTTAAATAATATGTTAAATATTGTACTCAAATCTTTATTACTTCTTCCAATATCACATTATACTCCTATCATTATTTGATACATACTTAAATGTGTATATCATATTTCATGATACACTATATTCCATGTCATGTCATATGTATAAGATATATATTAGTTTTCAGTTATGCTTCCCCCAACGTAGGATTGGATTTGAGTGCATGAATATGATCATATCTTATATAATTATTTCTATTACTAGAAATCCAATTTGTTTATTTATTTATGCCTACACAAAATTAACATAATTGTTTGAAGTATTTAAAACCCCCCCAATAAACATGAGTTCTGGGTAGCTCATATCGTCTTCCATGTGATAGAATCCAACCCTTGACTCCCTTTTTTTAATAAATAGAGACTTCAAAAAGGTAAGGGATACCTCTAGTGGTATGTCTTAGAATTATAAGTATTATTTGAAACTATATCTTCCTCCCTATTCTCCATTCATTATAATGGATATGGTAATAGCATAGCTTTAGAGTTTGGGGTCATCTCAAAAAGGTATGAGGATCTTGGGAATTCTTTCTTCCATGTGGAGTAAATAGTTTAAGGGTGGTTTATTAGTGATCTCCATAAATAAATCCCCATAAATGATCGGAAAATATGGTGCTTTCTATGACAATGTTTTTTATATATTATTTAAATTCTTTAATACAGCTGGTTTTGTGATGATACATCGGGGAAAATATATGGTTTCTTTAACATTAATGATCATGTTATAGTATTATAGAACCCATCTGTATTATAATGTACATGATAATCTTAGAATCAATATAAAACTAGTTTTTGAAAGATAATTATTATTTTAATGTGAAGGTCGTTATTTTTTTCTCAGTTTTATGTTATAACTGGTGTTTATAATAGTGTATGGTATATCAAAATCCATACATGTTTTTCTCTAATCATATATATAAAAAAATTAAATTCTATAATATAATATAGATTTTAAAAAATATGTAATGGGATCATAAGAGTCAAATCATTGATATTATCTATTATGATTATCCCATGTGTGAAAGTCATCAAAGTCATTTGTGTTATGTGTGACCAGAATTCAAATTTTGTAGTTTCCCAATGTCTGATTATAACTCTACTATTTTTTAATGATACAATATTATTTTAAACTTATTGTTGCATAATAACCATCTCATAGTTATAAATACTTATATATGTGTCATCGTAGCTTGTGTCATCCCACACAATAATGAGTTCTATATAAATCATCACACAGTTTAAATGCTGATTTAAGGCGTGTAAGTGGCCTATGCGTGATTAAATATGAACATGTATATGATTAAATGATGGTTCCTATATATGATATGAAACCAAATTATGTAGGATTAAACCATTAGAATATTGACTAATAATCCAATATATTAACCAAAATATAGGATTTAAGCCAAAAGGGGTGAAATTTAATATTTTCAAAAAAAAAATCATATCATTTTAAGATGTTTTATAAAAAGAAAAGTTTTATGTAGTTTAAATAAGACATTACCATTCATAAATAAAATATTAAATATTTATGTTAATATCCCACATTTATTAAATAAATAAAATATTATTTATTTATCTATTCATTTTAAATATTCATGTTTAAAAGTTTTTTATTAAATGTTAATATTATGTTTTATTTAGTTTATATGATAAGGTCATTCACATAAAATTTTCATTCCCTGAATTATATAAAAGGTATAACTTCATATAATATAGTTTGCATCTAACTGTACTTTATTTGGTAATTAATCTTATTAGGTTGTGTTTAGTTTCTGAATATAGTTTATACATATTTGGTATTAAAGTTGTGATGGAATACAGATATCCCATGAGTAAATTATCTCTAGGAGGAGAGGGATTGAGTCAAACTTTCCACCGGTCTGTGAGTGTATTCCTTTTTCTAAAAAGTGATGGCCTATCTATCTATGGATCCATTCTCACTTATGTGGGGATTTATAATTTTATTTAATTATAAACCATTATATAAATAGTTCATAAACTGTTGTATAGACTTATGTTGTTTCATAATGTATTAATTTTTTGTTTGTTTAATTATTCATAAAACACCAATTTATCTAATGAAAATATTATTTTAAGTGTTTTAGAAACTTACTCCTCTGTATTCAAAATGTTTGTAAACATATTGTTGTTTAAAGAGTAAAATAATTTATCTTACTCGAGAACAAAGACACTTATTCCTCTTGATTTTATATATTTGATTTATCATATGTTGGATAATTTTATTATATGATAAAAAATTGTCTTATGGGATAATTTACAATCTACATATGAGTTTTATCCTAAAATAAATTATTTTATCTTATAGAATCTTAGTTTGAAATTTTTATTTAACTACATAAGTTAAACATATTATGAAGAAATAACATTTCCTTATATATGTTCAAAGTTATATAGATGAGCCAAAATAAAAGTATGAGACTCCTTTGATCTAATAAAATCACATTCATAAAAGGATTATCATACAGGTGTCAAAGGAATTTGTGGAAGTTGATTATTATACCCTAGTAAGGTATTATCTTAGGATAATGAATTATTATACAAAACACATTATTCAAAGATATGTTTTATATTTGGAAGGATCTTTGTAAATCATCAAATGAGAACAATAATATCATATATTAATATTATGAAAAATAAGAAATCATATAAATCATAATGATTATACTTTTTTAATGGTATAATATCTCGATAAGTTAGTTTAATCATTTATGTTCATAAAAAATGAGCAATCTAAAAAATAAATGTTTGAATTAGTCAATGTGTGGGTTTCCTAAGAATAGAAGGATCTGGAGATGATGATTTTTTATATAGTCATTATAGAATATTGTTTAATATTTGGAAAATATGGGCACACGCCATTAAGAACCAACAATATAAACTATTGAAAGAATTAGCCTCTTGAACATTTTGATTAATGAGTGTTAATAAGTTAAAATTATAAAATATAATATATATAAATAGAAGATTTTTCTGATGCCTGGGTGAAAATGGATGCAAGCCTTTAAAATAAATAACTCTAAAATATATTCTGCTGCTATTATTCTTACAATATCGTCATTTTCAATCGAATTACTTATATAGATGTTCCTAGTTTATTTTCATATTCTATGGATTTATGTTGAAAAACTATCAATTTAAAAATGAAATTGTTTCCATCATCATTCTTTTAATAATGTTTATCTTTCCTAATTACTAAACATTTTGATATCAAGTGTGTTAAGGTCATGGATAGGTCCAGTAATGGGGGAGCTTAGTTGAAATCTCTTGGACCATTGTAACATGTAACCACTAATTCTACTCAGTAAGGATTCCCCGAAAATTGGGCTGACATAGTGAAAATAACCAACCTCATGGTGTAGAGTATTGGTGGAGTATACTAACGTATTTAAGTTCCCTACACCCCTATAAATATCTTATTTTCTATCTTTAAACATTTAAGCTATTATTTTTCCACTAACTATTTTTTTACATATTGTTTTAGTACTCACATCCCTTAATGACGGTGGTTTAAAAGTAAATCAAATTTTAATGAACCAAATTCACCACCCACATGAGTTACCTATTAACCATCATATGGGACAAAAAATGTTAACAAAGCTCATGAATCATGATATATTATTTTATAAAGGATGAATTCCAATGATATTATTCCAAATAGTTGTTATAGATTAAAATATAGAATTTTATCTAATAGTTTGAAATCCCTATTTTAATGGTGAGAATTAATTTTGTTGAAATTTTTGAAAGACTCTAAATTTGATAAACCTTGGTCTGAAGGTTTTTCTTGAATTATTATTCCTTATAAAATTCTAATGATTCGTCCAAAAACATGGTATACTAGTACCAAATCTAGTTATGATTTAAATTCTATGTCTATGAATTATATTATATGTGGGATTGGTGTATATTATTTAACCAAGTTTATTAACGTCAAAAAACTCATTAAATATTGACTACAATAGTGGGTTTTTATAATGGTAGAGATAATGTAATATCCCTCATATATGATACCGTTAAACATAAGTTTGATACCTCTAAAATTGATTAATGAGAAATAATTAGCCAGTTATATGGAAGACACGCTATGATCTTGAATAATCATGTTACATATTGAACACAAATTACTAGTACATAGAAAGCATTGACTGTTCTAAGAGTATTAACACATATGTTGATTGGAATTTCTATTTCCACGAGGAAATATGAAGTGTTTTTGGATTTCAAAATGAATGAACAAAATATAATTATAAGGATGTATGAAGCTTAAAGGGAAGCTATATCTGGAGAATATAAAATTATTATGATGGAAAATTGTACTTTGAAGGTTTTTACTTCTAAAGATGATATGAAGAACAAGGGAATAATGATATCTAAATCATATAAATAATAATATCCCTCAAGAAATTTGATATCAAATGATTAAATTTCACATTCTGAATGAATTTTCAGACATTTCTATAATTATATAAGAGTGTTCGTAATCCCATTCAAAAAGAATAAGGACAACGATGGAAATTATAAATAAGTAAGATGATATAAGCTCAAAAATATTGTACATATCAATCAAAACTACCCTTAACCAAAAGAGAACATAAGGTCCAATATTTTTTTTAATGGAGGATGGATACATGAATAAACCAAATAGGGCCATCAAATACACATGGAATGATTCTAATTACTCTATCAATTATACGTATTCATAATCATAAAATAAATTTTCTAATAAAAAACATATGTATTTTATGGAAAAATATAGATGGGGTACACTCTAATTATTCTTATATAATATATTTTTTTTCTAAAATTAAAATCACTCATATGAATACAACCTGATATTATAAACTAAGTATAAAATCATGAAACCAATCCCATATAAATTCCTAAAATAAAATTGATAATGAAGAGGAATACTTAAATATGAAATTTATACATATAAAAAACTAATTGGAAAATCCTATAACATAATGAATTGAACATAATAACATAATTAAAGGTTTACTAAATTATGTTCAAGGGATTAAATATTTTCAGGTGTTTTTTATAAAGGGGGATTACATAAATGAAATCATCGGAAAAAACCAAACCAAAAGGAAAAATTATGTCTTCTGAAACAAGGGTGAAAAATTCCATGATTTACAAAAAATAATTTCTATCATGATCCAAAACTATAACCATGTTTATAATTATTTTCATTCATTGTGGAATAAATGGAAAATTTTCAATAAAAATCTATTTAAAATTTATAAAAAACATGTGGAATAAAAAAATATATTGTTTCTAAAAAATATTATAATTACATTATTATTTTTATTAAATAAAAATATATCTGGTTTTCAAAATCTCTTGTAGCTGACATTCAACGAGTAAAGTTCGTTTCGGTACCAAAATATCTTTTTTATTCTTTTTCATTACAGGGAACAATCTATACAAATATAAATTACAAATGTTTTAGGGAAATAGGATTATAAAGGAACATATGGGGATATTTATGAAACATTCACTCATTATCTAGGACTGATAGATTCTATGTCACATTTATTGATCATGAAAAATGAAATTTAATTGGAATTATATTTTTTTGAAAGAAAAAAATCTATCCTCATGATGAAATTACTCTAGGTTTGAGGATTAAAGCATAATTTTATTAGTATTTATAAAATGTTTCTTATTTTTGTTATAGTTTTTTCAAAAAAAATTATTTGTTTTTAATGAATATCAATTCATGTTTATAGGAACAAGAATAGATAATGTACATACTCTAGATCATATTTCTTTTTGTAGGAAGAACTACATGGTTTCAATGTTGAATTAAATGAATCATGGATTATCTATATTAGTCTAGTACATTGTAATTTTTATTTCTTCAAAATGTTATGATTATTATTTAATTTATTATTTTTCAAAAAATAAATTTGATAAAAAAAAATTATGATGCAATTTGATTGGGATATCAATATAAGTAATATTTTAAACTAATTAAATTTTTGTCAGTTCTAGACCAATATAAATTATCTAAATGGATCTGTTTAACCCTTTTGTAATTATAAAATCCTATGTATATGTGTCTATTTATGATTTTTCTATATTTTCTAGGGTCTACTTTCTGATACTTAATAGTGAATCATCATTATTTTCTTTAATTTCAATTAACTTGTGATAAATGAAAATGATGCCAAAATTGTGTCTTTAAGAAGTAAACATAATGGATAATATTATAATAATGAAACTAATTCATTCATCCCTAGTCATGGTATTAATATACATTTTAATCCCCTAGGAAATCTCAATATAATGGATTTATTAAAGGCGGAATATGACCTTATTAATTTTTTTTATAAAAATATAATGTGAATAAAATATGCCCACTAATTTTTCAGCTGAAGTTATTAACACATCATTTTATGACATTAATAGAGTTCTAGTAAGGTCTGTCTAAAATTAAATACCCTATGTGTTATGGAATATTATAAATCCAAAGGTAGGATACATAAAGGCATTTGGTTGTAAATTCTATTTCATAAACACATAGAATATCCTAGGTAAATTGGATCAAAAGGAAAATTAAATAATCATACTAGGATATTCCACAACATCCAAGGATTATATATTTTTTAATAATAGGACATTTAATTTTGATGAGTCGACTGATGAGATGTTTATTAAAGAAATAATTTTAAAAAATATGTATCAGTATGATGAGTTATGTAATTTTCATCGAGACAAGATACTTGACCCTATTTTTAACAATACAATGGATGATGATTTTGAAATTTTTTCAATAAAACAATTCCTATAAGGTTTCACCCTAGTGAACTAAATATTATGTTACCTAAAAAACCAATAATCCTTATAGAAAATCCTCTAGAAATTGTTTTGGAATGTTTACATGAAGAATTTGGGACCCTAATAAATATATGAAACATTATAGAATTCTTTAAATTTTTTTCTCAGTTAAAACCACGAACTATACAATAATCCTTAACTAATGATAGTTGGGTTTCGTCAATGTATGAAGAGTTAAACCCATTCAAGATGAACATGGTGAGGTATTTATTTGATATGACCATTGACTGCCCTTTTATTTGAACTAAACGTTTATTTAGGAATGAGTAGGATGATAAATATGTTATCACTATAAATAAAAATATGTTTGTTGAGATTGGTTTTATTCAAAAATATAGACTAGATTATGAACATAACATTTCTACCTTAGTAAGGTTATAAGTAATAATAATATTTCTATAATATGAATCTCATGTGAATATTAAATTATACTATATGTATGTTAAATTTTCTTTTTTAACTAGATTTTTAATGGAGGATGTTAATATGGAAAAAACACTTTTTTTCAGTAACCACCTTTTCAAATTTAGTTTTTAAACATACCGATGATATTTATGTACTTAAGAACCTAGATCTTGGTACGAATGATGGAGTTCTCTTATTTATCAAATGGATTTAGTATGGTAATGTAAGATCCCACTATTTTAAGGAATACTTTATTAAAATATACTCTTATTAAGAAAATAAATGTTGATGATGATATTTTTGGGTAAAAAACTAAAAAAGTGTAATGATTTTTCCAAAATAGATCAAAGGGAATTTGAAATGAAAATTATATGTGAGTTAAAAAATTTCATCATATTTCAAAATTTTCAAAAATATTTGGGAAATGTTTTAAACCAAATAAAATACATACATGATTTAATCAGTAATTTTAGAATTGAAAATAGGAATAATTATTGAACTCCTATTATTTTTTACATTAGACTTGACTTGTATGAGGTCGTAAAACTAGTTGATAAAGATTTATGTAGAGGGAACAATGGAATTTTTTTTATTTTACTTTAAGTAGGTAAAAATTATGTTTTCAATCTATATTTTTTCTATATTTCAATATAATCAAAAAAACCATTGTTAAATGCTGCCAAAATAATTTTCATAATTTAAAATGATCTTTTTCTCCTTCTATAGTTTTCAAAAAATATTCCCTATTTTAATTTAACTTCATATTCATTTGCTGGTGTTAGTGGGCATATAGTAGATAACAAAAGTAAATTTGGAACATGTCTTTTTCTTGGTAATGCATTGATGTCATGTTATAGTAAGAAATAACCGTTTGTATCATTATCAACTGTTGAATCTATATATATTACATCTGGATGTATCTACGTATAGGTTATATGGAAAAAACACTACATAACAAATTTTTTATTTGATTTTAATCATTTTTTAATCAAATTTGCTTACACAAGTGCTATTAATGTTTCAAAAAATATTGTATACCAAAATAGAATATTGAATTTTCGTTTAAGACAAAATTTATTAATATAACATGCACAAAAGGGCTGTATCTATTTAAAATTTTTTTGGTATAAAATCATTTAGGACATATTTTACAAAATACTATCACGTTAACAGATTTTTCTTTATCAAATATGAATTAGGTTTTTTTAATTTCAATTAATTATTTTTTCTTATTTAATAAGTAAAGGTGAGAATAAATTTATATTTAGTAAATTTTTATGTCTCTTATTTCATTAAAATTTTTGAGACTCTTTCTAGGTATTATTCACATCCTAATAATTTATATATATATATATATATATTCTGGTTTTCCATGTCCACTCTACACATCAAATTACCTGACCCTTTAATTACAATAGATACAAATGGAAAAAGGTAGTTTTTTTTGTGAACATATTAGTAAGCTATTAATAAATATCATAACCCTCATATCCTCACTCTCATCCCCCAAACCACAATCCTTAAAACATTCAAAACATCCTCTCTAATGAGAAAAGTGAAGAGTTCAAATAGTTCTATCACTAGAAGCTCAAAGAGTTCAAGGAAAATTTAAAAATTAGATATTAGAAATGATTTTGATTTTGAATGCCTCAATAGAATAAAAATAGTTCTCAACAGGTTTTTAATCATAATGGTTGGGAGTATGTATTTGATCAGAATATAAATGAGTTTTTATTTTAAAAAATATTTTTGAGAATTCTATGAAAATTTTGTGTTTCATTATAGGGATGTTGAAGATATTGTTTTGGAAATTGGGAACCAGATTGTTTTTTTTTTTGATATCGTCAATGGCTATGGATAATGATTACTAATGTTTATATGAATTCTGTTATGATTTCATTATACCCCTAGCTAACATTGATAAAGTAAATAACTATATAAATAGTGATTTCCCCTTTTGGAACACCTGATGTTTAAAAAAAGAAATAGAAAGACATAGAGTATGAAAATGAAAATTATGGTTATGTTAATTCAGTCAGTGATATCTCAACGAAAGGGAGTGTTTGAGAAAAATTTATTCCAATATGTTACTTTCTGTACTTTTATGATTGAATATCATTAAAATTTTGATGATACATGGTGTTTTACATGTTCGATGTTCAAAAAAAATGTCAAACCCTCCCTATTTGGTAAAATATTAACTCTAGTTTTTCTATATTCTAGTTGGAGACTGAGTGAGAGTTATGCTACTTCATGTCATTTCTATCTTACTTGATTGTTGGAGTTTTGACACATAGTGGATTTCTATATATTTATGAATCAAATAATTTACATACAATTGGAATATATTATGATATTAAATTTAACCCCTCTCATGTTTAAGGGGAGACATCTCATGAAATTTTGAATGTTGAGGTACTTGGTGAGGTTACCTTAAATGAAATTTTATCGTCAATGGAAATAACTATTTCTTTACAAGATTTTTATAATCCTTTTTAGAAATATAATATCATAGATGGAAACCGTAGGGTCTTTATCATTATATTAGAAGAGATATAAATTGGATGAATAATTATTCTAAAACTTCAGTTGTAAGACCTTCTAATAGTGGTAAACAATCAAATAATTTCCACCATATAACCATTAGTTCCCCATGTTACTTCTTCAGAGGCAGTTTGGACCTATCCATTTAATTTTTAATCAAAATTGATCAAGGTTTAACTATATTCATTTAATTTGGATCAAACAATATTTTCAATATATATCCAAATATTGAATAAACATTAAATGTTATAATATATTAAATTAATTTTATCAATAGGAATGCTATTGGTAATGATGTTAAAGATAATAATGTAAACGAAGCCTCTTTATGTGTTATGAGAAGATGTTTTAGAACAAATTTTGGTGAACCTTATCATATTGGGGGCATACCTAAAGCTGGTGAAAAAAAATATGGGGAAAATTATTATAAAGATTAAGGTCTAAGTGTTTAAGTTATATAAGTGTTACTTTATCCAATTCATAATACCCATACCAGTTCTGAAATTCCAATGTAAATGATTGATGCTACAGATAAACAAGGCCACATAAGTAGAAAAGAGATAATGTGTAAATTGAGTTTATTAAAAAATGAGTAGATTGAGTCCTCAGTAGAGGTGAGGACTATATGTGACCCTCCTATTAGAAAAGATGAGTGGGATACTATTAGGTAAAGAGTGTTGAGTATGTATGAATTTATAGAGGATTCTAATTAGTCATCCTAAAGTAATCTATAGAATTTATTTTAATTCATTAAAAGGGATAGAAAATATTTTTATAGATAATGTTTCAAAATAATCAACTATATAATACTAACATAAACAATTCCTAGATCGGGATATATTATAATTGAAATTAAAAGTTGTTTATTAGGAAATTGACACACTCTATGTTGGATTTACCACAAATATATGTCAACTCCTTTCAAAATTCATTGATTTAGATCTTGAGAGTGATGTGGTCTATGAAATAATAAGTATGATAACTACTTTGCAATGAATTATCAAATATATTGATCAATCCTAGAAGGATATTAATTATATGTTTAAGGATAGAATTATAATACATTAGAATTCCCCAGTTGGAGAACCATAATAAAAGAATTTTTTTATTCATGGATTTAGTAAAATAGTGGGATATTTAGTGAAAAAAATTTTAGTGTTAGAGAATATTTTTGGTGGTTTTCATAATTTCATTATGGAAACATGATATCATACTATTTGTTCAAAGAAGAAGATATATTTGGTGAACCAAAGGAGTGATGGGTATCTTCTAAGGGAATAGGTGTAGTTCATGTTGATGATCCTCAAGGAACACAATATATTTATTCATCAATGTTCAATTCATATTATATGATATATTACCAATTTGAAGTTTTGTACAATTGATTTTGAATTTTTCTATGAAAAGGGGTCTATATAAAAACATTGGGAATTTCTATCAAAAAATGATTAATAGTTTTAAAACCCTTTTATATTTCTAAAAAATCACATGATGAAAAAAATATATAGGTTTATAGATTCACTCTACCATCTCATATAAAGATATTATCTTGGACCAAAAATACAAAACCCACATGCCAACATAACTTACTTATTTAAATATTTCCTTTATCCTATAGAGATATAATCAAGGGGGAACATTAGTTTCTCTAAATAAGTTTCATCAAATTAACCGAAACATTCTTCAACCTTACCCTTTATCCCAACAGATCACTTTGATTTATTATGAGATCTGAAAACTAATTTCAACATCTAGTACACTTCAGTAGGGATCACTCATGGTTATTATGCTATACTTGGAAAATATTTACTTACATTAGATGATGTTTTTTTGGCGAAAGTGGTAATGCTCCTATACCGACCCCCTCATCTGTAGTTTGTCAATTTTAGTCTTGTAAAATTCCTCCTCCAAAATATTGACCAATATCATATGACTAATATTTTTTCATAGTTATATTGTTTAACTATGTGTACTCTTAACAACAATTTAATGGATGTTTAATTATATATTTAGTTCATTCTATTAATACTTCTCTTTTATTAGTAGTGGTATATTTTATTGAATTGTAATTTTTTATCTACGTTCTAATTGTTTTCAAGTATTATAATTCTTTATTCATTCTAACTCTATTCTTTATGGGAATATTTTTGACTATTATTATTCCATGATCTTATTTATTATTCTAATTTATATATTTTTTTGTGATTATTTCTACTTTTATTTTTTTATACATGTTTCGGTACAAATCAATGTGAAATTCAATTAGTATTTAGTATATATTTTTTAGAACATTTAAACTTATTCCTATGAAACATTGATTGTATTTTTTTTTTACAGATCCTAATTTATTTTTATGTTACAAAATGGGGGAGAAGAAAAAGGACTATATAAAAATTAAATATTTTTTAAAATATTTTTTGTTGATTTTTTTATTATATAAGTGATATTATTATCATCAAAAGGGAATATATTATTTCACCCTATTATTTTTTTCTAATATATTTCAATTATTTATTATTTTTGAATATTAAAAATATCAGTCATTATCTACTAACAAGTTTATCAAATGTTTTTCATAACATTGAATCTATTTATTCATAAATTTAATAAGTTTTTTTATTTATAAATTGTAAATTAATTTGTTATACATGAGTGCAAGGATATTTTTCATACATTATTTTAGCTTTTTTATCTAACTTAATATAATTAATTATGTGAAAAAAAATCTCTTGTTATAGATGATAAATATAAAAATATTATCTTAATGCCAAAGTAAATCTTATTTCTTGAAAGAAAATTTTCTTCCACCTGTTCAATGTTAGAAATCATGGTTAGAAAAAAATTATGAGAACCCATTTTTCTTATGATAAAGTCATTATTAAAATAATTGTCTAGGGAGAATCAATGTAAGATGTAGAATTTGATTACCATACGCCAATATGATATTATATTAGTAACAATAATAATACTATGAAGTGTAGTACTCATATATTTCTATAATCATATGAAGTGGATCTATAAATCATTATAAGAGAATTGTTGTCATGAACCCCACCCCACGAAGTGTACCCCTATTGGTCTGGAAATGATTGAAGGGAGATAATGACCCCTGATTCCCACCTCCAGTAGGCCTTGGGTTGGTGAATAGCACCGAGGGTATAGTAAACACACAAATTAAAGGCATTAGCCTCTATGGGAAAACACATGGAAAAGAGAGATAAGAGATACACCAACCAACTCAAAATCAAAACTGAAATATAAAGGGAAACCCAAGTGAACATATGTAATTTCATGCTAAAGTACTACAACTAGAAGGGGAAAACTACAAGTACCGAAAAGAAAGTAAAAAACAACATCAACCACAATCCCAAACAGCTCCTGCAACCCTAATCTATTTGAAACTAGCTTGATCTCCAACATGCTCCACATGACTGGAAAAACAGTTTATATATACATAGGGTGAGTATATCAGTATACTCAGTAGGATTCTCCCCGAAGTCTCTCGTGCAAAAGTAAAGAAAGCATGCTAATGCACAGCGAACAACAAGTGAAACTAACTCATCATCTAAATAGGTATACTACGTTCCCAACCTCACCATGGATACTCTTACCATGTAACACTTTCAAGAATATATCATATAGTAAACAATATCAAGGGTACCCACTACTACATATCCACTGGATTTCCGCTTTTCCCCAATGTCGCATGTCCTAAGCATCTCTCTCCAAAAAGGCTTGCCCACAGACACCTGGGCGAAGCCCCACAACATGCACCTCGTGTAAAAAAAAACACTATGTCCACACAAGAAAGTAACCAGATCGTTTCCAGGAACCACCACAGCTCGTATAACA
Source organism: Viscum album (assembly GCA_963277665.1). Lineage (NCBI taxonomy): Eukaryota > Viridiplantae > Streptophyta > Magnoliopsida > Santalales > Viscaceae > Viscum > Viscum album. The sequence goes on from OY728145.1 coordinate 128,370,171, forward strand.
TGTATCATACATCAGATATCATACTTTAAGCCTTTACAGCCCATACACCAAGTAAGATTCCTCAATCCATCACAACCTATACAAGTTACACATATAGTAGTCCATAGGTTACTATATATAGAATATATATGTGTGAATAACTACAAGCCATAACAGCCCTCTACACCCATATAAGGGAAAAACTAACCATTGTGCCTACCAACACAAGTATCTACCCAGAGAAGAGAGCGGGGCCACAGGGGGTGGTCCACCATTCATCTCCCCACTAGAATGTTGTGGAAAACACCCCCAAGGATCAGAATCCATGGGGAGTTAGTTGACCTTACTGATAGGGTGGAGTAGTGTATAGAAACACAAAAATTATAGAATATACTATATCTCACAACCACACTATGGGCATAACCTAGTTTTATACTCAACTACAACTAAAGTATCTCGGACTCCGGGCTGCCACTTCTATGACTAGGTATCCTATAAGAACACAAACATTTAAAGATATTTAATTCATTATTTCATTCCATTTCTTTCAGTTTTACTTTATGTTAATTAATTCTTTAAACATTAATGAACCAATAATAAATACACATTATATTTCATTAGAATCACACCCAAAGTACACTTTCCCTTTAAAATCACAACCTCATCATTATATTTCAGCAACTCCAACCCCAAGGGTTAACATCATCTATTCAATTATTCATTATAGAATTACATTCCACTCTTCCCAGGCATTCTAGAAAAACAATCTTTTCTAATAAACCCAAGGACGATCAATAGGGTGAGTAGATGTACTACATGTCAAGTCTTTTCCGCCTATAGCAATAGTGTAGACCAATCCTCCGTAGAGAAACTAAACACGAAAAGCATGTGGCATACCCCACGCATCCTTACTTTTTTTGGAAGAAGTTTAATCTAGACAAGCTTCCTTGAGTAGTGGGGAATAGTAAAAGAGATAATCAACCAATAAGAAATAGAAAGCATCCAAAAATCACATACATCATGTTTCATCATCCTTGGTGTCCTCCCCGACACCCACATGCATAACCTGTTGAATCTCGCCAATGTAGGCACCATCTACTGCCACAAAAAAGGGCCTCCATTCCCCCACATATCTCAATAGGCATCCAGACTCACATCACAACACAAGCAGCATGAAAACAAACATTTTAAGAGTTGTGCTCTTGGCCCTTGAACAAACAATAGGGTAACTCAGAACCCTATAAGGAGTTATCTTTTATCGATCAACCGGTTCTTTAATCCATCTTATATTAACTGATTATTATTCTTAGGTTCCAAATTTGGGACACCTAATTAGTAAGCTATCACAAATAGTTAAACATGCTTACTGCACCATTTTGACTAACATGAAATTACAACAAGAAGAACCAGATTCATTTTCATGCCTTTTTATCTTTAGAGAAACCATTATCAATTAATTCCTACTTTATGATATTTACCAATTTCCATCAAGAAAGAAATTCTAAACACACTAAGCATTCATATCACACTATATAGTAAAACATGAGGCAATAACATACGACTGATATCAATTTGTTTATCCGGTTGAAATATTTATTAGGTCAATTCTATTGTGACCCTGTAAGATAAAACATGCTAACAATACAGTTTCACGTAAAATAATTCAGAATCAATAAATCCCCTACCTCAAATAGTTCTTGGAATTATTTATACCAGAACATTCCATACAATGGGTCATAATCGCCTCCTCACGTGACAACTACAACCACTAGAGGATGCCATGGTACGACAACACAAACTGAAACCCAATAAAAATACATTATAAGAATAGATATTACAAGCTATAATATAGAGAGTATATACAGGAGAAGATGAACCCTATAAGAACGATGATGAAACGTACCTTATAAAAAACATTGATCGCTACAGCTCGGTTGCATAAAAAAAAGCAGAACCAATCTGAGGAGGAAAGTTTTATTTTGCAACTCTTATGAGAATGAATGGGATGTTCGAGCATCTCAAACCTGAGAACAAGGAGAAATAATTTGGGAGGAAGATATCCTATCCCATTAGAAGATTTAACCAGGCAATGATTTAAGATACACTTAATTTACCATTAAAAGCGGATCGCATTAAACCACATTGTTTGACCATGTAAAAAAATCCCGAGCCATAGGAATAATTAATATAGGATTTATAGCCTTTGAATCGGCCTTAGAGTCCTTAAAATGAGGCTTTAATTTCATTTTATGTCAAAGGAAACGTCAAAGGGGTGAAACTGTGGGAAGCTGGAAACATTGTTCACAAACTCGGAATTTGGAAAAGGAAAATCACTATTCATGAACATCACTGTTGAAACCTCACTATTAAAACCTCACCATTTTGGGAACACTATTCATGAACCTCACTATTCAAACCTTACAGTTGGATCATCACTGTTCTGGAAACACTGTTCATGAACCTCACCGTTGAAACCTCACCGTTGGAAGCTCACTGTTCTAGAAACACTATTCATGAAACTCACCGTTGGAACCTCACCATTTTGGAAACATTGTTCATGAACCTCCCCATTGAAATCTCACAGTTGAAACCTCATCATTATGGAAACACTTTTCATGAACCTCACTACTGAATCCTCACCGTTAGAACCTCACCGTTGGAACCATACAGTTGGAACTGTTCACTGAGGGTTACTGAAGCCCTATTCACAAATATCTACTGTTGGAACTGTTCATAGAATTGGAAATTTAGAAAATTAGAGGTTACCATTGGACCTCACCATTTGAACTGTTCACAGAAGTTTACCGATGCACTATTCACAACTGTCTACCTTTGGAACTGTTCACCGAGGCTCACCGATGAAACTGTTCATAGAAAGGGAAAATTGGGAAAGTGTTGGGGGTAAGTCACCTTGACCTCTTGGAATGCCTCAAACATTGTATTTTAAAAAAGGAATGGTCGAGAGAGGTCTGATCCATTACATTAGATACATCTAAAAACATTCTCATCCCTAAGAATTCAAAAACCACCTAAAGTGAAAATTAAATGGGGTCAGAACAACCACCCATGGAGATACCTCACAAAAGATAGCAAGCCACAAAAGAAATAAAAGGAATACATCTCTTAAACATGAAAGAGTTATAACAACAAAGGCTACATCGATACATATAAAAGAGTCAAACATCAAATAACTATGGGTACTGAGCACGTATTTGTGACTCATGTTCCTAGGCACTCTCCTTCAAGCCACCGTATCGCCACAAGACAAAAACCAAAGGGATAGAACACCCGTGCAACACCTTCTCCTTGTGGTATTTGATCTCTACAAGTATCTCCTCAAATGTTACATCATAATCCACTTCGATCTCTCCCCAATTAATGAAGAGAGATTCGTCATAATGATAAGAACATAGTTGTGATACCTGGAATAAATTATGTATCCAACTCATCTATGGGAGAAGTGATACTGTATACGCCACATCTCTAATATGAGCTAACAACTCGAATGGCCCAACAAAGCGGGGGTAAAGCTTACTCCCACGACGAAACCTTCTCTGCCAACGATGGGGAGTCACCTTCAAAAACACATGATCCCCAACATTAAACGTTATGGGTATCCTTCTTTGATATGCATATGATTTCTGACGATCTTGCGCTGTCTTCATCCTCTCATGAATCACCTAAACCATCTCTATTTTATTCTGCACTAGTTCGGGTCCAAGAATTGCTGACTCTCCAACCCCTGTCGAGCACAATAGAAAACAAAAAGGTCAGACATACAAGGATTCAAATAGTGTCATAAAATGGTGGAGTGAAAACTATTATTGTAATCAAACTCCACCAAGTTTAACTGCCTCATCCACAGACATCCAAAATCAATAACACAAGAGCGTAACAAGTATTCAAGAGTCTTTATGGTTCACTCTGTCTGACCATCTGTTTGAGGATGAAAAGCAGTTCTAAGGCACAACTATGAACCAAAAAAAATTTTGAGACCTCTCCAAACCCTGGAGGTAAAACGAGGATATGGATCAGAAATGATCATCCTAGGGAATCCATGATGTCTCACAACCTCCCCTAGATACTTCCTTTAAAAAACTTCCACTGAGCTCGACTCCTTGATTGCTATAAATTGGGATAATTTTGTTAAGTGATACACTACCAAAAAAATAGCATCATGTCCTCCTAGAGCTCGAGGTAATCTAGTAACAAAGTCCATTGATATTTCCTCCCACTTCAATGGAAGAATCTCTAATGGCTAAAGCAGACCACCAGGAATTCGGTGTTCGACCTTAACCTTCTAGCAGACCAAACATCGAGACACAAACACCATAACTGCACTCTTCATCCAAGGCTACCAAAACTAGATCCCAAGGCTTGGTACATCTTTTTCACACCAGGATGCACCACTAAAAGTGAACTATGAATCTCTCTAAGAACCCCCTCGCACATTTCCAAAGGAAAAAAAGACTTTTGTGATACAACACTTGGTGTTATTCATCCACAGACCACCCAACATGGGCCTCATCACAAACAAATCATTCTCTCCAAACCTCCACCTCTAGATCCTTCAACTAGGACTCTTCCACTTTCTATACCATAGATGACTGTACCATCATCGGAAAAAGACAACTTCTTCCCACAACTTCTCCCATATCTAGATGTAATGTTGATAGTTCTTTCATTACTTTACAGGAATCACCAGATTCACACATAGCATCACTACGTGACTTTTAACACTATGCATCAGCTAAAACATTCCCCTTTCCAAGTTTATATGATATATTGATGTCATATTACTATAAGGACTCCATCCACTGACGATGTCGTAAGTTCAAGTCACACTGGGAGAAAACATACCTCAAACTCTTATGATCGGTTAAAACCACAAAACCCTCACCAATGAGGTAATGTCTCCACAAAATCAGAGAAAACACCATAGATTCCAACTAATGATCTTGAGTGGAATAGTTACATTCATGGGAATGTAACTAACAAGATCCATAAGAAATTACTTATCTTTTCTACATCAGAATGCAACCCAACCCCATATGTGAAGCATCGCAGAAAACATCAAACTGAACTACCTCAGCTAGAAGACAAAAGAACTGCAGAACTTACTAACTTATCGTTTAGATACTAAAAATATGCCTGACACTAATAATTCCATATGAATTCCTGATCCTTCCTAGTCAAAGCAATCAAATGTGTCACAACTCATGAGAAATCATCTACCAACCTCCTTTAGTAGCCTGTGAGACCAAGGAAACGTTGCACTTATAACACTGTCTGGGGGACTTTCCAAGACACAACTACCTCTATCTTCAATGGATCCACATCTAATCCCTACTAGGACACAATATTCCCCAAGAAACAGACTTCTCGAAACCTAAAATCAAACTTTGGAAACATCCCAATCAACTTTTGTTGATGGAGAAGTCCCAAAACAGTGTGTAGATTCTCTATAGGGTCCTCCTCATATATTGGGTACACAAGGATGTCGTCAATGAAAACTATCATGAACTTATCCAATAAATCATGGAACACATAATTTAATCAATCCCATGAACATAGCTGAAGCATTCGTCATGTCGAACCGCATTACAATGAACTCATAATGCCCATGACAACAAGATAAGGAGTCTTCATGCTATCCTCATCTTTCACATGTATTTGACGACCTCTTGACAAAAATTTGATCTTTGAGAACTTCCATTCACCCTTCAGTTGATCGAATTATTCATAAATACGCAGAAAAGGATAGGGGTTCATTATAGTCACTTTGTTTAAGCGATGATAATCGAAATATAACCATAAACTATTGTCATCCTTCCTCATGAAAAAAAATAGTTCACCCCATGGTGACACACTTGGCCAAACAAAACTGCACTATAACAGACCATCAAGCTGTATACATTTCTCTCCTAACACAGAAGGGTCCATCTTATATGGATACATAGATATAGGAGATGCTCCTTATTGTAGCTTGATCCCAAACTCAATCCTTCGTCGAGGGGGTAATGATACAACCTCTTCTGTAAAAACATTCGGGTACTCTTCTATGACCCAAGGAAATGAAAACGGTTGATACTCTGAAAAACTCAACATAATCTCAGCCATCATGGATGATAAAGATGGACGTGCCTATGACCCATCTGAGGGTCTCGCTTGCCGATAAACACCACCAACTCTCCAACTTCATCAAAGAAAATGACATTATTTCTAAATCAATCCACGATAGCCTGCACCGAATACAACCAATCCATGTCAAGGATGGCATCATATAGTTGTATTCATAAAAATAGGAAATTTCCCCAAAAAAGGTGTTTCCCCAACACTATCTCACAGTTTCTACATACTTCAAACAAGTTACCTCGACCTCAAACAGACGTAGTCAACACCAGGGGAACTGGATGCCTTTCTACCTCAAGTCCCAAAGCATGGAAAATGGTATGTTATATGAAGGAGTGTGTCACTCCTGAATCAATCAAAGAATACAACAAGGTAGAAAACAAGAAAAGGGTACCTTGAACGACGTCTGGATCGCCTGGAGCTGGCAATGCTAGAGCATGAATCTGACCACAACCTCTTCAACGGCCTCTCTGACCCTGATGTAGACCACCACCATGGTCGGGATCCGCTCTCTGAGGACGAGGAGCATCACAAGGTTGTCCTCTACATGCCCCATCTAGCCTCTATAGATCTATAGTAGGTGAAACTTGCTGATGATGCCTCGGATGGAACTACTGTAACAGAGGAACCTAGTGTGGAGAACCTGGTGCATGATGACTATTCTAAAAGGTCGGTCACTCCCACTACTGATGACCTCAACCATCACAAGAAAAATCAAGAGCATGATCTCTTGGCATTGTCTTAAGAATAGATGCCTCTAGAGAAATGAGATGTGAATGGCTGGGACCTACCCCTGGCTGAATGAAAACTCTTATGCCCTGAAAATCAAGAACCCTAGGCCACATCTCTGGTTCATGATAAATCATGACAATTCCCCTCTTTTGATGATCTGGTCCTGGGAAAAGTCCTCTCGACAATCTCTACCATTTCCATCATCTCAAGATATGTCTTAAGCATAAATTGGGTGACCTGGCACTAGATCTCTAACCGTAAAGCCTCCTCAAAATGCCTCTCCCTAGCCACCTCATCAGGAAATAGGTCTAGATCATATCATAAAATATTCCAAAAACGTATTACGAATTCTTGCACAATAGAGCTCTTCTGTTAAAGATTAAGAAACTCCCGGCGAGTGGATGACTTCGTGGTCCAAGAAAAAAACTCTAATATAAACTTGTCTCGAAACTCCTCGCATGTGATAGTTGACTCCTCACGATCCCCGAGGAACAAGAAACACCACTGCCTCACTGTTCCATGTAGCATTGTCACAACCAATGACACCCAGTTCTCCTTCTGAGCACAGATCATACTGAAGCCCATCTTGACCTCCTCCAACTAGTCTTCTGTTAATGCATATGAAATAGAGCCCTCATTCTTCTGCAGACTCTGGTGTTCACACTCTAGGATTGTCTTCCTCCAAGTGTCGTCGTCGTCAACCTTTACCCTAAAGCGATCTTCTGGAACAGCTTGTGGAAAATCGTCTATGTGATCCTGACAAGGACATAGACCTAGAGCCATACCTATAAAATAACAAATAGTTATAGATCCTGAACCTAGAATATGGAAGACTCAACATTAATTTAATTATTTTTTTCTTTCATTGTTTTTAGGTTAACCTAACCCAAGGTCTACCCCATTCAAACACAAGCACAAAGTTGAATGTTGTGTGATCCTTTCCTAGGTCTCTACCCTGCAACTAGTATCACCTCGTTTAGTAGACATTATAAACTTAAAGGTCAATAACTCAAATCATAGGGGGCCCTAAATGATTCTGTCTAATCTGGTTTCCATTGTTTACATCACTTTCTAAACATGAATGAAACTTTTTCTCTTCCAACCCATGCAACCTCACCTGTGCCTAACATCAAAATACATCTGATCCCTCAACCAGACCTCGGATACCACTCTATCATGACCCCCTCCCAACAAAGTGTAGGACTCCTAGGCTGAAAATGTGAGAAGGGATATAATGACCCCAGAGTCCCACCTCTAGTAGGCCCCGCGTTAGCGACTAGCACCGAGCGTATAATAAACACACAAATGGGAGGCATTACCCTCTAAGAGAACACATGCAGAAGAGAGAGATAGGATATACACCAAGAAACTTCAACTCAGAAATGAAATATATAGGGAAACCCAAGTGCACATATGTAATGTCATGAAAAAGTATTACAACTAGAAGGGGAAAACTGCAAGTACCTAAAAGAAAGTAAAAACAACAGCAACCACAAGGCCAAACAGCTCCTGCAACCCCAAGCTAGTAGAACCCATCTTGATCTCCAACCTACTCTAAGTGACCTGAAAAATAGTTTATATATACATAGGGTGATTAGAACAGTATACTCATTAGCATCCTCCACAAAGCCTCTCGTTAAAAAGTAAATAAACTCTTCTAAAGCACAATGAACTACAAATGAAACTAACTCATCACATAAATAGGTATACTAAGTTCCCAACCTCACCGTGGCTACTCTCACCAAGTAATGCATACTAGAATATTTCATATAGTAATGAATATCAATGGTACCCCTATACTACTTCCCCAATGGTTTCCCGCTCTTCCCCAACATTGCACGTCCTAAGCATCTCTCTCAAAAAAGGCGTTCCCAATGACACCTGGGCGAAGGACCACAACATGCACCTCATGCAAAAAAATCACCACGTCCACACAAGAAAGTAACCATGTAGTTTCTGAGATCCACCATTGCTCACATAATGTGTATCATACATCGGGTATCATACCTCAATCCATTACAGCCCATACACCGAGTAAGGATCCTCAGGCCATCACAGCCTATACACATTACACCTATAGTAGTCCATAGGATACTATATCCAGAATATATGTGTTTGAATAATCACAATCCACCACAGCCCTCTACCCACATATATAGGGAAAACTAACCACTGTTCCTACTAGAGAAAGTATCTACCATGAGAAGAGAGTGCGGCCAAATGGGGTAGTCAGCCATTCATCCCCACACTGGAATGTTGGGGAAAACACCCCCCCCCCCCAGGGATCAGAATCCTCGGGGTGTCAGTTTCCCTTACTGAAAGGGTGGAGTAGCATATAGAAACATAAAGAGTACAAAATATACTATATCTCACAACCACACTATGGGTATAACCTAGTCTTAGACTCAACTACAGATAACGTCTCTCGGACTTCGGGCTTCCACTTCTAAGTATGGGTATACTATAGGCACACCCCCATTTAAAGAGCATTAATACATTATTTCATTAACTTTTTATCAGTTTCACTTTATGTTAACTAATTATTTAATCATTAATGAACCAATAATAATTCCACATTATATTTCATTATAATCACAATGAAAGTACACTATCCCTTTAAAATTACAACCTCGTCATTATGTTCCAGAAACTCCAACCCGAAGGGTTAACATAATTTATTCAATTATTCATTATAGAATAACATTTCCATATTCCAAGGAATTCTGGAAAAACATTCTATACTACTAAACACAAGGGGGGTCAACACAGTGAGTAGATGTACTACCCGTTGAGTCTTTGCCTCATATAGCAAGAGTGTAGACCAATCCTACCTCGAGAATCTAAACACGAAAATCATGTGGCATACCCCACGCATATTCGCCTATTTTAGAAGATGTTTAAGAAAGACCAGCTTCCTTGATCAATGGGGAAAATTAAATCAGATAATCAACCAATAAGAAACCACAGGCATCCAGCAATCACATTCATCATGTTTCATTGTCCTTGGTGTCCTCCCCGACACCCACATGCATAAACTATTGCATCTCGCCACTCGAGGCGTCATATGATGCCACAACCAGAAGGACTCTATGCCCCCACATATTACAACAGCCATCCAGGCTCACATCACAACATAAGAAGCGGGAAGACACACATTTTAACAGTTGGGCTCTTGTCCCTTTAACAAACAATAGGGTAACTCCAAACCTTATAAGGATTTATCTTTTATCGATCAAATGGTTCTTTAATCCATCTTATATTAACCAATTATTATTCCTAGGTTCCAAATTCAGGTAACATAATCAGTGAGCTATCAAAAATAATTAAACATGCTTACTGCACCATTTTGATTAACATCAAATTACAATAAAAAGAACAAAATTAATTTACATGCCAATTTATCTTTAGTGAAACCATTATCAATTAATTCTGGATTTACATTCATTACTAATTTCCATCAAGAACAAAATTCTAAACACAGCAAGGATTGATATCACACTATCTAGCAAAAAAAAGGCAATAACATACAACGGATATCAATTTGTTTATCTGGTACAAATATTTATTCGGTCAATTCAATTTTGATCCAATGGGATAAAACATGCTAACAAATATAGTTTCACGTATAATAAGAGAGAAGCAATTAATCCCCTACCTCAAAAAGTTATTGATATTTTTATACGTGAACAGTCCATACAAGGGGTCACGATCGCCTCCTATCGCGACAAATTCATCCACCTAAGGATTCCACGGTACGACCGCACCAAACGAAACCCAAGAAAACTTCATTAGAATCAAGGAGATTACATTCTATTATATGGAAAGGAGAAACAAGAGAATAATAACCCCAAAATAATGATGATAAAACATACCTTATATCGAAGATTGATCTATATAGCTTGGTTGCATCATAACAGAGTGGAACCAATCCGAGGAAGAATGTTTTATTGTAAAAATCCTATGAGAAGGAGTGGGATTTTCGAGCATATCACACCCAAGTACTAGGAGAAAGAATTAAAGAGGAAGATATCACATCCCTTTACAATATTTAATGGAGATACAGTTTATGATACGCTTAATTTCCCATTAAAATAAAATCATGTTAAACCACACGGTTTGACCATGTAAAAACATCCTGAGCCAAAAGAATACTTAATATAGGATTTATGGCCTTTGAATCAGCCATAGAGTCCTTAAAACAAGGCTTTAAATTCATCTTACTTTAAAGGAAACATCAAAGGAGAGAAACTGTAGGAAGCTTCAAACACTATTCACGAACTCAAAATTTGGAAAAGGAAAAACATCGTTCATGAACCTCACCAATGAAACATCACCATTAAAACGTCAACATTTGGAAACACTATTCATGAACCTCGCCATTGAAACCTCACCATTGGAACCTCACTGTTCATGAACATCACCGCTGAAACCTCGCCATTTGAACCCCACCATTCTAGAAACACTATTCATTAACCTCACTGTTGAAACCTCTCCATTCTAGAAACACTATTCATGAACCTCACTGTTGAAACCTCACCGTTGGAACATCATCGTTATAGAAAAAATATTCATGAACTTCGCCGTTGAAACCTCACTATTGGAACCTCCCCATTCTGGAAACACTATTCATGAACATCAACGTTGAAACCTCACTGTTGGAACCTCACCGTTCTAGAAACACTATTCATGAACCTCACCATTGAAACCTCACTATTAGAACCTCACCGTTAGAACCTAACCATTGTAATTGTTCAATGAGGGTTACCGATGCACTGTTAAAAACTATCTACTGTTGGAACTATTCATAGAATTTGAAATTTGGCAAAGGAATGAGAGGTTACCGTTGGACCTCACCATTGGAATTGTTCATAAAAGATTACTGATGCACTGTTCACAACTGTATACTATTGGAAATGTTCACAGAAGGTCAATGATTCCAATATTCATTGAAAGGGAAAATTTGAAAATTGTTGGGGATAAGAAACTTTGAACTCTTGGAACACCTCAAACAACATATTTTCAAAACGGGATGGGTCAGAGAGTTTCGACCTATTATAATTGTGCTATCATATTTTTATACTAAAATGAAAATACATACTATAACTCATCATGATTATACATGATGTATTGGTACAATATATTGATAAGTCAATTTGTGCTTCTAAGAACATAAAAAGGTTTCTTTAAATAAGTAAACATTGATTTCAAAAAAGTGACATTTTTTAAAGAATCAAAAGATCATAAGAAGAATATTTCTGACATCACCACAACAGTAGTTTTTTTGGTATTTGTAGAAGAAGGATGCACACCATTAATAACTAGTATTATCAAATTTTACATGTTTTATTCCCTTAATTTTTGTGATTATCATGTTTTCTTAAGTTCAAATTCAAAATATGGTGTATAAATATAATAGTTTTCCACTACATGAGAGAATATGGATTCATGCATGTGAAACAAATAAATCCATAATCTTTTCTAATACTTAAGTATTTATGGGAAATCCTTTTCAATCGAATAACTTTCATAGTAAAAATATAATATTTTCATCTTCTCTTGATCTATCATCAACAACTATCAGTTCCTGGTTGCGACTATGGGATACATCATTCTTCAAACCTTGTTTTTCTTTTTTTCTTTATACACTGTTTGTGATAGATTTTGTTAAGGATGTGGATATTCCTTGTAATTGGAGAATCTAGTTAAAATCTTTATATCCTTTTAGAAAAGTAACAACTTCTCTCAGTCAGTTGTGATCCCCTAAAACAACCACTTACTTAGTGAATATCACCAAACACATGGAGAAGAGTGTTGGGGGAATGGACTTGCAGATTTTTTCTTCCAAAACCACTATAAATATCAAGAATTATATCTTATTACGTTTTATTTTTTCAGACTTCCTTTTTGTAATGGAAATGATTGGAAATTACATACCATTATGGGTATGGTTGTAAAGTAAAAAATTCAAGAAACCATTAACCCCCCCCCCCCCCACTTTAGCTTTTATTTATCTATTCTCTGTGAAAATATTAACCTTATTCATAACATTAATTTTTTATATGTTTTATTAATTTTCAAATCCATTTTTTTGATTAATAGAAAATTTTAGTTTTTTAATGATTTTCACATTAATATGTATTAAACACAATAATTTCAAGGATAAAATTGGGATTCTAAAACTAAACGGTTAGAAATATACAAACATAATGAAATTAAACATCAGAAAATAAATATATCATGGGATGAAATAATTTTGAATTTGATATTCATATGATTTATATTGAATTGGTATAAAATGTAACCAAACTCCTTTTATACTATGAAGTAACTTTGGAGTTATTTATAATGTGTTTCATTGTTTAATGTTTTTTTCAATATTCTTTAAGTGTCTTCTTAGTATTTTGGATTTCATTGAGATGATTCAATGAGGCCTATGTGGATTCTAAAAAAATTATTACTTTGATAATTCTATTATTCTTCTTGAGTTATTCATTCTTTCAATCTAATTGTCATGTGTTAGATTAGTTACTCTTGTGGTTTATCAAATTTTTTATAATATGTTGGGTCAGTTGTTATTATAATCAACAAGAGGCCCGGGAGGTCTTTTGAAATTAAAGAGTTTTATCTTGACCTCTTCATGAGGATGATTGGAATTCATGTGAAATTAGTTTATGGGAATTGTTAATTATAAAATGGCTAGTTGATTATAACATGTGTCCAACGGGACCTCTAAGTGATCTCTTTGTTTTATCAAATGGTCAATGGAAACCACTAATATCAATAATGAGACAGCATTATATGGTCAATATTCTTCAGGAATGGTTTCATACTTAAGAAATTTTCAAGTGAGTGTGTGGGGTGAAAATGAATGTTTCAATTTATTATGTTTTTCTGAAGAAACAAAACCTTAAAATGATAAAAAAATCATCAATGAGTAAGAAATAACATTTAAAATGTTATCCAATCTATTTTCATGTGATATTACTATAATGATATTTAATGATTATATCTATTTTATAACCTAATCTTTCTTATTTTAAAAGTTTTTATTCTTGCTTGATGTTATATATGTTCCTAAATAATCTTCATATGTAAGATCCTAAATATTATTGTGATGATGATATGTTTTTATTCATATTAAATAGTCACTAGAATTAATGTATGTCAAGATTCAAGTTCATTCATTCTAGAATTGATTTTAAATTAATTGATCAATTTTATATTATATATAGATTTGGTTACTCTTATTGTAGACTATTTGAAAAACAAATATTTTCATATTTATTTTGTAAGGAATATGAAATGTTTTTTTAATTTAAATTTTTTGAATTATTATCAATATTAATATAGGATAAAAATTCTTGAATTGATTTTCGCTGAGATTTTGAGAAACAAGATAGGTTGTGGTGGTATTCCTCCCTAGATGTGCAGTTATTAAATTTGAACAATATTTAAGAGATCATTGTGCTTGTTCTCTAGCCTAACCAAATGGTAAATAAATGATTACATTTTGTATATTACCATTGAGAGAGGACTAAAGAGGTCATACCTGGAAGAGGTTTTTCTGGATGTAAATTAATTCTTGTTGTATCTTCTAGACTAGAGTTATCGCTGAAAATTCATATAAGACGGAGTGAATAGTTCTTTCAAACATTTTGGTATTAATTTTAAAAATATCATTGTAATATTTATTAAAATAGAATAATCGATAAATTTGTGTGTGGTGCTCAACTAGGTAATTAGTGGAATAAAAATAAAGGAGAAACTGATATTCTTAGAGTAGTTTTGTTTAAAATGAACATAGTAAGCTCTTTAATTCCCTCTAACTCAGTGAGAAGAAAGGTAATCACTAAAACATGAGAGAATAATTATTTAATAGGTTCAAACCAAAAAAATATAAATATAGGACAAAATAGACATTTTCCTTTTTCATGTTCATTTAAAAACCCAGGATTTTCTGAGTATCCATAGCCTATAATTTCGCATTTTGTAGGTACAGATAGAACCTAATATATTATATAAGATAGACTAAACATATGTGATTTCCTTTTGATAAATGATTCATAAATAAGAAAATCTTTTTATAATGTAGGTATAACCATGAATGAAATATGAATTACATACACATCTATATAAAAATAGAACAAACTAGACTTTTGGAAGTTGTTGAAGATGAATCCCAAGGAACCGCAGTAACCTTAGACACTTCTTTATTTATTATGGAATAAGTAAATATTTTGGAAATTAATAGTGATTTAATAATTCAATATCTATGAATCATATTAATCAAAATATTTATTTTTTTCTCCACTACTTACTTTTAGGTATATTTATAGTAATAACCAAAACATCTACCATTCATCAATATATATCATATTAATCTTCTCTAGGTGAGTGTTTCCTAATTTTTCATTATATATTAAAACAAATTGTTATAAATTAAAATATAAACATATTAATTTTTGATTTATCATTCTCAAATTCAAAAACTACCATTATGATTCATTCCTGGTGGAATTTCCTATAGATGGAGCCTTTTTACCACTCAAATGGACAAGGGAAACATCTACACAAATATAATAGGGAATTTTTATACCTATAAATCATATGTACATGTATAGTAAAATTTTCATATCTAAATATGGTTAACTTATAATTTTTATACCCTGAGTAAAAGTAACTTTAATATATATTGCTCATATAAAATTGAAATTCTTTTTATACATGTTAGGTAAAGGTAAATTATAAAATTTTGAATGGGAAATAAATAATTATAATTGTTGCATAAGTTTTACTAAAAAAGTTGTGTAAGGGTAGTATTCAACATAAAATTTATATATAAAGATAATGAGAAAAGATGTGTAAAGGTATTCGTAAGTGTAACACCCCAATATTACATATTACATTATCTCTTTTAAGTAATTCAAAAACTTGCGCTACAAGCAACACTGAGTTTGAGTGCACCACGACTTACCAAACTAGCCATTAAAAAGGAGCTTCTGAATTGTATTAATTTACATTTTTATTTTATATAATCTATATAATTTTAACATCCATATTATGTGATTCATAGTCATAATCCAATTTTTCAGGTAAAGGAATTATTTTTTAGAAAATGAAACTTTAACACTTTTTAATGGTGAACGCTTTGTAAATCAAATATTTGACGCTTTTATATATTAAATATGAGGAAATATTCCTCTTCTTTATAATGAAGTCATATAAAATTAGTTTTGGTAAATTTTTGGTGTTTTTCTGATAACTTTCATATTTTGAAGAATAATAAAAAATACCAAATTTTAATTGAGAAAAATAATTTTAATTAAAATAATTTATAGTGTTAAACTATAAATTGGAATGGTCTTGAATTATAATTATATTATATTTTTATCATTTAATCCAACGTTGGTCATTGGATGTAATTTCACATTCCAATGGGACATAAACACATAAAAATATTCTAATAGTTTTTACTTCTAAAAAGCCTTCATTCTGATTTTCACAATAGAAATTAATTTTAAATTAAATAAAGTTTCTTATATGTTTTAAATTTGGTAAAATAAACTACATTTTTATTTTTCTATATCAAAATTTCCTACGATGATTTTTTGGTATTTTTCAAAAAACACTAAATTTTTGATAAATAGTAAAAAACACTACGTTATTATTTTAAACCGACTATTTATTTAAATAATTAATATTTTTATTTAAATTTATTTTAATGTAAAAATAGATAAATAATACCTATATTAGTATAATTTTATTCTTTGGAGTCATTTTATAATAAAATTAGATATATAAATATTTATTGAACTATTTAACGTCTTTTACCCACCTTCTAGGCACATTTGCAAATATAAATAAAACATAATTTTACCACTTCAATGAATTTAAATTTGAAAAAAAAATATAAATGGTTGAAATCAGTATGTAAAATTTAGTTCAATAGAATGAAAATAATATTTTCTGAAATGTAACTTTTGAATTTTATTTACCACAGTTAAAATTAAATAGGGTAATTAAATGTAAATAGATATTATAATTACCATAACACATGTCTTAATTCTATTTCTTAAGCGTATTTAGACCGAAATAATCCTTAGGAATAAAATATGATCCTCTTTGTTCTACTTGGATTGGATTAACAAAATTATTATTATTTTATTTAAAGAAGAGTTAAAAGCATTAAATTCAAATTTTAATAAATAAACATTTTTAGTATTGGGTTATACATAAGATAAATTTGACTATAAATATTCATTATAAACACAAACATATATCATATGTAATTATATTTTATTTATAATTTTTAGACATTAAATAAGTATATTTATTTACGACATAATTATGATGCAATAATTACCTTATTAATGAATGATTTAAATAATTGATATTGTAAATATCCAAATAATTATAAATTGGGACTTTTGATGCATTAAAATAATTTTATAAGTTAATATGACTTGTTATAATTTATTTTATGTATTTATTTTTAAGTGAAAACTTTTTCTACTTTCACAAAAACCAAATACTAAATAGTGTCAATCTTTACATAAATGTGTTTTTAAAACCAATACTATATTTTTAAATGATATAATATTCATAAAAATATATGGTTTATCCGAAAGACTTATAGAATTATAGATATGTAATTTCTGAACCACATTATGTTCTATTTGAATTTTATAGTATGTTTATTACCCATGTAATATAATGATACAGAATGACATGGTAATATTAATACTATTTAACTAGGTGTTCAATCTACAAGATAAGATTAATATAGTAACATAAACTTTTCTAAAACCTAATTTTTTTGAATATTTCAACCCATACCCACCGTTTCCTTTAAATAAATACATTTAGTTCCATTATAATCAAAAAATGAGTTTATAATAAATTATTATATCAAACGTATCCAAAAGTTACCATCAACTCTATTATAAAAGGGTACTTCCCCTTCTCTCCAAATCACAAGTCCAAAGACATTTGAATAGGCCAAACCCTACTCAAATATCCTCCCAACAACCCTCAAATCAAACTATATGCCTTATATTTATCAGAAATTCATCCTAAGAATCCCTTTTGATCAAATCAAAAGGAAGCACCCGAAGAAGAGGTAATAATTTTATAACCTCTTTCAAAGTTATTTTCTTCTTCGACATCCTATTTCATTGTTGTCTCCATGCCAAAATAATAACTCCATTAAAATACATATATTTTGATGTTATTATAAATATGGTACAACCATATTCATTATTCTATCCATCCAATGGATGACAAAGTCACCATACATACGTATGTACGGCTTACCATCTCGAGGTCGTGGTGTAGTTTTCTATTCAATAGTTATTTATTTGGATGTGTATAATAATGAGTATACTTTATTTAAATAATAAATATATCATGTTTATAATTCATTATATATTATATAACTTCCAAATATATACTATTTCACCATCAATAGAATGGTATTGTCACTCGTGCGTACGTACGGATTACCGTCCCCACAAACGCGATGAGATTCATTCTCCATCGTAACCATTCAGGAATAATTTCTTTTTATGACGAAAAATAATGTTTAAGAACTTAATATAATTATTTATATGACTTAAATACATCCTATACATAACAAAAATGACTTACATAACCAAACATATAAAGGAAAATGGATCAGTTAATACCCGAAACAATGATACTACTGAAATATTATTAACAAAACAATATTAGAAGATCCTATATTATATAATATTATTGTATATGGTTCTTGTATAATTTAATAACAATTATTTAACTATTATACATGATATTAACATACCCTAGTCTATGAAAAAGTGAAACGTAAGGGTTAATTATACAATCTCTTTATTATACGTGAGTTTCTACTGGGACATCTTTATCATCCATATCTGTGTTTCTTAAAAATGTATTTCAAAAGATTTTTACTATTTCCTAGACTATGTTTTATTGACATCATTTAATGGATTTTACACTTGTTTGAAGTTTATCCATTAGGATAAAATCTTCTATATTATATATAAGTTTTTGTGATATGTTTGACTATGGATGTATTATTTTTATACCATTAATTGTATATGGTTAGAATATTAACATTTAGAATTCTACTCTTAACACGAATTTTTTTGTTATGATTCACCCTTTTCATATGGGGAATGCATTGGACTTAGTATGTGATGGGTGGATCCTGCTATATCTCCTCGATGCATTGGTAGGTCTAATAAGACAAAATATTGTCTTGGAAAAATACCTTGAAAAAATCTTATATTTATTCCTGGTAGGAGGCCTTGACTATGTGGTTATGATGTCTGGCATTATGCATTCCCTCATTATGAATTTTATTATTACATGTGATTATTCAACTAGTAGAATATTCATGTGCATGTTTATATGGTAATATTGTTTTCTTTTTGTCATATTTTGTTCAAGTTTATTTTTAAAAGGTTGTTATTTTTATTACACATATTTCTTTAAAATTTTATTTCTTTGACTAAATTATTTTCCCTTACTAATCATCTGAGCCCACCCCTCTCTTCTGTTTTGTTTTCCCAGGATTCCAAGAAGTGTATTACGATTGATATACAGGGTTAAGCTAGGTAAATAATGGCATTCTAAAATGATTATCTGTTTTGTGTTTTATGTTTTAATGTGTAATGTAACGTTAATGTATGTAATCTCTCTTCCAAGAATACTAAACTTATTCATCCTTTGTGACTTGATTCTTTTTACTCAAGTCGATGTTTTAAGATAACGCATCGCCATTGGACTTCTTCGGTCAGGGCGTTAGAATAAGTTACATAATGGTAAGAATAATTTTATAAAGAATCCATAAAGGTAAAATTTAAATGACAATTCATGTGTAAGGGTTACCTCTAAATTCACATAAGGGTACATCCACTTTACAGTTTCTATGAAATGATAGAAAGAAAACTAAATAAAGGAAACATTCATAAAAAATATTCTAAGTTATACTAGATACAAATCAATGTAAGAACAAATTACTAAAATCTTATGTTACGTAATTGTAGATAGAAATACTTATAGGATGATAATTAATTGTAAAAAAAGGATTATATAAAGGTAAAAAATATACATAAAATATTTATGTTTCTCAAAAATTTAAAAAAAAATCTATACAATAATAAAATACATTAATAAAAAATTATAATTGATTATAAAAAAATTAAATCATGATTTGAAAATATAACTATAAACACATGTGATATATGGTCGTTTTAAATATATGTTTTTAATATTTTATGAATTAAAATGATATTTTTCATGGGATAAAGTGATGAAAACATTAATACCATAACAGTTGTAAATAAACAAGAAATATGAATATGTGAATAGAATATAAACACAGTTTTTAATTTCTAATTAATTTTACAAATGATATGTGTTTTACTTTATCAAAAAAAATATTAAAAAAAATTGAACCACCAATAGTAACACTCTATGATTTTAAAATAAAACTATGTTTGATAACGTAAAAAACCCACAACCATGAACTTAAAGGAACTATGAAACATAAGTATTTAAATATGATCACTTTAAAAACTCTATTGTATTTGAAAATATGAATTGTAGAAACTATAATATTTAATATATTTAGGACTTTCCAAATCAGTACAAATGTATTTATTAATTTTCGTGAATAAAAGCGTTATTTTTAATAAAAAATGTTTATGCATCAAAAGTTGTACTTTTAGTTAATAATATAATTAATTTCGTAAAAAAAATAAAAATATTTAATTAAAATTATATAATTTTAAAATAATCTTATCAATATTACCTTAGGGTAACGTTTTGGAATATTTTAAAAAGGTTTTATTTTTCAGTGATTCAAGAAAAATCTGGTTTTTTATGAACTTATCACTAATTTTCATTAAAAAGTCAAATTATTCATTTAATTTGATCACAAATTTACATAATACTATTATTGATAGTAATAATTAAATTAATTACATATTAGTCATCTTTATTCTTGATCTTGGTATAAGTTCATTTTTAATTATCAAAAGAAATTTTTCTACAGACTATATTTTCATTATTTTTTGTGAATTTATATTAAAATTGAATACATACACTTTCAAAAATTTATTCTTCTAATAATTTATTCCATATTTTGAATTGTGATGTTTAAATTTTGATAATATTTCCTTTAAATTTCTAGCCATTATTAATAGTAACCATAGTGAATATTTGTCACTATAGTAAGGGTAAAATGAGTAATCGAAGATTAAAATTATGGGATAAGAAATTAGTATATACATAAAAATTTTATTTATATTATTGTATAATGATTTTGACAATAAATATAAAATATTATAAAAATTTTCAATTAATTTACACTTGACTTTGATTTAAAATTTAATAATATTCTATGTAAATAAAAACTCAAAATGATACTCTCTTGATTTTAATATATGTAATATTTTATGATAGGGATGAAAAACTGTTATGATGAGTTATAAAATGTAATTTAAATAATGAATAAATTTTCCCTACCATGGTAATTTAATTTTAATTTTTGTTTATGGGATAATTGCCATAAGTATTTAGTAACATTGAAAGTGATCTTGTTCAAGTAATAGAAAAATAAAGTAAATTATTTTAAAAAAATTAAAATTAATATAATTTGGATAAATAATTATGTCTCAAATAATTTTTATATAAATATAAAATATTATTAATTATTTTAATGTTAATATTATAATTACATTACTTTTTAGATATTTTTAAAAGTAAAATAATGTGAATAGTTCTGTAAATGAATTTTAGGAAATTTTATGTAAACTAATATTTATTAAATTATAATAAATTTATTAGAATATTTTCTTCAGAAAATTGAATGTTTTATGGTTGATAATATCAACATTTCATATTTATTTATCACATGGACATTTATAGTGACTTTCTTGACCTGAAATAGTAAGGAACTTTTATATCGCAGTAATCATCAAAAACATTCATGGAGGGTGAAAACTAAGAGATTAAACTAAACACATCTGTTAAACATGTCCAATTTTTACTAGATGATAGGATTCAAAATCATACTCATACAAGATACAACATTCTACCCACTTTTTGCAATATTAGCATGAAAAATAATTTATTAAATTTAAAACTTTTAAACAATTCTTAATGTTCCATATCCTTCAATATAAATTGATGATGTATCTCATCTATTATTCACACCAACTAGAGACACATAGCTCCAATAAACCTAAAAAACATGTTTTAAAGAACCTTAGAGAAGTATATAGGTTATTTTTTCATAAAAATATTATCCCTATGGTCCATAAAACGATATCCAAAGAATTTTTCCCAAAGAAGAGATAATTGTATTAACTGGTCTCTTTCATTTTACTTCTTCTTTGATTTATAAAATTCTTACCTTACATTTACAACATAATATAATTACTATAAACCATATATTATGATGTTACTGTGTTTCATTTATAACCTTTATTCAACTTCTTTTGCCCATAAAATGGGGAATGAAAACATCATTTGTGTGTACATGTGGTCTACCACCTCCATGAAGTGATGCATTGTGTATTTTGTTAACCATTATCATGGTTGTTTATATTGATTATTTTAATGTATATAATGACACAAATGACATAATTAAGAATCTATAAATATAATGTTTTACTCTATAATACCTTACAACCTATTTAATATATTTTCTGTAAGTTTGTTCCAAAGAGAAATTTTATCCAATTGAAATGTGGTGTGCTAAATTCATGAAGAGATTAACCACAACCCATATATCATTATTCCCTTTTGATGTTTTGTTGAGTCTAATGAAAAAATACACAGTTATGTTTTCCCATTTCTATTCTGGTGTGGATAGTTTTGGTAACATCTCGTTAGACTTTTTTCTCTCACCCATAACAAGCAAACATTGAAATCACCAAGATATATTCTCCATAATATATCTCTACATATTGTCCCACCAATAATAATCTCTTAGATCTCTATAAAAATTTGTACTTCTAGGATAAATATATAATTAATAACAAATTTAGTTATCCAATAAATCTATATTCAAAACTGGTTTGGATAGAACACATAAAAAATTTCTTAACTTTATCACACTATCTGAATCCAAGTAAAACTCACAAACATCTATCATCTTCTTTTATAGATAAATATATTTTTATTCTTCTCTTTAATTTTCTCTTGGGTATATGTTTGAATACTCATTTGATATATATAATATTTCTCCCCTTCCATTAATATTTCAAGATCCATCCTATTAAAATCCATTAATATTAGATCTATTTTTATCCTCTTCATAGATAAGCAAGTATGATTCTTTCGCCTCATAGAATATTCCACATTATTCACTTTCTCGTGGTATTAATGTGTAGAGAATCCATAATCTATAATCATTTCCAATCATCTTCCCTAGAACATATTCAACTTTCTCTATTTGAAAATATAATTAAAACTTTATCATCAGAATATATATAACAGTTTTCTTAGTAAGGTAAATGCACCTGTATCTTTAATGAAACAATTTGTATAGTTAGGTACATATCCTAAGCTGGGTAATTTTCTTAGTTAAAATTCAATCGGTGTGTGGAATAAGCTATCACTCTATCCATCCAATAGCCTGAAGGCCTTCAAATTGTTCATTATAATAGAGCCCTCTTTTAAGGGAAGAAGGGGGGAACCCAGAAAGACTTCACAGACTTAGGAAAAATCACAACCTGTCGATATAAGAGAATAAATCAATACTGACAACATAGAGCTTCCCCTCCCCAGCATTTTATTGTGATGCAGCTCTCCACAATTGCATGACTATACAACAATCAAGTGTCTTGTGTCAAAGCACATACCTGATCCAATATCTGACACCATACCCGCTCAAACATCCAAATCCGAAAAGCTCCACAAATGGGAACCGCCTGCTCTAAATTCTTCTATGGGGATTGATCCATGTAGTCGAGTCCAGTTGGATCACCATTTCATAAGCACACCAAAACATACCAATACAAGGATCACAAACCAAGTAACAATTAACAGATCGTCCAAAAGAAAACAAACCCATAGGCAGATAGAATGAAATTCAAAATTCAAACTTAAATTATGAAACTAATAGTCTCACCGTGAGCCATGAGATCCACTATACTCCAAGAAACCAAACCCTTTTGAACCATCATCATCTTTGAACAGATGCAAATCCTAAGAGCTGGAAATGCTAGGAAAGGAACTGCTGGAGATCACCATCAACACTGAAAATGCCACCCGAGTATGTGAGACCAAAATAGAAGCCTCCTCACTGGAAAAATTAGAAGAAAATATACAAAATAAAATTGATTGCCTTGTATATGGGAAACCAAAACCTCTCCACTATTGTAGAATGCACACCTAGAACGCTGATAGAGATAAAATAACCATCCCAACGCCTTGGCATCACCCCACTCTCGGTATGCCTTATATAATAACAGAGAGACAAGATCCAAGGGCAGGGAACAAAGAGGATGAGGGCTCCAAGAAACAACATAATGATAGGGAAGATGATCAAAACCAGAATAATAGAGACATGCTACCACCTTACTTCAGATCTGTCCTACAATAAGGCCGCAGGACCATGGGAAGCCCGAAACAAGAAACCATCCCCCCTCTGTATCACACTGAGTCTAATGTAGTGTCGCACCGAAGAAGAAAATGAATCGGATTCTTAGCTCATAGACACCCCAACGTGTAGATTCCTCTTCCCACCAGATCTGTGGCATTCTCCCACCGATTCCTTCACCTGATGATATGCGATAAAGACTACTCCTTTCTTGAGCTGAAGAATGAATAGCGATGATGAGATGGTGGATCGCAAAGAAGATATGGATGACGCTAACACCATGCGAACCAAGATGCCAGAGGAGGGAAATAATCAAGATGAAAGGTGAAACCCTATCCCCACATGAGAGAGAAAACGTCACCGCTCAGAGGCCAGCTATCACTATATCATTTTGTATAAGAATGATTCCCAATACTATATTTGACACATCACTATTGATTATAAATCCTTCTCTAATAAAGGGTAGAGTATGTATAGGTGAACTTAGAAACCTTCTCTTTAGTTCGTTGAAATTTATTGATATTTATATTTACAATGTAACTTAGCTCCCTTCTTAAATAACATGGTGAGGGGACTAGATAGTCTTGATAAATTTTAAATTAATTGCTAAAAATATCCATCAAAAAAATGAAAACTACATATATTATTCACAGGGGTTGGTCTGGGCCAATTTTCAATAAAATATACCATTGAACAATGTATTGGCATACCTCATATGAGATTATATAACCCAAGAATGAAACATTTTGATTCCAAAATTCACACTTTGTCAATTTAACATAAATAATATCCCTCCTCAGGGTCTTCATTATAATTCTATAGTTATATTAATACACATCCTTGCTCTTAAAATATATAATAATACCATCTATAAGGAAAATCGCCACTTGGTCACGGTAATCTCAAAATACATTATACATTAAATCTATGATGATAGCTAGTTATTAGTAAGACCAAATAGAATCACTATAAATTCATAGTGTAAATTCCATTAATATAATGGTTACTTGGGTGTATCCTCATTTTTAACATACATTAGGTGATATCTAGAATAAATATGAATCATATAAATGTATTTATCTATATGAATTTGATCTAATAAGTCATTATTATGGTGTAGAGGATACTTTTTCTTGATTTTGAAACAGTTAAGTAATCAATAATAAATGTAGTGTCTTGTTGATCAATATTTATTTTCAATAAAATGAACCGGTTCACCCTATAGAAATGCACTTGGGTGAATAAATCCATTGTCATGATTCTCTTGGAGTTTCTTCATTAGTTATTAAAAATTAATCAGGGTCATTCTTTATAGAGTCTTTGAAATAATTTTAGAACAAGGTTTGAATTTAATCAATAACTCAAATTCAAAATTCAGTGTAAATATAGGAAATTATATGGTAAATATTTCCACAAAATCCTATAAAATATACATATAATTTATTTTTTTATTTTTGGAAACCCCTTTGAATAGGGATCATGACCCAAATAATGGATGTAATTTCCCATTGATGTACATGTTTTTCATTATAATGATAAAAGATCATAGGATTTTTTGAAATATAAAACAAAAGTTCTCTTCCTCAAAAATTCATATGGTATTTATATGAAGAATTCCAATACCTACATAAAATAACATAAAACATAACTAGTGGGATTATTATGATATTTTAAAGAACATTTCCAAAAATACAATAAATGAACAATCATAGACTTTTGATGTTATCATTATTCCATTGGGGGGATTTAATATTGATTCAACATCTAACCGTTGAAGTTTTATCTTGATATCCTTAGAAAATATTTTAGATATGAAATATTGGGTAGATCCAAAATAAAAAAATTACAATATCATTTCTAGATTGGATGGTATGTGTGAATTTTACAACTTTGTTATCATGATCTACATCACAAATAATGATCACATTAGACTTATAATTTTCCTTAATATTAAAGGGATTTTGAAATCGATTGTTATAATTAACCTTTCTTTTCGTGCCCTAGTTATCAAAATTCTCAAATACCGTGCATTTCAAATACTAGAATATGGGTGGTTTACTCTATATATCTTCCTCTCTAGAAAAATCATTTGCAGACTTCTTCTAATCACATCAGCATTCAATTTCCCAATGAACTTTTTTTCCATAATTAACACATTTATCAGTCTCCTTAACATAATTTCTAACATATTTCCATCAACACATATAGAAGAAAAGAAATATAAACATATTATCTACAAGAATTATTGAATTACCTTTGAATTTAATCAT